>JAPUBX010001280.1:0-668126 GCA_028672205.1 Proteocephalus fallax | reverse complement strand
GGGTCGAACGGTTCCACTGCACAATAAAGGGCCGAATCAAGAGGATCTGCGAAGACGGTTCGAAGAACTGGCGTGAGAGGCTAGCAGAAGGACTCTGGGCATATCGAACAACAAAACACAGCACGACGCGCCATAGCCCGTTCGAGGTCCAACTAGGACGGCGAGCCTGGCTCGGAATTGACCGAGGGATCCAGCGAGTTGAAGAGCAATCGCTCGGGGACGGGGGGCATAGGCAAGGGGCGGTCCCAGAGGCCCGAGAAGACGCAAAGCGGTATATCCGAAGCCGAGCGCAGAAACTCCGTGAGTTGAGTCGCAGCCGTCGGCACAAAAAGGACCTACACCAAGGCCAGTTAGTCCTGGTTAGAAATCGCGCGCGCACAATGAAACTCGATGACTGGTGGATAGGACCCTTCAAGGTCATTGATACCCCCCAAACCGAAACCGTTTTCGTGGAATTCGATGACGGGGTACATCAAACGCTCCATCGAAACGATGTGAAGGTCTTTAACGGTCAACGAGCGAAGCGAAAAACCACCAAACCCCTACGATTCGCGGATTACGTGGAAGGGTCCTCCTCGGGGGAGGGGACGTAGAGTGAAGGGGGGGTGGGGTCCCAGACATACAAGCCCAACAGTATAGGATTTTTTTTATATTTTTGTACAATTTCTAACGCATGCTTTTCCACTACAGTACGAGCGAACTTTATCAAGGTCGAAGCTTCGGAAAACCAGGAGAACCTCCAGGTGGAAGACTCCGCCGGAGATTGATCAACGAGGGAAGGGGGGCCTTGTCTGAGGGGGAAGTGGTGTGGAACAAAACCGTCCTAATTAATTACCACTATCGATTTTAATAAACTTTCACACGGATTCCAGCTGCTTTTTGTAATGGTCGTTTTTTACTATTGATTATTGGGTTTTTTGTGTTAACGAGATCAGCGAGCCGCGCTGGATCTGGGACTTTCGTGAACGTAGCGTGAGAAACGGTACGTATAGAAAACGGTGTGCTGAGATTAACCGTTACTTTTCCCTTGAGCCAAAGACTAACTCTATGGACGCGAATATTCCAAATCTCCGGCCCAGAGAGGTCGTACCCAGGAAGATGTCGACAACTGGACGTCGACCCGCAAACGCCTCCCAAGGCCGTATCGCGAAGCTAGAGAAGGAGCTGATGGAGATCAAACTCTCCGAACGGCGAGACAGGAAAAGGAACAAGACTCTGTCGTCGCCTGAAGATATCCCGGCTGAAGAACAAGCGCCGCTGCCCCGTTCCACGGCTGAACAACTAGAGCCGTTGCCTCGTACCCCCATATTCCCCCAACGACCGAACTCTCCCCATTCCCTAACCGATTGCCCTCCCCTACCGTTTGTAACCCCATTTCCCCAAGTCTTGACTCCTTTCTCCCACAGCCCTGTATTGATTAAGTAAGGACGTGAAATATTCCCGCTCCATTGCATGAATTAAAGGAATATTTCTGTTATATTCCCAAGGCCAGACTGAGAGTGCAAATATCAGACACAATGTTGCTGATTTCCACATATTCTAATGTATGTCCCTAAAATATTTTGATGGAAAAACGTAATAATAACGTAAATAATAATTCGCGAATTTCATGGTACCAAATATGTATTTTATGTGCCGGACAAAGCAATTTGCGACTTATATTTAAAAAGTATTGAATTAAATAAAAGAGCGAATGCATCTCAAAATAATATTGATGTGGATATCTTTGGGTAAAGCATATCAGAATGATATGTAATAAATCTAGATAATTCAATAGTTGGTTTCCAATATAAACGTTAACATATGGCTAACTTCAATAGAGTTCCCACTTGTCGGAAAGTTTTACAGCGTTAAAACACACATACAATATCCGTTATTTATTTTAATGTCTTTATAACATCCCCCTGACGTTATTTTTAAATATTTATATTCAAGATCAATGTAGAAGTAGTGTCCGATAACTGCAAAACGAATGTCTTCGTTTTTTGTATATTCGTTGTTTGTTTTAACTATGTTTATAACGAATGGAAATTAATTCGTAAACCGATGTGTGTGGGTTTTTTTGTCATCTTTTATAGCGACATGAAGGCGCAGGCGAGTGATCCCTGCCAACAGTTATGTAGGAAGAAGAAGACGGCACTTTCAGCGTCAATGAAAGCTAAAGACCTCCTAACTACGATAAAAACAAGGTACGTAGTACCAAACACTGCGAAAACTTTGACTTAGTCCATGTGACCTTGTAAAACCGCGTTCATGACGCTTGGAACGTGCCGTTTGGCGATTTTTTTTATTTAAATCAATATTTTACTTCAATTGCAGGAGAATGCGTGTAGAATACGTGTGCGTATTCATTTGAGAGGCAGTGGGTCAGCTAGACTATGTGGATACGCCGGTAATGAAGCTTCACTGAGACTAATCTGCAAATGTTTAAAGGATGCTATGATCTGTGCGATGTTTTAATTTGGTCATTGCGTCCGGCGGCCAGAACGATCTGCGGCTTAGAAATCTCTGCGAAATCTTTCAAGATGGTCAGGATTTTACGTTGATCGCGATTTATCCGTCAACCCTCGGGTATAGAGGTCGAACCCCAATATCCTTAGGTCCAGGTCGGGAAACGGATATTGGAAGCCGTGAAAGCGACTTCCATTAAACATGATTGGTCAACTCACAGCGACGCCCAGTTCTCTGGTCGCCGAAGAAATGCATAAGTGGCAGAGGATCGAATTGTAACAGAATCGTTTGGGCGAGGTCGAGGGGAATTAACAGTAGTGGGAGGCGTCGGCTCTTGTTCAAGAGCAGGGATAACGGGCATCGGCTCTGTTTCCTTAGCCGAGGTAGGAATGACTGGTGGCTGGTTCCTTTTCTGCATCTCGTTTTGAAGTACCGACAACAAAATAGTCAGTTGTGAGACAACTTCCCAGAGTCGGTCCAGCTTCGCCGTGGTTTCGTCGTCGTCCGTATAGACGGTCGGGGAGGGAGACGGTTGACGTTTACTAGTCGACATTCTAGATGGAACGGCCCTTCTAAGCAGGATATTTCGGGTCGTCTGCTTGATTAGCTTCACCATTTTCCTCACTATAAAAGAGAGTTGACACGGAGTAGCAAAGCTCACGATAGCGTGAACGACTATCCTTAAAGTCCGCGCTTCAGCACGGCTGCGGTGACATTTAAAACAAAACTATTAATCGAGACAAGAACTACAAAAGGTATTTGAAAGTATGTAAAAGCTTACTAACAACGTTAGTTATAATTTAATATGATAGTTTCCTTCTACAGGCCCCAGCAGAAGATGCGGTCATCTCAAGAGGTTGTCATGATCCTGAGTTTGCGAAAGTGATTCTTAGCGGTTTTTCCGGAGTAATGAAGAATGTGGGCTCTCATAAGTTATAAAACAAGTTGTATTGGGTTGACCGGGAAATTTCTGTAATTATGTTTTTATTTATCGATAAATGACTAGCATTATGCCCCTTAAGGTGTATTCTATGGAAATTGAAAACAATGTAAAAGAAAACTGGCCTGAGCGAATTACTTCGGTGTATCTTCCTCGGAACCCTGTAGGCAACCTTTTAGTTGCCAGCGCATGTTGCAAAAGAATTTATATAACCGAATTGAGCTGCATTCTGTCCCAACATGGCGAAAATGCTTCAGAGTGGACTTGTAACATTCGATATGGCGAAATGGCAAGTCTTCTTTATGGCAACGAAATTACACTATAAGTATCATAGAAGATCGTTTTTCCTTGCAACCCACCAAACCCTTGTGGGAATGGCAAAACTTCGTTGCACGATGGCCAAAGATCTATATCAGCGTCGTTAATGTTGCCCTAATATGGATTTCATGCGTGTGACATAAATGAACACTTCGTTTAAGGTAACTTCATGGCTCCCTCCTTAGACCTTTTGTCGACATGGGATTTAGTCAACACATAGTTGGTAGTATGGTGATTCGAAGGCCCAAAAATTAGAATGGCACGAAAACGCCGACGTGGGGCGTCGTAGTCAAAAGTGGGGGCCGGCCATGTGTCGTCGATGTTGTCCTAATTTATCCACGTCACCGAATCCAGTGTGTTGAGTTGGACAATGGGGTGCCAGTCCAATGGATGCCATGCGTCTTGAATAAATAAACACCATTTAAGGTCACTACAGTAGAAAGTACACGTATGAGGTTCACTATATGACCACTATACATTGTATCCATTCAGCTTCTTTCTGACAATTCCACAGAAATTGGATGCTATAAATGTTTTGTGTGCGGTGAACAAGTCGGTTCTTTTTCGTGGGTGCTCTCGATAAACTAATAAAGCAGGCCAACGCTTGCTAGTTATACTGACGAGGGTGTACGTTTGAGTGCAGCAAATAAACTGATGCTCGAAACCTCCGTTTGAGAGCTGGAATAGTATTGTCTGTAACCTACCAGTAAATTGTATGCACGCAAAGATCCGATATTTCCCATTGATCGAAATCCGTGTGCCAGTTGGCATGTTACCTGTCATACATTCATACCACCTCAGAGAAAGGTTATGGTCGATTGAAAACCTACCGTTTTGGGATAAATCAAAATTTCGTCGTTTTAATTCATATTTGCAGTCAAGAATAGATAAGATAAAATCTGAGGATTATGCTCCAAGAATTTTTTTCAAAAACGACCCGAATTACTTGGTTGCAAAGACAACGGTTATCTTATAATTATAAAAAAAATGAAGACATTAATGCAGGTGATGTTCGTGAACGGGCGCCTATGTACACGGGGATAGAGGATAGGGGTTACTTCGAAACCGACTTATCGGCGATTCGACGACGCGGACGCAGAACTCGAAGCCCGCCGACGCCAGCTAATCTTGCATTTTGTTTTGTTTTCGTCTCGCCCTGTTTGACGTCGCCCTCCAGCTCCGCCAGCCCCCGAGAAACTTCTTCGGCCATCGCAAATGAATTCTCTGCCTGCAAAAACTGACTTGTCTCGAGAAGAGGGGCCAATCTTCGAACTGTAATCGGATCCAGGTTACCTTCCTCCTCGGATGCCGCGCAAACACCAGGCGATGTCAACTGGTTGCAATGCCGACGCCGTGCTGTACGTCGGGCTCGTTTTCTAGGATCCTTTGTAATCGGCTCCGATTTTGATCGCCATCCACCCGACAAGGCGTCCCGATGATTGCCACTGTCGGCGGATTGCATTTGGGCCATACTCGCAGCCAAGTGCTGGACAAACACATTCTCTGTGTCGCTATCTGCCAATTCAGGAATTTCAACGATTAAGGCAGGGTCATTCGTGATGGCAGTGTGTGTTTGGCGACTGGATTCGGACGGACGGCCACGTCGAGTGGTTCGGTGTGGAGGCAACACAGCGGCGTCAGTCTTATCAAACATGCTGGGAGAACAGGCAGACTCCACCGACAGGGTCAATGCAGTCTGGGTATACACTTCCAGGGTCCGAATTGGCGACATCTTTCAAATAAAAGAAAAAGTATGAAGTACGTGCCATGAAACAAATACCGCTCTTAGTAGTTTGCCAGACAGTCAGAATCACAAAGGACCAACCTGCGAAGACACGGATTTAGAAGTCTGATTTGTGTGGGAGAGGTTGGCCACATGGTGGGGGACAAGTGAATGTACGCAATCATTTGATTGAATGAATGCAGGTGATGGGGAGGTGGCTACGCTTGTGTCACGTGGCTCAAGACTGACCCGATGAAAGGCATCTACGAGGGCGCATGTGGGTGGACGATATGCTTCCTATAAGAAATGGCAAACACACGGATTGGTCCATCGGACTATGTACAGAGCATGGCGCTGTCAGTCTAACTTATTGGCTGAAGCAGATAACGCGAAGTACGGCCTTGCGGTTTGTTTTCCTGTCTCGTGGCTCTGGTAGTCGGCATACACTGGGCAACCGCCGCTATGAGGATGTTTAACCAGTTCACCGAAGAAATGTGTAAAGCAACATAAGAGCTACAAGAATAAAGGAATGGCTCACCAAACACTTGGTTGTTGTTGTTGTTGTAGTTGCTGCGGTGGAGGTGGTGGGAGACTCGGTGGCTTCCGATTCTGTCTCATGGGCCAAGAACAACTGCATGCTGAGATTCAGCTGTGGCGGTGGGAATGAAATGAAGGTTAGCGATTGTTTGCGGTGTACAGCAAGACCGAAAGCTGCAAGTTTCCAATCGCCACTTTAGAGCTGCATTGTTAACGGAATTTGCGTGCAGCAATCTCCTGCAAGGTTTCTTGGAAATGTAACTCGGTGCAACTTCAAATACAAAACGAGACCTCTATCTGTATAAGCGTACCTTAGATTCCCGCAAAACGGGCGTGTGTGCCCTCCTATGCAGCGAGGTCTCGAGATCTGTCCTCTCTTTTTCAACGCGATTTAGCTCAGAGCGTAGCGCGTCAAGTTGGGAGAGAAGAGCGGCGTTTTCGGACTGCAGTATGTGGGACGATTCTGTCTGGCGTGCCGGTTCTTCTGCAATCGTCTTGACAACAGGCGCCCTCAATATAGTCATCGGAGTCGGTGGAATAAGGTCTGGGTTAGACGACTGTGGCGCGGGTAAAAAAGGTGACAGTTCAGAGGCTGTGTTAACTTGAGTGTGCGGGATTTATAAATTGGCAACAAAATACAGCTAGTGCACTTTAAGACAGTGTAACGTTAGGCGTTTCATATTTTTCAACATTTATAAATACACACTTGAAACAACATACCGGTGAAGCTAGAGTGACGAAGCTGGGGGGCGATCGCCGTTTAACAGTATGCAGGTTTTCGTCATCGTCCGAATTTATTGCTTTCTGTCCCATTGGAAGCTTTAGAACACAGGAAAACGTCGTAACAACTCCCCAGTTCTTACTGGGATATACAAACAGGTAAACGCCTATGCGCCAGCATTTGACGAACGTGGACCCAACTCGTCACATTGAATACCATCGAGAATAACTGGTGTTAGCATTCTGTAATGATATGCCAAACGCAGTTATTTCGCGGATTCGTACTTAAAATTTTAATGTAGAAACGTTTATTTTTCGTGACGTTAATAAGGCGAATAGCAATTTTATCAACTCACAGTTATTTGGAGAAGATACTCCAAGCGTCGCACCTCAACTTGGAATGCGTCGCGTTCATGCGCGATATTTCCAATGGCATCCTGTTGATCGGCCAAATCGCCGCGAGCTTCGTCCAGTTCACGCCGCAACTCGGCCACTTCCTTCTCGTATTCTGCAATTGGATGATGGACGATATTGATAGCCAGCTTCTATTTCCCTTTTACGATCAACTGTACGCCTAAACGCACGGCGATAATTGTAATACAAATCTCCCACTAGGGAGGCTTCTTGGGGGTTTGCCATTAAGATTCTCTCTGTGGCGTCCGAAGTGCCACACGCGGTCAAAGTGTTTTACATTATTATACGTGAAGCGAGAAGAGAACTACTAGTAAATGACAATTAGTTATTGTGTCACGCATTGAAGACAGATAAAAGACGGAGGAGTAAAAGTTAGGTAAAACGATGGGATAAAGTACTCACTCCAAGGATCCGGAGGATGCAAAAATAACCAAATATATGGATATCCGGATATTGGGAGAACCTACGTGAGCAGCTGGGACACTCCACTGTCTCAACATCGTCTGAGGTCTCAATTCTAGGCATCTTTCCACGAGCACCAATGGGCAGTTGTTGTGTTGCTTCTATGATGTCAACACATTCATCGTAGCTATTTGACGCGATTTCGGAATTTTCCGACGGATGGCGGAATTCTGATTCGCGCGCTACGGCGATTGATTTTCGCATCGGTTTGCGTCCCAGAAACCTGGCCTCCCACTCCTTCTCCTGTGCCTGCAAAAGGCTCCTGCAAAGCAGACACGTCAAACAGCTCCCTATATTATCATGCCACGTTATCACACTTAGCTAAACCAATTTTGGGTTTGTAAATATATTAAATATGGTAGTGTTTGCTGGGTGTCACACAGTCCACTACCGTGGCCAGGGACTAAGCAAATTAAATTTAGGGGTCTCCGAATGAACAGCAGAAAGTCGTATAGGGGAGATTGGACGATAATTTGGCACCTGGCGAGGGCTGTATATCGATGAATTTGAAGTTTTTACCCGGAAATTCATCAAAACCGGGCTGCTTGCAGACATGGAAGCGTCTACGAAAGTTAGGGTTAGGGAGCTCGTGTGTTGGCAGCACTAATGTCACCAACATACGACCAACCCATCGCCAGGACAACCAAACTTGCGTCCCAATAAAACACCCTGCATATTGACACATCTGTGCTCCTACCCCACACATGAATAAAGTTTAATGTGAAGCGACTTCACACACACACAAAATATCGATAGCAAATCAAGGAATCATTCACTTACTCGTATTGCTCCTCGAGACGCAATAATTCGGAGCCCATGTCAGCTGTTACCTGCGAACGGACATCCTTTTTAGCCTCCTCTATCTCGTGAGGAATCGAGTTGACCACGTCGGAGAGCTCCTTGATTATTTCTAACAGGTCCTACAAGAAGTAGACGACGCCTGGATTGGAAAACCAAATTAATATCAATAACCATATAAGAGTATTTATACCATGAATTAAAGAAAATAAAAAAAACCCAGTGGTTAGCACCCTCGCTCAGTTGCTGAGGGACCCCGGTTCGATTCCTCGGTGAGGCCACCTCGAGTAACACTGGGGATGGCGCCAACTGTAAACATATTCCCGAGAAACCCCAATGAAGCCGCTTTATCCTCTGATAGGAGATACAGAATCCATAAAAACAAGTATTATACACCAAACTCACCGATTTTGGAAGCCCATTAAGATCAACCTCGCTGTCGATGAAACCTGGAAGAAGACTCTCCCGTTGTCCACTGCCATCCACGTTATTGGTGGGGGTGGGAAGCTCGCTGAAATCCCGTCGATAGCCACGATTCTTATTTACACATACCGTTTTGCTTGCCGTAGACACCGTTCTACCCTCGCCCCAGTCGTCGCTCCCACAATGGAACAAATTGAAGGCTCTCCTTAATGAATAAATATTAATTTGACCAATTAAAAATACCCAATTGAGCATCACTCACACGGTTAAACAATCCATTAAGGCGAAATTAAATAGCACGATATGCAAGCAGTACCTCGGTTTTACACCCTGGCGAATGAGCTGCTCCCGCAGTTGTCGTTGGAGTTTATCGAAACAATTTTCAGGTTTTCCACCCGCACTGCCCAAATCGGTCTCTTGTGCGACATTAGAGCTAACCATCACCTGACTGGCGAGAGAGGAGAACCGCAGAGCGTGCAGCGTCTCGTCAAACAACGAGACTGATGGCGCTACATTCACCACCATGCAAGCCTTTCCACGTCCCGTGAAAAAGTTCTGGAAAAGGCGAGTCAGTTTGGAGTCCCGATAGGGCACCACTCCTGGGTTATTTGTGTGTCGTTGGTTGTGACGCAAGGCATCTATGCACCTAGTAACCAAGGGTAGATTATGGAAGCCAGTTAGCAAATTAGTCGTGATCGAATAACGCTTGCATGCGACTGTAGCTAAATTCCACGAATTCGGCAGACAGTTTAATAAATTAACAGCACATACTAAAACGATATATGGGCGTGGTGGAGAAAACAAGAATCAAATAAACATGATCAGATGAAATATGATAAATTTATAGTTAAGACGAAAACGGCGAAAACTACCTTCCCAAAACAAGTAGACTGGCATTGATATTGTTGGCCTCCCGGAAGCGGTTAGCTTGATTGAATGTTTCGGCCTTCTGACAACGTTCGCTACCAGCAAGATCGCAAAAGGCGAGACTGCTAACCCGTGCAAAACGTGGTGCGTCCTTATTTGTAGTTCTCATAGCTTTGATCGTGAATATACTGTGGGAGCGGGAGCTGCTTTGATTTAATTTTGTTGACCCTATTTGTTGACATCGTCGACCAACCACAAGTAGACGATAAGCTTCCTCCGGCGACTTAACGGAAAACCATCGGAGGCCTTCAAGCAAAAAAATCATTATTCAAAACCATCGAAATCGCAGTCCGTTAAAAACTCCAAAGGCCTACCCTTCATATAAACATTGCCTTTTTTGTCTGTGCGTAGATCCAAGGGGGTTCTCCGGACAACAGTGTTCCCAACTTTAGTTGAAAACATGCAAGTGGACGCGGTGGATTTTGAAGCAACCAATGCAATATTTGGATCCAGGAGGTCGTACGCAACCTCGTTATATATTTCGGCATAGCTAATCCAAAAGCAAAAATTGATAGAATCTTTGTGTGCGACCGAAGCAACTAAGCCGTCGCCTCCGGTCGCTTGAAGAGAACTCAAATTTTGGGACCCATTAACCGATGACTACCAAATATACAGGTTAAATAAAGTCTTACGCATTCAACAGCCTTTGAAAGTCGTAAAAGTACTGCTTTCTCTCGCATACTTTTTTGCTCATTCACGTCACTTAGCTCAATTACTTCGTCGTACACATGAGGTTCGAAACGAACAGATTGTGTTATATTGACACTCTTAAAAATGCACTCAATTGTGAGAGGAATAACACCACCATTGTTCGATGAACCTTGTGGCGAAATTAAAATCAGAGTGGATATTACCTTGCAATGTAAAGGTTTTCCCAGAGCTGGTTGTCCCATACGCGAATACCAGGCCATTCATTCCTTCGAGGAATTCACTCACGCGGTCCAGAGCGACACAACGAAAGAATTCTGATTGTCTTGTTGATTCATCAAATACACGAGAGAATGAAAATTCGTGAGTTAATGGAGCAAAATTAGTAGCCGCGTTTCTTAAACTTTTTTCGTCGACGGGTGGAGCAATGATAACGGCATTAGAACCAAGTGGATGGACAACTTTCGCTAATGGTTCCCCCAAATTTAGGGGTCTAATTCGCAAAAAGACAGGCATCTGTTCATTTTTTGTTTCAACGATGCTTTCTCGGCTATCAAAATCTTTCAGAAGATTACGGTTAAGATTTGCAAAATTGAAAGATGGGTGTAAACCAAAGGAGGGGTCTCTGGGTATTAAAAACGAACAAGCATCAACCATGTTAAGCTTCGAAAACTATAATGCCCGCCAGCAGACGGCTAAAACTTCGCGGTTACGTAAAACAAAGATATAATTATACAACAGTGAGCGATATGAAATAATGTATTTTCACTCTTATAAGGAAATTTTAAGTAAGTGTATGTATGCTTAAAAATTTGCATTTCAAGACATCGACCAGCATTAAGACGTTTGTTCTTGAAATGGGTGTTTGGTAATTCGAAGAGCTCGTGTCACAAAAAATCAGAAGGGCACGATGGCAAAAGATGAAGGTCAGGAAAAAATAATATTTTTTTATTATTCAAACGATTGTAAGAGCCAGATTTTTGCCGAAAACGTCGACATTGCGCAATGCCCAGCGCCCGTCGGGGCGAGTCCTCTCTGGACACACTTAGTGCATGTCGTGGTTATGGGCGCCGGCCCGTTTGTAGAAGAATACAGCATTATTTTATTACAATTAGCGCATGGTTGCTCTGCCATAACTTTCCTTTTTATGTCGGACAGTTACAAATCTGGTAACTCGCAAGATAAAAAGGCCCAGGCCTATAAATGCCGTCTCAACGAGAATGGCGACTACATGACGTCAACCGCATCCTTCTTCGTGCATCGATACAGAAGAAAGCGAATAAAGGTCAGCGGCAGCGCAAATCCGCGAAACGACGAACGCCGTCTCGATTCCAAAGACAGAGCGCCAGAACAGGATTTCGAACACGGAAGAATCGCCGCGCTTCAGGCCTCCAACAGCGGAAGTCGCTTTCGGCTGACTATTGCCAAGTCCCCGAACGATTATACCATCCCTCTCCCAGAAGTAACTGTGCCTCACGAAATTCCCTTACCTCACTTCAGGAAGGTCCTTTTATTCTTAAAGTTGTGAAAGCGGCGGTTTAAATTTTCTCCGTCTACCAGGACCGACTTGCGCCTTTCCTCTACTAACACTCGAAAATGCCAATTTCGAACTTCCCAGGATCGCGACGGAGAAAAATATGCGGCGAACTTGAAGAGAAAAGATTAGGGAGATGATCGAGAGCAAAATACACGCGGCCCTTTGGAACCAGTGGGACTTCGTCAAAAGGCCCTCGAAAAAGCGGTGGAGGCACGGGTTGGGTCGACTGAAGCAAGGACGGTCGGCGATTTCACCTCATGTTTCACTCTACACGAAAGGGCCGGTCCGAGACAGTATTATTGTTTCCGCCGCAATAAACGGACTCCTGCCCGGCACCAGTACTCGTCTTCCCGGGATCCCCCCACCGATCTCGCGGCAATGAAGCGCCTGTGCCATTGGATATTCGAGTGGTTTCCAGAAGTGGCAAGAGGATCAGAAGCAACCATACCGTCATTTATTCCCCGCAATTCCGACCAGGTATTCTACTCAGGAAGATTCAGCAGTAGTCCTTTCGTGGCGGTTGATAGACGGTACTTCCACTGCAACAAACGGAGCCACGTCCAGCGACTCTAGCTTGCGAGGTCAGACACCAGACCGCGTAAGTCACCCCGTTCAATTATACCTGTTTATCGCGTAGGTCCTAGAACAGCAGATCCCATTGTTATAAATTAAAGGAGACGGGACCTGGCGCCTATGCTTCGATTATCGGAAACTGAACAGCCAAACTGTGAAGTTTACGACACCACTTCCCAAGCCGAGGGACATAATGGCGAAGTTGGGGGGCTCTGCTTTCTTTACTACGATGGACCTGGGTAGTGGGCATTGTTAGATCGGGGTCAATCCGAAAGATCGCCACAATACAGCCTTCGTGGGTCTGAACGAATTCAATATCATTCCTTTTGGCCTCACAAATGCATCAGCAGTATTCCAAGGCGCTATGGACTCGCTGTTCAAGGGGCCGAAATTCGTGTCCGCCTACATCGTGTTCTCAAGAAGGGAAGATTATGTAGTTCATCGCCTCAAAACCCTCCAAATGCAGCGGGAGGTCGGATTCCGAGCCAAACACTCTAAATGCCAGTGGTTCCAGACCACCGTCAAATATGTTGGGCACCTCATCTCGGCGGAAGTGGTTGGGGCCATTCCTGGGGTTTGTTACGTACTCTTCCGAGTACATCGAGAGGCTAGCAGAGATAGCGGAACCCCTGAACAGACTCGTCAGTAAGAAAGTTTCTTTCGTGTCGAGCCCTGAGCATCAGGAAGATTTCGAAATCCGCATGAGTATTTTCAGCAGCCTCCGGATAATCGCTCTCCTGGGCGTCGAAAAGGATTTCACGATCGGCGCTGACGCTTCCGACACTGCCCTGGGGACCGTAGTGGAACAAGAGAGGAAAGGAGCCCCCGTCGCGATTCGCTGCGCCACACGAACGCTAAACGCTGCTGAGATAAATTATTCAGCGATCGAGAGCGAGTGTCTCGCGACGTTAGAGGATTACGTACATGGGCAACGGTTTACGGTTGTCACGGACCCCAACCCCCTTGTATACCTGCACAAATCCAAGGACGTCCACCACCAGATAGCGCGGTGGTTGATGCCTCTCTTACGCCATGATTTCCGGCTGCGGCATCAAGCAGGAAAGCTGAGCGTTGTCCCCGACCCGCTATCCTGGATCCCCAACCTGGACGACGCCAAGGCGCAAGGGGCGGCGAGGACCCCAACATATAATACTCTGGCAAAGAACCGGAGGAATCCTTGACATTCGCAGGCCTAGCGCATGCCGAGAAGGATTCCACGAAACTGATGGTTCAGTCAAAGGAGGATGTCGTCGAAAGTGAGAAAACATTGTTGCCAGACACCGTGCTTGTACGTCTCCAGAAGGAGTCCGTCATGGAACTTGGCGAAACATCGACCCCGGTAAAAATGGGGTGTTACGATCTCCGGAGGCGAAGAATATTGTTATATATGCGATACACGCATAAGGGAGCAGATTTACATCCCCCTTACTATGCGTCTAGCCATCGTACACGACCATAACGGAAACTACGATTCCGTAAGAAGGCACGAGGCTGTCCGCGAGCGATTCTTCTGGCCTGGGTTCCTCCTGGACACTAAGAGACTTGTCAGGGGGTGTCGGTTATATCAAGCACCAGCACAACGAGGGAGAAGATCCCCATTTGCCCTCTAGAACCACGGAAGCCCAACGAGTCGGTGGAATGGGATATAACGGGGCCAATTACGGACCCCGATGGCACCAAACGGAACGTCGTTACGTTACTGGACCTTTCACAAAATTGATCGAGGCAATAACAACCATAGACACATGAGGGACCGAGTTGGCTCGAGACGAATGGTTCTTTCGTTACGGAGCACCAAAACAACTGCACAACGAATATTTTACAAATATGTACTGGCAGAGGGATCCAGTGAGCCGAAGAGATATCGCTCGGGGACAGCGTGCGGAGACCGAGCGGTGCCCGGATGCCCGAGTCGACACTATGGTCATCGATACCCCCCGGCTAGAAACCTTTGTAGTCGAATGCGAAAACGGGATTCCTAAAAACCTGCATCGCAACGACGTGACAGACTTTAACGGTCTGTCGGAACGAGAAAAACGAAAGACCACGAGACGTTAATAGCATAGCATGCGTGGTGCTGTGTGTTACCCAAAGGGGTTACAGTTGAATGGATGTCATGCGTGTGACATAAATAAACACATCGTTTAAGGTCACTACAAGTTACCGATTTTCCAGTCTCATGTTTGCTTATTACAAAACGCAAGAACCAATCTTCAAGGCGTTGTCCAAGGTCGTCGAAATCTCCATGATAGCTCCTAACAGCCAATAGTTGCGAGACATAGTTCATTTGATTGCAATTAAATTATATATGATTCATTCATAAGAGTAAATGTTGATTTTACTACTATTTTTGTAAATTCTTAAGGAAAATATCAATATTATTAATTATATATTGATGCAAACAATTCGGTATATCTGTGATGCGCATAAATATATGCAATTGCAGTACATTCGTAGTATATTACGTTCCACAAAAAATCTTTAATTTTCAAATGCACGCACCGTGGGTTACCGGCGCTGTATAGAGAATTTAATTAATTCGTGAACAACAAATATTCTTTTAGTCTTTTACAGGTTTTAACT
The DNA here is from genome assembly GCA_028672205.1 of Proteocephalus fallax. Lineage (NCBI taxonomy): Eukaryota > Metazoa > Platyhelminthes > Cestoda > Proteocephalidea > Proteocephalidae > Proteocephalus > Proteocephalus fallax. The sequence goes on along the minus strand of JAPUBX010001280.1, from coordinate 653,072 downwards.
TCATATAATAATGCTCCTTTTTTCCCCATTCTATAGCAAGCGAACCGCAGCCTCTTGTCATAAGGAAAGGATTTATTTTCTGTGCATAATAACCAAAACAATCTAATTAATTTTAGTTTTTGCTTGATGCCTTATAATTTCCAGGAGAACAGATATATTTTTTCTCTTCGACCAATGCGTAGACAATACCGTTCAATACCAACAAGAACAGCGGCATATCGCAATTCGGTCATTCCCTATTTGTCGTATCACCAGAGCAGGAGACAATTTTCACATCTAATACTTGTCATATTGCCTATTTTTACTGCTGAAATTTTTGGTCCTCGTGACCTCAATAAATCCACTACAATTATTATTATTATTATATAGGATAAAATCAATATGTCTCTATTATAACACTTCTTGTGTATTCATATTTACTTGGGGGTATCTCGAGACCTTAATTATGCAACTATTTAACATTTAACGTGGTTTAAAAACTACGACAATGTCTACGCATCCAGCTTATAAATCCGGGGACGCAAAATCCCATTAGTGTGATTGTAGAAGAGAACTATCTTATTTAAATATAACTAACGTTTTTCGTAACCTTTTATATACTTTCCAATAGCTTCTGTAATTTTTGTCTCGATTAAGGGTTTTCTTTTAAACTTAACCGCAGCCGTGCGGAAGCGCGGACTTTTGGGGTCGTCGATCACGCTAACGTGAGCTCAGCACGCTGTTTTACTTTTCTATCGAGGAAAATGGTGAAGCTAATCAAGCAGACGAACCCAAATATCCACCCAGAGATGGCCGTGACAACGAGGACGTCGACAACGGAATGTCGACCCGTTACTGCTTCGCAAGCCAATATTGAGAGACTCGAAAAGGAGTTGATGGCGGCGAAAATCTCCGAGCGTCGAGAAAGAATACTGAACAAGGCTCAGTTGTCGCCTGTGCATACCCCGGCTAGAGAACAAGAGCCGTTGCCCGATATCCCCGTTCATTCCCCTCGACAGTACAATCCAAACCCCGTTACTATCTGCCCTTCCATGGTCAATGAAATCCCTCTTAACCCTGCAGTATATTCTTATTCCTACAGTGATTAGATGGTGCACATTAAGGTCCAGTTTTCGTAATCGATACACAACCGTTAACTTAACTTCAACACAATTGTACATTTCGCAACAGATGTATACACGATTTAGATAACGATGATAATATTATGTTTACTTCAAACAGAACAGATAAGACTTCCGAACCGCATCTGATAATACTCCGGCTCATTTATCCCCGTTAGTTCCGAAACGCACCAAAGGTAAGTATTGTCGTAGCTTCTTATAAGTAAAGAAAGGGCAAGTTATCGCTACCTTTCACAAACCCCATCATTTAAAAGTATGCCCTCGAAATTTTACCCTTTCTATGAAGGCATTATAACAATAATTGTTATACTTTTAAAATAGACGTCTTACATAACATTTACAATTTTCCCTTATTTTAAATTTCAATATGTATCTGCTATTTTGGTTAAATAACTCTTTATAGCGTGAGTATTATTATATAAATAATGGTACTTCAAAATGTGAATATTGGTATTATTACTAACCACGGACAACCGCGCATTTGAAATCTGTGTTATACTGCCATTACCATAGTAACAATAATGAGTAGTAGGTTATAATATTTTGTAGATTTTAAATGCATCAACTGAGCTTGTTTTGTATTATACTTTGCGCATTAACTGTTCATTTAGCGCAATAATTCGATCGTTTGTTTCGTTTTTTATCACGCTGCCGCGCTAGGTCGTTGATTAAAAACACGAAAACATACATCATTAAACCCCGTGGTTTTAAACCTCAGCATTAATGGAACCTGTTTTTAGTTTTTGATCATGACTCAAAATTTTTGATTGCTTGCTATCCATTTACCTTTATATAAACAGTATATTTAATTCAGGTATTCATTGGCTCTATAGTAATCGTGGCCCAAAAATCCGAATGGCACAATGGCAAAAGATGAAGGTCGGGAATGAATGATATTTTTCATTATTCAAACAATAGTTAGAGCCCGGGATGGGCCGAAAACGCCGACAAGGCGCGCTCGTTGCGGCGAGTCCTGTCTGGACACAGCTGGTTCGTGTCCTGGTAAACATGGGGGCCGGCAGTATAATGGATGTCATGCATGTGACATAAATAAACACATGGGTCCCTTTTAGATTCTTTGACAGGGGTAGAGATACAACAAAGAGTTCCTTTCGGGAACGATTACAAACAAATGGAACAACAAAGGGGCAATTTCCGCGAGGTTCGGAGGGGAGACTGCTGTCAGGCCTCTCGGAGGACGGTAAATCGGTTTGATATTATATTACGAAATAGATGAATGAAAATGGTGCCAAAGTACTTGCATGACGTATATGAAACCTTCGTGTCGTCCGATACGAGTCCTTAACATCGAAGCAGAGTTGGCGTTCGGATTAACAAAAATCGGGCGAGGATTGCACATCATTGTAAATAAATATATTCTATCCTTGCCTGGGGTGATTTATGTAGGCGGACTTGCTCGCAGATGATGAACAAAATCATTTAGCCTGGTTTTCGTGTCCATCTATGTATGCGAGTAGTATGCATCGTAGCATGGTTGGTGAAGTAACACTCTTAATCGTACGTGTTTATTTATGTCACACGCATGACATCCATATTAAGACAACATCGACGACACCTACCACGACACGCCCCACGTGTGTCCAGAGAGGCCTCGCAACGACAGGCATCGCGCCTTGTTTTCGGTGTTTTCGGCCCAGGTCTGGATTTAACTATTGTTTGAATAATTAACAATATTATTCATTCCCGACCTTCATCTTTGGAAATCGTGCAATTCTGATTTTTGGGCCAAGGAGTCTTTCGATTGCCAAACTGTCATTCCATTTCATCACACTCTTTCAAGCATCGACTACAGAAAAATGAAGACGTTTGTTGCGCATTTTATTCAATTACATCCACTGGTCGCGGTCGTGGATATTTATAGACCTGCTTCTTCTTTTAAACTATTAATAGATGGTGTAATAGGTTGTTTTACATATATTCTCCTTGACCGTCATATAATTATATTCTTTTTGATTTACCAGTATAAGTGAGGTGGGTGACCGGCAGAACAAAAAGGAAGCCATGGAGCCGATAAAGAATTAGTCGGGTTCATACGGTAGGGAATTAGGGTTTCGGGCTGACTATCACCACTCTCGAAGTCTTGCTCGGTTACGTCTCGTCGCGGAGAGAGTGCAACGGTTTCGGAAGACAATCGATATTATTATTTGGAACGCTTTAATCGGTTATGTGGGGCATGTTTATGCTTTATTGTTGAATCGACGATAATGGAGAAGCTAACGGTCGAAATATTGCGACAGAAACCTTACGCCCTTCCTTGGCGTTGGCGCACCTAAAAAACATGTTTTAATGGCGCCCAAATTCAGAAACGTCAATACCTTTACTTTGGTGGTTTCGTTTTACACGTCCACATTATGCCCATTTTTCGGATTAACTATACGTGTTTATGTATCTGATAGGATTTTCTCAAATTGTTCCAAATATCAATAAAAAATCGCTGACGGCTGCTCAGATGCAGGAAATTTCAGAGGCATTTGCGCTATTTGATAGCGACAAGGACAATCGTCTGTCGTCTTATGAATTCAAGGTGAGTTAAACTTTTCAATCGCAAAATATTTGTTCAGGTTGCTCTCGTTGCCCTTGGATTCGAGCTAAAAACGCCAGAAATCGAGGAACTCCTACAAGGATGTGACCTGGGTATTGACGACAAGGTCAATTTTAAGAGTTTCTTTTCTATAGGTAGGATGTCTACGATAGAGCATAGTTAAGGGGCTGCTTGTATTTTTTATGCACATTCACTTTTTAGTTAAGGACTTAATAGAAGCACGGGATCCTGTTAGTGAAATGGTTAATGCATTTAAACTATTCGATGAGGATGGTAGTGGAAAAATCTCCTACCGGACCCTTAAAAAGATCGCCAAGTACGTTATCTGTTTTGTAAATAGCTACTTATGTTTTGTCAGTAGTTTTATGATAGGCGGCGGTTGTTATTACGTTAAATTAAATCGTTTCGGGTATCCCTTAATTTGTGTCAAACAGCATCACCGCTTGAACGTCATTAATCAGAATTTCGTCAAGGCATATGACCGTGTTTTCAAGAACATGGCAATAAACGGTTCCGTGACATCGGCTATATTGTAGGATCGTTATTCCATTGGATAAAGACATTGTAATAAACATTAACGTCGGGAGGTTTCAGCTGGATTGGGGACTTGTCCACGGTTCTGCGTCATTTAGCTACCTAGACACCCATCTCATTCCATAACCAATATTGTGCGATTATCCAATGGCTTTGTGCATTTTTGAGCGATCTACTCTAGCAATCTCTATTCCCCACTTCGCTTGCAAAATTTACATCTCGATGAGATATCATGCAAGATACATTATACACCTTTGAATTGGGGTTTGTTCGTTACCCCCGTGGTTCGAATATACTTCCAATTTAGAAGGACAACGTTTGCATCTGGAACGAAATATCTAAAATCGATATTTGTTTGTGGTATCGATTTGATCTATACATATAAATCCATCTTCCTAAATGAGGGTGAATTGCTCTGCTTTTCGCCTGTATCAGATAGTAACTAGAAGGGACTTAATAACGCACATTTGAGGTGTCTGAGTTGTACTAACCGGTTTACTGGCTTTGCTCGCACTCGTAACCACGCCTTTTTCGGCTGCTGGTACTATTCCCACTTTCTTCTTGTAATACAATCCACCTTGGATCGTTAGAAAGAACACCGTCGTTTCCTCGCCACTGAAGACAGACATCTGCCCCGCGTAAATCGGATCCAGAGAGGTGTCGCTGGGCCATCCGAACCACCCAACTTAAATGTCTCTCTACCTCCACCACCGCTCTCACCCCCCCACCCCCTTCTGCCTCTTTGTCCACTGACGACTGACTCACTCGGGTGCACGTTGGGCCACCTTGCACGACCAGCAACCCACCCGCTTTACGGACAGTATTACGCCCCCTGTCAGTCTTTGTTTGACACAAACAGTTCAGTGGCGAGGCCAGGCTAGGCTAGGCTGCGCGTATGTTTGGCCCTGTCACGAAACAAAGACAATTCGGCGCCGTAATACGCTACGACCGCCGCCATCACCTCCACCATGTTGTCACTGCACGTTATCTGTAAATACAGAGTGATTTATCTGAGGCAAAACGACCAGCATTAAAATTAGCAACCACTAAAAGGGATTGTAAGAATTGAATGCGGAGTGAGTTACTCCCCTGTAATCAATTTATCGATTCTGTATAAATATATATCGCCGTTCTTTTAATGTTCCACTTTTTATGCGTTTTGTGAGCATATCATTTTCGTCCAATCTCATTGAAAAGTTCCTTGTCAAACGCGCAATGGCGGCTATCATGCGGCCATGTCCACATACCGCATGCCGATGCTTGGCCTCGGTTAAATTAACTAACTGGACTAACTTTCGTTACTTTGTTATTTTCCATCGTTTCAAACACAGAAGCTGTGTTCTGCCACGTGGACAGTCCCCCCTCCCCTCCCAGCCCTGCCTCCACGACCAAATCTGACGCACGCACACCCGCTTACTTGCTACACCTAAATGCTCTCCGCCGCGTGTTAAATACCACGATTGGCGACGGGGACCCAGATTTAGGATCAGCGTCTCTGCATTGGTTGCATTGTCGTTAAGTACGTCCGTACTTAATATTGAATTATTATCGCGAATTTCCCAAGTAGCGCTTTTCCCCTCTCAAAAAAGCGAGCACAAGTAAGATCACGAGGACCAAAGCTTTCAGAATCCAAAGCTTTAATACGTCTTACGAAAACGGGGGTGGGAGGGATCACCTAATATACGAGAAGCGCGGAGCGGAGCGATGAATAATGCTGTCTTAGATTGGATGCATCAATAATCCACAAAAAAAAACATTTTAAAGGGTCCTACGGAGTGACAACAATTCAGTAGGTCACGGTATGCCATGATGGGAACGATACAGGCATCCACGATGGCCTTTCTTCGTGTTGAGCTCACCGGAATCTCCCGAAGACAGCATCCACATAATCGCTTCACGATAGCCGACTGTTGGAAATGACGCCCAGGAATTCGGATATTGCTCTTGAATTACTGGGTGATGCAACAAGCCCTCGACGATTACAGTGGCGTAAAAGTGACCTGGAGTTCGCTGCCGATATCGTTTTCGCCGTTGTCGAGACACTCCCACTGCCCTGCAAGCGGTACTAAGCCGAATAAATAACCTAGTAAAGGCAGTCTTGTTTGAGATAAATACTTCGAAAGCCAATGTTTTCTCGACATGCTCCGAACTCTATTGCCAACCAATGTAGCTCAACGATTCGCCGGTGGACTATGTCCCAGCCTTCAAATGCCTGGGGTGTGTGATACTCTCGAATAGCCAAGCGAAGATGGATGTTAAAATGTACGATGGTCTTGCTAGTTTCTTGTCGTGCTAGCCTTGGCAGATATAACAATTCATTAATTGGTGGAAGAATGCGTAATTTCTTGGTGTTCAGGCAGATCACTAACGAAATTGTTCGTCAGTGTGGAACCACCTAGTCTCCGAAACGAATGGGTCAGAGTAACCAGCAACTTCAGTTCATCCTTGGTGCAGGTTTGTCTTTCTTAGATTCCGCCATCGCGTTTAAAAATCAGCTTTAGCGGGTTAAATTATGCAAAAGACATAATTGGGCATCATCATTTGTTACGAATAGCCACCAAACAATTGACTGTCTACTTTGCCAATAGATTTTGTTTATTCAAGGTTCGCAAAGCTGGCAAATAACCAGAGTTGGAGTGTTCTATTTTGTGGACTCCTATTGAGTCCCGTTTGTATGACTTTTCTAATAAATGATGCTCACCCAGGTATGCAACACAACATTATCAACCAGTAGTCCTACTTTCGTATTCCAGTAGCAGAAACTCATCAATGACGTACACCTTCTGGGCCTGTAATCCAGTGACTTGGTAGTCGGCCCAGTCGGTGGCCATCATTCTTCGCCTAGCAGGCGGATGAGTCACCTTCGGGGTGTTGCTCATCCCTGGGCGGCTTTGTTCTACCCCCTCCAGGCCTTAAAAGAAGCAGTAAAATGTGACGACGAAGAGGGGTGGCGGAGTTTCAGCGTTGGAAAAACTGCAGCTATTTTCAACTGGCATTAACGAGTGTCCATGAACCTGTTTCCAAATAAGTACTCTTTTTTATTGTGCCAGGCAGTTGAATACCGATTTGAGCCTGATTTTCGAGTGCTTCTCATCAATATTATTGCTTGAAATTTGGTACCATGGAAACAGCAGTGTCTGTCTGGGCGTGATTGCTTCGGTATCGCACCAGGAGGGTGGGCCTTCTGTCTGGGCATTGTAAGTGGTTTTGTTTTAGCATCCAAATACCGCTAGCGGTCTAGAGGTTTACTTAGCAGAACTTCATAGGTAAAGTGCATTTGTTATTTGTCAATTTGACAGATGACACTTTTGGGAGGTTAACAGATATCCCTGTTTCAGTGAACTTTTGTAATGCGTCTCATCTTGTCCCTCTTCTATGAGCTTCGGTCAGCGCATCGCTGTGATCCCTTGCCACATGGGATGGGAGGCGCGTGCTGGGGATAATAAGTTCTAGGGTTTTGCCATCCTTGACAGAAGTTTAGTCCCTCGTCTAAACAACAGAACTCGGAGTTAAGTCGGTTTGTACCGCTAAACACTCAAATTAGATTTGATGTGACGTGATTTGTGTCCAACCAACCCCAGTTAGGCATGGATGCTGATGGAGCACTGGGGTTGTGGGGGTTCATTCTCAGCGCTTACTGTGACGCAGATCCAGCGATCAATCGCCATTTGAAGACCAGTTATCGCAGAAATCGCAGTTTCGGCAAGCTTTAAACCCCATCCGCTCAGTTGATTTATGGGCATCCCTGACAGCTCCCTCGTGGGTTGAAGTTGTGGTGGCTTCGAATTGCGGCGATGGGGGAGGGGAGGTGGGTGATTGGTGCCTGGAATCGGCGTGATGAATATCGATGTGAATCCTGTATTACCTTAAGATTGTTCATTCAACCTAGACAACCTTGTTCCGCAGTAGCGGCGTGCGCTTGTAATCTAGCAACCTGGAGGCCGGGTGGCGGAAACTGTCTCGCGCGCGTTATGGACAAGGCCTTCTATGGCCGCCATTAACTCGTTGTTATTTCCTCCATTCCTGTTAAACATTAAATGCTGAAAGTTCTGGTCTTTGTGACCTTAATAAAGCGTAAACATTATTATAATATTATATTATACTGATCTAAACATCTACCAATAAGATATCCACGAAGGAGGCCTTACTGCTAACATGCAAGTTGGACCCAGTCACTTAAAATTCAAAATGTCCTGTTGTTGGCTACCTAAACTGTCGGCGACGCGTGGAAATTGATGCTCCAGCCGAATTTTGCAGAACCGACAATCAAAAATAGTCGAATGTACTAATTGTAATAATCAAAATTTGCAGTATATTTTCGTGTTTGCGTGAACCAATGAGAGGCGAGCAGTGCTATATGCATGACTATTTGCCTGAAACGATGATAGAACACGGACCAATCAAACAACAGTTAGGATTGTGGATAACCAATCATAAAATAGTTTTCTATACATTAGTCACGAAAAATATATTTCGCATTGTTCTTTTCGGTGTGCTTTAATCACTGTAAACGTTTACATGACAAGCGCATCGATTGTTTCTTCCGTTCAGTTGACTCGGAGTTGTATTGGAAGATGGATTAATAATAACATTACCTAGTGCATCGCATGGATCGCTTGAAATCGTACAACTGGATCTCGTTGGTTGAACGGAACTGCTCGCAACAAGGGGGACAAGAGCATGTTTTCGGAAGAGGGTTATTACCAGTGGAGTCAGCGTTGCTGTTGTCACTGGGGGAATATTTTGAAATTCGCATTGCCCATATTACCAGGGATGTTTGGATGGTATCTCATGGGCGCTACAAAAGCCCAGAATCTCCCACAAACGTATGATTAGTTAACGCACAGTAAGGACGCAAACAGCCGTGCTCATGAATGAAAAATGTGGGCTGACGTTCATTCACTGACACGAAATCTTACGTACCATGGTTTACCGTGTTTCAACTTTTAGGGAACTTGGAGAAAACCTCTCTGATGACGAGCTACATGTGATGATCGATGAATTTGACAGGGACGGAGACCGTTCAAGTGGGTTTTTCTGTGGTGCTTCCAGAAACTATTTGCTCTGAGCTCTATCCATGCGAGATTATATTTAATCGTAACACGGTCGACTCTAGCGCACATGGGGAGTCATCCAAGTGGTGACGTCCAAATCGCAACAGACTAGTCGCATTCTCGATAGATGTGTCTACCTCTGATATGCAATTTTAAATTACTACGAAATTGATCATTTTAAAGAAAATCTTTTTTCTGATTTCACAGAGGACTTTTTATTTCTATTCCTAGTCTGTCTCGAGGAATTTATGTCGATACTGACCGAGGGTGCCTAGACCGAATGAATTCCCTCGCGTCAAACGAAAAAGGAGCATTTATTTTTTTCTACACCATTTATGGGATATCAGTTAATCTCCTTTAATCTCACGTTATAAAGCCTAATTATTTTCTATTCACACGCCTCTCCAACGCCGCCTTATTTCTGAGTAAATACACCGTATTCTCGTTGTTGCCTGCATTAATTTGCTTATTTCCAGCCAATGGGAGCTACTGAATTGCATGACTTCCCCGATGACTCATCGTCCATTTCAAGGCCATTGGGGGGTGAGACGGCCTCCAGTGGGCGTTACCGCCCCACTTTAGCGTGCCGTTTGCTCGGTGTCTTTGTCGTGTTCGTGCGGATATTGCAAGAAGAAGGGCGTTTTAGATTCCGCCAGCTTAAGTATCGACGGTCGTTGTTTTGAAGCGCTTTCAATTCTGCACTCAGTAGTCTTTCAAGCGTCACTGCGTGCATTTCCCGCCTAACTTTAAATTAGAAAGACGAGAGACGGTGATAAAGGCTTGTGGCAGCCCGGAAAATGACCTTTGTTGGCAATTTCAACGTGTTTGGATGTGCCGTGTAAAGAAATTAGACGAGCAAACGCCTAGAACTGGTTTAAAGCGCGCAACGTCGAGGTGATTGTTCAGAAAACATGGCAATGATTATGAGTATGGGTATGATTATTTGAACAAAGTGATTCAGATAACACCGAATGGGTTGCTCCTCGTGGGTTTAGCTTGAACGCGAGAACAACCGGAGAAATCGCGGGCAATGAGGTTATCGAACTGGATACACCCGTTAATCCTGGTATTTCCTTTCATCCTTCTTGGGATCACCGAACTCATTAACTGATGTTCGCCCTGTATTCCGTAGAATGTAATGAATCAGTTCGACACCAGTTGACATGGCTTTTTGACACCGGGCTCGGCTTGGAAAAATCCGACTTACGGGGATAAGTGGAGGGGGGTGGGGGTTGGGTTTAGAAGTCGGGGTGACTTTGGGTTCGCGGAATCATCGATAAGCATACGTAAAGTCACCGACCGGTCATATTTCCTAGCCTGTAAAATGCCAGCTGCTTGGCTTTTATTTATGTTGGATCGGAAAGGTCAGAAGTGAGTCATTCTGGCATGGGAGGATTGCGCCAAAGAGGGCTCAGTGCCAGACAAAATTGTCTATATAAATATGACTTTAACAAATCGCCCTTTTGGCTACGGGGATTTTCAATGTGCGATATTGTTTCCGACTTATCGGTTAAGCGCGAAAAGCGATCGTCCGAGGTTCTAATCATCGACATATTCTCGTACATCAAACCCTAGGATTGCCATGAATAGGGTCTGGCATATACCGAATGGGTTCAATAATGGCCTCCTCATCGGAACAAAAGCATATCAACTAATCAGGCAGGTCGTGGATAACTCATAATTAGATTTTCGGTGCGACATGCAGCGTTTTCCTTTCGTCATCGCTCTGACACCAATAACATCGTCATGTGCGTATTCAAGTCACGACGACTTTCTATTTTTAATCCGATGTCCCAGAAAGACGATTTCGCCTAATCCGATTGATAGTAAACGTCATTAAAATTGTACCATTTTGATGAAAACTATTCCGCGCTTGTTTCAGGCGTTTCACTGGGTTTTCTGTGGATTGACCTTTAACCTCTTCTTAACACAGGAAAATCAGATAAAAGGTGTCGCAACAATTAGATGAAGCGATGCATATCTTTCAAATGTCTGTCACTTATTCAACTACGACGCCGTCCGGACACATGCCGTGATAATGCAGTTTTGGACGTCATTTTATCGTTTAAGTTTCACAAACGTCTCTCAATGTGTTATATACAGTGGGGTAAAAGGGTATTTAGTCAGCCACCAATAGTAATAGTTCAATCACGTCTTTCACCTTTTTTCAGTGAAAGAACTTACACAATTGGTGGCTAACTAAATACCATTTTTGCCACAGTATATGTATATATATATATATTTAGATCATTTTCACACACAATGGGAATATGACAGTTTGATAACCGCCATTACATGTCTGTCTGATTTTGGTGGAATTTTATGTGCATTTTCAGTGTTATTTCCGCGTTTGAGAATGCAGACAATTTAAGAGGGGCAGTTACCACAACGCACTTCAAAGGTTTCACCGATTCCGACTTCGCTTAGGAAATAGACCATATAAATAGCTATCTCTGATTTCTGTACGATACGCACGGCCTGCTTACGGAACTGTCCCTCAACCTCCCTTGTCGTATCATCTTCATTTCTTAAACAATTGAGGCGAAAGAAGAATCTTCCATCTCCAAAATTTTGGTTGGCCTCAAGAGCTCCACAGCGACTGGTCCGGACAGGGTCCATACAGCGGTTCTAAAAATCGGTCACCGCGAGATTTCTTCGATGGTTACCAAGCTCGTCAATTATTCGTACGGAGAGTGCTCCTTTCCTTCGGAATGGGGAGATGTTGCTACAACACCGATTCCGAAAGCGGCCAATGCTTCCCCTGGACCTGTAAAGTATAGACCTATCGTTAACTCATCTGTGTGGTTGAAAGTAATCGAGAAGCACATCCTCTCTAAATTGGAGGACACACTGAAAACTTCCGATGACCCGTTCCAGTTCGCTTATAAATCAAATTGAAGCACTCTGGACGCCGTGGCTACGTTTTCGCACACCCTCCACCCTTCACTTGATGCAGGAGCGAAAGCCGTCAATGGAGTTTTCTTGAACTTTACCTCTGCTTTCAACACTATCTCACGCTTTCGCATTCTTTCTCAACTAGGTGAAGATGGCATTGGAGGATGGTTAATTAATTGGCTTCAAAACTATTTCTCTAACCGAAGTTAACACGTATGAGTCGGAAATAAAGCCTCCTCCTTCTTGCCCAATAACTGTTGCGTGCTACAAGGCGCATACCTCCATTCCTTTTTAACTATTACACGTCTAGACTTCGGTACCCTAACAACGTGACACTAATAAAATACGGGAATGACTTGACTTTATGCCATGCCTGCAAGACGAATGGTGATTCTCAACAGATTGGGCAGGCAGTCACAGAGGTACTCGAGTGGTCTTCGAAATTCCCCGGCGTTATTTTTAACAGTCGGCTATCATGGATTGATCATGTGGATGCCGTCTTCGGTAAATGTCGTCGCCTCTGTTTCTTAGTTCGCCGGTTAAGGAGACATGGTTTAAGCTCCAGCCGTATAAAAAACCTTTGTCCATGCCTGAATAATTCCTCTTATTTTATATTGCTCTCCAATTAATTTCCCCGATTTTAAATGTTCTAACTTTTTAACCCTTCGTAGGCTTTTTAAAATAATCTCGTTTCCTAGTGGCCTGACTATGCTCTCCTGTCAAGAGATCATTTTTTAACGCCACTTCACTAGCTGTACACTGATCGCTGTTCGTATATTAACTGACCCCTCCCATCCCCTCAATTCATAGGCAATACCGATCAATACCCACAAAAACGGCGGCATATCGCAATTCGGCCATTCCTTATTTGTCCCGATTTTTAGTTTCACCAGAGCAGGTGAAACCGGAACTAAAAGACAATTTTCGTGTCTTGTACTTGTTATATTGTCTTGTTTTATGCTGAAAGTTGTGTTCCTCGCGACCTCAATAAAGCGCCTACAATCATGATTAATTATTATTATTATTATTATTTTAGCCATTAGTTTATTTAATAGTGGTTTAATTCGTGTTTTATTTAATCGCTTTAACGTGGGGAGGTGTGCATCCGAAAATGGCAAACTAAACTGCACAACAAACAAATCAAATAATTGAGCGAAAAATCGCCGTATGCGTTGATTACTTCTGTTATCATTTGTTTGACATAATAGTAATAATTCACAATGGTCAGAAAGATGAATGACGCCGCAAAAGGGGAGTTTGATAAAACTATTTAATTGCAGCCATCAATATTACGTGCTGCAGTACCAAGAAGGCGCGACTTCGACAAAATCGATTTTCCTCGCGTGGAGTTAGTGAAACAAAAAGTTGCCTCGATCGATAAAAACGCTAAGGGAGGCTGTAAATTATTCACTCGTCTCTGGATGGTTGCGTTCAGGTGCCCAGGAGCCCAGTGGTTGTATGGGCAGTCCGGATAACTCTCCAGACCCCATAACAAATGCACAATCACACCATCTGCCTGTATTATCGGAAAAGTTTATTCGTTTTTTTCTGTTCGTCGGTCACAGTGCGCACCAGAAAACACGCGCACCACCCAACAGGATAACGTGGTTGGCAATGGTGGGTAAACGTGTATGGGCGTGATTACGTAAACCAATGATTGAGAAAATTGATTCACGAAGTTTCAATGAACACGATTTTGGCATAAACAAAGATAAGACCTAGACCGTTTAAGCTTTGGAAGGCTGCGACTGACAAATGTTAACTTGAACATAGCATAGTAAGAATCTGGGTTTCGCCGAAAGCTTAGCGGGGAAGAGCCTTGTGGTATGAATATCATTCATCGATTATTGATATTTAAATGGATTTCTACTTTGTTCAACGTGAATCCCCCGGCAATCGTTTTTCAGTCGGACTCAAAAACGTTGATAAAGATGTTTTGAAGTAATACAATTTCTAATTAATGTGCTCGAATTAAGGCAGCTTTGTTTGGGCGACCATTACTAGTGGTAGTCGTTTTCAGCGGTAACAGTAGCAGTGAACGGAATGTGTGTGTGTGTGGTAATCTATAAAAAAATATCTTATAGAATAAGTGGTTGGAAAATGTTACCAGCGTTCAAAACTAAAGTATAATTGAGATAATCATGTGTCAAATTAGGAAAGAAAACTACAAATTAAACCCTTTAAAAAATATAAACAATTGTTGTTCGTATATTCTATCAAGCAACAAAATTCATGCGGCTAGTATTGATTGATTCCCATGGATGAAAGAAAAAATACACACCACGAAGATACCATTAATCGTGATTGTGGTTAAATGCACATTCTTTAGAAACCCATTTATTTAAGGACAGCTCGAGACGTAAAAAACAACAACTGGGCAGTGTGTGACAGTTTAATTACCTCCTCATTTGGAGCGAACAAATCCGGTGTAGTTGGCTCAAAGGAGGCTTTTAGCTCCAAAACCTCCGGAAACGCGTGTCCTATATTGATTTGTCAAGTCCCAAACCTCTGGGATTTATAAATCCACCACAATAGTTGTATACTATGTTTAACACAAGCTATGTGTAATCGTTTTCTTAAAGTTTCGAGGACCAACACTTTAGACAACAACCACTTCTGCTACCACTACTGCCAATACTGTCACTAATATAACTACGGTTTCGTCACTGTCTAAAATTTTTCTCATTTTGATAACTCAACCAAAATATTCAAATACAGGGGCTAGCCATCGCGAAAACGTAGTCTGGTGAACACAGCATTGGCTAGCAAAAGATACTATCAATGCGGCACGCAGAAATCCTCCAACGAAATTAATTCAATTCACGGCGCATGATCGTGCCAACAATTTCAATTATAGGCTGTTGGCTTCCTAATACAATAATTGTACGCTCCACATAGATTTTTAATCTATGGCAAAAACACGCCTGATTTCGGAAGTTGCGAAACAAAACGTCTTAAATATTCTGAACGCATGTGTTTTGTTTGACTGGGGTTAAATTTAAGTGATTGGTTTACGGCGCAAGTCGATCGTGTTTGGGTTTTCACAGCGGGTGGAAGTAACGACTCAAATTGAAAGGGATGCTGTGGTCACGAGAAAAAAGTACATGTCTGAAGTTAGCAAAGCGGAAATCGCATGTTTTGCGGTCAGATTGAACGCAGATGTGTCATTAAGGTCCATTTTAGTGTGACAGAAGTCAATTTGTCGGGTGGTGTTGAGACGTCGACTTAACCAGACACCCGCCCACCATCCCGATTGTGTTTCAACAACAATGAATACCAATGTTAATTGACCCCAACATAAAGTGTGGTATGTTTACAGAGTTAATCGAGCTAATTAATAAATGCCCAGGACAAATGTCGCCATCGAAAGATGTGAATATGAGCACGTGTGAGAAACTGCATTTTTTATTATTTGTAATGTCGGCCGAATTCTCAAAAGACCACAGTTCCCAATTACCGTTTGCTTAAACAAATCAGATAGAAAATTCAAAATAATTGCTGGTTTATAAGATCTCGCCAATGGCTCGCACTTATGTCATTTGCCCAATGACATTGTCGGCTGCTATAGCCAGAATAAGGTTAGCCAGATATTGACTGCGCATGTGTACGTCACACCGCGATAATGGCCAGCTGAATTCAAAGACTCGCAGTGAATTGCTATTTTTATAGGCAGAATAACGACAATCATCGCGCGTGGGTGGCCAGTTCTGCAGAATATACGCCGATTGGTGGATGCTGTCCCCACTTTTGTTGGCGCCACTTAATTGGGTGGTATCTAGTACTTCTCTGTTCCCAATGCAGCTGCTTTGAATCACGACGCATGGGTCTGGCTATCAACAAAATGACGATATTCTTTTTCAGGGTTAGAATTACAGCAACATTTCGTTTAACAGTGCCCCAATTGTAAAATTGAGCGCCTAACTAGATCATTAAAAAACGTTTTTTTAATTATTCTGTCGTGGGGTTTACGAACGCTTATCCAGGAACAAAAATGATCAAATCCAGGCATAAATTGTTTTACGTATGGTATCGATTATACAATTGGAACAACAAATCCCCAAACATGTATTTTATTGTTTACGCATAAAACAAACCAACGAAAAAAACAGCTCAGTAACCAGTGAAAAATGACCTTCAAATGTACTTTAACTTGAGCTGCTAGTCCCTGTGTGGGGCATTTAACAAGCATTACCACCACTTACTTGTTGTCTGAGTATGGAGAAAAGCGCTAATTAAGGTGATAGGTGCCTCTAGATTTTGGATGAATTTAGAAGATTATACTCCTCGTAAAGGGGACGGCTTCTCAGAATCAACCTGTTGCAGCTGTATAAATTTCGAGGAGCGATTGCATTCGCTCCGAATGTGGAGATCGATTGTGTATAAAGATTCGTCAGTGATTCCTTGCCAAATAATTTATCCTTTTCAGTAGAACCCATGAAGTTCATGAATCTGCAGCCGGTATTTGCGAAACATCGCATTAGTGCGTGCCAACGCTCGTTTTAAAAGGTTTACGAACTTTGTCTTGGGGAAATCCCATCAAACAGAATAATTGTCTTTAGTCTGGAGTTCTTTATGTAGCTCCCCACAATAATAAACCACGCCTATCTGCATTCCTCTGAGCATTTAACTGTTACTTCGAACAAATTAAGGGATTTTTTACTATAGATAGAATGAATACCGACCAAATTGCTTCCTCCCATTATTCATTACACATGAAGTCGGCACACTTTAAAACCTCTAGAGGAATTGTGTGGTGATATAATTGGTTACAGTCTCCAAGATTCATGATGTACAAAGGGAAATGAAGGGGAATTCACCCACAAGAAACATAGTTTTGCCAAAGGTCAAAAAAGGCAATCGAATTGACTCATGCATGCAGGGCACCCCAATTCACGTGAGTAGTGTTCACGACTACCGTTAAACCGTCGATTTCAATCATCTGTTGGTGAAAATTTAATGAATTTATCTGCATCCATAAGCAGTATTCTTAAAAAAATTATGAACTTTTAAAATTTCAATCATTTTCATTCGTAGGAAGTGTAATATTGTTCCATAAATCGAGTTTTCGTTTTTTGTCGATTTAAAGAAGATTCAGGGGTAGTTCTGTTAGTGGCGTAGTCCCAGTGGAGTGTGTAGCAATCGCTGTGGTGGATTTTAAAAAGGACCAGCCTGCGTCTTATCTTCTGTTAATCCACAGACGTACATGCCGAGAACATGTTACCGTAAACGAACGGCTTATTATGGTAATATTGCTTCATATAGGCTGTGTTGTTGGTAGTAGTAGTAGTAGTAGTAGTAGTAGTAGTAGTAGTAGTAGTAGTAGTAGTAGTAGTAGTCGTCGTCGTCGTCGTCGTCGTCGTTTTAAATACTGTTATCGCCTCATTCCGAAATAGGACACCACAAAATGTCAGCGATTCTTGGGGTATGATTTAAGATTTTACAGGTGTGGCGAGACAGAATCCCCAGGGAGTGCAAGACTGGGGATGCGCATTTTCACTGCGCAACATTTACTGCGTTTCGCCCCACATATTGGCAAGGCGCCATGCAGCCATTTACGTATCCCCCGCAACCGTCCACGATCCGGTTTCAAGATAGTCGTTTTTAGACACGTCGTACTTACGTATCTCGAATTTCAGTCGACTTTACCTTCTTTCTAACCAAAATTAGCGAATAGAACTCGGGAGCGAACCAGCATTAATGTCAGATCCAACTAACAGAATATATATCTCCAAGATGATAGTTGGTAGTAATTATTTACCGGGTAAACGTCATTAGTATAAAGTGCAGTGCGATGGTATTCCCCATCTCAACTAATGCGAAGACGATGTTAATCAGTTGGCTCCAAATCGATTTCCGCCATCGCCAGCTCCCGTGGGAGCCGAAAAACCATCTCCCGCTTCCTTTCCAAATGGCCGCCTTCGTCCACTTTCCTGTTCAACCGGTAAGCACCTAAACGACACTGGCTTAACGACTTCGGGCGATCAATGCCACGGAGTGAACGAGAGATTGATTAGTCCCTTCAAATGTGTCCTTCCGCTGCCATTATCGTTAAATTACTTATTTGCCGTCCTTCCTAATCTGTCCCAATAGGGGAGTTTAGAGCGTTGGCATGATTCACCACGATCTGTACAGTCTCTGCATTTTTAGGCAACCGTGAAATTTCTAAACTATCATGTCACAACGTGTACTACTACTACTACGACGGGGTCTTTCAACATTTTAATCGAAATCATCATCTGTTTACTGGTATATATATTAGTGGGTCTATAATTTAGGAATAATAAATTAGGTATTGCAAATGTCGCCAGCGTGCACGCTTAAATATGTCGATTCTTTGTGTGAGAATAACCGGGTGGTTTTGCTGAAATAATTAATCTTCTCAGACGAAGTTCATTTCCATTTGAATGGGTGCGTTGTAACGCACGAAATGACAGGATAAGAGGCGGCCATCTTGCCTTTCTATCTTTCTATGGTACGAAATTCGATCGGATGGTGTTTACGACCCTCTGGTTTACTCAAAGTGAGGCAACTCACTTTCTCCCGTCATACAGGATGCCTTTCGCTCTCCCAACCTCCTCAACACATCCTACACTGTCGGGCCTACAGAGGCATCCTCCCTTCTCCCACACTATTGACCAGTTGGGTAGTTACCCGTTATAAGGACCCGTCCCATTTTCGCCAAAAGCTCCTTTTGTGTTCCAACTTCTTCGTCTATCGCTTTCCTTATTATATCCTCTTTCGTAAGTTCACTTACACGATGCGTGTACCTGCTACCAATCTTCCTTCCTAAGTGAAGGTCACTCGCCCATTTAAGTCGCCTTATTCATGGAGTTGACTGACGTTTGGGGAAATCTTCTGGCGGAATACAGGTTACAATTAACTAATCCCATTTTCCTAGATCCCATTCCCACCCGGGACATTACAGCGTAAACAAATAAAATTGCCATATTTTGGCATTGTAATACCTACGGCAAATTGTCGAAAATTCGTTAATTTCATCCAAGAACAACCCGAAAAGATCCAATTATATCTTGGAAAATACAGCTCGAAAGGCGCTTACCGTTAATGGATTGGATATCAGGAATAATATCGTTTTTAATATCGTTTTTTGGCCTTTGGTTGATGCTATAGATATTCAAGATGTGTTGTTTAAACAAGACGGTACGACATGCCTCACAGTCAACGAAACAATAAATCTATTGAGAAAGACATTCACAAAAAAGTATAATCTAACGAAATTCTGAAGCAATTCGGCCGACAATATCGCCGAATTTTACAAATTTGGACCAGTTTCCTTGGTGTCATCTCAATGATAAACCAGAAGCAAATAAAGTTTTGTTTGAATTGGAAATAAAAACCCCAACTTCAAAGACCCTGTAATTGTACTACAACTATCAGTAGGATTCTAGCGATTTTAGGGAATTGGGTGAGAGATCGCATAATTGGGACTTGGCATGCCTTCACGTGTGCATGTTGGGGGGGGGTTGCTGTCTGATTAACGGCCTTAAATTTGGATCATCTGATGGGAAGTGAGCATGTCAATGATAGCGGAGAAACGCGGACACAGAGAGACCATCCAGTGGCTAATTAAAGGATATCACGGGGTTAAAAGTACTCCTCTCGAATTCCACGTGAAGTGCTAAGACACCAGTGTCACATGCGGCACGATACAATATCCGAGAAGCAGCTCGAAAGCTGCAGAATAACAGTTGTTGTGTTTATACGCGGGGATGGCTGCAAGGCGGCGGGGACTGTGGTAGCAGCAGCAACGGAAGCTGGTGATGACGAACCGGCGGAATTCCCCAACAAATGTGAGTGGCGTGGAGGGTGGGAGGATGGGGGGGGTGGGATACGGCGGCGGGGGGCGGGTGGGGGAGTGCATGTAAGGGCCTAATGAGTCATACGTCTTCCTGCTTTTCCCGGTTGTCGTCGTCGTGAAGAAATGCACTTTTGGCACGCAGATGGGAGGGGGGCTATCCTGGGGACACGCACAAACGGAAGGGATTATGAGGATAGAGAGCGGGAAGAACAAAGCCACAGGCAGACAAAGGGGGCTACTGAGAGATACAGCCATTGTGAGATGAAAGCTCTGTGCAAATTGAGCAAATAGGTTCCAGAAAAAACATGTTTTTGTGTTGTTTTACATAACCTTTACTATTTAAATAGCTGCTAATTTAAAGTAAGAGGCTAATGTTTACAGATTAAAAGGTCCACAAAAGAGAGGAAATGGTATATATCGCAGGTCGGTATTTCGAAAATTTTATTCCCGAAATAAGCATCAGACGTCTCTCAAGTTGCATATATGGTCAAAGAGAGAGTGGTTGTTTAGTCATGGGAGCGTCCGTTGGTTTGGCGTCGCAGAAGAGTGCGTCCTGTTGGGCCTTGCAACCTCTTCAACGTCAAAGCCATCTGAACCGCTCTTAAGAAATCAAAAGGGTCAATGGGCATATGGCGTGTTCATATTTCTCGGCGAGGACACCTGGAGAAAGGGAGTATTCGAACACTGGTGTCTATGACGAATCCGAAAGCAGACTGGCGACAACTCGACATTAATGAAGGTGGTTCATCGTCACGCAAAAAAAATGAATGCAAATAGACGTTCTGTAAAAAGTACGTCCAATAAATAAGTATTTTCAGGTAAAGATAAAGGGTCAAAGTTGTTAGGTTGCCATTTTTAAGAACATACACCTATTTATTTAAAAAAAATAATGGTCTATGACTTCGCCCTAAATAATAAATCGTCCGGAAATATTTTAAATTTACAAGCAACGAATGAAGACGGGGTGGTGAATACATTTAGGGTATGTCTACGCAGGTTCCACTAGCGCCGTAAACATCTCGAAACGGTGCAATTTATTCACCTTCGCGCCGTGAACGAAGCAACTCCTGCAACAGTCAAATCGATTTATTTAAAACCCGTATGGCCGCGAGCAAGTTTTAGTGATAATGACGTCTGTTTAAACGCCTTTCTCCTCCGAGTTGCAATAGTGAAACCAGCGTTTTTAATCAGGCCACATAGCTGATAACTAGCGTGAATAACCATCTACCGAGAAGTCGCAACACGCGTCAGTATTTGATGACATTTCACCGCAAATCCAACCCAGCAAATGAAGTCGCGAAATAGAGATAGATTCAGGTTAAAAACTTAACTCGATTATGTTCACAGAATGGTAAAGATAAATTCGTCAGGGTCGGGATTGTTAATGCGGTGCGGAGTTGGGACAAGATGGCACGTTGGAAAAAATAGCTGAAATGCGGAACTGTTTGGCTTTCGTTCGGTTACACACATATAGGGATGGAAGGAGACTGTTTTCTGCAAACGATTACTGATGATCCAAATAAAATCAAGGCATCGGACGGACGGATGGCGATGGTGTGCTCTGCACGCAGATTATACAATTAGGCGGTGGAATGGGGGGAGAGCTTGTGGGGAACACTTAATTTTCGTGGTGTTCGCCGGCGTCTCCGTTCAAGAATACCTCCCCATTGAGGAGACCGTTTTCGGCCCCAGTTTTTATGGAGTCGATACCAAGGCTGGCGACCTTCTCCGCGAGACCACACGGGTTGCACTCCCCATTATCCGACTGAAAAGAGCACCAAAAACAGAAATTCGGTTATCGTTTCAGTAGATTTGTGATAGGCGAGGTTAGGTTGATAACATACCTCCACTGCGACCGATTCTTCTGCCTCCTTCTTGTGTTCCTCGAACAGAGGGGCTTGCTTCGCCTCCTCAAAATATTGACCGCCATCAATTGGCTCAACACCGTTCTCGGTAGGGATGATCTCGACAATAGGGTCGGTTGTAGCGGGCTCCGCGAGGTGTTCATTCTTTTCCGTGCCCTGGTCAACCATCGAGACCTCCTCCACCTGTGTCTGAACAGCTTCAACCGGGACAGCTATCACGGACACTTCCTCTAACTTCTACAAAGAAAGAGAATTAACCGTTGTTCACAGAGAGGAGTAGTGCTTGACGTGCAGAACGGCGTAGCCAAATACATAAAAAGCGGACACAGACACCGATAGCAATAGCAGCACACCTCGGCAACCCCTGGAACTACCTCGGGAGCTGTTTCAGTAGCAACTGCCGCCTCTCCGTTGGTGTGAGCCTTTTTGGGTGTTTTTATCTTTTTCAAGGACATCTTCTTCGTGATCCAGTTAATCGGGTTCTTCTTTTTCTGTGCGATTCAATGGGAATGGATGTGGTGGTTATTTCATGGCGGCAAGGACAATGTTGTTTAAATAGAACGATTAACCGCAAAGATAAGTACCTTGGAATCTGGACACTCATCAACAGAATGGATTGTGCCGTTCGTTTCGTCTGCCGGAATGATACAAGGCCCTGACGCGGATTCGTCAATTGACGGGATGGATTCAAGATTACCATTCTCAAAAAGCTATAAATTAGTAAATCACTGTAAGTGGGTGCTTTGGGGACAATAGAGTTCAAGCGACCACCTGTAATTTACCTCCTTCGCCACAACCGCTGATTCAGGAACATCAGCCTATATTAAAAAATAAATAAATTAATGCATAATAAACGCACTTAATCATACATAATATCAAGCGCAAAATAGCGAGTCAAATCGACAACGAAACGGATGACCATTCTTTAAAATTTATCAATAATTTTAAATAAGTGAAAAAAACGAACCGATGGCTTTGTCTCCGGGGTGATAACCAATTTGGAAGATCTGACACCCATGTTTCAGGAATGATAAATAAATAATTTGCAGGATAGGCCGAAATTCAAAAACTGACGCGAGGAACAGCACAAAGACGCGACAACTAGCAGGTTTAACGAGATTAGAGTTTGTATGACGGCCATCAGGATATGCCTGACTCACGTGTCTCTGATTGG
Source organism: Proteocephalus fallax (assembly GCA_028672205.1). NCBI lineage: Eukaryota > Metazoa > Platyhelminthes > Cestoda > Proteocephalidea > Proteocephalidae > Proteocephalus > Proteocephalus fallax. The sequence goes on along the minus strand of JAPUBX010001280.1, from coordinate 630,047 downwards.
TCTATTTTGCCTATAGTGGACAGACAGGACTGAGGCGTTATTACAAATACGGCCAATGGGTGTGTAGCTGGGCGCATGTGTGCGCATGTACGCACAGAGACATTTTCGTTTTAAGGCTAGTTTTCAGATGCACGGACAGGCCATTGCGATATCCGCGCTCAATTTAACTTCAAAAGCACGCGCATGCCGTTTGCTGGCCTTTTCCTAATTGATGGAATGTAGCCGCTCTCATTCTAAGAACATTAGGTGGTGCACCGCCTTAAGTCAAACAAATTGTGTCTGCTTCTTCCGATTTTTATCAACTGCAATGCAGTATATTTGGGGTTTTCTGTCCTTTCTCGGGTTGAATAAAAATGATATTTCACTGCCTTTTGGGCGCTTGTGAACCATTTAATTTAAATTAATTAGTTTGATTTGTTATGTACGACCACGATATCATTTGAAGTGAAGCATGCAATTACGCTTCTAAGTGTCTTGTTAAATATCCCATGTAATATAAATATTAATTTCTATATAAAAATAAATCAGGTACAGCGTAGGATCATTGCGATTCACTGAAAACTCAGTAAGTGTCTTAAACGCAATTACAGCGCGCGATTTTCAAAATTTGACTCCAAGGCGTCATTCAATCAGTCACATTTGACCGAAATAAAACGAACACTAACATTCCGAAGCACGACGTTGTCTGTGCACATAAAGGGAAATTAACCATTGTTAATTAATTGTTTCTGGATGACGAGGCCTGTGTTGGCACGGGGCATATCTATTCATGTCTCGGTTTCAGGCCCTGGGTTACGTCTGGCAGCGCACGCACAATGGTTTCGAGCCTTCGGTGAAGCCATGTTCAGTGGAACATACATTTTTGGAGACTAATAACGAGGTAAAAGATGGGGAAACAACCTGATGAAGTTACCATAATCACGGCCAGTGTGAATAGCTCACTGGAACCACCTCTCCGCGTATCGTGGTTAAATCCATTGACGAAATCTATTTATAACGCGTTTCGCCAGCAGTTAATGTTCAAACTTGCATCAATTTTGCCTCCTTCGAAACAGGGAAGACCGCCCTGATACGAATCATTGGTGGCGCCTAGTTACTGCGAAGATGCTTTGATGCCCCATGCTGCACCATGAATTGGGACGTGGCCGGCCGTTGCGTGATGACTAATTACGGAGTAGCCCTAATATTTACCCGAGCGTGAATTTCAGGTAAGTCGGCGTTGGTAGGGGTCAGGCTATAGCAACATTCACCAACGCTTGACCCGTAGCCATCTGATGCAATCTATGCAAGGGGCCGTGAATAAACAATAAGGGAATCGCGGAACTCGAAAACCACCACTATTTTTTTTCCCACATTGTCTTGCTGACTTGCTCTCTCTCTCTCTCCCTGGTGATGGGATAGATGGAATTGACCGCTGATGAACTGGTCGCTACAACAACCTCAATTTTAAGAAATCGGGCTACAATTAGGCACCGTGTCGATTTAACAAACTACTATTATAGGAAAGAAGGGGGATTAGTGAAAGAGTGTCAAGGGCATTAAGATTGAATTGCCTCTAAGGGGAATATATGACGAACATTAAGTAGAAGGAATGCGCAAAAGAAGGACTTCATTGGTGTTTATCCTGGCGTGAAGTAATTATATATTTAAATGCAGTCATAGAAACAAATTGTCTGATAGAATAGCACAACCCGTAAAACTCATGTTGGAATTTGCTATCTCTAACCTGTATTTGTGTTAAAAACAGATTCCTAATAATTGATAATTATTAAGTCTTTTTATTTTTTATGAATAATCATGTTTTTTTCAAACAGCAGTTGATTATACACCACCTGAATAGTTAACCATCCAAATTAGTACAACAAATATTCTGTGAAAATGCAGCCTGTAATTAGAGAAAAAAACAATATATAATCCCTCCAATTAAAACTCACTAATTGACTAAATTATCACTTTCGAATTCGAAACCGAAAGTTAATGTGAAAAAAAGTGATTAAGGCTCTCAAATCATATCTAATGATGAGGGAATCAAGGGTGTGTTTCGTGTCTGACTCCCGTAGTTGAGGGGGGGTTGAGTGGAAATAAAATCTTGTAAACAATTAGATGTATTCGTGTTTCTTAGACGAGGTGGTTTCATGACTAATTAAAAATATAAAAAAATACTTGGTGTTACGCGATTGGTCAACTCTGTCTGGGTGAAGAAGAACTAGACTACATTTTATTGAAAGACAGAAGCGAAGGTTATAAATTTATATAAATGGTACTTATATGTTTTCAGTAACAAGATTGTTGTGTTACATGCGATCATCGTCTAAAATATTTACGCAACGACTCTTCATAATGAATTCCCAGAATTTTAATGGAATATCTTACGGTTCTTTCGGGAGGCGGGAGGCCTCAAAGTGATCACCCAACACGTCGACTACCCTCCTTGGTCATGTTTTTGGAAGTTGAAGGTTACGCTCTTCTTGGTTCCTTGATGGATCACATGTTTTTGATGTCGGATGCCGTTTTCAGAAGAGATTTTTTTATTCCTTCTCGAAACTCCCTACGCAGTCCGAAAGAGGTCGCAACGTGCCGTTTTATCATCTGCTAATTGACCACCAGTAGGGGCATTCACAACCAAGGTCTCACTAATCTAATTTAAATCTACAAGAGTAACAGAAGTATAGAAGATTACTGCCGGGCACAAAATCAAAAGGCATACCTCCGTGATTAATATTAACGCTCAAGTGAAGAAAAGGTTCCATGACTTAACTAACAAACACATAATAATGGATATTATAATTTAACAGAACTTACGCAGAAACATTTAGGTATATTACAGACCACAATTTAAACAAACTTACTCTCATTAAGAAACCTTGATTGACGCTCTAAATTCTAGCACAAAGTACAAATTGTATCCTTCACCCGATTGGTCGGTAAACTTCCGTGTCAAGGTCGCACCAGGACATGTACACAGGGTTCTACCCCATACTTAAAAAAATCACTGGTAACTCCGCACTGCTAAGCCACCAGTGTTTTGGCACAGTGGTTGCCGATTGTTATTTTAACCGCGTAAGTCCAATGCTTTTAAATTTATGCTTACATAAGAACTCCAAATTTTATACGCAAAAGCGATCTAGTTTTTCAAGCATTAAGATGTTTTATGCATATTTGTTGATAGCCGCTTGTGTGGAGATGAGCCTACCTCCTAAAAGACCTCGCGATTAACGAAATTTGCATGGCGAATTTTGGAAAGGGACATAGGTGGCGATCAATTCCGATCTTTGCGCCATTAGGCCTTATTTTTGCGACTATCCTCTGCGGGAGGATGACACGGTTTCGTGCATCTCACGAACCGTGACCGCCATGTGCGGAGATCGGATCAGCTTATTGTTCAGTCCCGTAGCGGCTTTGATCACACCGGCCCACACGTGTTTAGTTCGCCACCGCTCCGACAGCGTCGACCTCGGCAAGGTGGACGACGAGAGGCACCAGTTTGAAAGATCTGTATCTCGCCGGCGTAGAACAACGTGGCTGTGCTGAAGGATTGACAGCTTATTCGTGTTTGCATTGTGATGTCTTATTTCGGCTTTCGAGAACTGCCAAGAACAATCTGCTTTACAGATTTTTCGTGGACACACCAGTGATCGAATAGTTTCATTCTCCGTTTTCGACGTGAAGTGTTCAGGTTTCGCAACCGTAGGTTAGGATTGGACAGATTGTAGTGAGTTAGACGCGAGCCATCGTCCGCAGACATATCCTGGTCCCGTTGAAACATCGCTGTACTTCCTCCTTCGATGGACCGTTCGGCATGGTTATAGTAGATAGGCTGGGAGTGGTTGTTGTTTTTCAATGGGTTGATCTCCAGTCCGACTGCGTTTGCAAGGTTATTTATGCGGCTGATCTTTGCTTATTGTAGTAGAAGTAGATCCGCCACGTTTGTCGGGATCTGTCAATGCAACTGACTCCATACAACTTTGCATAACCATTTTTTTAGATCATATCGTTCCTCCGCCCAGAACAATTTCAGCTTGAATTACTGTCTCCATTCCGGAACTGCTGCTGTGTTATGTAAGTCCTTTTCTCGTTCGGATCACGATAAGGGCTGAAATGCACGAAATTCCCTACAGAAATGCTGCGATCCATAGCCAGACAGCGAGAAACAGTTTTGCGTTGTATCTGCAAGATAGGTTGTTTGTTGTATTTGTTGCTGTGAGTATTGGGACTTTTAAAAACTTTTGCATTCATTGTGTTGTAGAAAATTCTGCGCGCATATTCATTTTACTGAAAGCACATCAGAGTGGACATGCAACGTTTGGAAACGCGCAAAGACGCATTAACTCTTTTCCACCTCCTGTCAGCAGTTGCCCTGCTTTGCTCACTTGTCTCGGCCGACAGACTAAGCCAGAAAGAGCGGACACAACTGTTGGAGTATCATTCCAGCATCAGATCGAGTGTCGAACCACAGGCGGCGGACATGTCAATACTTGTGAGTCCACCGAAATGCCAAGTTCCTCCGCCGACTATCGCGACACGTTGGAATGGCTCTATTACTTAATATTTATTAGTAGACTGTATATTTCACATTGCAGGTTTCTTGGCCAGAAACCCGCAGACACTTGTGTAGGTGCATTGTCTGAAATTTGATTGCATGCGACTAAGCCTTAGTCACTAAGGGATGCCGTGAGCGCGATGGTGAACGCAAATGGCCGTCGCTGTCTTGAAGTCGCCATCCTTCAAGTCATTTTGAATGTCTGGATTGAATTGAGGAAACCCGAGTTTTAGTCCGCCTCCATTCAGTAGGTTTTCTCCAAACATAGGACTAAGCTCGGAATTGGCACGCCTCAATCGAAATGCACTGTCGAAGAGAGCGAATGAGAAGAGCTTCAGGAAACCCAAATCCAAATTCGTGCAACTATCTCCTACCTTGGTTCCCTAGATCGAATGATGTGCAGCGGGGCTGTAGACGCCACCTACACTTTGCGGAAAGACCGTTAACCGCGCCAAATCCGCGAAGCTGGCTCATCATCTAGTATGAGATTGATGGACAAACAATGAAACGAACAAGCTAATATAAATTTATGTTGTCTTGTCTGAAGAGGTACTCCGTTGCGCATGAGGAGATGGCAGCGAAGTGGCTCGAGGCCTGCAAATTCGTCTACCCGGAGGACGACGACGATGCGGCCGACCTTGAGGGCACCAATCAGAATCTTGCAATGACCACCCAGCCGCAGAACGCCTCCAGCGCCACGACAACACAACTGCTCGGATTTGTAGAGGCTTGGGCGCACGAAGGAAAACACTATCGCTGGAGAGACGCCGACGATGGGGTGGAAGACAACAGTTGTCCCCATTGCGGACATTATAAGAAGGTGGTTACAGCACCCTTTGGGGTAGGCGACTGTCGAGGTTTGGTCTCATCCCTCTTTCTGTCTCATTAAGATGGTCTGGGCAGCGAGCCGCGAATTTGGGTGCGCGAGAACTCGATGCGGAGAGGTCGTGTTCTTTATGTGCATTTACAGTCCAGGGTGAGTCTTTTTTTGTTATGAGTAGTATGTTGCAGGCAATCATGCCGCTGATGCTGCTGCACCAACTCAAGCCGGTGCTCTTCACATCAGCTAGATGAAGTAGCATGGCATTCGGCTGATTGTAACGTCCACTCATACTTCTTGCGTAAATTGGACAGAACATGTATGACGCGGCCAGTTATTAGACAAACTGTTATGGCGGTCAAAGGCATTGTCCAGATGTTGTTAAGCTACTGAAGTTAGAATTTTACGTGAATACGTCCATTTAGTCAAAATTTAAACGATATTACAAATATTATAAAAGCTGAAGAAACTAGGCGATTCCGAATTTTTATCTTCATCAGGGTAGCCAATCGGGAAGAAATAAGGCTGTTGTGAATTGTGCTTTTCAGCGCCCCGACGTAAATCCCTTGCGACCTACATGTCCAAGGGATATTTAATGAAATATCGACGAAAGATCACAAAAGTCGTTGTATAGTAAAAGAAGTCGCGTTTTGAGTCAAATCGTCGACGGAGCTCAGCGCACACGAACTTGGCAACGTGGGCTGTATTTAAACAAAGTGATCAAGGTCACTGCAGAATTTCAGAAGCATTATCTAGACCTCTCGGTCTAAAGTTTGTTTGTTTATTGCTGATCAATTTCGCCCCCAAAACGTTTTGCTTGAATTAAGGAAAACCCCTAAAATGCCCGTTTGTCTATTTTGGTATTTGTAACATAGGGAGTACATGTTTAATTACGTTTCATTACCGATACGATTACGCTTTTTTTAAAGGTCCCACTATTTATAAAACACCTCATTGGTCGCAATGATACAACAGATTAGCCTCCCATTGGCTCAACGTCCCAGCGATCTAATTTACGCTTCAAAGAAACTGAAGCTGTCTGAAGGATTTGGGTGTCTCTGGCACGATAGATTGGTAATTGGATTATCTTTTGGGTAAAGAAAGCGTCTAGGAATTTGATATGATTTTGACAAAAGGGGGGGATAAGTAAAACGGTGTCGACAACCATCATCAATAATTTTTTTTAAAGGTTTCAGCGGAACTACCATGGTTTAAGAATGATAAATTCCTCTTTCCAATGGTTATTAACTTATTTTGTGAAATGAAGCGACCACCTGATAGACAAGAACAGGCCCCTGAAATTCCTCTCAGCGTCCCAGTATTCTTAAACGCCTTTAACCCTAGACACCGTCATGCAACGATTTACCCTCACTGGTCCCCTTTCCGCCCAATTTCGATCAAATCGATCGCCTTAGATCATCTAGTACTATTTTGGGATGGTGCGCACGGATATTACTTCCCCACCAGTCAGTGGCGAGGAAACCGATTTGCAGTGCAGCGGCAATTAATTGCATCAGGCCAGCCAGCTTGGGTTTGATTTGAAAGAGTGTGGGTGTCGGGAGTGCCGCATTCATCGACATTGATCCCAAATGGTCGGTCGATTGTCAGTTAATCTGCAGTATGAACAACGCATTGATAAATCGTTGATTTTTTTGATAAAATCGCCTTAGATACAGCGATTTGCGTATTGGATATGTCTCAGATCCGACCTTTTCGATTGTGGATAGGCTGTTTTCGAGAATATTTTCGATTGATCAGGGGTAAATCCATTAAAAACGGGTGATTTAATATTCAAAGTGTGCAACAAAAACCTAGAAAGATGTTTAAAAATAACAGAACCTTATTTTAATGATGTGACCGTTAAAAAGCCGCCACAGCTGCAGGAAGGCGTGACCGGAGTCAGCCAGGTCACCGTGAGGTTTAGTCGCGACACCTAAGAAGGGAGATTTGGGTTGGGTAGGAAATATGTACACGATGGTGTATCGTTTTGGGGCGATCTGTGGTTAACTGAGCCACAGCAACACGTGGCCATTATCAGTTATATGAATGTATTCATTTTTCAGTATGATTCACGGTTTGGTTAAGTGTGCCTGGATCACCTATTTGATGAAACTTTCTGGATGCCGATGGAAGTTAACAGCAGACTGTCTAACTGTCCATCAAAATGAGCTGCCAAAGGGATTCACTCCAACGCAAAGCACGTGTCAACTGAGCCACGGCAATGCGAAACACGAGTAACAGTGATCAAATCAATGCGTCACAGGGTCCAGCTAGCATTCCATAAGACACTTCACGCCAAACCTGTGCGAACTGTTTTGGTGTCCACATTCTGTTTGACCAGCCAGACCTGAGAGTTCTGTTCTTGTCCGTTTTCAGTGGCAACTGGAGACAGGCGAAGCCCTACCTTCGAGGGAGAAGCTGTAGCGGATGCCCGAGCGGAGTCGTTTGCCGGCGACGCCAATGCGCCATCGCGCCCACCGTCCCCAACACGCGATACGGCCCGCCCTTCTGGGGCATGATGGCGGCCGTCTTCTTCACATTTTTTGACTAACAGCGAGAGGTGAAACACACAACTCACATATTCAATAAGTACCTCTTTCACCAAAAGATCCACAAAACACTAGGTTAAATGCTGGAAATCCAATGATTGCATTATTCGACTAATTACGACCCCGAGGACCGTAATGTTTTGCAATGATGCGCACAGTGAACTGAAATTATGAATGTGTGCGCTGCAAAAGAGACTGGAAGTTGTATTATTTTATAATTACATACGCTTTATTGGGGTCATGAAAAAATGATGCAGGAAGTGGAGATAATACATAAGAATAGAAGATGCAGAAGAAGTGTACACGAATTTACGAATTTACAAGAAAAGCGAATAAAACCATCGCAGTTTACTTAGTTTGTCAAACGCGCATTAGCGGCCTCTGAAAGGTCATTTCAATGACGCGCTCCCGACGTCCACGTTAATATGCTCAATTTGCTTCCAATAACAGCCAATGAAGCGACCCACCAGGAATGCCAAGTCCAGCTGCTGTCGACAGTGTAGCAGAATTCGCCCAGTTATCAACCGTTTTCTATTCCTCTGAGATAAGATTTAAATTTGGGTGTTTCTTTTCGTGTGCTTGAAAACGAGCCGACTGTGTCATAGATTGCATCGGCCTGAAAACACTTGGGACGATTTCTTGGGCGGCTGCGTCCTCAGTGCCACCCGAAGAGTCCGCTGTGGCATCATGGCACCTGGAAGTCGGGCTGGTTGGGTTCCTGGTGTTCGCGCAGCTGGTTCCCGTCACCGTTGGTCCCGGGCTCTGACTAAAAGAGCGCAGATGTTGACCGCTACACCAGCGGGCCATGGAATTCAGTCCATCTTCTGTACGGAAACGCGACTGAAAATAACCCAACTGTGAAGGTTATCTAACAAGCCGTGGTAAAGAGAACTGTTGAGGAATTGCAACGCCCACACACCAGGAAGGGGGGATTGGCGATCAAAAATCAGATCCAATGCACGAGGGATGCTGTTATGACCCGTGCAAGAAATCAGAATACAGCGATCACATTACCTTAATTGTGGATACAAGAAAGGCGTCAAGAAAGGGTCAACGCCTGGGTTATTTATGCATGTCGGAGGGCCCTTGGAAGCATAAAAGGCGAGTGGTAAGGAAAAGTGAATGATAGAAGAGGTTGGATAAAACACGATAACCAATAGCAGGACAGGATAAACGTGAAATTCGTGCTGTAAAAGAGCTAAAATCAGTCGATGTTTAGGAAGATTATATTTTCGCTTAAAGAATGCCTGTATTTTTTATTATTATACAACGAGGTTATCTTAAGAGGAAATGGCAGGTTCCTCAACAGTTAAATTGATATTAAATATTATTATCCTCGTAAACGGAAGTAAAGCATGCATAGAATGCCCTTTTTCGGATCTCCCGCTTTTGTGTGGCAATCTCCTGCCAGGGGTGAACCAGCTTCAGACATCTCCTGTTCCCACACATGGCCATCGGAGAAGATTGTGGTTCAGTTCTGGCTCCAGCAACGCACTAATTCTCCTGGACCACTCGTTTGGGGGCTGTAGTGCCCGCCATTCGTTTGCCTCATCCTCTCCCCCGATGGTACGCCCACCCTCTTTCGTCTGTTCATAAAGTGGCGAGATCGGATTGAGTTCAAAACAGCGTGCGTTCTGAACTTCACCGATTGAGCCACCATTCAACTTACCGCCGACCTGGGTTGGGTGTTGTTTCCTGGTCATTCGGCCGATGGCCGTTTCTACCACCCAGGTGGCACCAACTGTTCTCCTCCTGGTCTAGCGTATCAATTTATTGATGGACTGGTGATTTCGGGGAACACACTTCAGTCCTGGAGTGCTGCCACCTGTTTAAATTACTACCAGGTGCGGTCGAGTAAATCAGATTTCGTTGGGCACTGTTTTTAATCCACGCAAGCCCGCATTGACCAATTTTCTAGAATCACCGCAAGCGTTGCGGTTGGTCAGTCTTCAAGGGGGGCCGTTGACCTCGTCCGGGAAAGGAGGCTGGGAGCCTGTTTTTTGTCACAGTTATTACGTGGCTCATTAATTGATTTGGATGATGTTTACTACCAACAACATCAGAAAACTAAAACAAACACAAACCACACAAAAGTGAATACTTTTATCGAACATTGTCAGCTGTTCATCGCGTCCCAATTCCGCGTATTTTGGTTCACGTGACACGCGCGGTTGATTCGTTTACCGGTCACTCGTTCACGGTGATGTTGATCTTATCACGAGGGTCATTTGACGCGTTGCCCCTAGGTCGTGGTGAGCCTCAAACAAAGCGAAGTTAGTTTGGTTTTATTCCGGATGGCGCATCTCTGCACTCACAGCACAATTCACCCTTTGACGAACAACATTAATAATTAAAGTTAGGAAGTGTTCTTTTCGAGAGAAATTGACGATGTTAGGCAATGATTTTTTCTTGTCAGCTAACGGAAAAATGATCCTAGGACCTAGGCCAATAGTTCCCTTTCAATTTTTTTATTTACCGCTTCTGAAGGTGACCTTTTGTGAAAATCTTTATTCGAAGGAAGTGGGGCGAGAGGTCAAGGTTAACGGCAAGTTTGGATCGGTGCGTGTGGTACTTTTCCTCACCCGGAATGTCTCTTCAGGCAGTGAACTTGACCTTCGGGGTACTTTCCTATTTAAAAAAAAATTGTCCTCAATTCAATTTGGACGCTGTCACAAGTAGTTTTAAGCGAGGCGGTTTAGACCAAGAAATACAGATGTCAGCTCTAATTATTCTCTTAGTATACAGAAACCACGTCATTTCCCCTGGCTTAATCTTACATTCTTCCGTAGTCTTTTCCCCAAAACGATTTCATACATCGATTCCTTAAATCAAGACACTATCACGCCTCACCAGTTGACTAGCCGCTCATTTCAAGTGATGCGAAGGCCGTGCCTTTTAATTTCGGCAAGAACGACTGCTTACCCCCCACTACGATGACCACCATTCGTACCGACGAAAGTTGTGGTGTCCAAGGCCGTTCCAATAACCCAACGACAGTTTCATTTAATAGACACGCAACATGCACTTAATCATTTAATCTTTACAAGAAACGCACATGGGACGGGTGGCAGTGGTTGTATATAGACGCAAAGCGCACGTAGCAGTAGTAGTAGTAGACACGGGCAAAGTGTTGTTGGGAGGCCATAGGGTGGGGGGAAATAGGTGGGACGAGGAGGGGGGGGGTAAGAAAAGAAGCCAGGCGAGCAGAGAGATTTTGGGTGGCAGGAAGATCGGGAAGGTGGGTCCAACAAACGGGGAGCCGCAGCCCCCCTCACCCAGCAAAGACAAAACCCCTGTTCACCATCTTCTATTCGGCGCTGCTCATGCCGCTGTGGGTGTTGTTCCTTGTAAAAAAATGGTGAAGGGTGTGGGAGGAGAGGAGGCCTCAGCTGGTCTAGAAAATGTGAACGGGAAAAGAGGGCGGGTGAACAGAGAGCTAACAATTGAAATAGTATTTGGATATGAATTGGACGCGAATTCAAAAGGGGCGGGGGAAGGGGTGGTGAGCGGTGTTCAGAGGATCACGAACCACCACAATACGGTGTAACAGCGGAGGGGCCTTGGTGGGTGTGTTTGCGGCTACCCCGAACGGTTATTGCGACGGAAAGCTACAACAAAGAAAATACAAATGACGAGAAATTTAAATATGAAATCGTGATTCGTGTTGGGTTCATTATAAAGCATCAGCGGAAAAACACAAAATTCAGAAAAAAAATTGTGAAATTCGGATAACAGCTAAATAATTGAGGCATCGGATTTAGACTGGGACACAGTTGGGTTGCTAATCCAATTGGCAAGTTGAGTAACGTACCGGAAAAGGATCACTGCGATGACCTATACACACAATATTCCCACGAGTGCCTAAGGAAGCCCCTATGAAACCGCCTCGTCTTCAAGTAGTCGCTTTTTGATAATTTGATTTTTGTTGGGCATTCACAAGTTGGAAAAGATAAAAGCACACGCAGAACCGTGGAAAATAGGAGCTCTCTCTCTCTCTCACAAACACACGCATACTAGAACATGGAACACGGGGATGTTAGGGCATCGGGACTGTGAGTCAATCATGTCAGTGGTGACGATGACGAAGATATTATGAAAAAAACACAAGTAAGTGAAAGGAGTTTGAAGTGAATGACGTTGGTGGAGATGCCGAAAGTAGGTTAGGAAAGCGGGATTACGAGTCGGTGACGCCATTGGTGACGATGACGAAGATCCGACGCAGCCGAAGCTGAGTTGGGGGCGGGCGTTAGTGTCGGCAAGTTGGGTGACGTGTGTGTGGGTGTGTGACGGGGCTTACAGAATTTTGATCGAATACGGGACATGGCGATACGATAACGGTCGTTCATGCGCTCCACCTGGGAACGTAAAGGCGGCGGAGATGGAAGATCAAATATTAGGGGCTCCGATGGGTTTTTAGGTACACCCTCACTGAAACAAGCGGCAGCAGACAGGAAGAAGAAGAAGAAGGGTGGAGCTCACACCCGAACACGCAAAAGGGTGTTTGACGGAGAGAGCGGGGTGAGGGGTGGCTCAGATACCAAAAATCATCATCAGACAAACTTCAAGTGGCGCTCGTCATACAAACCACACCAATTTAAATGAATTTACGATGTTATCACGCGATCAAACTTCCAGCGTGGGTTATGACCTGATTTGTACAACGATCACAATAATGTGGCGGACATTGCTACAAAGTAACCTCATTGGTTGGATGAAACCCCAAAACCATGTGTATTATGTAAACACGTTGCGGTAAAACAAAACGGGCCGGGGCTCATCGATATTCGAAAACACCACGGACTCACCTTCCCATATTGATGCTGAAATAATAAAAAATGCGTTATAGGATTTTGTCAATTCTACTTAAACACAATAAGTAAAACAAAATGTTTACATGTGAGCGCACACGAAACCAACCAAATGTAAGCCACAGAAAACCCTGAATGCTGATTTTTTGGTCAACCTATTTTACCCAAAGGTGCGTGCGCCAGCAAGCCACACTCAACTAGTGGGACGCACATACGCCTGATTAACAGATAAATTCAAATGCGCACGCTAAGCAGATCAATAGTGTGGGATGGGGTGGGGGACATGCTGATACTGATGAACACGCAGACACCCGCGCATCAGCATCACAACAGGAGGAGGAGGAGGAGGGAGTGCAAAGAGGCCGAGGATGACGCAGAGCACAAATACCGCTAACGTCACAATTACTACTACTACTACAACCACGAACAAGAAAGGACCGTCCACTCCATCCAACCATGCAGCCGAAAGGTCTCTTGACTGCGAGTAGAGCAGCGAGAGCGGAAAATACTGACCTCTGGTTCTCACACACCCCACACTACTGGTCGTCAACACGTGCCAAACAGCGTGTGAAGAACAATCTAGAGGAACTATACGGGTGGGCGGGAGGGACAGGGGTTGGGGGGGGGGAGGATGATATTAATAATGATAAAGAGGGATGTGATACAAAATACAACGAAAGAATTCCTGGTATATGTCGAACAAAAGATGCAATAGAGTATACCCCTGGTTAAGACACGACCCTGTGAAGACCCCAATAAGAAGACCAGACGGCGTGGACCGCATATGCGCACATAGGCGTGCACACACAAAGTAAAAAAACTTTAAAAAGGAACCCGGCACAAAACGACGGATGTGCGCACTAGGAATTCGTGCACGGGACGGAAGCCGACCGAATCCTGACACAACCGCCAACTGATAATAAAATGGCATCGTCAAAGCACGCAATGCTCTAAACACATTGAAGATGATGATGATGATGACGACCCAGCAGATGCAACAGGACAAGACAGGCGGCGTTGTTATTATTATTGCTGTTGTGGAAGGGTTCAGTGGGTTACGTTGTTTGGCAAGGTCACTTAGTGTGGTTATCCGACTGAGAGCGGTTTGTTGATGATTAACTCACTCTAGACACCGTTTGGGGAGACTCGCAGTTGCCATGGCTCGAGTCCTGGCCCACTAGGTCAAAGAAAAATGAAACCCCGGTGATAGAACTGACGACCATCGCCATCAAACCATTTTGGCGCGCGGTATGGATGGGGCCATTCGATGGCGCCGCCTGTGTCAAATTTCATTGTTACTTCGAGGGTTTCGTTTCTTATATTTCTTGTCAATTTAACTCGTCGTTATTTCCGGTATTCCTGTAAACTCATTTTGAGTCGCAACTTCCTAAATCGATTTTTATGGGTTTTGGTTCCCATGACCTCAATAAAGCGAATTCCATTATAATTATTAATGGGTGAAAAGAATTTGGAGAACAACAAGGTAGGCCCTACTAAGGCCATACGCAAGAAAACCAGGCCATTGGTGAAACTAGTCTGTGACGACGCGTGTGGTTGACGGAATGTATCAGACCTTACACACGCGAGGTGGTCAACTCCATTTTGTTTACACTACTGTTGAGATCGGCAAACTCGAGATGGCCTAATTTGTCACCATTGTTGCAAAAACCGGGAGAAACTTTTACATTGAAGCAAATAACACCATTTTAGCCCACATTTTGCATACAAAACAAAACCGGCAAATCCCCGATTCTAACAATAACAACAACAACCATCTACAACGGCACAGAAATATCAGTCGAAACGCCTATTGACGCACACGTACGCACAACAAATGAAAAAAATAAAATTCCAAATGCTCACCAATCGGACACGTCAGCATGACGCGAGCAGAGGCTTTCTATCAGGGCACGTCTACAAGAACGACAAAGAACGACCAGATTAGGGATAAAAAGAAAGCCTTAGAGGCATGAAATAAAAAGACTCGCTGTTCATAATAATAAATGAGAGATTTTGTGGATATAATCATTGCTCAAGACGCCCATGAAATGAATCGAACCTCTAATCAGTGGATTTGGACTCCCGGGAAATGTTGATTGACATTTAAAAAAGACAAACAGCAATCGTGTGACGACAAGGCTCGAAAAAATGGAGTCATGTGCCGAGCACATGAAGCCTGGCATTGTTGTCATAATGCCATAAAAACTAGAGTTCTCGAATCTAGGTCCAAAGTGACTTCTTCAATTCATACTCCGTGTGTTGGCACCAATTTGCGAATGATTTAACAAGCGTGTAGTCTATTTGTCATTCACACAGAGTGGGAATTTCGGTTCTCCGGATCGATAAAATAATTCGCCATGGTAGATTTCACCGTTGATAGATCACTGGCAGCACATTTTTTGCCACGCGGTCGAAAAGGGCATTTCTGTTACGAGGTTAATTGGAGGACCTCGTGAAATCATTTATTATGAAGCTGAACAAATTAATGGATGCGGCGGTTTAGAAACCAGAGAGACATATCACCGCGAGAGACATCTGCGGAGTGAATAATGAGATGACAAAATTAGTAACAAAGATATGCCCCCCCTCCTGATCTGATCAATGTAGATCAGCGAATGTCAGATGAAAAAAAGGTGGCAGAAGTATTTCGTTAAAATCCGAATGTGGGCAGTCGACACCGACGAAATCCTCCTTGTCGGGTGACAGTGCATCCATTTGGGGTGAAAGTGGCACGAGAAGCAGCCCCACTCGTGGGATCCGGCGTGCAATTCCCACCACGCTAAACCGCTTGACAGGTGGCTAAACCAGGTGCGGCCTGCAGTCGAGGGAGTCATTCTCTCAGTAAATGTAAGCGGAAACATCCCCGGCGGAGGATATCTATCCCAAGATCCAACGAGCAGGAAGGCACCTCCAAAGTTGCCGTGACGCAAGAGAACATCTGGGAACGGTGATACAACAACAGGTGGCTAGCAGAAGGTAACCCAACCCTCCAGAACCGCATGAAAACGTTCACCGCTAATAAAAAGATTATATTGAGCCTTAACCATATTGATTAATCCAATCTCGTGGAGAGAAATAGTGACGTGGCATCAACTATTAAACCCGATTACAACCAAACTGTTTTTGTCAGGGTTGCTTGTTTACTTTGTCCAGGGACGCGATGATATCGAATGACGAGCGAAACGAATTGTGGCAGATCCTTCTATTAATCCCACACGAGATTAATAAATACCACCTACTGGATTGCATTGCCGCAGTGGCCATACAGGTAAGTTCAGTAGAGATACTGAAAATAACGACGACCAAGCGAACGATATTCCCACTGCATCAGGACATTCGACGCCACTTTTCATGAGACCCACGGGCTCAAACATTGTATGAAGAGCCATCGGAGTCAAAACATTCTGAATCTGTAACAAAATCATTTACTTCAAATAGAATGGTTAAAATGTCCAGAAGTAGAGGAGACAAATACCGTCGAGGAGGATATAAAACGAACTCACTTGGTGACAAAACCACCGGGAGGATAGTTGGGGAAAGACTGAGCTTGGACGATGTTGGCGACGTGCGTGGAGGTAAGCGTGCTATCATCAGTCTTGGCATTTCCAATTGTGCCTACACAAAATGGAAGAGCAGCCAAATGAGCAGATTGCATATGTCCTGTAGAACCGACTGGTGTAGTCCGATTATGTGGGTTGTGTGACGTGGTTTTGGGGGAAAAAGTAACGACGTCGATTTCCCGAAATCTGGCACAATGGCTGACGGCGTATTCGCGTTAGACAACACTTAATTGACGCATTTGGCACATGGACCGAAACAAATTTTGACGAAAAATATCCCAGCCATTACTGCGTAGGAAGTAGCAAGGGCAAAACTCGTCAAAACAACAACGGACATTTTTGT
This sequence comes from Proteocephalus fallax, assembly GCA_028672205.1. NCBI lineage: Eukaryota > Metazoa > Platyhelminthes > Cestoda > Proteocephalidea > Proteocephalidae > Proteocephalus > Proteocephalus fallax. The sequence continues at coordinate 613,427 of JAPUBX010001280.1, read as the reverse complement.
TTTGCTAACGAATTAAGCTGGGCTGTCAGGAGAACTGCAAGTCAGACAGGAAAGATTGGGTGACCACTCACTTTCGACACAATCCCGGATAGCATTATCGAGTTCCTTGTCGAGTTTGATAACTTCGGGATCGGAGGAGGGAACGTTGTCAAGGCCGAGAACAAGCATCGTCATATTGTCCTTGCTGCCCTGTAACGAAAAAATATGTTGACGAACCGCAAACCCAAAGAGAGGATAAGCAATTCGGGTCAGAGACAATTGAACCGCCTTCACACACAAAAAACACCGCTGCCCGAATTCGAACAAACAATTCAGCTAATGACAATTTGTGAGAAATTAGATGCATTTTTCTGGATCGAAAATGAACATTAAGCACGCGGGTGCTATATGGGCTATACATCCGAAAACTGAATAGATTGGTAGAAGTTGGCTTGTAAAATATATATGCTTGCAGAGGTCGGCTTCACGTGAGTGCACTAGCAACGAGACCGCAGAAAATGTAGCCAACTTTGCCTGGTCGCGGACACAACACGAAAGCCCAGACACGACAATTGTGCCGGCGACCTTTTTACCGTTTAAGTACACGCAAAAAGTGCGCGCGCGCACGTGATGTAGGAGAATAAAATAGATCACCCACCCACCCGCAGGTGCAACAATTAGGTAAATATTCACCTCATCCCGCGCCTATACAATGTTCGACAGAACATAACGGAGTGGCAGCCCAATAAGAGTGTAAAAAATGGATATTTTATTTGTAACCAATCTGCTAATACGCTTGCTAGGGCAACACAAACGACATTGGCTACTTAGACGAATCAATAACTCAGACCCACGTAAATGGGTGATGCTTTTCGAACGCAATTTGTTGTTTTTCCGCATACAGACAATGTGTTGTGCCATCAAAAGAAGTGGGCGTCCCAGAGTCATGCATATCTCGGGATCGTCTATTGCCCGATTGCTGCAATAAAGTGCAAGCAGTTTTTTTCCGCGCCATCTTTTGCGCAAACATAGACAAAAACCTATTTGTGCGCACTCAGAGAATGCCATCTAAAGTGCACATGCAAATAAGGAAATTAGAGGTGACGAAAGGACGTACACCCCTACCCCCGGATATTGTTGTTTGTTCGAGAGCTCTAATTAAGTGTAATCGTATAACAGGGCTCAGGGGGGTGCCCCTGTAATCCAGCGAATTGAAAACTGGGTGCTATCGTCACAGAAATTGCATCCACGAAGTAATCGACTCATCATCTTGCAGGAGATACCCAAAAAATAAAAAAAACATTACCGTTTGCATCATTTTTTGCAACATAATTACCATAAAGGCTATCGTGGTTAGGAACCACAGGATGCAAATCAACACTAAATCGAGTTTAATCACGGTCCATTATCGATCAAAATCTATAAAAACGACACCGATTCTGACATTCATTCATTGATTAGTGGATTAAAACAAATAATACCATTGTGTCAAGATTGCGAACTCGGGAATTCACCCTTTAAAGACGCAGACAAAAACGTTGATCAAAGTTATCATAGACCACTTTAAGATGCGTCAACAAGGGTCCGATAACAGTTATGTAACGCTGCAGAACAAGGAGCCAATCGGAACACGTCAACGGTTCAAGGTCATCGCGGTGGGCTCTTCAATGTGCGCGCACATTTGTGTCACGTGAACAGATGAGTGGAGGGGGGGGTCGGCTAGAGATTAGAAACCATTGCAGGGAAAAATAGTACGACATTGATCATCGGAGCGCAATGGAAAACTTAAAACCACATAAAAATAGATAAACAAGGCTATCGGAACGAGAGAGAATATATATACATACACGCCACCTTCACAAGAGCTTGGAAAACAATGCAGAGGAATCCTGTAGCCAGTTTGCTTTCAAATGCGACAAGACCAACTTCGTGGACGTAATTAGGTAATAGAGAAGGATTGGAATATGCGGTTGCCACTAACCGCACAACCCCTGTTCCTGTCATTCCACTAAGTGATGCAACTTCTAAATTTGGGCAGATAGGTTCTTAGTAGGTATGACTTAGCGACTTCGTGCAGAACCACACAAAAACGACATCCGACAGCACCCAAAGATGCAGGACATCGTAAGAGTGTGAAGGCACGCATTTGAAAGGATGGAATCGAAGAAACAGTAGGTTTCCACACACCTCCAACCCAAATGTGCTTGATTACTCTGTGGAGGTTTGTCTACACACATTAACGGAGAGTTTTACTTGTCGCAACCACAAGTCAAACGGTTCACCGGTGGGTGCGGCAGCCGCCTGGAGAAGCTACTTGGAGACAAAGATGTGAGTGAAGTGCCAGGCAGAGAAAAATGCTGCGATGTTACCACTAGAGGCATGACAGACGCCTCGACCGGAATTTTTACGCCCTCTAGTCACCACACCCACATTTAATGGTAAGAGAGGGTTTTGGAGGTCTTACCTTGAAGAGTGAGGTATCGAGAACCTCTTCGCAGACGGTAGGAAGAGGGGATGAGCATTTGATCCGTTGGACAACGTACTCACTGAGCTCCTCATTGGAAAATACATCCCAGACGCCGTCGCAGGCCAACACCATGGCCTGATCTTCTTCCTTAAACCTAGGTAGGACAGTCACATCGGGTTCTGGGGAGACCAGCTGAGCCGCCGCGGGCTGCCCCGTCACCTGCTTGTAGTCGAAATCGCCCAAAGCCCTGCGTTTAGAAGAGTATAAATGCATGCGCATAATAAACTAGATTCAGGACAGGTAAGCGACCGGTGGTGGAAAAATGGGTTTGTACGATTTCAGACAATACTCGTTAGAAAAAAAATACTAAACGTCTCAGAATACGCGGATCGAAAAAAGGAATACCGACAACAACCACAAATCAACAATCATTTAACTTGACTGCTCTAGACTTGATGTTATCCCCAATTTAAAAGGATGGCGTTTACAAGAAACAACTTGTGCATGATGAAAATCTGCGAAAAAACAATGCCCGTATGGACGAGCGTTTGCTTACTACTATACAACCTGATGTTTCAGTTAAATAAACAATTTACGCCGAAAAAATGCGACGGCTAATGACGGGGGCAGAAAAACCGAACTCACGCCGAATCGCTCTTAAGAGCCTAATAGAAGTCATGTGATAGACTAGAAACGCTTATTTAATTATCAACCTATTAATTAAGGTTCGCCAGTAAAAATGACGTCAAGGCACACAATATCGGAGACAAAAACGATCGAAGGTGACAGAAAAGTTAAAACGATATCCCATTTAACCAGAAAAAAACCAACGCAATGTAGACAACGACATACATACGACGTAAAGTTAAAGAACCAACACTAGTACATGCCCACAAGCAGAGATTCAACCATCCAAGTATGTTTGGAAAGCTTAAGAAGTACCACGTGATGAGCAGTGCATATTCAGGAAATTGAAGATGTACCACGATGTACACAAAGAAACCCCAACCGATTATGTGGGGAATTATTTGGCACGAAGATGCTTAACAAGGCCGAAATGCACTGACTACTATAATTTCAGATGGCAAGCAAACTGTAAAGGACACAATAAGAGCAATTAACATGCAAGCAAGCGCATTTGGATTAATAAACGTACCGTGATACGGCTAGTGAACCATTTACACGCGATAAAATGACATGACCACCAGCGTTCGTTATTCGCTGATGTTCCTTAGGATTGCTTGGCTTGTGATCTTCAGTACAAAAGATTGGCTTTGAGTCTCTAAGGAGTATACAACGCGAATCTCCACAGTTCGCGACAAAATAGTGCTTTGGGCTGATGAACGCTACAACAGCAGTCGATCCAGATTTTTCTTGGGGATTATCTTTGATGATGAATTCGTCGAATGCCATGAACCCTTCAATTATGCCAGATTGGATATTTTCGGTATTTTCATGCTTTTCGGTTGAGACAGCCAGCTCTTTGAAGATGGGCGTATTTAAAATGTGCTCAAGCAAATGAGTCGAACAGAGTTGAGAAACACGTGGGCCCGCGTGTCCATCAAAGACACCAAAAAATGACCAGTTTTTCAATTCCCCAGGTAGGTCTGTTTTAGCCACATGAGCATCTTCCATTTCAATCCGCCAACCCTGCATGCTCGATACACCAAAAGAGAGACCATTTCCTTTACCAGAATCTGAAGTCTTCTTGGTATCTGGTTTGTCCAAAAATGCTCCCATGTGTTATACAGGTGCTTATATATCTGAAAATTATGAAATATAAACAGTTAAATTCCTTTAAAAGCAAAACCAGTAATATTTCGTGACACGCAATGCCGTAGTAAAAAACACGCTGCAATGATAAATAGCGTTTCTAGGAAGCGTGGAATCGACAATCAGAGGCAGGCATGCTTTGGCGATTTTTAAAACTACCCAAGCAGAAAAGCGCACAAATAGGTATTTAAAAGTATTTTGGAGACGACCATCATTAACAAAATGACGTATTGATAAATATATACAACACGAAGAATCGGAAACAGTAAACATAACTGCCATATTAACCGTTTTAATAAATTTATCGCGGTCTGCAATGAATTTAAGAGCTATTACAAAACGAAAAACGGTAAAAAATTCGTAACCATACTCTTGAGCCAAAAATTCGGCACTCAACATCCGCGCCAAAAAGTAAAACGAGATTATATTAAGTCAAAGTCATTTTATTGATACCTATACAAGTCGACGATTTTAGATGGAAACGAACATTAAGTCACAAAATAGTTAAGTATTATATTTTTTAATACACTTATGAAAAATGGTCAGGCAAAGCTAAACTGCTTCGTTTTTCGTATAACATTTGCGAATATTAATTTTAACCAGCCATTTAGAAATTTATTTATTCACGGTTATCTTTATAATTCCCTTAAATATGATGTCTAACTCAGAGAGCTTAATTCTTTCGAGCATATTTGTCGAAAACGGATTGTGAAAGTAAACAAACGAATTTGGAAAAGTCGGTTTTAAATTTAGAATAATTCAAATATTTCAGTTTTTAGGAAAATTTACACAAACGCTAGTGATTAGTGTAACCATTTAAATAAAGGTTATCAAGATCACCATAGGGCCCCCTTTGGATTCTTCGTTGAAAGGCGAAAAGAATCAATATGGAGGGTCCTATGCGAACATTGCAAACAACTTTAACTTATAGGCTCGAGGGGGCGTGGATTTAATCACAGCGGAGAAAGACGTTACTGCACTTCTGTAGCTGTAGGTTGATATCAGTGGTCTTGTTCACTTCCGCCTCAAAAATATATCGGAGACGCATTGGCACACGCCATGCGAAACTAGCGACCGAGGTACTCTCTCGTGATTTCGCAAACCGACGAGCGCTGGGTCAGGGAAAGAGATGGGGGTATTAGCAGGTCCCATTTCGGAAGTCCCTCATGTTTGTGGGCGTTAGCATCCCCCTGGAGTCAGCGCGTCGCATACTGTTACCTTTTGTGATCTGCGCCTCTTACATGGCGGAATTTCAAGTAGAACCTGGTAAAAAAATTCGGTTTTCCAAATCTCGAATTCAGTTTAATGAGGTGAGACTGAAGCAATCACCTATATTTATAGTTTGTGGGCCGGGTAATTTTGTTTTGCGGCCAACCTTAGCAAAATAACTACATTGCTTCAACTTAGTTAAGCCGCTAATTAGTTACGACCAACGGTACTCTTGACGAAAATAGGACTTCGACAGTATGCAGTCGGGTGTCCATATCGCTCTGCCACCGCGTTGGAATTTTATTAGAGTCAGGTGAACACCTGGGCGTGTATCCATTGGTTTGTCACGGAACAAAAAGATTGAAACCTCTACATGGCCTCTCATATGGCATTCGATTTTCAGCGATGCTCGGCGCCAACAATAAAAACTTTAGGGCATAAAATCGAAAGTTACATTGAAAATAAGCAAACCAATTTTAAAAAGGTATTTTTAACTTGATATAGGAATATTTCAATAATTCTTGTTCTTGGCAGCAAACGAGCAGAAGAGGAAGTAATGAGCGTTACTGTCAAAACAAGGAATATCAGGGTCACTAAAGCTATTCTTTTTCCATCGCAATACAAATAGTTATACATATATATCATCCTGATGGATATGCCGGTTGTGGAAGTTTATAAAAATTATTACACAATACCGCATTGTTCACTAAACGATACATCTTTTTACTAATAATCGCCGCTAATTTGTGAATCACTGAAATAACCGACTATAACCCGGTTTCTTTCGAGCTGGTGACTCACGCGCCTTGAAAGATTGGGACCTATGTGGTGGAGGGACGGATAGCCACGGTAGGGGGATCTACACGTTTTTCTGCCGAATTAAATCGGCCTTGTTTAGTCGTTGGTTAGGTGCAGAACCCCTTTGGTCCTTATGACTTTGATAAAGCGAATACCTTTATTATTATTATTGGAATTTTAGGTTGTCTTCTGGCAATCATACTTGCCAACTAACCCGGATGACCAATACCCAGCACAAATCGTGCATGCTTGTCCGTATAAACACAACCCTGTTGTTCGAAATACACATGACCCCGATAAACGTTGCTCTTGTCGTGGCGTCTAAGTAACTACGAATAAGGCGATAGAAATTTTGTGGAAGTTAGATAACTGCGTTCGTGGTGACGGATTATCATCTTGTCCGGTCCAAGAATCCTATTCGAAGAGAAAAACAATTCAGAAATGCGGCCGCAGTCAAAAACCATTCAATATCACAATCATCGCCGTTGGTTCGCTCACAACACAGGGAACGTCTCGAGATTATTCCGTCTGAACTCGTTGCTTCGACTTACCCCTGAAACAGAAAGCAAAGTCGTATTCAATGCGGGTCAATGAACAAAGCTGGGGTTTCGTTTCCAACGTGCACATTTTCCATCTTCCCACACCGTAGAAAACTAATACAACGGCACATTTAGTTGCAATTCGATCCCATGTAATTTCGATGTGGATCATCCGATTTCATTATGTTCCGATAACGAAAAAAGGCCATGCAGATATCGGAGCCAACATAAGCGTCGGTAAATCATAAATGTGTGCGTGAAATTCGAACGCCCGTTAAATTTCTCGGCGAATTTCAAATACCTATATATTCCCAGAGATGTGAAGGCCTGGCCAAGGAGACAAAATGAACGCACCACTCTTCATGGTTGCCCTCCTGGGGATACTTGTTTTCATCGCGGAATCCGGTACGTTGGTGCCTTTTTATTTATTTTATCCTTCTCCACACACCGGCACCCATGATCTAAAAATTGATCGTGTTTAACTAAACAGGTCTGCTCAAGAGTCCTTCTTCTTGTAATTCTCACCCATGTGTTATTTTAATTGTAAAATCTTTATTGAAGTCACGAGGATAAATACCCCCATTGAAGAAACATAATTAATAATGCTACCTACGAAAACGATCTTTTAGTTCCTACTTCACCTGATCGGGTGAATATCATCGTTCTTATAGGCATTGAATGGCATTGCCTACGCATTGGTTGAAGAGATTTACATTTAGGTTAACTTGAATAGATGGGATGGGGGTGGAGGGGTCATCTAATATACGAGTAATGAAGAGGGTAAAAATAATGAAGTGGCGTTGAATGATGTTCTCTTAGATGGGGAGCATAGGCAGGCGACTTGAAAAGGAGATTATTTAAAAAATATTTTATTTTTAGAAACATATGGAGAACCCGATAACCGTACGTTGCGATAAATTACCAGTTATCCGTTTTTCTTGTTTGTTTTACACCACAAAATCCAACAGCAAAGCAATCGTCATGAAAACGATGAGTTTTAAATCAAAATATTTTAGTGGTCAGTATTAATTGATAGTAATTCGAAGGTCACCACAAATTAACTGTGATGAAATGGCTTCTAAAGCGGTTCCGCGTGGTGGAATCGTCACCCTAGGACAGACAATTGCCACCACGACTTCGAGACCAATAAACAATTTTGAGCCAGAGGCAGAATTATGCAGTGAATTTAATTTGCATTGTTTGGTCGCTGGTTATGTGAAGAAACCGATTACTGGGTGTGTTTTACGGCAATAAGATGAAGCGCTTGCTCGGGAGGTTTTACGAGCGAACGTTTCGATTGCGACTGGTTTTTCAACCCATGAGCAAGAATTAGATCGGGGATCTGAAGGCAAGGGCAAACGTGCGTGCAATTATCGTATCAAGACGTGCGATTTTTCAATTTTACTTAATATACTCTTTTGTGATACACCGCCCAACGAATCTTATCGGAAAATCTCTTTTTTTTTTGCAGAGATGCCTTTATGGAATGGTATGTTATGTCACTGTAATTCGAAGACTTCGTGGCCCAAAAATCAGAATGGCGCGATGGTCAAAGATGAAGGTTGGGAATAAATAATATTGTTATGGCCCGACCGGGGCCGAAAACGCCGACAAGGTGCCAGGCCTAGTGCCCGCTGCAGGCGAGTCCTGTCTGGACACACGTGGTAAAAACGGGCCGGCCTCTGGTGTCGTCAATGCTGTCTTAACTTATCACAGCATGCGTTGTGGTGTGCGTTAGCCAATGGGGTGCCGGCATGATGGACGACAGGCGTCTGGAATAAATAAACACACAATTTAAGGTCACATTGCAGAAAAACGGAAGATTAAGTGGCGAGCTCTATAACATTGACGGAATTTCATGATATCAATTCAGGGAACCGTTTGCTAAATCGTGTAATTTTTACCAACAATAAACCGTCACGCAAATCTTAACGGGATATCTTCCTTTTTAGCATCCCATGAACCAATACCTGGTATTTTGCCCACAGAGGCCTATTTTTCTTCCTTTCTTTTTTGTTTTACTGCACAAAATCAAATCACACAAGATACAACCGACCCCGTAAATCATATCTGAATGCATTCGTTTTAGAAATGCCTAGAGAATTCTATAACGGTACGTTGCGAAAAATTACCAGTTATCCGTCTTTCTAGTTTGTTTTACTCCACAAAATCCAATAGCAAAGCAATCGTCATGAAAACGATGAGTTTTAAATCACACTTTTTCGAGTCGTCACCCTAAGACAGACAATTGTCACCACGATTTCGAGACCAATAAACAATATGCATTCTTGCAAATGGGTAAATCGTGTTGTTTTTTGCATTGCTGTAAGTGCAATTTAAAAGTGCATCTACGCTTCGATGAACAACATGGAATGCGAGAGATAGTGAAAATGCAATTATAAAAGCGAGTTGACTAAAATAGCATTTAATAGAGGTTGATATTTTACAATCTACTCTAATTTCCATTCTATTTATGAAGTTATAATAAACCCAATTGGTCAAATCGGTTTTCGAACATCTAACACAGCTGACAGCTTCAGTATTGATAACGTGATGTTTCATAACAATCATATCGTTGATTTTAGTAATGCCTTCCGGGTCAGGTGAGGAGTCCGTATTTTTGATCACAAAATTTAATAATCATTTAAAAATAATGCAATTCGCTTTATTAAGGTTATAAAGGACCAAAAAATGCAGAATTAAAATTTCCCCAAATAAATTATACAAGAAGTGGCGATTATACGTAGAAGATTCAGAATGAGTAAACACGAATAAACGGAATAACAACAAGTTAAATTTACAAGAAAGGCAAATTTAACCCACGAAGTATATAAGGTTTGGCAAACGAGAAATGGCGGCCATTGAAATTTGCAAAAAAGGCAATTCAATGTTTACTTATTCAGCATCTTCTGAATATTTTGGTCCTTATGACCTTGATACAGCGAATACTTTTATTATTATTATTATTATTGAAAGACCATATCCATTTGATAGTGTCACCGCTCTTCTGTTTAAGCTCACACGGCGATGGTGATAAGTCTCACGACAGGTAGATGTCTCGTTGTTGTCCAGGATTGTGTTTTTTATTTTTTTAACCTTCTGCGAAAATCCAAATTTTAGGTTGCCTTATGTCAATCTTGCTGACCATTTAACCCGGATGACCAATACCCAGCACAAATCGTGCATTCTTGTCCGTATAAACACAACCCTGTTGTTCGAAATACACATGACCCCGATAAACGTTGTTCTAGTCGCGGCGTCTAGGTAACTACGAATAAGGCGGTAGAACGTTTGTGGAAGTTAGATAACTGTGTCGTGGGGATGGAATATTATATAGAGTTTGGGGGAGGGGCATTTAGACCCCGACAAACGGTATTTGACATTTTAAATTTCTCCAGATGATCATGATTATATCTGACCCCTATTTTGGTTTCGAATAACTGGGATTTATATCTATAAACACGGGAAACAGACTGATATCAATACGTAATTCAAATGAGGACGAGCTGATCCTACGAATAAATAAAAAAATCAGCATCCCAATATTGACTTGCGTGGGCACCAGGCATCATTTTACCACAAGGCTTCAGCCAATCCGACATTTTACGAAAACCCATTATTCACACGAATGCATCTCATCCAGAGAAGTGAAGGAGGCTGTTCAGTTCAACTCTCAAGAATTCCTCCGTCGTCTTACATCTCCTCTTCAATGTCGTAAGCTTGATGGGGCTACATTCACGGGCTTCTCATATTTATATCTTCGCTGCATGCTTTTTTGCGCGTCATGGAAAAGGCCTTTCAATGGGCGCCATTACTCGTTTGCCAAACTTTGTACACTTCGAGGGTTTAATTTGCCTTTCTTGCAAATTTACCTCGTTTTTATTTCGTTCATTCTTGTTCAATTATTTTACACCTGCTATGTACAATCGCAACTTCTTATATCATTTTTGTCTGTTGTAACATTTAATGCTGAAAGTTCTGGTCCTCGTGACTTTAATAAAGCGAATACCATTATTATTATTATTATTATTATTATTATTAGGTTGCAATGAAGGCTGGATAGGTGGGGAAATCGTCAATAAGGCATCTCTAATGGCCACACATTTCTGATATCAGACCAGGCCGAACAATAAGTCCGTTCCGGAGAGGAAGAAGCTGCAGAACTCGGAAGAAACGCAGGATCGACGTCTCGCAGCATTCGGAAAACTTAGAAATGGCACAGATTATTGTTCTTTCATCAATCGTGCAGAACGGTATGATTTTAATTGAGCGAAACTACTGGTTATCTGAAAAGCATTGTCGTTAGTGTGATTATATGTTGAAATAAGTAGACAAACGCCAGGTGTAGCGTCTTCTCTATAAACCAATCTTCTCATCGGGAAATTGTAGCGTCACTGTGCGATAGTTGTGAATAATGCGGGAGGTGAATAAAGAGAGCGGCGCAGAGTCTGGCCGATACAATTTGGCTCCCCTGGGTCGTCATTTCGTCTAATGTGATATTTGGAAGCCATAGCGGTGTCTTCTTGGGTTCAACGCGAGATTGATCATGACAGCTGCGGCTAGTGTGAACTTCGCAAAGTTCATCGTCATCGAAACCTTTTGGCAACCAACGTATCGGTTTCACCAGAGCAGGTGACGCAGGAACTAAAGGACCATTTTCATATCTAATACTTGTAATACTGTCTTGTTTTATGCTGAGAGTTTTGGTCCTCGTGACCTCCAAAAGCCACAACAATTATTATTATTATATCGGTCAATTTTTGGACATGTTAGAATCCGCCTGAACCCCAATATGTGCCAAACGTTTCACAGAAAAGCGATGAGGTTTACGTTGATCTTTATTTCTTCAATCCATTTTTTGAATCCTTTCACTTTTTTCCCATTGCCTGAATTAACATACTCTTATTTTATTTTTACTGTTTAATTAACTACCATCGTTCTTCCACAAATACCAGCATAAGAACAGAATTTCGGTGTGACCAATACATTTCGACAGAGACTGGTGTTTTGTAGAAACAGAATACCCAACCAACTTCGAGGAGTGGTTAGCCGGTTTAGTTGGCGACGAGAATTGAGAGAATGAAGCCTAAAAAAACAACAATATAGCAACAGCATAACAAAAATACATCCGATATCAATAATATTAGCACCTGTAGTGAGGCTGTTCATCGTCGCCGAGGTTGCTGTAATTTATCAACAACAAAAAACAGCAGCATCACCATTTTAGGCATTTACAAATATAACCAAAATATTAATAAATTGATCGCTTACCAGTTGAGGAATTTATAGCTAAATTTAAAGAGGTTCTGTTTTTTGTGTTCCCAGATACTGCGGCGCAGTTATTGCTCTGCAAGGCTCTTACCCTCGTCAATATTTGCCGTTTCTTAAATAGATAGGATTAGATAATCTTTTCAGACATCCAAATTCCCCATATATCTTCAAATTCAGCCATATCAACAATAACACTACTCCATATTATGTAGGATAAGCTACGTCGCTTACTGAGGCGTTTGCTTGCCACGCCGAGGGGCTTAATAATATTTGCTACTTAATCGAATTAAGTATCGTGTCGTTTTGGGGGTATATATATTTTGAGTTGTGCATGCGCGGTCATGGCTTAAATACGCTGCTTAATCGATTTGTTCATTTGGTTACTGTAGTTATTATAAAGCTGCCAAGAGTGAATGGGGTCAAAAGGGGTGCCCTCTGAGCGTTATGAGTAATTGCGGTTTATTAATAACCAGTTTATTTTTAAAGAAAACAATTGTTATTCATTTTTATTTGCTATAATTGCTGAAAACATAACACAACGTACCGGATTTAGCAAACGAGGACTCTAGAAAAAAAGATATTCAAATCGGATTTTCTAGAAGGCTTTATTATTTGTGATCCCGTAATCATGGTGTTTAGAATTTGGTGACTATTTTTTCTCGTAAGACCCAAGTGCCATACTACTTTAAACCTTACCAGGCCAAACTAAAATTGAAGGGTATATTTTGTGCGCGCGTTTATTCGGAAAAATATATCAATACCTTACCAAAAAACGTACAATAGTCAATGAGAAATTCTTCTACAATGAATGAAATTTTAGGCAAGCCTAAAATTTTGCTGGCATTTACGTCAATTGTAACAGAACATACCATAGCTTGCATAACGATCCCCTGAAGAGGAGAAGATATGCTTTGCGTTCAGCATGCATTTTAACACAAATTATAGGATAAATCCATTAAATTCGCATAGGAAAATAACAGAACATACAGGCGTTTTTGGGAGGATAATCTAGAGAGAATCTTTTCGAATTTAGTTTTCAAGATAAAAAATAAAATTGTCAATGCCACAATACGTACTGGCTACTTTTGACGGTTCATCTGAAAGATGAAATTTAAATGCAACGTTTATGGAAATAGTAGACTTTTGTGCATAATATTTGATGTTTCATTTCTTTTAAATGGTTCTGGAAATCACTGTTGGCAAGAGCTAGGCCAGTTGGGCATGTTTGAGTGGCTTACAAGCAAAAGACTTAAAACGAAAAGCTAAACCAATCACTGGGCAGGCAAGCATACATAAAAAAGTGAGGTTTTTCATTTGGGAAAATGGCAGATTGAAACGCAATTACCGGTCGATATTCACTGCATCACTTCACCCACAGTCTTGTCGTGCTTCCGGAAGCCCGAGCATCTGCCCACAGAATCTCGTCTGTTACCCATCTAACCGGTACTTTCCTTAAAACCTTCAGACACTCGCCCCAAGTTCTACTCATTATGGAAGTACTGAACACAAACAAACCGATAACCAAACACCCTAACTTGCCAGTATGGTGATGGTTTGTTTAAAATTAATGAACCTAACGTAAGGTGAGGGGACGGCGTGTGATTCGTCGTCTAGACAACATGATTGGCCCGTGTGAAAGTCGGCGCTTGGGAGAGCAAAGTGGTCGCTGGAGCTATTTGTTTTCTCAAACCCACAAAAGCCACGAAGTAATCGGGTTCAGCAAATAAATAACGGCTCAACGAGACTGATTTACATCGAAAGAAAGATAAATAGAACGCAACGAGATCCAACTGAGGCAGACCTGTTTCTTTAAATGCAATGAGCGGATGAATCGAAGTAGTTCGTGTAGGGATAATGGCAGAGTAAATAAGAAGACTATTAACGAACCTGCTCTTGCCATCAGAATTGAAATGCCCAAGAGGACTGTCGTGAAGAGTGATGCGTTCATTTTGTCCAGTTTGCCCTCACGACCCGTTGAATAAACAGGGGGTAGGCAATTTGAAAAGAAAACGGAATGCGTTGAAATTTATAGTTAACCAACACCTCAGGTTGCGTCGTCAGCTCCAATGTATTCCACTGTACCAAGGCGATCTGAACCTTGTACGTGAACAACGCAATTTCAACGGAGTTTCGGGTTTCGCATTAATGTAGCAATTTGTTGGCATTCGAAAGTGCTCGCTGTATAAAAGGGCGCCGCAATCCTTGTGTTGCGGGATTGATATGATTTTATCTTCCAATTTTTTCATAATTTATTTGAAACAATGAGACAGGGGTTTTGCCTGGACAATGATGGCAGCTGTTGTAGCAGTCCACGTGGGCTTACTCTAAAAGGTCTCAGAATCTTGTATGAGATGTTAGAGTGCCTCTTCTTCCGCAGCGTCAGATCCCGAAGCGGTTTTGAATTCGTCGAAATTCAGTCAATCGCCCACGCCTCCACGGCTTGTGTGATTCAGAAGTGCTTTGGGGGGTTGTGGAAGATAAGACACTCTTTCTACGAACCATCCAATCAGCCACAATGTTTATTCACTTCTTATTTGAATATCCATACCGTCTCCACCAAATTCCCTGGCCATTAGGACGACTTGCAAAGGAGGCCCCCATAGACTTTAATTCTTAAAAAAATAGTGAAATGGCGTTTAATCATGCTCCCTTGGATGGAGAGCATAGATAAGAACGTCTTGTGGGAGTTTTCTTGGACTTCACCTCTTCTTTCAACACTTTCTCACGCTCCCGCATCCTTTCTTAACTATGTAAAAATGGCGTTGAAGGATGGTTTTTTTAATTCGATTTAAAAATTATTTCTCTAACCGACACCAACACGCAAGAGTCGGAAATGAAGCCTCCACCTGCTTGCCAAATAATTGCGGTGTACTACAAGGCGCAGTGCTATCTCCCTTCCTTTTTAACTATTACGCGTCTAGCCTTCGGTCCCCTAACGACGTGACACTAATAAAATACGCGGATTACTTGACTTTATGCCATGCATGCAAGACCGATGGTGATTCTCAGCA
The DNA here is from genome assembly GCA_028672205.1 of Proteocephalus fallax. NCBI lineage: Eukaryota > Metazoa > Platyhelminthes > Cestoda > Proteocephalidea > Proteocephalidae > Proteocephalus > Proteocephalus fallax. Next base: position 598,380 of record JAPUBX010001280.1, on the reverse strand, counting down.
GCTCTGGCAGGCAGTCGCTGAGGTACTTGAGTGGTCTTTTCCTGAATGCATCAAAATGCATCTATATTACATTTTTCCTGACAGCCGCTGTTGACACTCCCGAAATCCCTTCACTCCATAATTTCGCTTCAAGCTCAAAATTCCTCGGCGTTATTTTTAACAGTCGGTTATCATGTGGATGCCGTCTTTGGTAAATGTCGTCGCCTTTGCTTCCTAGTTCGCCAGTTCAGGAGACTTGGTTTAAGCTCTAGCCATATAAAAACCTTCGTCCCTGCCTGTATAATTCCACTTATTTTTTATTTTACCCGCCTTAAATGTGCTGTCTCTCAACATTTGAGGAGACGCTAAAATCTGCCGAGTAAAACTACAGGAACGAAAAGACAATTCTCATATCTAGTACTTGTCATACTGTCTTGTTTTATGCTGAAAGTTTTGGGCCTCGTGACCTCAATAAGCCAACTATAATTATTATTATTAAGGTTTTCATATTTGGTATTTTTACCTTTTATGTTTAATACTTTGGTCCTTGTGATCCTAACGAAGCGATTATCATTACTATTCTCCACCTGAAGTATAATCACTGCCAGGCTACTTATTTACACGCGAGTTCATAATATATCCTAAAACAATAATAAATAAAAAACTAAAACGTTGCAATAACTGCAAAAAGAATGTTCTTTGTAAAAAACGTATTCTACCAATACAGCGTTTTGTAGAGAAACAACGATGGGAAAAACATATTGGAATTTTTAACAATCGGCCCTTCGGAGGGTGATAAGTGCAACTTCTTCGTCGAAGTAACTCGGCGGCTTCAGCAGACTCGATATGGGCGCCTTCAGACAGTCCTCGTAGCACTTGGGGGCATTTGAGGAGACCACAGAAACGGCCTCGCTGGCCTTGAAACACGGAAGCTCCGTGTGGTGAGCCGGGAGTGGGTAGGTGATGAAGTATTCATGTAGTAATGCCTATGGGGACAATATAGAACTCGCTGTTCATGCATAGGGAGGTCTACCAGATATTCTCAAAAAAAACTATTTTTAGCTTGATATTATAAATGGCGCATGTGTTCATTAGATGATGTCAAGTATGAAATCATAATTAAATTAACAACGCTGAAAATACTCCCAAAAATACGTAACGATCGGAGCTTACCTGCGTTGCACTCAGGCGTTTAACAGGATCATAACAAATAAATTTGCGAAGAAGATCAACGGACAGAGCATTTGGATTGATAAGGATGTCCTCCATTGGAACAGGTTTGCAGTGCGTGAAGGTAATCTTGTTGTAGTCCGGGAGATGTCCAAGTCCCTATTGTAGACAATGAACGTCTCATCTAATATTACGCCAATGACAGCACTTATTATCTTTAAAGTAATTACCGGCCAAACTGCTTCTGTTGGCGTGCCAAGAACACGAATAACAAACCACAGCTGTTCGATGTCGTTTTCTCCCTAAACATTCTTATAGGTTGTTTGTGTGCCCTACCGGAAAGAGAGGTGAATTGTTCAAAAGTTCACCGAGAATGCATCCAATAGACCTTAAAAACAGTAAATTGTAGCGAATAAATTACCAAAGGTCAACACTTTCAGAGTATTTGCGTGCGCCGTAAAGTAATTCTGGAGCTCGGTACCACCTAATAAGTAATCTCAATTATCTTGGTGTAACTAACCTCGTGGCAACTTGATGGCTATATAACTTATCCGTACCGTTGGAAAATAACCTTGCTAATCCAAAATCTGCTATCTTTAAAATGCCACTATTATCAATAAGAAGGTTTGCTGGTTTGAGATCCTACGGTATCTAACATAATAAACGAACTCAAACAAACCCTATGCATTATTCTATTTTCGTGCATAAATTCAACTCCTTTCAAGAGCATCACCATGTAGCATTTAACCTTATCTTCGGTCAAAGGTGCATCTATATTTCGAAGTACTTCACTTAAATCGGTTTCCATGTAGTCGAACACTAGCGTAAAACCTAAACCACGAGGAAATACTTCCCGAAGTCGGACAATATTGGGATGGATTGACAAGATTTGAAGTGCTTTAATTTCTCTAAACGTCATCAATCAATCTGGATTACCTTAACGCTGTATGCGGAATACCATCTTCCAATTTCTTAAGCTGTACTTTTTTTAATGCGACCAAGTCACCTGACTTAAAGAAATGACAATTAAAAAAGACCAACATCGTCGTGGCTGCCTTTAAAAACAACCCCATGGGCACCTTCTCCGATTCTAGAAAGAATTGTGTACATCTCCATTTACATTTTCATATTTTCACAATTAAACATTCACTAAACATTATCGGTTTAGAATATTTAAACAAATTGCTGAAGAATATTACATTATTATATTACAACTAACGCTTTTTGTAAGCTAACACATAAATCCTAATAGCTTTGGTAGTTTGTTGTTTAAGCCTTGATTAATACTTTGTTTAAATCGAGACTGGGGCCGGTTTGAAACCGGGACTTTTGAGATCGTCGATTACGCTAACGTGAGCTCTCTAATACTTCTCCTTTTTATATCGAGAAAATGATGAAGCCAATTATGCATAAGACGCAAAGGCCCCTACCTAACAAGGCGGTACCAACGAGAATGTCGACAACTGGACGTCGACCGGTTCCTCCTTCGAACGTCAATGTCGCGCATCTCCGCGAACTGACGATCGGAATGGCGAAGCTACAGGCAGAGCGTTAGGACAGGACACTGAACAAGGACGATTCCCTATTCATCCCAGCCCCTGCTCTTGAACATGAGTCGATGTCTGATACCCCCGTCCCTTCCCCACGACCACGCCCTCCCAACCCCGTTACTCTCTACCCCCCCTCCATGACTCTAATCCCTCCCTCTCCCTCCGTGACTTCGTATTCTTACACATAAATAAATTGAATAGTTACATTCGTGACGCAGACAAAGCGAAACATCCTGCGATTACTTGGTTAAATGTATAGGTTCTTTCAATGTATAGGATCGGATACGATCTACCTGAATTTAATGTGAGTGAAAAAGGGTACTGTCTTAGGATTGGTCGATTAGAACAACATATTGGCTTACAAAATACAGGAAATTACGAGAGAAGTCTAATATAAATGACAAAAAGCGTTAGCGGATTTTAAAATGGCTCTGGATAATTTCAATTGAAGACACAGATAAGTAGCAAGAAAATTATTCAAAACAAGCGCTAAGGTTCGAAAATTAAGAGCATTAGAGACTAGAAAAAACTAGCGAACAATATCCTACCAAAGGAACAACGCAGGCACCGTTGAATTATGTAGCAATTGAATTAAATAGTAGAGAGCTTTCTGAAAGTGCAGAAACAAAGAGTTTTAGTTTCCAACTCCCACTCGCTTCGGTGGAACAAAATAATTTGGTTGTCATCTAAAGGACACACACATACACCTTTTTTAAAAATCTCAAGCGATATACCTTCATAATTTTATTGTAGCTTAAATTAAGTAATAAAATCATGCCGTTTTGGTTCTACCATACTACTTTTCATAACAGGTGGACTGCGACGATATGTTTATATTCTGATGAACATTACCCTTTACTCAAACTAAGTCAATTGTCTCTATTAAATGTTTTTGTGGGAAGAATTTTTATTATATAAATACAATTATTTGCTTTATGTAGTTTAAATGAATTTTGCTCTTTTCTTATCTATTGTTTGTGTTAATTACATACTATTGTTTAAGTCCATTATATTTTGTGATAACTTGTAAAATACATCAAATAGTTAGCCAATCCGCGTCGAGCTCTCTGGAGTTATTCTTGTTGGCATTGCCGCCCGTATAGACTATGGCATCTGCTCTGACTGTTGCGCGTCTTGGCGTAGTTAACCGTTTTTTCTCTGGGCGTCTGCTACAAAGAAGTTTACACCTTACACCTGCTTGCAATTATTATATTGAGGGAGCTCATGAGCCGTTTGCTGCTATTCCTGGTCTTTTCCCCAAGTGGGCGACTACCGGCGAGGAAGCTTTTGGGCAAATAAAAGACGGTGCCAAGGTTTTTGTTCACGGAGGCGCCGCCACTCCTTCGGTCCTGGTTGATCACCTACACAAATATGTAATGGCGAATGACATCAAGGATGTACAACTTTTCCACATACATACGGAGGGTCCTTTCCCTTTCAATCAACCTGAAACTGTCGGGCACTTCCGCACAAACTCTCTCTTTACCGGTTCGATTATTTATTGTTTTTATTATCTCTCCGTTAGGAAGCAATTGCCGTCAAGCCATTCATGAGGGTCGTGCTGATTTCACCCCAATTTTCTTGAGTGAGATTCCTCTGCTTTTCCGCCGTAAGCTCGTGGAACTTGACTTGGCTATCGTAAGTATCACTCCTCCTGATAAGCATGGCTTCTGTTCACTCGGCCCCAGCGTTGACGTAACACGCGCTGCCATCCAAAATGCCAAGTGTATTGTCGGTATGTTGCTTTTATAATATAGTAAATGATCGTTCATATAGGCCAAGTGAATCCTCACATGCCATTAACACGTGGTGATGCTAACATCCATGTTAGCAATATAAGTGTCCTGATGCACGGACCTCATCCGCTTCACGAATTAAAGGCTCGGAAAATCAGCGAGGTTGAACAACAAATCGGAAAATACATTGCTGAACAGCTTGTTCCTGACGGTGCCACCATGCAGATGGGTTCGTATTTAAATTATGCTTTAATTTGTGTCCATTATTACCGTTTTTTTGAGATTTCGTCTCTTTTTTGTAGGAATTGGCTCTATTCCGGATGCCGTTTTGTCCCAGTTGACAAACCATAAGCATTTGGGCGTCCACACTGAAATGTTCTCCGACCGTCTTGTAGATTTGGTTAAATTGGGTGTCATTACAAACTCAATGAAGAAAATGAGACCGGGAAAAATCGTGACCAGTTTTGTTATTGGAACTAAGAAGTCGTTCGACTTTTTGGATAACAATCCTTTTGTTGGTAAGCGTGAAGCAGCAATACGTTGGTGGGGTGTTTATTTCGAGCAACTATTTAGCATTTCTTGCTTTACAGATATGTGCGACATTGCTTGGGTGAATTCCCCCGTGATCATCGCCCAGAACCCGCGCCCAATAGCCATCAACTCGTGCATAGAAGTCGATCTAACTGGCCAGGTTGTTTCAGACTCCATTGGGGCACGCATCTACTCTGGTAATTTCTTTGAAGTGAACCTAGACATTGGGGGTGGCTGGTTTATTGTCATAACTGTATTTTCTAGGTGTGGGCGGACAGGTCGATTTCATTCGTGGCTCGGCCATTTCAACCGACGGTGAGGGCAAACCGATTATCGCTTTGCCGTCCACCACATCGAAGGGACAGTCGAAGATTGTGCCATACTTGAAGGAAGGCGGTGGCATTGTGACCACTCGCGCTCATGTCCACTACATCGTCACCGAGTATGGTATCGCCTATCTCTTTGGGCGAAACCTCCGCCAGCGAGCTCATGCGCTCATCAAAATAGCTCATCCCGATCACAGGTTCCGTTTGAAATGCTTTTCTGTCTTTTTAGATTTATGTAACTTTAATTCATGTTTTTTTGTTTTCACAGAGAAGAACTTGAGAAGGCAGCATTCGAACGCCTTAACGTCATGCCCTCTCCGGATTAATCGCCCATTAAAATTCGACACATCACCATCCATTGACGCCTTTGAATCTCCTGCGTTGCTCCTACATGTTTTGTAAAATAGTCCTCTTTTAATATAGATTGGCATTTGGAAAAGCGATTTCTATTGTGAGGTGCAAATTAAAATATTCTTTTGTTTATACGAGCCTGAATAGAACCAAAGCTGTAGTTTCTGTACGACCGTTTCCATTTACTTAAACGCTTAAATATTGTCAGGGTTGATCATGACAGTCTGTAATTACTCGGTGATGGATTGAAATTTTTAATAAATCAGAATAGCCCATCTTGGAAGGGTAGCTATCAGTAATTTGTAGGTCTTCTCGTTTTTTTTTAATATTTCATGGCAGCTTGCTTGCCTTTTTAGAGAAATCCGATTGGTTAGGTCCCACCAGTTATTGATCTTTCAGACGATGTGTCGGATGATGACCCCGAAGTCGTGGCGATTACGCGCTTTGCTACGAGGTCATGAACGGTAAAAAACTATTTTTGGTGGATTTTCTCACCGATTGGGAAATAAAAATCATACTGATTTTATTAGTTAAATGATTAGGCTAGATTCACCGGATGCGTTGAATCAGCACGAATACCCTCAAATACTTTACGCCTATTGAGGAAATCTATCTTGCACCGAGATTTTCAGACACAGGTTGTGTGCTAGTTCCACGATTCCATAATTTTATGGTTAGGATATTCGTTTCCACACGTTTTTGTTTGATTATCGTGCTTTTCTGATTCTATTATTACACATCTACATAATTATTGTTATGACATCTATAGTAAATTGAAGTCTAGGTGAATATGAATTACGTGGTACCGATCTCAGAGCCAATATCTGTCACAATTGGTTATATAATCGATGTAATAGCCAGTCATTTTGAAGTTATTTATTCGGTTACTGGGGCTACGTAAAAACCCACCGTACCATAATCATTTTATAAGCTGACGCTTTCGATGAAAACCGCATTTACCTCCATTTTGATGCTTGTATCAGGTCGCAGAGTAGTGGTCTGAAACGCCTTCACCGAACGATCCAATCATGTTACGGACCTAAACACATTTTCGCAAGAAGGACTGCATGCTATCGAAGTTTCTGATAAAGGCGGCTGCTATTTCGGCATGTTAACTTGGCCTATCAGAGAGCTGGGTGTGTGACCTACTTCTGGGCCGGTCTTGAAGTACACCTCAGCTTTATTTATACGCACTTTTCGTGAAACCTTATGCTAACATGACTCTGTGACCTTTAAAAGTCAAATAACGACGGGCGACCAATCCGTCATAATCTCCCGAATACATAATGACTTTAGCGGTTCGATAAATATTCAATTTATCGGACGTCAAATGATTTACGAGGCGAAGGTGCCTGGGCTGTGACTAGGCTTTCGTCTTGCGACAGCGTCATATTTCCTGACATTCAGTCCAGCCAGCCTCCACCCCTCTTCGCAGAACGATTTTCCGGCAACGCCCTTTTTGGAAACCCTTCACCGAAGCATTGAAAGTCGAAAAATCAATGCTCGTCGAAGCCCAAGTCAAAAAGACTAAATAATGGATTGCTCTAAGGACCGATATAGTGTGTCGCAGTCTTAAGACGTAAGACAAAAATCATCGAGCTCAACAACGCCCCGGGTTCCATCTTACGGTAATACAGAATCTAGGTGTAGCCGCTTCATGCGCAGCCAGCATATTTGTAGGGCTTCCACTACACGCACGTGGTCCAGTGACGCGTGTTTAGATAGTTCGATTATACTGGTACACTTATCATTGCCAAATAAATCTGTTTTACCGTTTTTTGTCCTAGTCCTAGGCAGTGGATTTTTTTGTATCGGATATTGTTTTTTTCCCCACAATTGCGCCTAAAACATTCCCCTTTCTTAAATGGTCAATTAAAGCGTCATACCCATCTCGCAAGCATGGCAGAGTAGTGTGGACATTTGCTATTTCATTACCTCAACTGCCGATCCATGGGCGCAAAATTGAACGTCAGAGGAGAAAATGTGCTTAATTCCTGCGACAAATCTCATAGGTCTGTTTGATCTAAGAGATTCACGTCGCTTATCGGTAACCTGGTACAATCGGTGTGTCACTACGCGATTCGGTCGTCGAAAATATTCGTCACATCAAAGAGACCTACCTAAAAAACGCAGTTCAAAAATATACACAACGGTGCCGACACACGCATAAACCAGATGTACAAAACAATAAATACCGACACCCACCCGCAGACATACACAACAGATAAGAAATCGCCCACTTAAACACGGTTCATTCAATTAAGTTAACGAGCACATGATTTAGGAAGAATCAATAACGTAATATAAAGAATATCAATATCACAGCGGTAAAACTAGCCGACACGGCAGATGAGTCACGCTCCAACCTGGTTTCCTTATAGGACAATTCCAAGTTTGATTACTCCTTAGACGTAGCAGCTTAGAATGGTGTTCGATATATAAAAGTCCGTGACGTTACACTTCACACCCATCTGTCGTTAAGTATTCGTGGTGAAGCATTCTGTTTATCTAGATAGAAAATTTATCTGTTTTCTTTACATATCCACAGCACGCCTACCGATTAGTTAAACGAAACTCATATATTCCAAGCGATATGATGCTAAAACATCCAATCACGTGAACGTGCAGCTCCTGTGGTTACCCCCTGGTGGATATTCCATCAGCCAGCAGTACCCAACGAGACAGACAGACATAAATCACCCCTGCTGGGTGTGCCGACCATTTTGGCCGCCTGCTTTATGCTGCCCCGTATTTTTATTCTGCAAGACACGGCGGGGTGCAGACTTCAATTTTCGAATTGATTATGCAAATATTCGAATATGTTGTTTTTTTCAGTTGTTCGGGTACTTTTATTTTCGAGTTATTAATTTTGCGTTTCTGTGGGGTGCATCCTCTGCGCGGTGCTGATCGGGTGGAGTGAACTTTTTTCAGGTGACCGATTTGATATAGTTTTGTGTAGCGGTCTGGAAATAGTCTTGCAAATCGCCAGGACACCCTCGCCACAGTCATAATCTTCCGTTAAAACACCTCATAGGTAAAAAACGTCGGTCCTTAAATCACACAGGCATTACAGAAAGTTATCCCAATAATAATACCAAATAATAACCAAGCAACTCGTTTGCAGCTCTCTTTGAGAGACCTGGCTGTTTTACTACGGTGAAATTCGAGCAACTCATTCTACGTCCGACCACTTAAATACAGTGGGGGTAAAAAAGTATTCAGTCAGCCACTAATTGTACAAGTTAGCCCACTTAAACAAAGCGAGAAGCCGGTTATGTTCATTATAGGTATGCTTCAACTACGATAGATAAAAGGAGAAAAAATAAACCTGGAAATCGCATTGTATCTTGTTTATTACTTTATCGGCGAATTATAGTGCAAAATACGTATTTGGCCAATGAAAAAAGTTAATCCCAATAATTTGTTACAGACCCTGTGTTGACAATAACAGAGGTGAAACGTTTTCTGTAAGTCTTCACAGGGTTTTCACACGTTTTATCCCATTCCTCCATGAAAGATCTCCCCTTGCGCAGTGATTTGTTTGGGTTGTTGCTGGATAAAACATAATTTCTACTCCCTCAAAAGATTTTCTATTGGGTTCAGATCTGGTGACTGACTAGGTCACTCCATGACCTTGAAATGTTTCTTACGAAGCCACTCCTTCGTTCTTTTTATATCATTGTCATTAACTAAACCCAGTCACGCTTTATCGTCAATGCCCTTGCTGATTGAAGGAGGTTTTCAATCAACATCCCATGATATATGGCTCCATTCATTCTTTCCTATACACGAATCAGTCGTTCTGGTCCATTTGCAGAAAAACAGCCCCACAGTCTCGTGTTTCCACTCGCATTCCTCAAAATAGGTATTGTGTTCTTTGCATGCCACTCAGCATTCGTTCTCCTCCAAACACGACGAGTTTAATTTGTGCCAAAACGTTCACTTTTGGTTCCATCTGACCATATGACATCCTCCCAATACTCTTCTGGATCATCCAAATGCTCTCTAGCAAACCTCAGACGGGTCAGAGCTTGTACTGGCTTAAGCAGTTGTTCGCGTCTGGCACTGCAGGATTCGAGCCCCTTGCGGTGTGGTGTGTTACTGGTGGTAGTCTTTGTTCCTTTGGTCCCAGCTCTCGCCAGATGATCCACTAGGTTCCCCACTCTGTGTTGTTCTGGGCATTTTGTTCGCCGTTTTGACACTACGAGGTGTAATCTTGCCAGAGCCCCGAATCGAGGGAGATTATCAGTGGTTGTGTATGTCTTTCCATTACTGGTTACCTATTACAGATTCTGTCTTCCCAGCCTGTCCTTCCAAGGTGTCCTTTGCCAGCTCTTTGCTCTTGGCCATAGTGGAATTTTGAGCGGGGCTATTTGAGGTTGTGAACATGTGTCTTTTATACTGATAACAATGTCAAACTGGTCTCATTAATACACGTTACAAATGGAGGACAGAGGAGACTCTTAAAGTAGAATTTTTAGGTCTATGTGAGCCAGTAATTATGTAAGTTGTTCGGAGGCGACCCAACGTTTATTTTACCGAGGAATGTACCAATAAATCTGGATTTTGTTTTCTCGTTTGTCTCCCACAGATAAATTACAGACCTCTCTGGTAATTTCGAGTGAAAGAACTCGCTCAATCGGTGGCTGCGATAGCAATTCACGAGGCCAGCACTCCAATTGGCACGCGAAAATGACGGTAACCGCTATGGACATCAGGAAATCCGCTATGGAACCCCCAGAGCTCCAAGATGAGACTCGGCTCGGGGTTTGGACTTTGCATGTTCTGTTCTGGTCAACAAAAGTTAAAAATAACCTCTTCTTTCAACACTTTCTCACGCTCCCGCATCCTTACTTAAATATGTGAAGATGACGTTGAAGGATGGTTGATTAATTGACGTAAACGTTATTTCTCTAACCGACGCCAACACGTAAGAGTCGGAAATGAAGCCTCCACCTGCTTGCCAAATAATTGCGGTGTACTACAAGGCGCAGTGCTATCTCCCTTCCTTTTTAACTATTACGCGTCTAGCCTTCGGTCCCCTAACGATGTGACACTCATAAAATACGCGGATGACTTGACTTTATGCCATACATGCAAGACGAATGGTGATTCTCAACAGCTCGGGCAGGCAGTCACTGAGGTACCCGAGTGGTCTTCGGAGAATGGTCTTTTGCTAAATGCATCAAAATGCATCTCTATTACATTTTCCCTGACAGCCGCCGTTGACACTCCCGAAATCCCTTCACTCCATAATTTCGCTTCGAGCTCAAAATCTAAATTCCTCGGCGCTATTTTTAACAGTCGGTTATCATGGAGTGATTATGTGGATGCCGTTTTTGGTAAATTTTGTCGCCTTTGCTTCCTAGTTCGCCTCTTCAGGAGACTTGGTTTAAGCTCTAGCCGTATAAAAACCTTTGTCCCTGCCTGTATAATTCCACTTATTGTATGTTGTTTCCCAGTCATTTTCCCCGGCTTAAATGTTCTGACGTTTTAGCCATCCATAGGCTTTTTAGAATTATCTCGTTTTCTAGTGACCTGCCTAATTTCTCCACCTATGAGACCATAATTCAACGCCACTTCACTAGCTGTGCAATCATCGACGCTCGTATATTAGTTGACTCCTTCCACCCCCTCGATTCACGTTTATCGAAATGTAAATCTTTGCGATCAGTGCATAGATAATACAGTTAAATATGTCAAAGAACGACGGCTTACCGCAATGCAGACATTTCTTATTTGTGCCGATTTTTAGCTTAACCACAACAGTTGAAGCAGGAACAAACGAGAGTTTTCGTAAACAGCGTTTTTTTATTTTTATTTTTGGTCCTCGTTACCTCAACAAGGGGCGTACCATTATTATTAGTATATTTGATGCATAAGGATATTAGTGAAACAGCAAAGGCAGAAAAACACCGCTTGCGGCAAAGTGGATTGACGTCACTGCTGCATCTGTTTGTTCGGCGCTTATTGGTTCCTCAAGGTTACGAATATCGATTCAAATCCCCACAGGTGCACGTACGCCATGCGCCCACAATAGCGATGTAACTCTTGATTGTTTAACTTTTGTCCCGAATCAGTATACCGATATTTGTTCAGACTAAGCCCAGGTGTGTTGCCGGCAATTTTGGTTGTCAAATCGACCGCAATTGAAAACGTTTTCGGTACCACAGGGGCAGTAAATATTTAAGAACAAAGTTATAATTTTGCTTTAGGGGAAATCGTTTTTTCTTATATTTCATGAATATTTTATAAAGCTTAGCAACTCCGGAATGGGCTAAGAATGAAACGAGTTAACTTGTTCAGCAATCGGTGCTCGCGGAAATTTTCGGCCTCACACTACACCCAGTTTCAAGCATTAGAATTTAATTATAACATAGTAGAAATAAGTGGATGTCAGATTCTTGTTGTGGGTCCCTGGAATTTTCAGGTCATTTGTCTTGAATAAAATACATAAATAATTTAGAACACTATTTTATTTACTGTAATGTTATATCAAAGCACGAACCGAACAGGTTATGTTAATTTCGGTAATACCTGTCCAAACCATATTTAATCAGACACTAGCCCATATACCACGGTCAATAATCCCATTTGAATTAATCGAAGTCTAATCAAAGCTATACTTTGAAAGAAAACTCGGCAGAAAAAAGCAAACTCATGATGGTTCCATGCTGATGTATTTCGAGCATACACGCATGTACAATCGAAAACGATTTATCCACGTTTTCGCTCAAAGAGCAATATATACAAACTTCTCTTAAACAAAATAAAAATGATCAATAATGCAAGGCAACAGTAAACTCATTTCCTCGAGCCATCCTCAAAGTCCTTGAAAGAGCCCGTAAGCTCGTTTGGGAAGGAAGTTCCATGAATGGATGCACCACAATCGGAACAGTATTATCTACGGGCCGAGATAATTTGAATTTTATGCATGATCGCATAATGATTCCATCACAAGTAAAAAGCCACAATATTCTGAGCACCATGACAATCAAGTGAATAGCCAAGTAAACGATTGCCAACTTGTAGGCTTCTACTGAACATCCGTCGCATTTTTTGGCTGTGTTGAGTCCACTCTTATTTAATCTATTGCAGTTTTCTAAGTTTAGCATTTGGAATCGTACCCAAATTAAACCACTGATCATGGCCACACATCCAACGCTATAGATTATAGTTAGAGAAATAGCCGCTACGATCTGATGTACATCGAGATGCGGAGGGACTGCAAAGTTTCCTCGATAACCACCTCTATCTGGATATTCCACTGGTTGTAGCGGATATGGTGACACTGTGTTAACATCATGGATAAAATATCTATGGGATACATCCAATCCCGGAGGATCAATCATATAAGCCTCGTGGTCCAAATCGGTGTTAACTTGATGAATCGTAGACTCGTAGACATTTTGTCTATGCAGGAGGAGTGAGGATTCCCTCCAAACCCAGTTTCTTGACCACTCAATGAGGGTACAAATAATTGATAGAAGAACCAGGCAGATAATTAGTATGCACACAGATTCGCAGAAGGCGAAACCGAAGATAGATGCCCCCAGGCATGTGAGTTCAATGATTATGACAAACAGTAAACGACAGCAATGCACGCGACAGGCGAACGCAGCCATTTGGTTTCGCTCATCTGGGTGGCAGTATATTGGATTGCTGTTGCATGTATCAACAGCAAAGGTTCCAGGTTCTTCTATACTTTCCAAAGTCTGTTTCTCCGAGGTCTTTCGCGCAAGACCATGAAGGCGTTCGAAGGCAGAAGCGTATGAATGGAGATCAGTATTAGGTTCTATCATTCGCTGTGGGTTTGGGGTCATGGCTTTCATTTTCCTGACGCCTGCGCACGTAAATGCCAACACCTGCAGCAGCAACTATTGATTCATTCCCACGTGATAAGAACGCATGTTCACATGCTTCATAAGCATAAGACCCCATTGTTAATTCGCACAAGATTTCAGTTAATGGATTAATAAATACCACAAACCTTGACAATGGCGATTCGTAATTTTTGACCTGGTATATGACCGTACCCATTTTTAGCTAGGTGCAAAATCGATCATAATGACTTTTCGTGATCTGGGGGAATCTACAGCACACACGCAGTTATTTGTCAGTCAATGGATTTTGTTAAGAGCTACACATTCATTGGTAAGCTTCGGTGAGTTGGATTTTTGAACGACTAGATTTTAACTTCGCACTAGAACACAAAGATCGCGTGGTTTCAAGGATTATATATCATGGAAAACGCATTTGTGGCGCATGTGCGCCTTTTCAGATTTGTGGGGAAAATTGTCAGGTTCTAGCGATGGGTCCAAAAATACACGATGTTATTCATTACAGATCTATGTGGTTTGCCTCGAAATTACGGAACCCTTAACACATTCAAGTAAATTAAAGGGAGAATAAATTAAAAACACATGGAATAAACGAATCAATTCCCGACGCATTTTGAGGAAGGATAATATTATTTCAATACAAAATGGTCTGTCAACACGTTGATTTAATACTTGTGGAAATGTATATAATTGAAATGTGCACTTAAAGTTTATATGATTGGGAGGATAAATGTAATAATCGACAGATATTTGAAGGCCTATTTCTTCCTTCATCTTCTTCAACCACATTTTATAGGATTTCGTAAAATAAGAAAAAAACAGCCAATGAAATAGAACGATTAAATTATTATGGCATAAAGACCACTAAGATCTTCATAGGTTAAACATGTAATATGAAAGAAAAATATTTAGAAAAGTGCGTTAAAAACGCGAAAACTATTATTTGAAGAAGAACTTAATGTATGCCATCACAACACAAAACGGAATGTTTACGTATATATTAAAGGTGAAGCGATCTTAAATTATGTGTTTATTTATGTCGGTAATGAAGCCTCCACCTGCTTACCAAATAACTGCGGTGTACTACAAGGCGCAGTGCTATCTCCATTCCTTTTCAACTATTACACGTCTAGCCTTCGGTCCCTTAACGACGTGACACTTATAAAATACGCGGATGACTTGACTTTATGCCATGCATGCAAGACGGATGGTGATTCTCAACAGCTCGGGCAGGCAGTCACTGAGGTAGTCGAGTGGGCTTCGGAGAATGGTCTTTTGCTGAATGCATCAAAATGCATCTCTATTACATTTTCCCTGACAGCCGCTGTTTACACTCCCGAAATCCCTTCACTCCATAATTTCGCTTCGAGCTCAAAATCTAAATTCCTCGGCGCTATTTTTAACAGTCGGTTATCAAGGAGTGATTATGTGGATACCGTCTTTGGTAAATGCCGTCGCCTCTGCTTCCTAGTTCGCCGGTTTAGGAGGCTTGGCTTAAGCTCTAGCCATATAAAAACCTTTGTCCATGCCTATATAATTCCCCTTATTGTATATTGTTCTCCGGTAATTTGCCCCGGCCTTAAATGTTCTGACTGTTTAACCCTCCAGACTTTTTTAAAAATAATCTCGTTTTCTAGTGGTCTGCCTATTCTCTCCATTCAAGAAATCATCGTTCAACGCCACTTCAATAATTGTTCACTAATCGTTGCTCGTATTTTAAGAGACCCCTCCCATCCCCTCTATTCCAGTTTATCTAAATGTAAATCTCTTCGACCAATGCGTAGGCTACACCGTCAATACCAACAAGAACGGTCATTCCTTATTTGTCACGATTTTTAGTTTCACCAGAGCAGGTGAAACAGGAACTAAAATAAATTTTCACATCTAATACTTTTTATGCTGCCTCTTTTTACTGCTGAAAGTTTTGGTCCTCGTGACCTCAATAAAGCCATTACATTAATTTTTTTAAATGTCCCACACGCGACATCCATTATACTGGCACACCATTGGCTAACGCACACCACACCGCATGCTGTGACCTTAACGTTGATAAATGTAGACAACAACGACGACACTTTGTCGGCCTCGTTTTTACCACGTGTGTCCAGACAGGACTCGCCGGCGTTTTCGGCCCAGGTCGGGCCCTAACTATTGTTTGAATAATAAACAACATTATTCATTCCCTTACTTCGTCTTTGGCCATCGTGCCATTCTGATTTTTGTGTCACGAAGTCTTCGAATTACCATATTGACGATCATGCTAGGATCCGAAACTAGAATCTTCTGATCTACGATGATCAACGTAATTTTCGAACATTTTCATCCCATTCTACCCATCTCGTGTTGTGAAAAACCACAGGCCGCCATAAAGACGACGTTTTCACTCAAATCTATTTTCTTCACCCATCTGTGACCGAACAGGATAATATTTCACATAGACTTTATGTGCGCTACCTACTTCTTCGACAGTTTTGTTTCAACCCGAGCGCCAGTCATGCTACGACACATACGACTCGCATTGGTAGACATGAAAGCCATGTGATTTTAATCGCATCATTTTTCGTAAGTAATCCGTCTGCGCAAATTACCTCACAGCGATAGAAGCCTTTTTCTAATGATTAAGCACGAGTCTTGACCGCTTTAATTCAACCCGAACGCAATCCTTGCTACGGCGCATACGACTCGCAGCGGTAGACACGAAAACCAGGCTATATGCTTTTTATTCACCTCAGACAACTATAGAAAACCTTTTTACAATAATGTGCCATCCTCGCCCGATTTTGGTCAATCCGAACGCCAACCCTGATACGATGTAATGGACTCGCATCGGACGACACGAACGTTCCTGATCGTGTGGCAAGTACTTTGGCATCATTTTCCTTCGTCAATTTCGCAATATAATATCCAACCGATTTACCGTCTTCCGCGAGGCCTGACAGCAGTCTCCCCTCCTGAAACTCGTTGACTTTGCCACCAAGTTATTGCATTTGTTTGTAATCGTCCCGTTAAGCTACTCTTTATTGTATCTCTTCCCCTGACGACGAAGAGTCTAAAGAGGGAGCCATGAAGTGACCTTAAATTATGTGTTTATTGTACAACAACGTTGGCGCGCGTTTTTGATCGGGCCTTTCAATGGCCGCCATTTCCCGTTTGCCAATCTTTATATACTTCGTGGGTTAAATTGGCCTTTCTTGCAAATTTACCTCGATGTTACTTATTTAATTCTTCTTAACTTATTCTTCATTTTCTACGTATAATCGTGACGTCCTGTAACATTTTTGTTTATTGTAAATTTTAATGCTGAAAGTTTTGGTCCTCGTGACCTTAATAAATCGAATATTATTATTATGTCCCACGCATGACATTCATTATACTAGCACCCCATTGGAAAACGCACACCACACCGCATTCGGCGACCTTAACGTTATAACACCCCTTGTTTTAGTGCATAACTTTTGACCTTACAGGAGAGGCGGGCACTTTTGGACGCAACGGTTTTCGCCCACGTCGGTTCCCACCACACAACGTGCAAGTTGCGGATCTTCTTCCAGAAATTCCAGAACCAGTTTACCGGACCATTTCCCCCATTTGTAATCCTTCCTTGCTACGATAACCGTATCCTTCCCCGATATACTCACATTTAAATATTTCAACATAGCTGACTCCTTCTCTCGTCTGCTGGATAAATATGCCGCCTAAACGGGACCAAATTTTAGAAGACACAGACAAGACGGCTGTCACATTTGTGTCAGAAGTATCGAACCCATCCCAAACGATAAGTTCGTCGTTAGCCCCTTATACACCCGACTAGAACATCGACCACTGGCTACGCTATGGGAAATTATTTATCTCCCGTGTCCCAGAAGATCAGAAGAGCGAGACAATTCTACGCCTCCTTGGTCCCAGCGCTTACATAAAAGCAGAAGACGCTGGTTGCTCACCCGCTGACGATTTAGAAGAGCTGTGCACAAAGCTCCGCCGGGCTTTCCGAAAACCGGCGTCGGAGTCACAACTCTTTCTCAGTTCCAAGCGAACTGGAGAATCTCCCGCCCAGTTCCTCCACGCCCTTCGAATAATGGCCGACGCTGTTTTCGCTGAAGACACTGCCAAGAACGAAGAACACGTCCTACAACTGTTCTGCGACGGTGTTCTGTCTGAGTCAATATTCATCCCCCTCACTAGCGCAAACCCGAAAACGACAGACGACCCTGGTGAGACGTCTTCAAGACGCTGAACGACGTCGGGGCCTACGTCAACCGAAGACACCCCACCCTTTATCCCAGACACCGATGCAAGCGACACCGTCATCGGAGCCGTACTATCACAGGTTGACCCCAACGGGTCCGAGTGAGTCAGCGCATAAGCCAGTAAGAAAATGGGCCGCCAAATGCGACAGAATAGTGCCACCACCCGAGAACCTTTCGCCATATTCTCGTTCACAGAACACTTCCGTCCCTATTTACTCTTCCGTAAGTTTGTCATCAGTACCGACTACAATGAAGGACTCCGACAGATCCGTAGCCCGATGGTACGAGAAGCTCCAGCAATTTGATTTTGAAATCGCGTACGCAATCTCGCACAGACCTGACACGCCCGACGCCGTCTGCGCGGTGTTTTTAAGCGAACATACGCGGTACCAATGGTCATCTACCCAGAGTAGCGACCCCGACACCGCTATCATCTATGACTGCGTCCTACGAAAAAGTCGGAAACCTTCAGCAACCGAGATGAGCCTCGCAAGCCTCTCTGCAAAACGCCTCTGGCACGAATGGCCCGCCTGTCGATTCAGAAGTATGTCCTAATTTTCCAACAAGATCGCTCCCAACCTGAACGCGTAGTTGTCCCCGGCTCCCTAGTCAACCAAGTGATCCTTGACGTCCACGAGCAACTTGGCCATCCACGAAAGATGGAAAACGCAATTGCTCGTCGCTACTGTTGGCCAAATATCCGGGACGCCGTGAACACGTTCTGCAGAACCTGTACACCTTGTACCAGTTTCAAGGGCCCACATTTCAACCCCATCGCTCCGCTCCAAGCAATGCCTGTCGGATCCCCAGGAGAACGCATCGGTATCGACATCGTCGACCCTCTTCCGCTGAGAGAACGCAGCTGAAGCCGAAACACTAAAGAACCAGGAAGCAGAGACGGTCGCCTTCTCATTCTTGAACTGTTGGGTCGCCCAACACGATGTCCCTAACAGTATCCACAGCGACCAAGGATCAAACTTCGAGAGCGCAATTTTCAGCCATTTCTGCACCATGCTCTGCGTCCACAAGACACACACCAACCCCGAACACCTCCAAGGCAACGGCAAAGTGGAAAGGACCAATAGGACACTTCTCGATGTTATTAAGAGTTTCGTCCGTAACAACCGACCCCACGATTGGGACTGTCACCTAGGTAATAGCCTCCTCCCATACCGTTCCACGATCCATTCGTCCACCTGATACCCACCTTTAAAATGGTTACCGGTCGCGAAATGAGAATTCCAGCCGACATGTTAAACATGACTCCCGCCCGCTCCCAATATAAGCCACCGGACGCCATCCTTAAACTACAGGAAGACCTCCGCGACACCCACAACTTGGCTCGTTTACATCTCGAACGGGCATATGATCGCCAAAAGACCTAATATGACAACAGCTGCCGAACCACGACCCATCAAATCGGAGATTTGGTACGCAAACACCGGCCGGTACTCCCACCCGGGGTCCCTAAAAGGTTTCACCCACCTTGGAGTACATAACCCTACAGCATTGAACCGGTCCTACAACCCAACCTGTACGTCATCCGAGCATCCGAACATCCCCATGCCCCCCTTGTGACTTTCCACCATAATAACTTGCATAAAACTTGCTACAGCGGATACCGACGCTATCCCATTCTTTCCGGAATCCGACCTTCCCCCGGTCGATCACGAAGAGATAGTCCCTGCCACAGTGCTCCCCCTGCAGGGGGGTAATGTAACACCCCTTGTATTACTCGGTTACCTTTGACCTTACTTTTGGACGCACCGCTTTTCGACTACGACGGTTCCCACCACACAACGGGCAAGTTGCGGATCTTCTTCCAGAAATCCCTGAGCCAACTCAACGTTCTTCTTCACCTTCCTAAACCCATTTACCGGACCATTTGTAATGCTTCCTTGCTACGATAACCGTATCCTTCCCCGATATACTCACATTTAAATATTTCAACATAGCTGACTCCTTCTCTCGTCTGTTGGATAAATATGCCGCTTAAACAGAACCACATTTTAGAAGACACAGACACGAAGGCTGTCACATTTGTGTCAGAAGTATCGATCCCATCCCAAACGATAAGTTCGTCGTTAGCCCCTTACACACCCGACTGGAATATCGACTACTGGCTACGCTAAGGGCCTCGCTTTTGTACAGAAAGGACTATAAAAATTCCCGACCTTCATCTTTGGCCATCTTGCCATTTTGCATTTTTGGCCACGAAGTCTTCGATTTACCATGAAGGAATTATAAATACGATTTACATTCATGGTTTTAAAAAGGATAATTGTTTACATAATGGATAATCTGGCACAAATTAAAGTTGAAATGAAGCGTATACTGATAATATATTTAATTTACGTTGTTGGCGTCTGTAACAGTTTGACTAAGTCAATTTTCATTTCAAGGTCGTCGTGTTTTTTCAAACATTTCTCCATTGAAATATCGCATGGCACTTGTGCTGTGATTTTATGTTTTGGTGCCTTAGCATGTCTGATGAACTGCCGAAGCTATATTTTTCAACTGTTTAGTCGACTCATGTGTTCTCTTATCACAACGTTATTCGGACAAATTCCCTAAAAGGATATATCTTCTAACAAATCCCTATATCACTCTTTTTCTTTTCACATAACTTCCCCTAATCGTGATAAACATTTTGAGAAAGACCTGTGATACATTAGTTTATCCGCTGAAATACCATCTACGATGAACTCACCAAATTCTAATTCGAAACCCAACTTCAAGAGTCTCCAAGTCCAAGTGGAAATGCTTGATACGACGAAACAACACTTTCAGATGGCGGTAGGTTCCACGATTTGAGCAGATAATGTGACGTGTTCGTTTTTCTCCGATATGTTGTAATGTAATTTTTATAAAATCGATACGACAAGATATTGTGGGACTTTCTATCCTTACGGATCACTTATTCTCCTTATTTCGATATTTCTACACATTTGCCATGATCTCAAATTTTCAAGAGGGTACTCAATGTTCCTGCTTTCCATTATCATCTGCGCATGGCGGACTTCATTAATCTTGTTTACTCGTGTTTTTGTAACTACTACCGTTTCCACTTTCGCCACTACTCTATAAAGGAAATTAACGTATCCGACTTTTAAATAGATTCACAGGACTCTTCAGTTAATGAGCATTCATAAGATCTCTCCGCAATAGGGGCACGCACCTAACATACGCTTCTCGTCCTGGGTTTACGTCAATATTCGGCCTCTTCGTTTGATAAACCACATTATTACTCTCGACCATTTTATCTTTGATCATCGCGCCGTTTTAACATTAGGCCACGACTGCATTAGAGACTCCTCTTTTGCGGGTATGCCATAGTATGCAATTTATATGCCCCCATGTAATATATGAAACAAACGACGTCACTCCAATTTTATTCAACGAAATTAATTGTTTTTATCCCTAAACCAGTTTCCTTCTTTCGAATTATAGCCACGTGCCTCTGGTCAGGACCTTTTTACATCCTTAATGGAACGCCTCGGTGTTCTCGAAGCCGATTATTTCGATATGGAATATGTCAACAAAGACGGACACTTGGTATGTCTGATGCCTTTTTCGCTGTAAATACACTTTACATGTACCATTTCTTATAATTGGCACCAGTCGATCAGACTGCCTACAAGCCTTTTATGTTAATATACAAAGCTATTTATTCAGGTCAATCAGCTAGTGCCCTTGAGCTCTATCCTCTCACTTCCTCTTTAGTGTTGGCTGGATCACATCAAACCGCTGTGCAAGCAACATAACTCTGAAAAACAGTACAACTTTACCTTCTGTGTCAAGTTTTATGCACCCCACCCCAACCTCCTCGAGGACGAATACACTCGCTACCTGTTTGCCCTCCAGATAAAGAGGGATCTATTCAGAGGGCAACTCCAGTGCAGCGAGAACACTGCAGCATTGTTGGCTGCCTTCATCGTTCAGGGTTTGTCATGGTCATAATATGTGTACCCTCGTGTAAGGGTATGGGTTTAGAGTACAGTAGTTTATCCAACGGTGTCCGCACATGTGCCATGGATAGTCCGGTGGTTATTGGACAAATAGATACACGGATCCGAACCTCTAAACTCTTGTTTTCTGGGTTTGAGAATTCTTAAAAATGCCAAACATTTTGTGAAGAACCGCTATTGCCCAAGACGAATGCGTCTGCCATATGGAAATCACTTTTATTTCTTCAACAGCCGAAATAGGCGATTTCCTGGAGGACGCCTTCCTCGACCGTTCATATCTGGCAGGTCTTCGTTTGGTTCCTTTCGCAACACCCGAGTTTCTCGACAAAGTCATGGAATGCCACAGAAGTCTTATGTAAGTGACGCCAGAAAATAATCACTTGGCTTTAAAATGTGACGCACATCGGGCGATAATTTGGTCTGGTCGTAATTCGACTCGATAGTAGCGCAGATCTGCACAATTGTACGTCGTTCATTCGTGAATTCGCCGTTTATGTTGCGCGCGTCTGGAATTAGGCATCCTGACATCTAGACATGTGCAATTCACCAACATTAATGGCTGCAAGGTTATCTGAAGACCTTTTATAATTAGAGTCGAATATGTTATTAATCGACAGGTCTGATATCTAGCCGGGATGTTCATTGTTTATTTGCGCGACAGCAACGACTCCTGCCACTAAACGGACGCTGGAGCTGCCGCATAGATGCGTTAGACACCCTCAGTCTCAGGTGAATTTCGAGAAGTAAAACATGATAACCTTTTCTTCTCTGGTGAGACTATCTCCTGCGAGAGAATGAGTTTTCTTGGGAATTTGTTACGAATGGCGTCCCCAGCGCCACCCGACTTTGTTCGAGGGGTGACTCTAACCTGTGTCATGTAATGGGAACCGCCTTCCTGACTGTTAGATCCGGTATAAATCTCCTCCTACGCCCAGTCCACGCGTCTTTCCTTCGCGTATTCACCAGGATATCTAATTTCCAGCGACTATGCGCACCAGGTTTTGCCCGCCTTTGCTGCGGTTCACGTTTTTTTGCCGCGTTCAGCTTCTTGGAGCCAGAGGTGCGAGTTGAGTGTCAAGCGGGGATCGAGGATCGGGAGTTACCACAGGGGCTTCTCCTCTCCTCTGCATGTTTAGTAATTCTAGAAGCCTAGGTGTATTTCACGGTCATGCATGGACGCCAGTTTCTTCTGTGAAACTTGGCCCGTTAATCCATTTCCTTCCTATTTTTATCAACTACCTCCTTTAGTTGGTGCCACATTTTGTTTAATTAATTCCATATCCGCACATTCCTGCACTATGGATGCGACTTGGGATCTCAGCGGCACGAGCGGACAATAATCCCCGCGCGATGAATACACGTCGCAGAAGCGTTTAACTGCGATTCTAGGGATTCCCATTATTCTGCCTCGTGCAAGGTTTGGCTGAGAGACCCAGGAATCTTTACTTTTGATAGATCTACAGAGTTCGGGTCTGTGGCACAACCTGGGACACCGCCCATCGAGTGGCGTTACGTCAAACTTCTTTTCTAATAAACCTGGATTGTCCGTCACACGACTCACATCCTCGCTCTTTTGAGAGTTCGATTGGTAGGTCAGGTCCCCACAGGTGGCACTGGGGACGACGCCTGTTTAAATATCCCCGAGAATCTTCACGAAAAATCCCCACAAATGCGGTTTAACCTCCAGTGAAGAAAGAGAATCCTGTTGATCTCATGTTGTCCGGATTACATGCGTTGGGGGCGACAATGGCATATTCTCAATTGTTTTAACCAAGAGGTTGTCTTGATCGATTCCAAATCAATCCTTCTGATTGTCCGCCGTACTCACATCTTCATCCCCCGACGCTCGTAATCGATGCCTGTCACCCTTTCTCCGGTTCTCGTGTCGATGATAGAAATTGATGTGATCGTCTGTAAATGATTGAAGTCCAATAAATCTGTTTCCAACGTGCTAGGGACTCGCTTTTAGATTTCTTGGAATACATTCTGTTATACAAATAGAAACTGAAAATTAGTACTTTTTGTTAGCATTGGCTTTGACGCAAATGGGAATTATCCAACTGCACACTTTCAAACCGAAAAACTCTCAGTTAAAGTGACGACACACGTTATCTCACTTCAAATATTTATTTTTCAATTAAATAACTGAAAATTAAGGAGTCACACACGCATCCACATAGTTCCTCCAGAATCTGTACAAACCAATCCACGTTGCCGAATGGTGTGTGACCTAGTCCGTTTTACTGCTCTGGCTGTATCGGTCTTCAGGACGGATGACCTTGTAAACCGCGACCCCTCACTAGCCTGATTAAAATTTCGCAGAATATCTCCTGCGCGCGTCCCAAAGGAGACGACTTCCCCTGCCTCCGTAATTTCTCAGCGAAACCCACAAAAGGTTTACGACGTCTTGCTTATGCGACAGAGCGTCCAGTTTGGATAAATCTGTCTCGCCGTGCTGTCTATATGTATTTTTAGCCGTCTCGATGCAAAATGTGCGTTATTAAACGGTTTATGCTACGTTTGCGTGCAATCGGTTTGGTTTTTCGAGCGTCGATTTCTTCACCCGATTTTACTGGAGTGGTCATCAACTCCCTTGATATACTACCGACACCCCCTCGACACGGCTTTGGTGAAGATGCTGGCATCTTGTTTATTTCGACCAAAAGATGATTACCAACGAATCCACCCAGTCTGTCAATCACGACTGAAACCTCACCGTGGAAATGTCAATCCCACACCGCTCGGATGGCCGGTTCACGTCGGTGTGAATAGACCCTCCTCCGATAATAATAATAATAATAATAATAAATGTAGTGGCTTTATTGAGGTCACGAGGACCAAAACTTTCAGCAGTTAAAAGAGACAGTATAACAAGTGTTAGATGTGATATGCCGCCGTTCTTGTTGGTATTGAACGTTATAGCCTATGCATTGGTCGAAGAGATTTACATTTAGATAAACTGAAATAGAGGGGATGGGAGGGGTCACCTAAAATACGAGCAGCGATTAGTGAACAATTATTGAAGTGGCGTTGAACGATGATTTCTTGAATGGAGAGAATAGGCAGACCACTAGAAAACGAGATTATTTTAAAAAAAGTCTGAAGGGTTAAACAGTCAGAACATTTAAGGCCGGGAAAAATTAGTGGATAACAATATACAATAAGGGGAATTATATAGGCATGGACAAAGGTGTTTATATGGCTAGAGCTTAAACCAAGTCTCCTGAACCGGCGAACTAGGAAGCAGAGGCGACGGCATTTACCAAAGACGGTATCCACATGATCACTCCATGATAATCGACTGTTAAAAATAGCGCCGAGGAATTTCGATTTTGAGCTCGAAGCGAAATTATGGAGTGAAGGGATTTCGAGAGTGTCAACAGCGGCTGTCAGGGAAAATGTAATAGAGATGCATTTTGATGCATTCAGCAAAAGACCATTCTCCGAAGACCACTCGAGTACCTCAGTGACTGCCTGCCCGAGCTGTTGAGAATCACCATCCGTCTTGCATGCATGGCATAAAGTCAAGTCATCCGCGTATTTTATGAGTGTCACGTCGTTAGGGGACCGAAGGCTAGACGTATAATAGTTGAAAAGGAAGGGAGATAGCACTGCGCCTTAAAGTACACCACAGTTATTTTGCAAAGAGGTGGAGGCTTCATTTCCGACTCTGAGATGTTGACGTCGATTAGAAAAATAGTTTTGAAGCCAATTAATCAACCATCCTTCAACGCCATCTTCACATAGTTGAGAAAGGATGCGGGAGCGTGATTACAAATAGTCGTCTTGTAACTGTGACAGTTTGATGGGGCCGTTAACTGATACCTTCCCTCAATCGTCCATATGTTTATGCACCACATGTTTCTGGGCTTAAATCTAGGACATGCTATAATTTTCAATCCGCCACAATGACGATTTGACGTCTTGTCATGAACCCCTCTTACGAGTCTATAATCGGGGGCTACGCTCATGTCTCTGTGATATCGAGCATCCCTTTTTTATTGGACTACAGGCGTTACTATTCCGGGTTGTCGAGTTCTAGAAGGGACGGCAGAGCTGCTGTGAGAATCTGCAATGCGGTCCATTCATGGTATCGCCCGCTAAGGTTGGGTTCTGGAGATAACCGAATTCCCACAGATGTCTTCGGCTTCCCTAAGACGAAATATTTTTGATTTTTTTGTGAATATTTTACGTTGACAGTTCTTTTGGATTTGGGGAAATTATAAGTTCTTCCCCCTTCACTACAAACATAACAAACGACATCGTTCAATTTTGCAGCGGTCAAACACCCACGGAAGCGGACTCCAGTCTACTCGACACTGCGCGGAAGGTCGAAATGTATGGCATCCGACTAAATCTTGTCAAGGTATGGCTATTGCATTGGGGGTTAACCCACTACATGACCTATTAGCGGGCAACCGAGCGATTTGTTTCACGCAATCTTCCATGTATAATTTCTAATTACAATCTGCACGCAAGACTTGGAATTTAGATAAGGTGGCTAACCAGATGCCGGTTTTTATCTGGAAACAGTGCAACCCCATTGCCATAACGTCCTGCGTGTTTATGTGTGATTGACGCCGTTCAACCCAACGATCCATGGTCAATACAACACCTACCCTCCCTAAAAATACTAGCATTCTACTTTGGCGCTGGGGTGGATGCGGATGAACCGGATATTTCGTCTTCCAGATGTCCACAATCATCGCGACGGAAACTGCATATTTACACGAGTCTCGACCACCCCTCTCCCACCCCGTTGAAGCAGTCTGCACTGACAACAATCTTCGTAAAGTTAGCTGTCAACTAAGCCCTCAGCTTCCGTCGGGATGCCTGCCCGGGCATCTGTCAGCTGTCCGAGACCTGAAAAATCGTACACCCACATCATCGACTTCACTGCGCGTACTTATCATTAGATCGACAGCGAGGGAATTTAAGATGTACCTAGACAACAACAAACAAAAAACCTTAATTACTGAACCAGCAAACTAAATGACAATACTGTCAGCAGGCGAAGCTTATGATTGCGAAATTTCCATTCAACATTTAGAGAGGTCCTTGACCTCGAAATAGAATAAATGAAAGTCAATTGTTTTGCCGTAGTAAAACAAACCCATGTACCGTCGATTTGTTCGTCGTGTGAGCATTCTGGCGTGTCAAACGTCACCGGGAATAACTCAGGTGCACAAACAAATTTTTTCGGCATCACCTTGAGTCGAATTTGTCATTTTTCAATCGTTTAACGGTTCGCTTTGTAATGTTTGATCGATACTTTTTTCCAATTATTGCCGCTTTTATCGGCCTTTGTGCCGAATGCGACTAATCGGACAGATTATCCGTTTTCCCCCCCAAAAATAGAATTTTAAAAATTGAACAACAACCCCTTATATTTGCTATGGCATCTATAATCCTTTGTTGCCCCTTCTTCCTTCTAATACATGATTTTTCAAGTTCGCATTTGAATGGAATTGTTGAGTCCATTTGAATCAATTATATTAAAACGCAGGCGATTGATCGCATCACCATCTTCAACCCCCCCCCGTATTTACGACTGTTTTGATTATCCCCTATCATGTAATATACCAAACCGCTTGTTTTATTTGCTTAGTCATAACTTGTCCGTGGACATTTGGGATACATCATTTATCGTTCATATTTTGTAGACCCTATACTCTATAGATCAATAAGCATTTGAAAATATTCCATTCAAAATGGGTGTTTCAGTTGAATTTGAAAAATAAACCCCATCTTGAAAGACACCGTATCTCCTGCGAGAATATGAGCCAGTTTCATTAATGTCGCCATGTCCACTTTTATCGTACCAATCCACGTTTCAGTTGATTGTCGCGTGTTTTCGCGTGTGTATACCCCTGAAGTTATGTTCTGCTTCTATTGAGGCAACGAGGACCACCAATTCCAGCGTTAATCAGAAACCGCCAACGACATTTTCCGTCATCCCTAGTGACTCCTTCGTTTTTCATCCTTCCACTGAGTTCGGAGGGGATCAAAGCCCCAGCCAAAACTTGCTGGGACGCTATTGGTTGCCGGTCTCACGGAGATTCATGATATGTTAAATAAATGCGGAATAACATGCGGTAAAATAATCAGATAGACCAATAAAACTCTAAACATAATTAGTTTGGCAAACCTTTAATAGTGGCCATCATTCTATCGATAATTGTTTGCTACGTCTAGGGATTCTTAATGCATGGTTTGTAACAGTCAAACATGCTAAAATATTAATTAAATATAAATAAGGTAATATATTTATGCACTTTTAAAACGCATTTGTCTCACTGCCGATTGGGTCTGGTTTGCACATGTGATATTGTACGCAGCACCTCATTGGCTGGAAGATGTCCTGTGACCAATCAGATAGCCGCCCAGACACTGATGATCACTCACGCGCCATTACTGTTCGCTTGTCAACAACAACAGAGTACAACGAAAAGCTATCAAGATGCCAAATCGCAAATTTGTTGGGTTATCTTGATCTCATTTTCCCAATTCATTTTTCATTTCATATATCTTGACTTTCTAAACAAATTTCCACCCACAGTCCTCAAAAACTTAAATTTGTGCCTCACCACGGGTTAAACGGGAGTGTGTACGTCAAAGGGATTCATCCTAGTTGAGAACAAAAGGGGATTAAGGCATTGTGTATTCGCATTTGTGTCTGGTCGCGTTTCCGCGTCGCTTTTTGCCTACTTGAGGATTTACTGATAAACCTCGAGCTGAGCAGGTTTGAAATTAACTATTTCACCCCCTTCAAACTGAGGTCAGAGAAAACTGGGCGATTTCGCCAGGTTGTCTGGAACACTGTATATTTTTCTATGTTAACAGAATCCCGCATCTTCGTTAGAATGCACCACCACATTTAATATATTCCCAAGATTAGTCATGAAACAGCCGACCCATCCACTGGAAAAAACGACCACTAATTGTATTAAAACACATGTTCGAAAATGACCATAATTCATCACTCAATGGGTAATCGACCTTCTTGATGCGTTTTTCAATCCGTATCGATCACGTATAGAAATACACGCGGACCTCCGTCTGTGGTTAGAAGACCCC
Source organism: Proteocephalus fallax (assembly GCA_028672205.1). Taxonomy (NCBI): domain Eukaryota; kingdom Metazoa; phylum Platyhelminthes; class Cestoda; order Proteocephalidea; family Proteocephalidae; genus Proteocephalus; species Proteocephalus fallax. The sequence goes on along the minus strand of JAPUBX010001280.1, from coordinate 569,604 downwards.
AGGGTCCATATGTTCAGCCTACCTCGATCCATGCTGCCGCTTTGCGGGACTTATTTGATTGGCCAACGGCAAGAGGTGACAACCCCTTCCCCTCCGTCAATCAAAATCCGGGTTACGGAGAGCCGGGATTTCATCTTATTCCCATCACTCTACTGGGAGATAGATTCACATTTGTGCGGCTATCTTCAGATAGAGGATGTCATGATGCTTCCCCAGGGCACACGAGGTGGCCTGAACTGTGAATGGAACCCATGTCTCACCAGCAGAGCAAAGATGCTAACCTCTGCAAAATTAGGCCTTCCTAGTGGGAAATAACCACGCAAACGACGACTACGGTGTACACGTGGTGTGTGTCTGCGTCTGTTTTCGAATTTCGTATTTTAAATTCCCCTTATTGTACTTTTTCAGGGTGCTGACGGAATGCGAATGAATCTGGCAGTTTCCCATGCCGGCCTGTTTATCTTCCAGAGCGCCAACAAGGTGAACACCTTCTCGTGGGCGCGCATACGCAAACTTAGTTTCAAGCGAAAGAAGTTTCTCATCAAACTGCACCCCGAGGGATACGTAAGCCCGTTGGTTTTAACCTTCTTCCCTTTCCATCCATGATTGACGCAGCTTCTTCAAACCAAAAGAGTATTCAGTCGTGGTATCCTCTTTAGTGATGGTTTTAAGGGTCTCTTACACCGCACGAATGCGCCCAATTACGACCGACGCACTGAGAGAAGACGACATAATTTATTCAACACAAAACCAACCGGATTTATTGCAGCGTTTCTGTTTTATTTTGGGGGGCGGGGTGGAGAGAGTGACACAGTTTATTTTTCAGACCTTCTATGCTGAGCTGCTAGCGCCTTAAGCCAAGGTGGAGGCATTGTTCTTTATCGGACTTTACGCGAAGTAAACGAAAATAACAGGCTCCAGTTGCTTCTTTATACAACGGTTTCGAAAGGTCGAAATATCTTGGGAATTCGGTGCATTCAGCATCATCAGCGCTACCCGATAAAGGGGTTAATGGTACCCTTGGGGAAGTTGAGCGAACTCCATAGATGCCGTCGTTAATTACGTTTGCATTGCGAGTCTTAAGAATACAACACGGATGACGTTCACAGCGCTGCCAGCTTCTTATTGGTCAAGGGAGTTCTTCTAGCCCGAGCACAATCAGGGGGCAGTTGAAAAGAACGGCCATGTGGTGGGTAGAACGGAGGATGCACCGAGTGCTTGAGCCCCCAGCTTTGGCCCACCTGTGAAGCTGGTTATCGGGGTCTGGCCAAAAACGGAGACATCACGGAGACAGTGGCAGAATTGCCTTTCGCTCAGAAGCACTCCTCCTCACTCACTGCTAGCCCATAGGCCCCAGTCCGCAATGCCATGTACCCCGTAGAGGTCGAAGCAATACCGTTGGAGAGGTCAGTTGGTAATGGAATCACTCGATTAATCCGACGAATAAAATGTCTATCAGGATTCGTACAAACCGTCCTAGGGGGAGCTGAGACATGTTTTTAATCTATCATTTATATTGTCTCTTTAATCTGAAATATTTTTTAACATTGATATCCCGAACTCCGGGTTATTTGCGTGACGCATTACTGTCTAAAGATCGTTGAGGTAAAATCATGAGTTGCAATCTATTTTTGATGATTAACAATCTGGCCAGGGGGGTAGGAATGCCCCAAGCGATCCAGCAACGTGATGGGAAGGTAATATCGCTATGCGCGCCATTTTTAAGCTGGCTTTGACCTCGTTTCCAGATTCTGGTTGTTCGTTTAACGCATTAATGCGAGTTGCAATAAATAGAAAACCTAACCATCTTGCAATTGATTGGTACCCGGTTGAGGTGGTTTCTACTGTAAGCGATTTGCCGAGCGACTTGGAGGCTGTCGGGAAGCTGCGGAAACCGACTGCATCCTTCGATAAAGTGTTAGATGATGATGATGATGATGCTGGGCCTCTTCTACCTCCTCTTCGGGTGACACTGTGGGCGAAGCCACCACTTGTACAGTATTTCCAAGAATCCTTATGGAAACATCAGTGAAACCGGCTCATTTAGTTCCAGACGGGATGTGTTCGCGTAAAAGCAGTGGTAGTGCTTCCAGTTGACCGTTCTGTCCCAAGGGCGTACTCAGGTGGTCAAGTGGTCTTCTGAGAACCGTCGTCTGCTGAACGCATCAAACGTGTCTCCATCCCACTTTTACCCACAGCAGATTGCGACACACCCCGTCGATAACTATACTCCACAATTTCGCATCCAGTTCAGCATCAAAATTACTGGGCCTGATTTCCAACAGTCGGTTATCTTGGAGTGATCATATGGATCCGTCTTCGTGAACTCAAACCGTATCACGGATGCCTCACGGACCCCTTGTGGCATACAGCTTCCCATTGTTTGTCCCTGGCCTCCAACCTACCAACTTTTCGGCTCTCCGTAGTTTTTTAAAATAATCCCATTCTCTATTGAATTTTCTGTGCCCTCCATTAGCGACACAATTCTTCAACGATATTTCGCGAATCGTTCTCCTCTTACCTCTCGTATATATAAGGTGACTCCTCCCATCCCTTTAATTTTGTCTTTCTGCGTGTAAATCACTTCGGCCAATGTGGAGACTATACCGTCTAATTCATACGATTTATTTGACGTTTACTTCCGACAAGAACGGCTGCTTATCGCTGCAACTCGGTCTTTCCTTGTCTGACCCGCTTTTTCCATTCGAAGAGAAGGAGCAGGAATCCCAGACGCTTTTCAAGCGATAAACATTATTATTATTATTACAAAGGCGATTCCATTATTCAAGAAAAAACGACCCACTTTAGCTCTTGTGTTTTGAGTGAAGATTTATAGGGTGGATGGTCGATTTGCGTCACAGCGACGTCCAATCGACTCAAAATCCTCTCGTGGACGGGGTTTCTGGAAGGCGAATGTTCCGATACACGTCCACAGTTTCTCCGGATGTTTCATCAAAAACCTTATCCTGTCGCTCTGGCAGTTATAATTATTTATCAAAAGTCCGCTACATCTTCGGCGAGCGACTTTACATTGCCAGCATTTTTCTTTTTATGCTTAACTTATCAGACTGCAGGGCTTCATTACAGCCATGAAGAATTGTATTGATACTTACAACCGACTTGACGAATGAATCGAATCGGAGAGACACGTCACATTAATTTAGGTTTTCCACTTTTTCCGAGTTGGAGGAATCGTACGATCATGCCATTCTCCAGAAAGGCAGACAACACACCTGAAACAAAGGGACTGGACCAAGTCGGACAAAACCACTCATTCTGCCATCTTCAATTTAATTTACTGCCACCATCCCCCCTCCTCGGCTGCTTCGTGGAAGGTTTTTCTTGGGAATTTTGTGCCGGTTTCGGAAGAGCTCGCACGTAGAACTAGGGCTGGTGAGATTCAGGTTGATGCAGTCTCCCCCAAGTTGCTGGATAACAGGCCCCGTCGATACGCAGCCTGGAGTATGATCACTCATTGGTTGGTGGGGCTTGTTGGATCGCATTCGTCGAGGCCTAAAACTGCTTGCTACGGCGTTAACGCTCGTGTTCAAACCGTATTGGGTTCTTTTTTAGGATGCCGTCGAGTTCTTCTTCGAGTCCCGGAACGAGTGCAAGAATTTCTGGAAGCAGTGCATCGAGCACCACGCCTTCTTCCGCTGCCAGTCGGCGAAGACGTCCGGAAAGGGCAAGGGCTGCAAAAGCGTCTCACATGGGTAAGGAGAACCCCCCCCCCCACACTCTCTTCTTTGACCCTCACAGCCCCTCCCAGAGCAAATACGTGTCGGGCTATTTTATGCTTGCCTGTTTGGTGCGGCTGTCTCCTGCGAGAGGATGTAGATGTCCACAAGCCGCGCTCGGGGGCTAGGTTACAGACGATGATGGCATCGTTCTGGTTACAGCGGTGCGCGTCTTTAAGTTGTCTGCCTCTACGACGGCGCCAGCCTGGGCAAGGCTTCTTAGCTCCGCGTCTGGCCCTGATCCGATCGCTTTAACCGAGGGCTTTGTAGGGGTGTGGTCAAAGTTTAAGTGTTTGCACAGTGGCGTTGTATTTATTCGTCCGAGAACTGGTCCCTTCATACGGTTTGGGAGATTCGACGCAGACACAAGTGGTTGAATGGTTTCAAGTTTCTCGTATTTTCGACGCGCATTGGCTACGTTTAGGTTTGGGTGGGGTGTATTACAGCATGGAAGACGGTTGATCTCAGGGCGTTCCCGCTGAGTTACGCTTCACTGGTAGAATGCCTTCTTGACGTTGTCCACACGCATTTGGACGTCATACATCGAAAAACTAGAAACCGAGTCATCCACTTTAACCCATTTGAAATTCAATAAGCTTTAGATAATAACCTTGTCCTTATATCAAATAGGCGATTATCGGCCTTTGTCATCTTCGCAGGTGCTTTAGGGGAGTCTTTGTTCAATCAGCGTGGTTTAATCCTCCAAATGTTTAGGATTATTATTATTTTTTCGCCGCAATTCTGCCGATGTAACATCCATTGTTATTTTGGGGAAATATTAATTACGAGACCAGTCAATCACACGAAAGCATTTTGTTATCTTTTAAACTATAATTAAAGATCGACGCAAAGCATTCTTCATTTAGGATCCGATTCAAAAGACTTCAAAAAAAATTAAAAGCTGTCCAGAGTTGTTTTTAAGGGGAATGACGCCAGTCGTTGCAGCACTTGTGTCTGGTCGTCAGTGACGAGATGGATTTGGGGTGGTGTTAGTCACGCGAAGGCCAAGTATATGCAAGATTTAATTGAAAACGGCAAATAACAATAACCTCAATGAAAATAATAAAAGCTAACGCCCGTTTCAAGCCCTCTTGGGCGCCAGTCGACAGTGTCTTTTCAAGGTGATGCCCGTTTTTGGTGGAGTGACGTTTTTCATATGTTCTCCTCGCCAGGCTTCTAATCTCTTGTCAACCAACCTTTCATTTAGCACGATGTCTGTTTTTTGTGCAAAATAACCGTCTTTCTCTGTTGATGATCTCTAGTAAGCTCGGGCTACGACAATTGAAGGACTTCCTCGTTGTTCCGTTATTCCTGAGAGTCTCGGGATGGTTCCTTTTGTGGGCTCTTCCCGCGAAGGTTGGACCCAGGATCTCCACAGCATCCAGGGAGTAGTATCAATTTCGTGTGCTGTCGTTGGTGTTTTTATAATTTTCTTTCTTGTGACAGAGCCCCGGTGAATCATGGTTGCCCTTTCCGTGGTCGGATTTATTACGGAGTTCTCTAGACCCCGAAGAGTAAAGAGGGAGTGGTTATCGCGGATCTGTTCTGGATGAAACACAGACCAATACACGCGTTTGAATTGTCGTGGGTAGTTTGTGCAAGAGGTTTACCTCTGTTCTCGGGTAACCGTGAGTGGCGGCAAAATATTTTCTCGGTGCTTTGACAAATAATTATACATTTTTCGGGTTCGGTGTTGTAAATCATCTTCACTGGACTGGAATCCTGGCTGAACCAGTATTTTCCTGCCAAAATCTTGTATTTCAACGTTGTTTTTGACGTTTTCAAATTCTTCCCATCGATCAGAAAAGGCGTCTACATGATAATCTCTGATCTGTTCAAGAAATATTCGATGTTTCTGTATGAGTAAATGATTAAATTAAAAAAAAAATCACAATTTCTTTTACGCTTGTTATGAGTCTAAAAGGTTCAATAACATGACTTCCTTAGACATCAGCAATTAGACATCGTAAGTACAATCCTTGTTCCTTTTATGTCACATTAACGAGGAATCCGACGGGTATCAGTTACGTAATCTGCGAAGCTGCATTCGAGTTCTTGGTAATGCCCAAAGTATGCTTGCGATCAGTTAAGAAGGAACCAATAAACATATTTTCCGGAATCCAATTCATCTGAAACTTATTGCTGTGAAAAAATCGCAAAGCATCTATGAAAGTTACGGAGAATTAAATCATATCTGGCGATATGTATTTTTTGTGAGAGCTCTAAGGTAGTCGTTTTTAACAGTTGAAGGGGGTGAAATTCTATGTCGATTCCACATCACCGCAGTGACAACCCTGGGTGTAGTGGATAAAAGCAAACGCAGAAATCACGAAAATTGGGAAATTCACGACAAAACAATAGAAAAAATAAAAATCCGATGTTATTTTTTAAATGTTAATGGTTATTTTTATATTTAAAAAAACGCCTGGTAATCATGCACCAGGCTAAAAATTCAAACAAACATTTGCAATCGATTTTCCTATTGATTTCCAAAGAAAACGTTTCATCGCGCCGATTGGCTCTTTTTGCCAAATCCTGTCGCAGTTTTGGACACTAGGCCGACCTTGCTGTTTCAAACCTGATCGTTTGAATGCGAATTGGCTCGTTTTCGTCGATGTCTCGGTAACTAAACGCATTGTTGGTTTAAAGTCCTTGGAAACGAAGTTGTCTTTATAGAGACGAAATTGGTGGAATGAGTGGGGTTCGTCCTCCGAGAATATAATAATAATAATAATTTTTATAATAATGGTATTCCCTTTAGTAAGGTCAAGAGGACAAAAATGTTCAGCATTAAAATTGACAACAAATAAAATTGATACAGGAAGTGACGATTATAAATTGAAGATTGAGAATAATTTAACACAAATAAACGAAAATTTAAACCAAATAAAATCCTCGAAACATATCAAGTTTGGCTTACACGTTAAGGCGACCATTGAATCCCGCCAAAAGAAGACCCTGGATTTACCAGCCTCTTTGAGTATCAGCGGGAACGCCAATATTAGCACAGTATTCCCAAGGAAAATTGGAAGAAGCCGGCTGATCTTATAACCTCGTGAAAAAATGGGAATTTTGTGGAACAGTGTGTGGGGATACGCCGTGGACTTTTGTGGATGGTATTTGGAAGGAGGCGATGGAGGTTTACGCTGTGGGTGAGTGGAATATTTACGGCCATGTGGGTAGGCGCGGATGTATGTTGCGGATATTGGTTAGGCGCAAATATCCGAAATGAAGGTTCAAAGGCGATAGCTGCAGGAAAAACGTAAGAAAGTTTTTTGGGGATAAATAGCATTTCCCTTAAAAGTCAGGTCATCCGCAACCGGAGGATAATTGGTATATTTTCTGGTTTTTAGTGTTTCCACGACAAGTCGTGTTGTTGGAGCGTCCCAGCGCTCCCCAGGCGGCCGGAAGTTCTCCCAGCCATCGGCACACCTTTCCGCGCAGAGCTTTACCTCGGCAGGCTCCCTCCTCGTAGATAACGCCTCACAACAGCAGGCCCTCTCGGCTCGCAGCCTCCCAGTAGCAGCCGCCGCCGCCACTGTGCCCGAGGACGGTGCCCCCTCGGCGACGTCCTTCGTGCAACTCTCCAGCGCCGGGGGCCTCGGGGGCTCCCTGCGGTACGCCCAACAACAACCGCAGCAGCAGCGCGTGATGCTGGTGATGCAGCGACGACCTGACGGAACCATCGCGACGACGCCGCAGGGCCTCGGGACGGGGCAGCCGGCCGGCTCAGGCTTCCTCGTGATGCTGCCCACTCCGCCCACGACCTTGAACACCGATCAGCAGCAGACCGCCTGGCTCAACGCCATCCAACAGCAGCAACAGCAGAGATCCTTTTCTCCGGTCAACGGAAAGGGCGCTTACGGTAGGACCGTTTTCCGGGGCGGAGTTGGGTGTAGCGGCGTGCCCTTGTAATCATCCAGGCTGGGTGCCGACGGATATCGGCGGCTTGATCGGGAATCTAGCGAGCCTGTGTCGGTATAAGTGTTGTATGATGCGGCGAAGGCGACTTCCACCTACGCTTCGGGTGGCGCTGGGGACGCCACCACATGTACACTATATTCCCAAGAATCTAACTGGAACATTCCATCCATGAAACAGCCCGCTCATCCCATAGCAGAAACTGTTTGCATCAGTACACTACTATTCCCACGAGTAGTTTTCATGGAAAGGTCATACATGAAGCAGCCGGCTCATCCTCTAGCAGGGCATAGTCACAGGAAAAAGCCATTACTAATTGCATTAACACACTACTACTATTCCCAAGAGTAGTCTTCATGGAAAGGTCATACATGAAGCAGCCGGCCCATCCTCTAGCAGGGCATAGTCACAGGAAAAAGCCATTACTAATTGCATTAACACACTACTACTACTATTCTTAAGAGTAGTCTTCATGGAAATGCTGCATACGAAAACGGTATTTTAGTTCCTGCTTTTAGTTCACCTGTTCTGGTGAAGCTAAAAATCGTGACAAATAAGAAATGACCGAATTGCAATTTGCTGTCGTTCCTGCAGGTATTGGACGGTATTGGCTGGATTTACATTTAGATAAACGTAAATAAAGGGGATGGGAGGGGTCATCTAATATACGAGGAGTAAGGAGTATACAACCAGGAGTTTCAACATCTGATCTCTGGAAACACATAATGGAGATACATTTTGATGCGTTCAGCAGAAGGCCGTTCTATGAAGACCAGCGGAGTACCTCAGTGACGGTCTGTTGACGAGCTGTTGACAGTCCCCATTCGTCTTGCCTGCAGGCATGGCAGGAAGTAAGGTCTTCCGCGTATTTGATGAGTTTAACTCCATTAGGGGAACGAAGGTTAGACGTTTAATAGTTTAAAAGGAAGGGTGAACGCACCGAGCATTGTAGCACACCGCATTTATTGGTCAAGGAGGAAGAGGCTTCATTTCCAACTCTTGCGTGTTGGTGTGAGGCCAACCTTTCAACCATCCTTCCACGCCACCTTCACGAAGTTAAGATAGGATTCGGGAGCGTGATTTCTAGAGCTTGAACGATGCTATTTGTATTATGAAGTGTTGCCAGTTGACATTGATCAGAGGCTACCATAAGTTCAATAAATTTATTCATTTGGCTTTTTTTATGAAGGGTCCATCACTTTAGGTGTGGTTTTTTTCCATCGGTTTGGATTTACCGAACGAATTCCGATTCAACACCTCTACACGCTGACAAGGCATTTGTAAAGGGGTAAATTGACGAATGCCATTGGTTTCTAGTTGGCCAATAAGATACACGTTCGCGCAATGTGGTTGTCCGCTCACGGTCTCAAGCTATTTATGAACAATAAGAATATTCTCACTATGCCATGACCGCTATTGTCTTCTTTAAAGTTTTTAATTTTGCCGTGAAATTGTGTTTGCCTTTCCCCCAGAATGTTTGAGACAAATCGCTTGAAATAAGGATGCACGGCGAGCTTCGCTAGTATAACCTTCTTCACACATATCTTGTCAGTCGCGTACGGGTTGACATACAAGGCTATCTCCACAACGAGCAACCTGAATGTATGCTCGGTTAGGCAGTCGATTACCCGATGAATTAAAACTAAAAGGCACTCACTTAACTGTCGACGGTATTGAGAGAGTGTTTTCATTGGTTGTGTTCCGAGGCAAGATAGTTGAAGAGCCTAGCAAGTTCTGGTTTGGATTCTCGCATGTTCTACCAATTGTAAACCTCCGGTGATAACAAGTTGGCCGGGATGTCTTGCCACACTTCTCAGATACTACCGTCTTTTAACTTTCGAAAAACCGACCTTATTCGGTTAAAGAACAGTCGTTTTTGAGTAGAAATTGCAAAACTGCGTTTCGTGGATGGTTGCGTTGGTGGTGTTATTCGATCCCCCAATCCTTCGCGAAAGACGAGAAGGTGGTTATTTCCCAGAGGAGCCGAAGTCACCCAAAATTACAACAGCACTTGTAGGGTGTCATATTCAACCGTTTCTTCTCTTACCCGGCCAAATTAAATCTACCCCACGCGGTGAGGCTTTTGTTTAATGTGCCGCGATAACAATTCTCAACGCCGTATAATTTAATTGCTCGCTGGAGGCGCTGTGGCGCTTAGGTAATGTAAATTTTCAAAGCCGTCGGAAAGGTTTGGGCGAATGCGCTGAGCTGAGCTGCATGGGGATGGGTGTGAGGCTGGTGGAAGAGGTGGGAGGGGGTTACTCCATGGGTTCTGTTGAGAAGCGCGCGACAGCAACGATTGGCCGGGTGGGGGTGGCTAGTGGGCTGAAGTGCCGAGTTTCAGAAGAACATCTTGGCGTGGATGTACACGGTAGGTTCTTGGGAGGGTGTCTGGAGGTTGTTGAGACGTGGACGAGTTGGCTGGGATAAGGGAAAAGCGCGGGTTTGCAGGCAAGTGTACGAAAGGGGTGAGTGTTGAATGTGTGTAGCGTTTTGTGTCCTCACTTGAGGTCAGACCACCAAAAATAAACCGGCGCAGTGGCATACGTCTGTGCTCCGGCGACTTCGTCATCATCTTCAGGGTCACGTGTGGATCTGTGCGATGGTTTGATGCTGTGGCCGCCACTTCTTCCAATGGAGACGCCGCTAACTGCACAAAATTTGAAAGCCGCACCAAAAATGGTACTTTGTGGAGGAGGTGTGGAGTTTTATGTGGATGGTGATTGGTCGAGGGGGGGGTGGAGCATTTATAGGCACGTTGTGAGACATAGTGGGAGTTTCCAGATGTTGGTTGGATACAAATACGGGTGATCGGTTGGAAGGCCGGGATCAGTGGGAAGGGGGGGGATAGATCGCAGGGATCGAATAATATTGCGGTGTGTTGGCACAGCCTGCATTGGGATTTTCCGACTTCCAGTTGAGCGGAATGACAGAAATTCGCTGATTGCAGTTTTCTTTAAACCTTCGGGTGGTTTGCTAAGAAAAGGCTCATTTTGGTGGCCGAAGTGCATCACGGTTTTGATATTGTGATTGTTTTGGTTTCAATTGGAACAGATGTATTAAGTTGATCTGATGGATTAAGTGGTATAAATCGATTTTTCGGAAAACAAAAACGGCGTTCCAAACACCCTTTGCTGCCCAAAGTGTTATTGAATATGATCTCTAAGATCGCTTCAATCAAGCATTTTCCCTGCTTTTAGCACGAAACGTACCATTTTTATCAATAGAGGTAAAACTGGACCGTTTTTTACTCCAGCTTCCTTTCCCCAGTGTTCTCCACATCTCTGCTTACTCAGTCAATTAGAAGTGTTTTTTTGAAACTCTTAACCCCTATCGCCACTTATGATTACCCCTATACTACTTATGACTCCTGATAACATGTGTTAGGGTTAATTCGTGGTTGTCTTTTGTAGATCCAAGTTACTCCACCCTCCAGTCTTCCGTGATGATTGCAGCAACGGGTGGTAGAGGCGTCGGGAACGGTTTCCACGCCTCCGCTCTCGTTGATACCGCAGGCGGCGGCAGCGGCGGAGGCATGTACTCCCAGACGTTGGGCCACTTGCCGGCGCGAGTCCTATCGCCCAGCTTCTTGGCTCACTCCCAGGCCGGTTTCCCCATCACCTGCTGCAGCGGCTTTCCCACCACCCAGCGACCCACGAGTGCTGGTCGAGTGGTCTACGTCGATAACGCCACGGGTCGCGTAAGTTGGCGGCTTGATCAAAATTGAGCTCTACTGAACAGTAGAACCGCGGTTTTCTTCCTTGGGGAGGTTATCTCCTGACAGAGGCTGCATTAACGTTGCGAATTCTTGCTGCCCAGGCACTGCGCTCCTAGGCAAGCTCGGCGCAGATAGTTGTCCCATGATGCTGTCCGCGACACATCGTAGACAATCTACAGTCTTGAGCGCTCCATGTAGCTGTGACGGGGCCAATCAACGTGGTTGGTTGTACGCCTCTGTGGCAGTTCTAATCCGTGAAAGTCGGAGGTTTGTAAGCGTTGTAGCAGTGTAGACAGTTGCATCTTTGGAGAGCTGGTATGGCTGTTCGCGGACACCAGTGATCGAATACTTCCGATCGCCTTTTTCTTCGACTCACAGTTACCAGGTTTCTCAACCGTGTGTAAAAATGGGACGGACAGCGGTAGACGTGAATCTTTATCCGAGGGAGAATCTTAGTTTGGCACTCCCTATGTCGTATGGAGCTATTGGAACGCATTCCTGGCGCACTCGACGTACACTCAGACCTGACCACTCACTTGACTATTCGGCAGTATTTTGTAGCCCAGAAATGTCGAGTCTGGGACATGCTCAACTGGTGCCTCGTTTAGGAAGGGGTGTTGGAACCGCGCTGTTTTTTGGTGCGGGTATCTCCTGTGTGCCATAACAAACATAGCTCTGGCATGCCAAAGATGGTCTACCGATTTTCTTATGAAAGAGGACTTCTGAATTGTGAGCCGAAGTACTCCGCAAGATATGAACAGGAGCCTAGTTTTTCATTAATTCCCATAGATGTAGCCCTCGAGGCAGGATTATATCAGTGACCTGCTTCGAAGCACATTAAAAAAGGGCAAAAATGTTGTTGACCAAGACCTTTCTTTGCACCCTATACATACTCTCTCGGACCTCTTAGAAACAGCCGCAGGTATTCTAGAAGTTTCTGTCAAGAAGCATCTGTCAAGACAATGGGATATCTGATATGCAGTCGACTGAGACAGGTAGTCTTTGGCGGTGTACCGGCCCATTTGTGGATTTCTGCACAATTCTCTCATTGTATAATGTTCCCCCGTGGTTTTCCGTGGTCTCAAATGTTCTGACTTTTTAAACCCTCGTAGGGCTTTTAAAATAATCGCCTTCCTAATGCATTATCCATTCTCTCCATCCCAGAGATCGTCATTCAAGACCATTTCACTAATCGCTGCTGGTATACAATGCGAACCCTCCAATCTCATCCATTCAAATGTGTCTCAATGTTAATCTCTTAGACCACTGTGGAGGCAATTCCGTATAATTCCCACAAGAACGGTGACACCAAATGAAGCCTTGAAATCGGCTTCCATATGCAAGGAACATTTTGCATGGCTCAAGTCTGACCCAATACTATCATGACAACGAAAACATTCTTCTTCTGATCAAGATGTTAATGGCGTCTTTGAAATGGCAGTAACCTGTTCACCAGCTGAGCTGCGGTCTATGGTCGACTGCTGGAAACATATTCGCCGTGGAATGTTCGAGATCGTGTAACTCGTAGCACTATCCATTCGGTGGGACTACGGCACTGTTCCTTTAAAACGAAAATCGATTAACATGACTCATCTTAAATAAAACTGGTCGGATAAATTAAAAATGACACGTCACGATTTGATAACAGATGTATCGAAGGCTTATTTTGTATGCGTCTCTAACCCCTTGATCATAACCGATTATTCATTTTATTGTCCGGACTATCCCCGCGACAATCTAAATTGTGATTCAAACAGCAAAATAATCTCTCGACGTTCCAGAACTTTACAGTTTCAAGGCCATTGTTGAGCAAATGCTACTCAAAACACGAATTTATCCATTAGGTCTAAATGTACGGCCCTATCGCTCTAATCCAATTAGTGTATATGTATGCTAAAACCATTAACAAAAATATGGACGTAACAGCACAAAAGACTCTCCATGAAGTCTAATTTTTAAAGACGACTCATTTTGTTTTGATTCCAGCTCATCTCCGATTGTCAGCTTGTGGCAGTGCCCCGACCGCTAAACGTCAGCAGTGCAGCACATCTGTCGGCTTCGTCGTCAGCGGCGACAGCGACAATGATGGCATCGCTGGGGGGCGGGGCGACTCTTTCTGCCCCACCGTCGCAGTCTGCCACGATGGCCACGTCACCCGTCGGAGGGCCCAGTGCATCAGCTGATCTAGCAGTTGCCCAGCTGTATAATCAGCTGAGAGGCGGTGACACGGCGAGTCTGCCCCAGCCAGTGAGATCGCGGCCTCACGGACCCCCGCCACCAGCTCCCGAGGTAAGTAAGGGGCATGAGAGTCGCGATTCGGCTTGTGCTCGTGCATCAGCTGATCTAGTAGTTGCGCAGCTGTGCAATCAGCTGAGAGGCGGTGACACGACGAGTCTGCCCCAGCCAGTGAGATCGCGGCCCCACGGACCCCCGCCACCAGCTCCCGAGGTAAGCAAGGGGCAGGAGAGTCGCGATGCGGCTTGTGCTCGTGCATCAGCTGATCTAGTAGTTGCGCAGCTGTGCAATCAGCTGAGAGGCGGCGATGCGACGATTCGTCCCCAGGCGGTGAGATGAATCTACGAAATGAGCCACGAAGAGTCACGCAATGACCCAGCAAACAATCTTTTGATTTTCGATGTTGACCCCTTTGTGGTCAGGCTCGAGGTGAAACGGTGGCGCTTCGTTCACCAAGCCTCCGTGTATTCTCTACCCGAGCCCGTGAAACTGCGCTGGAATGTTCATCCCCCATACAATCGCGGCGATTTCAGAGGCTTTGGCGCATTGTTCCCTCTTTGCCTTTCTCCGAGTAAATCTCTTCGACCAATGCAGCGGCAATATCGTTTAATTCCGACAGAAACGGCTGCATATCGCACCTCGTTGATTCTTTATCTGTCCCGATTTTTAGTTTCACCAGAAAACGCGATTCAGGGTCTCAAAGACGCTTGTCATGCTTAATATTGTTGGTTGTTACTGCTGAAGGGTCTTGCCCTCGGAGCTGAATAAAGCGACTGTCATTATATGATTATTACTAGGATGGGCCTCATAAAAATGAGCGTAGGTTGCAATAAATGCACAATAACTGAACACTCACAATTTCCTTATCTATTTTTTGTAGCGTCGCGACAGCGTCCACCCTCGTGATCGCCAACCATCCGCAAGCACCATGGACTCCGGAATCACGTCCAAATCGGCCTCACTTCCTCGTCCCTCCGTGGATCAAGACGACGACAATGACGAGGCTGGGTCCGCCAGGGAGGATGGAGACAGCCCCTCCCCCGCCTCCCATGGAGGAGCCTGACCCCGCCCACCCCTACCCCTTCAACGTCATCCCCGCCAGCGACTTTGAATTGCGCCGATCGCTTCAGGCGTCCTGTCTGAGTCTGGCTGCGAGGAGCACGCGGTCGAGTTGCCAAAGCCTTGTTCCCACTGACGACGGCGACGACGACGACGACGAGCAAGAAGAAGAAGGGGTATGGGGAGAATCATGTTCAAACAGGTTCAGGGGGTTGTCCGGTGAATGTGATGGTGATTTTGTTTCTTCAGAAGGTCCCTCGTTGTCGCCACGTGTCTTCACGCAGTGCCAGTCTTCATCGCCCGGCAGTCAAGAGAGACTGTACCGACGAGGCTACTGGGACTCAGGACGACATGGCCACTTCGGCTTCCAGGGGCTCCTCGTCGAACACGTCGTCGCGATGCCAGTCCGCCATCGATCCCAGCATGTTGAAGTCGTCGACGACATCTTTGTCGGCGTCTAGAAGAGAGCGAGAAATCAGTCCGTCACAATCATCTCGGCGGGGCACCGGGAACAACAGCTCAAGGAATTTAGTGAGTGGATTTCAATTTGTGGTGGATGCTATTTTTCCGGAATGGAAAATTGAGAGTTGATCTTATTTTCGTCGATATAAGACATAACTAATAATCTTTATTTCTATAAACGTAAAATAGATCATTAAACATATTTCAACTGTCGCGACCAAATCGTTTTTCAGTGGCGTCGGCGCCATTCCGCCGAAATAGCTTCATCTCTAGTGCCGTTAAAGACTGGTTATGGCTCCAAATGAGCATTCAGCTCAGTGGTGTTTTTACTTTCCATTTTAGCCCAGGGCCCCTGTTAGCGTCGCTTTCCACCTGCTTCGTGAGTTGACGATGACTGAGCGGACGTACAAAAAGGACCTGGATGTTATTTGTGTGGTTCGTCAATGCTTGCTCTTTTATTTGTCTTATTATGCAAGTTCTTTGCCTCTTTGTGGCCATAGAAGTACTCGGATTAATCTTTTATTGTTGGAAGCAGGTGTGCTCGGTTCATCTTCATCATTATCGGTAACAAGACTGCGTGAGTGTCCCTCATCGGCATTTAAATGGGATTTAACTGAGTTGCAAGTTATGAATCCCTCTGTTTGGGCAGTTAACAAGCTAAAGAGCGTGTGTTTTTCGAACAGATTCCACATTTCGAATAGCGTACGCGGTCATCTAATTGGTAACTCGACTGCCTTGTGTTGTCTCAGTCATTGATATAATCTCTCGTCGTGGCGGTTTCGAAACAATACGTCTAGACGCTATATTGGAGTGAGTGGGTAGGTGGTCCGACTTGGTAAACCGATTGTAAACGACAGACGTCTGGCTCTATGACCCAAATATTTATTAAAACTACCGCTTGATTTTGTCTGAGTGCAGTCAGACCGTCATAGACAACCTCACATCGGTGTCACATTAAGTAACGTAAAACAAAATACGGTCGATGCACCAACCTTTGCAATACAATCGAGCGCAGACAATTTCTCTTCTAAATACAATTTAATTGGTTTCGGACAAACTAAACTACGCAAGTCAACCGCGTTTCTGTTTACGATTTCCAGAACCTTCGCGAGACTCTGTCTGATGAGCGCAAGGAGTCTCCAGCCGTCGACACAGTCCTCACAAAACTCTTCTCTCTCATCGATCCGGTGCGATCGCAGGCGATGGACTTTCTTCGGGAGCTGGAGTCCCGCTTCGCAGCCTGGTCTCTGCGCCTCGGCTCCTCCACATCCTCAACCTCCAAGGGTTCCAGCGGAGGTGGTCGGTCCGCGGGCCGCTCCGTTTCTCACGGAGCCGACCTCAACAACGTCGGCCACTCCGATAACTTGGCCCCTATTCGTGTCGGCGACCTCTTTGTCACCAATCTCAAGATGCTTCAGGTAAGAGACGAACCCCAGGGGTTCCAATTGCAGCGAAACTATGCCGGTGGTTAATGGGTTGTTGGTTTGGCCACCGGTGTACGTTACCGCGGCCAAAAATGTTTGGATGTCTGTCGTGATGTCTGATGGGGATCTGACACACGCGTGGCTCTCCCATTGGTTCGCTGAGGGTTTCTCATTGGTGTGCCGACCAATTGCGTTGCGCGGGCTGCTGCAATGTCATTGCGGTAAGAATTGAAAGAGCAAATTTGGCTTGAGCTTATCCACTCTCCAGGGTGGTTTATTCGTGCGATACGCTGAGCTAATGAGAGTGGGGTCTATTAAAGTCATGCAGGGAGGAAAGACGCTGAACCGAGAGTATAAGAATGGGAGTAAGGGAAATTTCTGTCGTATTATTCTCAGACAAGTGTGTTATTTACAGCTCGGGGTGTTATTCTAAGTCAAGTGAGTTATTTGCAGCCCCGTGCGTTGATCGGACTCCTGCGTGTTATTCGAATCGTGGAATTATATCCGGGATGTAAACACTAACTTTTTGATGTCTTTGTTTACGTGCGGCATTTTCCTTCGAGAGGATACGTCGCCGCCAGGTTAATGTTTTTTGGGATCGTTGTTCAGTTAGCGGAGTCCCTAGTACCGGTTAAACGCATAACCAACCCAGGGAATCTATGTGGGACTCTATTTGCTAATTAAATATTGGATGATGCAGCAGCAGCAGTCGGTTTGCGGCAACACCCAGAAACCTCCAGTTTGCTGAATCCCAGACGCACAGCGCTGCGTCCGGTTTATTTTTGATGGCGTCGAACCCAGGGTTGGCCAACAACTGAGCGTGGATGCTGGCCGCTGCGTCACCGCGGCGGGCGAACTGCTTAGCGAATCTCCTAGTGACTGTCGGTTCGTTTTGTCGGCAGCTCTACCGCACCTATCTCACGGAGACGGAGAGTCTGTTGGTTGAGTTGGAGCGGCAGGGGCGTGGTCGACCGTCGTTCGAGCGGCAAATTCAGGGCTTCGAGGCGCAGAAGACCTGCTACCTGCCCTTCTACGCCTTTCTGCTGAAGCCGATGCATCGTCTGCTGCAGTACCGAACGGTCCTCGAACGCCTCATGCGACACTACAGCGAATCACACTCCGACATGCAGGACTGTCGCGGTAAGATGCTTTTCGCGCTGTGCCCATTTCTGCAACTGCGCGTTGTTTTGGTCAAATATGTCAGTGGATTTCATTTTAATCTTTCTGGCGATTCTATTTTTGTTGATTTCACTTACATTTTCCTATTTTATTCTTGATGTAGCTCGTTTTCCTCAAAATGTCCCTTGTATAACTACGGCCACCTGCATATGCATCGATTTTCCCTGCTATTCTTTTTATCATTAATCGGTTAACAGAGATTCAACTCTCATTGCCATGGAATCACAACCTTGAACGCTTTTGAATGACTGCCAATCCGACTGTAACTTGGTTCTTTAAATAACCACGATAATTCGTTTGTTTGTGGTTTATTAAAAACCGATTGTTCATCGGTCATAACGATTCATCTCACACGAAAATATAACTTGCGTTCTTTGTCCGCTTAATCTCACAATTTCATTTCTAAGAATCGATGAGTTTTCTGTATAAAGGAATAATTTATCCATATTCATCTCTTACATCAACTTCACCTGGGCAGATTCTAAAACACCATCCACAGAGTCGACATTCCTCTCCACCAGCAGCACAGACTGCAGTATTGCTCCCACATGTCGGAGATATCGCGTATTTCGGACTCAGGTTTCCTGACCGATTCCAAGAAAGGAGCATCCGTGTCATACCCTGACACTGCAACAACACCACTATCTCGGAAGTGCTTGGTTAACAGGGATTGGTCCACGTACGCCGCACCCCAGCGTCGCGTTGTGACTATCCAATAAAGATTTGCGCGGCTATCTCCTAATAGAGGATAACCTGACCTCCGGGAATATTTTAACAGGTGGTGACCTTACCTTAGAGTCGAAAACGGGTCCCTCATCAGCAGAACGAAGTTGCTGACCGCTACGCCATGGGTCCACGCAATTATTATTCTACACTAATAGCAGCAACCGAATTGGTGTCTTACTGAACTCTTCACCCGCTTACTGAACTACGGCCGTCCACGTTCTCTCTCCACATACACACGTGCAGACCGGTTATGGCATCAACGAAGTTGCCTTCGGCGAAATAGAAGCGGTTCTGTCGTCCATTAAGGGTCTGGGGCAGGTGGTGAGCGGGAAAGACTTTTGTATTCCTGAGAATAAAATTCCTGTGCCCATAAATACCCAATTTGGGTCCACTTAAGTGCGTTGATTGCAAAGCCTTGAAGTGAATAGCCGGTAGTCCTTGTTGGCTTCTCGTGGAAGGCTCCGCGATAGCCAGGGTGTTGAGCATCTCCAAAAGAGGCTAGAGAAGGCAATGTCTAATTACTGGATTTCGTTGAGTTTAAGTGCCTGGGAGATTCAACGTCTGCTTCCAAGGGTCAAGAAGTTACCGTGACCCGTGGTTGCTCGTCATCTCGGAGAGGTTGAGTCAATGATCTCGGTACCTCGTAGAGTTGGTAGCGGTGGCGTGTGCCGGTCCTAGACAACTCCCGTCTCTGTCCATCTTACCAGTCTCACTTTGGTGTATATCGTGTAGCAGCTTCACCACGTTGTTCGAATAAGTTGATTCATTTTACCCGCGGCTAAGACTTATACAAAATCGTTAAAAATGGAAATATGGAGATGCACTTCGTTAGCGTGAGTCATCGGGCCTGACCCGGCTATTTGGATTCCGTTTTAACCGCTAAATCGGCGGATTTTACAGTGGCTTAATTTGAGCCAATTGTTCCTGTTGCAGTCTCCCACGCTCGCCTGCTAGACACCATCCAATCGCAGTGGGACAGCTACAAGCGCTCCGAAAACCTCTACAAGTGCCTCGAGGTGGAAAGGGACCTGGTGGGTCTGCAGACGGCGGGTGATGAGAAGTCCGTCGCTGATTGGCTGTCCCGTCCCACGCGCCAGTTCGTCCGCGAAGGGCTCCTCCAGAAGCTCTCCAAGAAGGGCTACCAGCAGCGCATGTTCTTCCTCTTCTCCGACCGGTTTATCTACGCCAGCAGAACCAACGCCTCGTATCTGCAATTCAAGGTAGGCCGGAATAATAAACAAACATGTTACAGGACGTAACGATTATGCGTAGAAAATGCATAATTCGTTAAGAAGAATAAAAGAAGTAACATCAAGGTAAATTTGCACGAAAGACCAATTTAGTAAAGTTTGGCAAACGGGAAATGGCGGCCATTGAAAGGCCCTATCCAAAACGCGCGCCAAAAAAAACCGATTTACTGCGAGTTATAACTGTACTAGAATACTGGATCCTTAAACTGTAGGTTTCTTTTCAAATTCAAACGAAATAGCCATACTGAATGAAAATTCATCATCTGTGTATGGATATATATATATAGCAGTAGGTCTACCATTTATGACAGATAAACTATATATTGCAACAAGAAGAAATAATAATTTATTGGGAAAGAAATTCGCGGGGTAGAATGATCTCACGAAATTCTGAAGCGATTCGGTTGACAAGATCACCGGATTTAACGAATTTGGACCATTGCAAAAAAAACAGAAACAGCTAAAGCTTTGAAAGACAAAATTCGGCGCGAAATTGCCGAAATGTCATCGTCATTTTCACCAAAACTATCCACATCTGTTAGCGTGCACGCTGGTGACATTTGCAATGGATGATTTATCATTCAACGAGTGTATACTCTCTACTATTTATATATGTATCAATAAACAGATGATTTGGCATTTAGAGTGGGTGTTAAACTGTAATTTGAAAAATAAAATGGAGCCACGGTGTAAATTTGCCACCTGGGGGGTCACATTCTAAAAGAGACGAACTTCCGCATGGAACTGCGCTAATGGATAAATCCCTTCCCTCCACCAAGTTAAGGCCACTTTGTTAACGGGCGACTGATTCGATGAAGAGTTAAATCAACCCAATTAATTAACTACAGGTTAGACTAACCAAATGTTCACAAGCAAAAGGGGGATTTGTTTAAAATAAGCACAAAGAAAGAGTAATTCACCATTTATATGTGAGAGATTATAATTTTGGTGTGTTGAGATAAGAAGGGGATAATTTAGTTCCCGTAGTTAAGATGGTCTGCAGCAGAAGACGCTGTTCGAATACACGCAGAGGAGGAGGAGGAGGAGGAGGAGGAGGAGGAGGAGGAGGAGGAGGAGGAGGAGGAGGAGGAGGAGGAGGAGGAGGAGGAGGAGGAGGAGGAGGAGGAGGAGGAGGAGGAGGAGGAGGAGGAGGAGGAGGAGGAGGAGGAGGAGGAGGAGGAGGAGGAGGAGGAGGAGGAGGAGGAGGAGGAGGAGGGAGGAGGAGGAGGAGGAGGAGGAGGAGGAGGAGGGAGGAGGAGGAGGAGGAGGAGGAGGAGGAGGAGGAGGAGGGAGGAGGAGGAGGAGGAGGAGGAGGAGGAGGAGGAGGAGGAGGAGGAGGAGGAGGCGGAGGCGGAAGTTATAGCAATAGTCACAGTCGCCTCGTGACGTGGCCATCTCTGTCTCGAGTCGGTTTTGTCCTTTTCAGCCGAGTGACCACAATTAGGTGAGAGAGAAACCGTGAAAGTCGCAGAATGGCGATTTATAGGAGGGGGCTTGAAGGGCGTTGGTGGGTTGGTCGTGTAGTTATTAACCATCCGGGGAAGACATCCGGCATTTTCGTAAGTCGACTCATCAGCTTCTTGACAGCTTCAGTCACTCTGGGAGCCGTGGGGCGTCAGTCTGAGCTCAAAAAGGACGCATTGGTGTAGGAAAAAGGTGTGTTCGGTAAATGGAATCCTTAGATGGATTTCGAAAAGAATTCACCTACGAAATTCCACTTATTTACATTTGTCAGGATCTTGCGATCGCCTTTTCGGCTCGTTTCTCCTTAAACAGAATTAAATGTTTAATAATAATAATAATATTAATTGTAGTGGCTCTATTGAGGAGGAGGAGGCTTCATTTCCGACTCTTACCTGTTGGCCTCGGTTAGAGAAATAATGTTGAAGCCAATTAATCAACCACCCTTCAACGCTATCTTCACATAGTTGGGAGAGAATGCGAAAGCGTGAGATAGTGTTGAATGCAGAGGTGAAGTCCAAGAAAACTCCCTTGACGGCTTTCGCTCCAGCATCAAGTGAAGAGTGGAGGGTGTGCGAAAACGTAGCCACGGCGTCCAGAGTGCTTCTATTTGATTTATAAGCAAACTGGAACGGGTCATCAGCAGTTTTCAGCGTGTCCTCCAATTTAGAGAGGAGGTGCTTCTCAATCACCTTAAACCAGACAGGTGAGTTGGCGATAGGTCAATACTTCACAGGTCCAGCGGAACCATTGGCCGGTTTCGGAATAAGTGTTATAGCAACATCTCTCCATTCCGAAGGAAAGGAGCATTCTCC
Organism: Proteocephalus fallax; assembly: GCA_028672205.1. Lineage (NCBI taxonomy): Eukaryota > Metazoa > Platyhelminthes > Cestoda > Proteocephalidea > Proteocephalidae > Proteocephalus > Proteocephalus fallax. The sequence continues at coordinate 547,617 of JAPUBX010001280.1, read as the reverse complement.
TAACGAATAATTAACGAGCTTGGTTAAAATCTGAGAAATCTCGCGGTGACAGATTTTAAGAACCGCGGGAGGGACCCTGTCCGGACCAGTCGCTGTGGAGCACTTGAGGCTAACCAAAATTTTGGAGATAAAGGTTTCGTGAGCAGGTAGAAAAGCGCTTGGATCAAGAGATCTAACGTGAGGAACCGCGGAATGGTAAGCGGATTTAAAAATAAAGCCATCATTCAGAGCATCAAGGTCTTGGGCACCACTTGGTGGATATGAGCGACGGGTTCCCATCAATCGATTAAGATGTTTCCAGAGGTCGCCGGGTTTCGATGTTCGGAACAGATCATCTACAAACATCTGATTAAGGCGATTTACCTGAGCTGTGATCATGATCGAAATCGGTTTAATTTCTCGATACCAGCCCTGGCAGCAGAGCCGTTCCTTCTTTCGCCTCAATTGTTTAAGAAATTGAGATGATACGACACGGGGGTGAGGGATAGTTCCGTAAGTGGGCAGTGCGTATTGTACAGAAATCGAAGATTGCTATTTATATGGTCTATTTTCTAATCCGCGAAAACTTTAAAGTCGGTTGTTGCAACGTTATCTCTTAAATTGCACTTGTTCTGGAGGCAGTCCGAACGGATGCGCATTTTTTTAGGTTTGGGACAACGTTGATGGTTTTTTTATCCTTGCCATATATTTTCGGTAGACCAACAACGATGCAGTGGTCCGACTGGGCTAAAGGTGCACGTTTACGACATGCATACAGAGAAGAATCGGACACAAACATGTGGTCATGTGCGTGTAGGAAAATTTAATATGGAGTGTAAGTAGTGGGCTAATAGGTGCAGAATTAAAATCACCGCACATTAAAATAAAAGAATCATCCATAATTGAAGAAATAAAAGGCATCATGGAATCATAGAACTTAGCTATATCTGCTCTGGTACAAGATGGGGGCATATACAAGTAAAAGACTACCCACTTTTTGTTCCACAGAGCTCAATTGCCGCTGGACTATATGTGGACTATCATTTCAGTCATTAATAATCCAAAACAATCTAAATTTCAAGGCTGATTTTTAACTTTGGTGGATCACAACAGAACATGCAAAGTCCAAACTCCGAGCCGAGTCTCATCTTGGAGCTCTGGGGGTTCCATATCGGTTTTCCTGATGTCCATAGCGGTTCCCGTCATTTCCGCGTGCCAATTGGAGTGCTAGCCGCGAGACTTCCTATCGCGGCGGGATTGTCACACGCTCCATTCGTACGCTAACGAGATTGCCATGATGGTTCTCGGGGATATGTTTACAGACGGCCTTCCATAGTCCCACCTGTTGTGGCCTGACTCGGAATCGAACCCATCGAAAGAGCGCAAGATCCGAAATTACGTCCAGAGTTCGCTGTTCGATACATACTGTGGGACCTAACAATATTTAGGCAGCCACCGATTGAGCGAGTTCTCTCACTCGAAATTACCACAGAGGTCTGTAATTTATCTGTGGGAGACAAACGAGAAAACAAAATCCAGATTTATTGGTAAATTCCTCGGTAAAATAAACGTTTGGTCGCCTCCGAACAACTTACAGAATTACTGGCTCACGTAGACCTAAACATTCTTCTTTAAGAGTCTCCTCTGTCCTCCATTCGTTACGTGCATTAATGAGACCAGTTTGACATTGTTATCAGTATAAAAGACACATGTTCACAACCTCAAACAGCCCCGCTCAAAATTCCACTATGGCCAAGAGCAAAGAGCTGGCAAAGGACACCTTGGAAGGACAGGCTGGGAAGACTGAATCTGTAATAGGTAACCAGTAATGGAAAGACATACACGACCACTGATAATCTCCCTTGATTCGGGGATTTCGGGATTCAACTCGTCGTGTTTGGAGGAGAACGAATGCTGAGTGGCATGCAAAGAACACAATACCTATTTTGAGGAATGCGAGTGGAAACACGAGACTGTGGTGCTGTTTTTCTGCAAATGGACCAGAACGACTGATTCGTGTATAGGAAAGAATGAATGGAGCCATATATCATGGGATTTTGATTGAAAACCTCCTTCAATCAGCAAGGGCATTGACGATAAAGCGTGACTGGGTTTAGTTAATGACAATGATATAAAAAGAACGAAACATTTCAAGGTCATGGAGTGACCTAGCCAGTCACCAGATCTGAACCCAATAGAAAATCTGTTGAGGGAGTAGAAATTATGGTTTATTTAGCAACAACCCAAACAAATCACTGCTCTAGGGGGAATCTTGCATGGAGGAATGGGATAAAACGTGTGAAGACTTACAGAAAACGTTTCACTTCTGTTATTGTCAACCAGGGTCTGTAAAAAAGTATTGGGATTAACTTTTTTCAATGGCCAAATACGTATTTTGCACTATTATTCGCCGATAAAGTAATAAACAGGTTTTATTTTTTCTCCTTTTACCTATCATAGTTGAAGCGTACCTATAATGAACACCACAGGCTTCTCGCTTTGTTTAAGTGGGCTAACTTGTTCAATTAGTTGCTGACTGAATACCTTTTTACCCCCACTGTATTTAAGTGGTCGGGCGGAGAATGATTTGCTCGATACCAGCCCTTGCGGCAGAGCCGTTCCTTCTTTCGCTTCATTTTTTAAGAAATTGAGATTATACTACACTAGGTGTGAGGGATAGTTCCGTAAGTTGGCAGTGCGTATCGTATCGAAATCGGAGATAGCTATTTATATGGTCTATTTCCTTATCAAAGTCGGAATCTTCGAAAACATTTTTCATGGTGGAAAAATGTTAATTAAGATATTCCAGGGTTAAATGGCTTGGTTTGCAACGTGGAATTATTTTGAGACAATCTTTGTCGATTACGTAGACTATTGGCTATTCTCCCCGAAGCCGCTGCTATTTCCAGATTTGGGCGCCTTTTTTGATTTTAAAGATGTTTAACAAATCAGGGGCGGGTGCTGCACGCAGGGTGTCACCTTATTTGCTGGGCACGCGTGTCTTCCGCCGGAATACGGCATCTTCTGCCCTGGCATCGACACCAAGAACGCGAAACTGTTATTTTAAGATTTTTTAGCTCAAATACCGTAAAATGGCTGTGTACTGGCTGGCTGAAACGCCACTGCAATTCTTGAGTCATTGCAAAATGTAATCGGCAATATAAATATTTTAAATTTTTTGACAACAAATCCTCAATTAAAAGAACACAGTCTTGTGAGCGCGGACATCTTAATTTCGACATCTCACAAATACTTGCCGAACAAAGTGGTGCATGCTGAGATAACAGAAATGAATTTTCCTACGCCTAATCGCATGAAAACAATCTCCAAGTATTTTACGGTTTTATTGTTTCCTAATTTTCCTGGTTACTGAACTCGGTAAGTGGGTTCGATTGCATAACCTGTCAGACGAATAAGGCTAGCGGGATGCTGACTCACCCCATTCCACACCCACCTTTCCTCTCCCATCACACGGGTCTCCTCTAAGGTCATGACTTTATTGAGATGGGGTGCAAATGGATTTGTTGCTAGGGGTGGGGTGATGTTGGTACAGCGAAACGGATGACCTTCCTTCTTTTAAAACTTTCACCCGCGTTTGCATTGATGCTGCATCCACTTATAATTTTTTTGTATCAGCGTAACTGGGTCTCCATTTTTGTCTGCTTTTCTCCACGGGCGTGGAATAACAAATTCTCCAAAGGTGATGGAACCGATTTGTTTTCTGGACGTCACGAGGATCACAGCTTTTGTTTTTGTTGTGGACGTTTCCGCTGAGTTGGATTTGTTTCAGACCAACCGCACAGTTCCTCCCAGGACCGATGGAACACGGGGAAGAAGGCATTGAAGATGAGAGCAGAATGACTGAACGGGTGGGCGACAAAGTGTCCCACCATTCTCTATATCCGATGCTAGCATTTTCAGGCTAATATTAATTGCATGATATTGGCGTGTCCATAAAAATAAAACGTCTAGCGGAAATAAGGATTATGCGCGCACACACACACACAAGGTGAAAGAGACATTTTGTGGAAATTATATCGCGTCATCCGGTTCCTCCTGATTCCTGAAGGTTGCTGGCATTAAATAATGAGCTTAAACAAGTGTGAAATGATAATAAAAAAAATATTGACCAAAACCGACTCGGTTGGACTTCATCCTTATCTCTGGGATTTTTTTACGCATGGATTCGTCAACTATTTCCCCGGATTCCTCTTTTTTCTAGGAGGTAGATCACTTTTAACTGCTTTCCCGACCCCATATTTTACTGATCTCTGGGCTTGTTGCAACCCCGCAATTGTGACCGAAACAATTATTAATTTATTTTCATTCTTGGCTAAATTCTACCCGAATCTCCTAATTTTGAAAGTAACCTTGACATTTACCCCCGGTCTGTTAAAACAACGGCTTTAGCCGCCGGTGGGTCGCTCATTTGGCGTTACCTATGGAACGCAAGTCATAAACTTGTCTAATTATGTCGTATCACTACTAAACAACAACAATAATAATAATTATATTCGTTTTATTAAGGTTACGAGGGCGGAAAATTTCAGCATTAAAATTAACAATAAACGAAACTGATATTGAATGTGACGATTGTACAGAGAGATTATACGGAGACAAGCATTTGCAAACGACTCATCCCTTGATTTTTGCTGCTGTCTTCTTTTCTACGATGAAGATGCCGAATTGGTTAACACGAATAAAGGAAATAATGTGGAGGTAAATGGCAAGAAAGGCCAATTGAGCGCTCAAGTATGTCCATTTGGCAAACGCGTAGTGGTGGCCATTGAAAGGCGGTGTTGTCCATCACGCGCGACTGTAAACACTAGAATGTAGTGGGTAAAATAACCTCCGCTGTAGGATATTGCAATATATCGCTTCATCGGTAGGGGAAAGGCCTTTTTTGTGAATTGTGCAGGTTGTATACTCACCCGAAGGCCGCCTAACATCATTGATAAATTAAGCCAACGGCTTCTCAACCTATTGCCGTGGGTTTCCCAAAGCCCAAATACGGCGATTCTGTTTGCTTAAGTACGCATTCAAATGGTAATTAGCAGCGTCTGAGGTGAATGTTTTCAGCAAAACCATCTGGTTGTTCTCACAAAAAGAATCGACATATTTACGACGCAAGACACTATCACCCATCGCTATTTTACCATTTTTAACGCATATTCGATAACTCCTTCCACCCCCTCTCTTTGGGGTGGCCGAAGTGACCTTGGCTTTGACCAATGCGAACGCTGTTTCTTTTACTTCCTAAAAGAAGGGCTGCATATCGCAATTGGATCATTCCCAATCTTAACCCATTTTAAGTTATATCACACCAGGTAAGCACAGTCTTTCGGCATCGAATGTGTCTGCCCCCTATTGGGGCACACGCGAGCATACCGCCGAGTTGTGTTGCGAGAGTGTTGGCAGGTGGGTGGGTGGGTGGGTGGGTGGATGTGTAGACCCAGCGGTCACTCACAGTCAACATTTAGAGAATTACAGCCTCCCTCCCCATCCCTGTGATCCATCTCTTCTTCGAGGCTACGGTGTCTGAAAAGTGAATTTACCTTGTTTGTTGTCTGGCCAATAGGTGCATGGACAATTCCCTCTGGAGGATCTGATGGTGGAGGAGGCCGAGACAGCGGTCAGCTTCACTGTCTACTCCGGCAACCGGTGCTTCCTGGTGTCGGCTCCAACCGAATGGCAGCGGGACCGCTGGCTCGAGGACATCTCCCGCGCCATCCTCGCCGCCAAGGCCACAACTTCTATCACCACAATCGCCGCCACCACCACCACCGCTGCAGCCTCCGCCCGCAGTCGACTACCCCCGCCGACTTCGGGCGGGAATTCGGGAAATTCGGGCGCCGTCTCTGACCCGAAGGACGAGAACTCGGGAGACGCCACTGGCGATAAATCTCGTGAGTCCCACTCGAATTGAAACAGAAATAATAATAATAATAATAATAATAATAATAATCATAATTATACTAATAATTATGGTAGCGATAATAGTGTAAATAATATGAATTGTTTTATGAATGTAACTAGGAGCGAAACGTTCAGAATTCAAATTTACAAGAAATAAAATTGATGCAGCCAGTGGTGCTATTAAACAAAGAAAGGTTGCAAAGGATTAATTGTCGCTTGGTTGTTTCCGCTCTATTTTTTTCAATCTTCAAATTATCTGAAAATCTTTCGATTTACGAGTTTCTGGGATTCAGAATGTGCCATTGGAGAAGCAAACAGTTGAGCCGAGAGTCTGCTCAGTGACCGGGCTTTAATTGGTGGAGACCCGTGAGGAGAAAAATCGCTCTCAGGCATTATGTTAGTATGGCGAGTGAACGTGAATTCCACCACCAATTCGTGTCACCGAAAATAAGCCGCGCGTCGCACCTGTTATCACCCAGCGACTTGAAGACCGCTGGGTGGCACTGCCGGCTGCATCATCAACACTTCCACATCTTATGGTGGCACTTGGGACGCCACCGGTTCACGTTGGCTAAGACTCTTCACGCAGTCGTCCTCCATGAAGCCAGTCCATCCCGAAATATGAGGAGATGGAAGCAATTAAATCATTTTGTTTTCGAGGGTTTTATTTGCTGGGCTCTCCTTCTGCCACGCATGATTACTAATCCCGGGAATTTTGAGTTCCGATTCCCCTGGGGTGTTCGCGTAGGGTTTAATGCGTTATCATTCCAGAAAAACGGGAAATACATGTGCGAATGTGGAGGGGGATGCTCGTGCAGGCTGGGTTTGATCGTTTTTGTGGATTAAGGGGACTTGTGGTTGGGATGTTGGGTGTGTGGTTCTGGGGTCGTTAGAAGGCGAAGTTTCTAATCCGAAGAATGGGTTTTTCTGAACGTTTAGAAAATTTGTTTTTTTCGGCAGTCGGTGGATTTATTATGGTGAAGATGTCGGCCATCTTCGGACAATTTGTTTTTCGACGAAACACCGAATACCTGCTATCCTTCTTCAATACTGATGTGTGTGTGTTTGTGTGTCTGTTGTTTTAGAAAAGGTCTAGTCACTTTATCCGAAAGATAGCAACACAGGCAGTCCATTTAATCCCGTTTTATTCGATCGAGATCGGCCATTCCCCACGGACCCATGTCAATTTACTCAATCCGCCTAGGGCTGCGCTTTGGCCAAAAACAGTATTTTCTTTTCCTCGTTCTAACGACCCTTTTTGTCGCAGCCGTGGGTGAAATAAATCAACTTCCACGTACGTCCGTTTTGTGTTTCTCCGTCCAACTAGGTGTCGAGTTTTATAAATACCCTCAATGGCGCGATCACCCGGGATAGCAGTTGAGTAGGAGTACTGTTTAAGCCACACAAGACCCAGCGCCCGCGATATCTAAAAATCCAAATGGGCACGGCTATCTCCCACTAGAACATAACCCGGCTTCATGGAGCTTTTGGCAAGACGATTCCCGGGAATATTTTAACAGGTGCCACCCGTCGCAAGTGCCACCCATGGTGACTTGACATGGAAATCGAACCCAGTTTGTCCCTTACCAACAGGAGCAGGATTCTGCGGACCGCTACACCATGGGTCCACCCCATTATCTCTCCAACATTGCCTGGATACCGGGTATCCGGGGCTCTCTTTCCATGGAAAGGATCCCCTCGGAGTAACTGCGGGTTGGCTCTCAACAACAACATCAAAAACAACTACTGCTGGAATTTGTTGTGATCTGGTAGTGGGTTACTCCAATTTCATTCTGGAACATTTTGGTCGCGGGGCTTCGATTTTCTCTCAATTGGGAAATGAAACAGCAACTCCAACTTGTTTGATGAAGGTCAAATTGCCGTGTCGGTTGTGTCTGTTGTGTTGAATAACTTTCGGACCAATGTAAAAGACATTGGAGAGGAGACGTTTTACGATTGTCGCCATGTTTCTTGTACATCAATCTCAACCAACCTTGTCCGCTTACTCCGACAACGGATTTCGTAACTGGATTCGTCTCTGAACGCCCAAACGCTGTATATTTTACGTTAACGGGGCGACAAGGTTATCCTACTGTGGTTGTCGCTGTTATTTTGACGACTCTTGCCAGAAGCATCGCCAATTTCACCCTTTGGGAGATAAAATTCACCTCCAGGGTCTTTCAAGTTCGAGTATTTTTTAAAATTAAAATTAAACATGAATTTTTTTTATGAAAAATCATCATCTATTAATTGATATATATAGCGCAGGGTCTACAATTTATGAATGATAAATGATGTATTACAATTTTACCTTGAGTGCACGCTTACAATTTCGATTCTTAAGGTGACATTTTCGATGCGCCAAATTCGCCTTGTGGTGATTGTAGATAGGCCTAGTTACAGTGAACGCCGCTCAATAAACCAATTTTCATCTTTTTCACCGATCCACCATTTTCGTAATGGTTTTTGATTATTTTATACGCTTCTCGAGCGAAATCGAATTAATTTTAGTAAATCATACACATTTCAAAATATGACAGATGTCAGAACAAAACACTGTTGAAAAATAAACAAGAACTTTAAAGTCCCTGTTGTTCAAAACAAACTGGGAACCACTCCGATTGGACAGATAGCTAAACTCACGTCGTTTAACAAATATTTCAGTGAATGCCTCTCTTGCATCCTTTATCACAGATTAGGTGAGATAACGCTCGAAACATTTGTTTTCTTTCATGTCCAGACGGCACAGCGTCGAATGCAGAAGCTGGAAAGGTCCTTCATCGGGCAACGACGAGTGTTCACGTCTGCTGGCACCGAAGTTCCACGTTCTCGATGGCCGATATTCTTCGTGTAAATGAGGTGTGTTATGCGTTGATTTATTTCTTTCATCCACTTTCCAAAACGGTATGACGCCGAACTTTTCCCCCCATACTTTTAGTACCAGACAAGCGGTTACCTGCTCCGTAAATTCAAAAACAGCAACGGATGGCAAAAACTCTGGGTAGTCTTCACGCAACTCTGCATGTTTTTCCACAAGAGCTTTCAGGATACCTTTCCCCTGGCCAGCCTTCCCCTCCTGGGGTACACAGTCACCACCCCGGCGCCCGAGGACAACATCCGCAAGGAGTTTGTCTTCAAATTGCAATTCAAGAACCACGTCTACTTCTTCCGCGACGATAGTCAGTCGTCCTTCGAAAGGTTAGTCGACTTCTCAATCTCTTCAAGTAGAGCTTGGATGTGATGGGTTTTCAATAGCTTTGGTGCCGGATTATGGACCGAAAGCAGTGCTCTATAATTAACCTTCTACCTGGTGTATGTTTGTCGCTAAAATCTTCCCCTTTGTCGAATTAATTTTTATGCACCGTCATTTTGGCCTCAATTATTTTCGCGACTTTTTGTATAGACATATTTACGTGATATCGGTACAAAATCAAACAAGCAACCTTTTCTACCTTCACTACTGGTACATGTTAGTAGACAGTATATTTAATTTTATTTCAGATGGGTTGATTGTCTGAGCAGTGCAGCGGGCACTAGTTCACGCCAGCGAATTGCCAACGTACGACCCCTCGCAACATCCACTACTAATAATACTGCTGCGTCTTGAAACTGCTGATGTATTGGTTGGCAAAGACGAAAATCCATCCCCGACCCTTCTCGGTGTTAGATTATAGCTGATGTGAAATCTCTTTCCTTTATCTTCCTGTAACAGACTCGACGGAAATTATCTTCGTCACTTGTAAATTGCATTTGACGCATCAAAGAAGTGTTCCATTTGTAATATCTATCGCGTTCTATTTCAAGGCCGGATATTCTCCAGTTGTTCGACTGCATTAACCACAGTTAAAAACCAATAATTGGGCTGGCTTAACACGATTTGCCATGGACCCAAGAAACAAAAATGTTTATTGAGTAAAGTATATGTTTATTCTGACGTTATGTACAATCTGGTTTTCCGAGAAATAGAAGCTCGGGTCGGCTTCGTCAAAATCCTCTATCTATCAGGTCGGTAAACGAGTCTTGGGGATGGTCGATAACTGTTGGTTCTAATGAAATTGTTCCCTTGTTCAAATAACAACTCTTGGAGGGGGTGTAAGGAGAAGATACACACTCAAGGGGGGTGGGGTGAGGATAAGTGGAATGATAAAAAAAACATTCACCGAGACCAAAACGCTATTTTTTCTCAAGTCGCCACGATGGTAATGACAGCCGGTGTTGCCATGGATACCGCTGTGCGGGAGGGGGGGGCGTTACCGTGGGCTGGGGTCATTTCGTCGCCAGTCCCTTGAGTAATCATCTGCAAAAAAGGGAACCTCTGTTAGAAAACACCAGTAGGCCAAATAACTCGAAAACGCGGGAGGGGGTTGGTGACTCGAGGTTCTTTGGATTGCTGGCTGTTAGACAGCTGCTCCATGCTCCTCGTTCCCGGGTCGAGTCATCCAAGGCACCAACACCGCCCACGCTAGCTGGCATTTGGAGAAAGGGGGTTTCCAGGGCAGATCGGCACGGGGTGGGTGGGCTGGCTTACTTGCAGTGGCAAACAGGTGTTGGGATTTGACGAGGATTGAGAGTTCGACGAGGATGTCCTGAAGACGTCGGCTCTCGGCGAGTTCAGCGTCGGGGAGTGGCGGCTGGCAAGTGGGGTAGTCGCGGAAGTCCTGGTGCAATCGCAACACCATGTTGGCGAAGCAGAAACGCAGAATGAAGACCCGCAGGAAATCCACAGACAGGAACTGTTGGTAGGAGGGGTCTGTGGGGGGAGGAGGAGGAATACAACCATTAGCCTTTCACCCGGAAGGAGGAATCGGTCATTCCACTCATACCCCTATTCTCAACACTCTTGATGTAAATTCCATCAACGGGACCCCTTGACAACTGTGTATGCATCTCTCGGTGATTTGGAAGGCAAACCATCGTATTTAGCCGCTAGGCTTGGTCTTTTAGTGAAATATGGATTAAACTACTCCAACCAAGGAGGAAACCGCTTAGTCCAACAATACTAAAATACCGGAAGTCATTGAAACGGTCGCCCAATTTTAACTGAACCATTATCTCCCGGTTTTACCTAGACATGCGACGGCTGCTTCACTACCCATGCCGCTCTTGTGTCGATACCAGGCTGGTTTTTTTGGTTTGGTTAACATATTCGCAAAGGAGGAGGCGAAGGCCGCAACTAACAGCACGACAATTGCAGTTCATGCATTTGCTGCAGTTGCTTTGCAACCCTGGGCGCCCAGAATGACCCAACGAATTACCACGACAGCGGCATTCCGTGTTATTGGACCGCGATGCCACCCCCAGTCTACAGTTCCCAGGTCATCAAGGGAGGGGCCACGGGTGGGGACGCTGCCGCCTGTCAACACAATCCCGAGAATCGTCATGACAACACCCATGAAGCAGCCGGTAAATCCCCTAGGAGGGTAGATAGGCGCGCAAATTTGCATTTTTTGAGCTGCGACTGCTTTATGAACGGGACAGTGAATGGAATTCGCACAAACAGTCTTGGTAATGAGGCTCCTGGGAACTCTAACAGCTGCACAATCCAGTGCCTCCTTCAAGGCGGCCGAACAGAAACGTCTAATCGTGCAGTAGCATATTTCCTCCTCCCTCCTCCTCCGCCACCCAAATCTGTTGCCCTTTGTCTACCCAACCGACCAGTCGCGAGTCCGAAGACACTACAGTAAACAGACAACCAATAAATGTCTTCCCCCAGCCCCCCCCCCCCAAGTCCATGAGTTTCGGTTCTCGCGACAGAGCGGAAGACGGCGAGACGGGGGAGGACTCACCAAGCTGGCGCGCACGCGACAGAATCTGGCAGCACTCCTCCATGAAGGAGTGGACGAGGGACTGGCCGCGCTCCCAGGTCTTGAGGCCGATCGAAGTGAGTCCGCAGACACGCAGGTAGGCGGTGAGGGGGCAGTAGAGGAAGAGGGTGAAGAGGTTGCCCTTCCGGCGGTCCCTCTCGATGCTCGCGGGCACGCTTTCCGGCGAGAGGAGGGCCACCAGCGGCTGGTTGAAGGCGCTCTGGAAGTTCTGCGGTTGCAAATAATAGAGGGACCACTTAAGCTACATCCACATCAACGTCTTCCTTACTCTAATCTCAGTGTGCTACGGATAATAATGAACAAAAATGGGATGCTGAGGGAAATGTGTCGGCCACGAAGCAGTGTAGGTTTTATGAATTATGAACGTGGTTGTCTAAGCGATTGTTGCTTAAATCCACCACAAGAACTACAAACTTGTCAAGTGAATACGAATGACGATGGGGCGATAGACAGGAACAGCCTGACAGATGTATGGAAAATAGTTATTCAGACGATTTGAGTTGGTAGATGGATTAACCCGTTTCTGACACTTAGGACCTATAAAATTGGTCTCACCTTGAATGCACTGCTGTTGTCGCTGTCTACGACGAGGAAGAGGGATTTTCGGGTGTAGGGGTAGAGATCACCTGGATGAATGCTAAAGCAAATAGGCGAGTTTTGCATTATAAAATGGCCCGCAAAGTAGTAACCATAGCAACAACCACCACAACTCCCAATGCCAAACATGGTCGCACCGGTTAATCGCGCAAGAGGTCAGAATATCGATCCGCGGGGCATAGCACCACAGCTGTCTCGGTTTTCTGTTGCTAAGCTAGGGTTGAGTAGAGAGCGTGGAGGAAACTATTTAATTTTGTTCCGACAACTCAAGAAAGCGCGTTCACACGCAGGCGTGCGTATGTGAACTCTAATTGGCCTAGAGGGAAAAGTTTAATTCAAAACAAAATAGTATTCCCATTGTCCCTCATAACCCCAGCCTCTTTCGGCCAAGTTACTTCCATCTAAACGTTCGTGGATCATTTAATGTAACACAAAACGTTCTCCTGGAGTGCCAGATGAACCTTTTACGAATCGTCGACAATTTTCGGGGAAATGGCTGGGTTTAATAGGCCGGCTGATTCGTTTGAGGGGATGTGACACCCCATGACGCATATACCCAGTGATTAAAGCGACATTGTGTGATGATAATGATATGTTGAACAGGTGGTTGCCATGGTAATTCTATTAGGGCTAACACAGGCGGCTCGATCGGTAATCGCACGAGGAAATCTGAGCTGGTGGGGCAGGCTTACCAGTGGGGTTCCCGGTAGGAGCCCTTCTTGGGCTTGGCGATGAGACCCGGCTCACGTTGGCTATTGGTCACAACACCGCCCTGTTCGAAGCCACCCACACGGCCATCTGAAAAAGGCCAATAACAAAACGTTCATTAATAATAATTGTCTCTACAAGATGCGAGTGATGGTGTCGGAGGGTTTTTTCAGGACCAAACATCGCCACTTTAAAATAATAAAATTAATAAGTAAACCCAGAACACAATTCCCCTCTCCGTCCGCCACCTCTCGGTCATAGCAACGTCGGCTCCTATAAAAACGCAATAATCTACGAGTAAACATGCGAATTAATCGCTGATACACGAGTAACCATGATGGTGGGGCACACCATTGGACAAGAAATGCGCGCACACACGCACACATAGCGCACCGCGTGTGATCGCGGTTCGCGTGAAGTGAGCGCGCGCACGGCCATCGCAACAGAACGACCCAGCAACTACGGTGCGCATAGCAACATCTGTCTCTACCACCGGGGTCGGCTTGGCAACTATCTTTGCCGGTGAACGACGACCAGGCGGCTCTGGTTGACATGGAGCCCTTGAATACACCCCGCTAGCAGTAAGATGAGGGTGGGTGTCCATTCTTTCGTTGTCGTAGCAATTTTATGTTCGTGTGCGTTTTCCGAAAAAAAATGGGCTAGTTTAATGATTAGAAGGGCTGCAGATATGAAGCCAGTTGCCAAGCGCAAATAATAATAATTTCATAAATTATTATATTGAAAAAAAAATCATCTCACTACCTGAACATGTGATGATCATGATTTTATTCGTAAATGGAACAGTTAAGACTAGAGGATTAACCGGTTTAATGGGGGTTTGCAATGAATTTTCTCGGGAATATGTGGCGGAGGCCACAGAACCACCGAGGTGGCCTGACCTAGGAATAAAACTGCAACATCCTTACCAAATTGCGCTATTTCGTCAAATAGAAATATTAATACGTGAAATGGCATGGACCAGAAACGCCATAAATGGCCAACTAATATATACTTTGAATTGATTAAAAAATTAGATTGACCAAGTTACAAAAATACGGTCATGCAACAACGGAACCCCCGTGAAGTCTTCGTTCAATTGTGGATACCATCCTGTCAAGAAAAGAGATACTTGCAGGTAATAATCCCCCAAAAAAACACGAGGGATACAGAAAGGCAAAGCAAAATGACAAATGATGCAAATATTTTAGAGTACATGTGTATGAATACATAGTGTGCAAACGCAACTTACGGTCATTGGCAGGTTTCGCCATTGGCCGAATTCCGTCGGCAGACAGGTAGAGAAGCAGAACGCCATTGCTGGGGAGATCCTTAAAGCCTGCGGCCATGAAGGAATTGAATTGCGAAAAGGATGGTTTGTAGAGGAGATATTTGTGGGGATTAGTGCAGCGAGGCGGAGCAGATTCGTGGGGACAAATTGGGGCTTCACCGGCATCACCCCCATCCTCAAGACTCTTCTGGTGTCGCAAGCCACCGACCATGCTGTTCGCGGTGTTGCCGAAGTTGTCCTGAAGGTCGCGTTCTACGCACTGTAGTACGCGGAACATGTCAAGAGTGATCTCACTGAAGCGAATCTGGTCGAAACAGTTTCCGATAATTAGGATTTCCCCCAACTGAAGTGGTTTATTGGTCGAGGAGGCAGTAGTCTTCATGGCTGGTGGACAGTTGAATTGGGTTAGGCGATTTGTAATAACTACTGGAGTAGAGTCGCCACTGAGGACTGTACAGATATCGTCGGCGTCAATAAAATCTCTGATTTCTTGGACGACGGTATTCCACTCCGTGTGCTCTTCCAGGCCACACGAAGAGGTATATTCTTTTATGAATCGGGAGAAATCCTAGATAGTTGCGTAAAAAATTGGAATGTAACAACGCACCCTAATAAGTTCCTTGACCAACGTGATTTTCTTCAAAAGAAGACACACGATTATAAATCGGGCGTAATAACGTAGCTTCTTGACTGCAAGCTCAGAGCGATCCTCTTTCCCGGTGTAGCCAAAGTAGTCACGCGCTCGAATAGCAGAGAAGAAGGAGTAGGATTCCGTTAAATAATACGTGTCACTCGTTCGAAGACTATAGCGGTAACGGTTATGTTATAGAAGGGTCTTACTAATAGTGGTAATAGAGCTGTCCAATTTTCGACGCTATCTCCCCAATCTGCCATCGAGTGAGACCGTGTAATTTATCCAATATGACTCTGTGCTCCCGCTGAAACTTCCAGAGTTTTGTATATACATCAAAGGTACGACCAAAATAGGTCTGCCATTGTTTGTGTCCATATTGTGGAAGATCTCTAAATGACAAAAATAATGTTTTGGTTTGGAAAAAACGCTTCATAAGTACCAATCGACAATATTAAAATGAAATTAAAGCATGGAATCAACATAAAATAGAAACGAAAATGGAAATATTAACAAGTTCTAAAGAAGATTGGCTACACATGAACGTTTTATTGTACCTCAGTCCGTTGAATAGTTGTTTTGACTTTTCTAACAAATGACAAAATTCACTGACGACAATTTTATCAGATTCCATGACGGTGGAAGTGAGAGGCCTTCTTATATCCAACATGCAACCGTTAAATGCCATCAAATTTGCTCAAGCCGCCAAACCTTCGAATGCCTACTCTTGATCTATCTAAACAAATTTCGATAATCAATCAAGTAACAAATTTTGGTCATTTAAATATCTAAAAAGAGAGCCGTCTTTGGCATTGTTTCGCAGTGTTTTCTAAAACAGTCATCTAAAACATATATAAAACTAAATTCATATCACAGAACGTCAAATAAAGCACTCAAAACGCATACTTTTAAAAATACTTACACATTTAGAATAAGATATCTCGTTCGACGAAAAATAGGAATAAAAAAGGAATAACATAATTGCAATATTCAACCGGTTTTGTGGGAGTTGCAACAGAAAAGAAGCCGAATATACAAGAAGCAGGAGAAAGCAACTGTTAAAATTACCAGTAACCATCGTATATAAAGGGCAAACGTTCATAGAAAATTTATTAGAAATGAGGATTTTTCAAATAAACATATTTAGGCTTAAACAGTCACAACTATATAAAGCCAGGGAAAACCACAGAAGAACAACCATTCACGAAGCCATTGGTTCAGGATTTTTAGAAGGTACCTCGAAAACCTCAGTGGTGGACTAGCCACCCAGGGCAGTGTCGGAAGCGTCAGAGCGGATCTTGAACTCCTTTTCGAAGTCCGGGAAAGCGATTATCGGGGGGCTGCTTACTTTGCACTTGAACTTTTCGAAAGCTTCCTGTTGCTCATGGCTCCACACGAATGGAACTTCCTTCCTGACATCCGCAGGAATAGCCCTAACCACTTCCGCCGAGATGGGGTGCCCCATGGGTTTGACGGTGGTCTGGCATTTAGAGCGGTTGGCTCGGAATCCGGCCTCCCGCGGCATTTCGAGGGCTTTGCGGAGATGAACCACATGGTCTTCCCGCGTTCTTGAGAACACAATGATGTAGTCCATGTAGGCGGACACGAACTTCAGCCCCTTGAAAAGCGATTCCATAGGGCCTTGAAATAGGACCGGGGCATTTGTGAGGTGAGAGGGCTTGACATTGAATTCGTACAGACCCCATGGTGTCGCGAAGGCTGTCTTGTGGCGATCTTTCGGATTGACGCCGATCTACCAATGCCCGCTAGCCCGGTGTACGTAGTAAAGACGGCGGAGCCCCCGAGCTTCGCCATCATATCTTTCAGCTTGGTAAGTGGTGTCGTCAACTTCACCGTTTGGCTGTTCAGTTTCCGGTAATCGAGGCAGAGGCGCCAGGTTCCGTCTCTTTTACGCTTGAATAGTTTTTGGCTGGCGTACGGGCTGACGCTGGATTGTATTACTCCCGCAACCAGCATATCGTTGACCTGGCGGTAGAACTCCGTTTTAAGTTTGTACGGTATCGATCGGTATGTGTGTCTGAACGGTTTCCTGGTGGTGGGGATGTCGCACCGAAATTCATGGGCGCGCCCCAGTTCTGCCATGGAGACTTCGACCACGTGCCAATATTGGTCAAGGAGGGTCTGGACCTCCTTTGGGTACGGCCGACAGCATGTTTCATTGGGCCTTTTTTTATAAATATTTCTGATCAGAGTCACGTGCAATTAAGAAAGACAATATCATGATGGAAAAATACCTCCGTCTCCTTTCGTTCAATTGAACGAATTGAATGAATTTAATAATTGATGTGCTTTCCGCAAGATCGTCACGTTCGTTGTTTAATTAAATTCATAGCAATTCACCCATGTGAACAGTTGCCGTAATATTTCGATATGGCTGAATGTTTTTGGAATTTAATGTCAATCGGAGTGGATTCCTTGTGCAGGAGTAAATATTCGTCAATTTGGCGTTTATACGCATTCCTGTTTTGCAAGTTCAAATAAAAGAAAAAAATGGCGATGAATAAGGAATGCCCGAATTGCAGCGAGTTGCCGCCGTGGGGGTATGGGGTGTCGCGAAGGAGTAGCACATCTGATCGGCGCGGAATCTCCCGTTCTTGCGTCTCTGCTTGACGCTCAACTCGCACCTTTGGGCTTGGAACTTACCCGGTTCCTAGGTTCGTTGTTGGATTTATCGAAGGTTAATCTCCGAGTCTTGAAGTTTAAGAGGGAGGCTTCCCTCTCGAGATAGTCCAGCCCCAAAATTAGGTCAGCATTTAAGCCAAGCGTCACCACGAAGTCCCACATGTACCGAACTTCCTCATTGGCGAAGCTGATCTTGCCTACTTCAAAGTCTTCCCAGAAGGCCCAATAAAACCTCTGAGGCAATATCGGCTCGCGTGTCGGCCGCTGGCTAAGGTGGCGATGGTGACGGAGCATAGGGCCAGGCCTGACTCCGAGCCAATAAGTTAATCAACTTCTTTATTACCTATCCTAAATTTTATAACAATAAAATCTGCTGGTCTAGGACCTATGCGATAAACAGGTATAGGCGAATAGGTTGACTTGCGCGGTCTGGTGTCCGGCGTCGCTGGGCAGAATCGCTGGACGTGACCTCGTATGCCTCTTCGGCGTCTTTCTGGGAGCAACCCCCGACTGACTCGATCCGGAAAACGGGGAATAAGAGGTGTAACGGTTGTCGTTGGACCTTTTTTTGCCACATCAGGGAACTCCTCGAAAATCGCATGGCACATGATTTTTAGCGTCGTGAGATCAGTAGGAGGAGGAGAAAGAGGAGGAGGAGGAGGAGGGTCAGTGGTGAGACGGAAACGGAAACCAGGTAGGAGTCTATGGATGACGGCGTACAACGTCATATTGCCCCTGATAAGCTGTTGTGGCATCAATCTCCGGACGTGCTCTTGTACTCGGAGAGAGAAAAGCACCGGCGTCTCGTTAACCATTTGGCGTGGGGTGAGGCATGCGGCGAAATCACCGATCATGTTTGCCTCCGTCGAGCCCAACAGTGCTCCCACGGATCTTTCAATGGAGATGCCCTGTCTCTAAGACGCAGTGCCATTGATTAAGGAGAGCCGCGTCTATTCGGTTCTCGATTGTCTCCCTCATCTGCGCTTCGCCAAAGCGCCGGGTATTTTTCGCCGCCACAATTCGAGAGAGTTCGAGAGTCAGGTTTTTTCAGGTTAGGATGCGGGCAACGCAAGTCAATCCATGCAAACGGGGAAATTTGATCCCGCCGCTGTCGCCACTGTAAGAATAGGGAGACATTCCCGGTGGGACAGTGGGAACGGGCAGTGTGGGATGGAGGGCACGGTTGTGGTGGAAGAGAGGGAGTAATCGGTAAAGGCGCCTGTTCGGATGCAGGGGCTGTGATAAGTTGCGAATCCTCCCGGTTTGACGCCGTGTTCTGACGCTCGGCAACTAAAGCAGCGGATTTGCACCGCCATTGAAATTTTCTCGGCTTTTCTGGCATCGATGCTCGGAGAAGTCGGAAGAAGTTAGACAGTCGACGTTCTCGACATAACGGCCGTTTTAAGCATGTAATCTTTCGTCTTAGGTGTTTCTTGTTTAGTTATAGATCCGATATAAAAAGGAAAAGATATGAAAACGCAGACTGCAGGCTCTAGAACGATCTCAAAAGTCCCGGATTCAAACCGACCCAGTTCCGTAAAAACAAAGTATTTTCGAAACTAAAATAAAAACTGCAAAACCGACAGTTAAGTTATTTAAAAACGTCAGTTGTAATAAAATACTATCGTTTTCTTCTACACCACTTCCCCCTTTTTCTTCTTAGACGTTTTATCAGCGGTTGAGAATACACCGGCTCATTTTCCCCGTTCATCCGACACGCGCCAAAGGTAAGACTTTCCGTACCTTGATATGGGAAAATAAAAGGCAAGCAATCGCTACCTTTTACAAAGTAGCACCTTATTTCTTGGACAGAAAAAAACAAATTTCCACAGTGGAAGACATTATCATCGCAATGGTTCAAAAACCTACCAATGATAATTTATTATCCCACATGGTATCACAGCCTATGAAAATAACATAACTTGCGAATCGATAAATATTGAAATCAGCTGTTTCACATTTAAAAAAGCTAGTTACATAGCATGTTATTTAACCTGGCCACGGTAAAATCTGCATTTGATAACGCAGCCGAAGGGAAGCACTACCTTTCAACGGATGATGTGGAAATATTTTTTATCGAGATTTTTGGCCAACGACCATCACAGCGCATAATGAATCAAATATGTGAAGAATTCGATGTCGTAATTGCAGGAAAACCCGTTGGTGTATCTTTGCCAAAATTAATTGCATTCGTGAAGAGTGAACTCAGCTGCGATCTGAATAACCGAGAGGGCCCCTCCGAAAATGAATTGTATGCGATTTTCCAAGCACTGGATTCCAGGGGAAGCAACTTTTTGAGCATTAAAGAGTTTATTTCAAGAACGGAAAATAAACTACTCAGGGGTAGTCTGCGAATGACGTTTAAGTCGTTTGATGTTGATGGTGATGGCCGTGTCTCATATAGGGATTTCCTTGATGGGATAAAAGGAGGACGCGCTTTGCGTTGAATATCAGTGGTTTTTCTTTGTGTTTGGAATTTATTTTAAAATATATTCTTATATTTGTACCCAGTTTCTTTAATATTGGACAGGCTTACCATTCGTTTGTGGTTTATAGTAACTGAGTTTTATGAATTGTGCCTACAATTGATGTAATGGCCAAGTAATCATAATAATTGTAGCGGCTTTATTGAGGTCACAAGGACCAAAACTTTCAGCATAAAACAAGACAGCATAAAAAGTACTAGATATGAAAATTGTCTTTTAGTTCCTGCTTCTATTTGATTTATAAGCAAACTGGAACGGGTCATCGGCAGTTTTCAGCCTGTCCTCCAATTTAGAGAGGAGGTGCTTCTCAATCACTTTAAACCAGACAGATGAGTTGACGATAGGTCTTTACTTCACAGGTCGAGCGGAACCATTGGCCGCTTTCGGAATAGGTGTTATAGCGACATCTCTCCATTCCGGAGGAAATGAGCATTCTCCTAACGAATAATTGACGAGCCGGGTGACAATAGGAGAAATCATGCGGTGACAGATTTTAAGAACCGCGGGAGGCACCCTGTCCGGACCAGTCGCTGTGGAGCTCTTGAGGCCAGCCAAAATTTGGGACATAGAGGTTTCGTGAGCAGGTAGAAAAGCGCTTGGATTAAGAGATATTACGTGAGGCACCGCAGATTGGTCAGAGGATTTGAAGATAAAGCTATCATTCAGAGCATCAAGGTCTAGTGCACCACTTGGTAGATATGAGCGGCAAGGCTTCCTGTCAATCTGTTTAGATTATTCCGTAGGTCGCCGTGTTTCGATGTAGGGAACAGCTCATCTACAAAAATCGGATTAATGCGATTTTTGTTATCCTTGACATATATTTTCGGTAGACCAACAACGATGCAGTCGTCAGACTGGGCTAAAGGTGAACGTTTACGACATGCATACAGAGAAGAATCGGACACAAATATGTGGTCTAGAAGATTCCCTTCGCGTGTAGGAATATTTACTATGGTGTTAAGACCAAGTGTAAGAAAAGTGGGCTAAAAACATAATAATAATTGTAGTGGCTTTATTGAGGTCACGAGGACCAAAACTTTCAGCAGTAAAAATAGGCAATATGTCAAGTATTAGATGTGAAAATTGTCTTTTAGTTCCTGTTTCACCTGTTCTGGTGATACTAAAAATGGTTTGACTGGCCAGAGCTTAAGCCAAGTCTCCTGAACCGGCGAACTAGGAAGCAGAGGCGACGGCATTTACCAAAGACGGCATCCACATGATCACTCCATGATAACCGACTGTTAAAAATAGCGCCGAGGAATTTCGATTTTGAGCTCGAAGCGAAATTGTGGAGTGAAGGGATTTCGGGAGTGTCAACGGCGGCTGTCAGGGAAAATGTAATAGAGATGCATTTTGATGCATTCAGTAAAAGACCATTCTCCGAAGACCACTCGGGTACCTCAGTGACTGCCTGCCCGAGCTGTTGAGAATCACCATCCGTCTTGCTTGCATGGCATAAGGTCAAGTCATCCGCGTATTTTATAAGTGTCGCGTCGTTAGGGGACCGAAGGCTCGACGTGTAGTAGTTGAAAAGGAAGGGAGATAGCACAGCGCCTTGTAGTACACCGCAGTTATTTTGCAAGGAGGATGATGCTTCATTTCCGACTCTGACATGTTAACGTCGATTAGAAAAATAGTTTTGAGGCCAATTAATCAACCATCCTTCAACGCCATCTTCACATAGTCGAGAAAGGATGCGGGAGCGTGAGATAGTGTTGAAAGCAGAGGAGAAGTCCAAGATAACTCCCTTGACGGCTTTCGCTCCGGCATCCGATGAAGAGTGGAGTGTGTGCGATAACGTAGCCACGGTGTCCAGAGTGCTTCTATTTGATTTATAAGCAAACTGAAAAGGGTCATCGGCAGCTTTAAGCGTGTCATCTAATTTAGAGAGGAGGTGCTTCTCAATCACTTTATACCACACGGATGAGTTGGCGATAGGTCTGTACTTCACAGGTCCGGCGGAACCATTGGCCGGTTTCGGAATTGGTGTTATAGCGACATCTCTCCATTCCGAAGGAAAGGAACATTCTCCTAACGAATGATTCACAAGCTGGGTCACAAATGGAGAAATCTCGCGGTGACAGATTTTAAGAATCGCGGGGGCGACCCTGTCGGGACCAGCCGCGGTGGAGCTCTTGAGGCCAGCCAAAATTTGGGAGATAGAGGATTCGTGAGCGGGCAGGAAAGCGCTGGGATTAAGAGATCTAACGAGAGGTACCGCGGAATGGTCAGCGGATTTGAAGATAAAGCCATCGTTCAGAGCATCAAGGTATAGGGCACCACTTGGTAGATATGGGCGGCGGGTTCCTGTCAATCTGTTAAGATTTTTCCAGAGGTCACCGGGTTTTGATGTTCTGAACAGCTCATCTACAAAGGCGCAGAATTAAAATTAAAACATTTAAAAACACCTTTAGCAACTATTGTGGGGATTATCTTTCAGAAATATCTCTTATCTAGAATGCTGCCGCATGTTGGAGACCTCGGGTACAAATTAAGTGCGGAATCCAGAGCTAAACTGGAACTTCGGTTTGGGGGCAAGGAGTGTGTACAGAGATTGGCAAGGATTATGGCGCCGGCATGAAACCGACATGAGCGGTAAGTAACAAAACATATGCTTGACTGATCTTCAGGAGAACACTTAGTCTTAGCGTAAACGTGTTGTCGGCTATGGATATTCCGTTACGTTAAGAGAGTGCCACGCCGCGCCGATGATGAGTAAAAAATTAACCCATCGACAAAACCCTTGTGGCAGAAAGTGTCCGAATCGATGGATGCAGCTTTCGTAAGAAAAGGAATTTAGCCTTTCATCAACGATGATGGTTAGTAGTCAAACGTGCCCATCATTTTGAGGATTTTTTGATTTAAGCTGATGTCACAGTTCGCGTTGGCTACTTCCGGGTGTGAGCACACAAACCACATATTAGAAGGTTCAACGCGATTTCTAGAGTTACAAATTGAACTTCGTACATTGTGAACTATACTTTCATATCCGCCGGCGAAACAGGATGAAATATATAAGAAAATTGTGACTGAGTATCCAGCAAACAAGAAAGCACATGGCTTTAGAAATTCGTGAATCCCATTTATTTGGCTGATTCTCTGGAAGACCCTTTTCAAAATGAACCGCATGGTCTACTGTTAGTCTCGTACTTCCACCATCACACGTGTAATGTCTTACATGCTAAATACAACCAACTTGGGCACGCGGACAGATGCACGATGAATAAATCGGCGATATCTTAAAGAGGTTGTCCTGGTATGCCAGGAGTATCAGTCATGTATGCAAGTCCAACACCTGTTCCACAACACCTAATAACCCTAAAGTTAATAATCACGGGCTACTTGAACCTGCAAATTTATCAGTTCCTCTTTAGCGATGGTGAATTAATTTACTCAATAGACAAAAATGCAGGCCTGCCTGATCAGACAGCGGTAACCAACGCAGGGTTGATAAACCGAAAGTTCTTCAGTACATCCGTTATCAATGAAAATATGATAGGGAGGCATCAGATGTCTTCAGGAGCCGAGCATTCATAAAGGTCTATTAGACAGCTAATTTGAGTACACATATATCTTACATACACGCATTGGGTTTATTCATCAGCGTATTCCATAAAAACATCTAATGCTTTGAATTGTTGTTAGTAAATTTAATCGATGCAAAAAATGGATGACCAATAACCCCCAATATGTTAAAAGGAGGAGTGCCAAAAAACGTCGATAGTAAAGAACGCATATTTTACGACTGGGTGTCGTACCGCAAGATATCAAATATGTATCGTTTTAATGATCATTGCAATATAAAAAAACGGCAGTGAACTAATTTCGTGGTCGCCACGGAAGCAGATCCAGGCAATTGAATGATGTTTATTTTTATAGCTTTATTTTAGAGGCTTTTCTGGTAAAGTTGCCTCTGTATTCAAGGATCTGAGACTCGAGAGACCAATTATCACTTGCCAATGTGGTATATATAATCCACACCCAATTTTATTCGAAATTTTTATGCCATGTTTTCACCCATAAACCATGCTTTACGCACCAGAGGTCATATTTCTGCGATTTAAATTTTAGAAGGTATTTTGTGAAAAGAACTGTGTACTTGCGATCAAAAAAGACAAGACCTAGTTTCGGTGTTTTTAAGTTCATAAAGGAATACAAATATTAAAAATACGTTTAATCGCTAAAATTGCAAGGTGTAAACGATCTTCAAAGAGGAGGACGGTGTAAGTGTTTGGATTGGAGATGAGGGGGTCTCAAAGAAGGCAATGTAATTTTACGAAAGCCGTTTTATATATATCCACCCATAATCCCCCAGCTAAGATATTGTCAAAGATATGGATTTTATGTTTATGCAACGATAGTCGGATGAATTAAATAATCGGTAGGCACATTTTTATACAATCGAATAACTTCTCTAAGAAACTCAACTTTTTTTTAAATATATGTGTATACAAATTGGTATCGCACAATTATTTAAGGTACGTGACGTAATCAAATTTTTTTAAATTACTGTAAATATTGGAAATACAATGCCATCAATGAGAAGCGCATTTAAGCCCAGTTAACAAACTTTTAATCGAAAATACAGTTGGCTGATTTTCAAAAATACCAAGTACCCAATAACACACGTATAAAATGGAAAATGTATTTCGTTTGCCAGAAGTGTGGGCGAATGATGACGAAATCTATCGACTCATGCAAAGAATAAAGCGTCCTAGGGAAATTGACTCAATCAATTATGATCGAAAAGTTAATTTCTGGAGAGATCTGATTTTAAATTATACGAAGCACAACCGAATTTTAGTTATCACGGAGTGCTCTTTAAAAAAATTGTTTGGGCGGCAATTCATTTCCGATGGAGCCACGTTGTATCCTGAATGTCTTCACCAGGTTCTAAATGACATGATAGTCCGTGGCGTTATAGATATTGGGAACCAAGTTGGGCCGATTGGTGGTGCACTGAATTGGGCATTTGAATGGCTCATTAAGAAACCGGCTTCATGGACATTTTCTTTCATTTCGGAAAATAAGTACGATTTTTATTCGTTTATATTGCGTTAGTTCGCCTTCAAAAGTATTAGATCAACGATTATACGAGTCCCCAGACGCCCCTCTGGTCATAACAGGACTGCTGTCGCCTCTTTCGGGATATTTCGTTAAACATCTTGATGATAGCTCCAATTCTCTTATTCCGGACGCGCTTATATATACGGAGGAAGACTTCGATACTTCACTTACGCAGGTCTTCACACATGATACAACTCGGAATTATATGCGAAACTATCTTCTAAATAAGGGAATATTTCAGATCGAGAGATCAACACCTTTTAAGGTCTGGCAAAATTATCAAACTAATTTCACAACTTAAGCTAGTTTACAGGGCAGAAGAAATGAAAACGGTGGCTATAGATCCTAAAGTACTTTCGTCAATAGCGCATTTACGAAAAACGTTGCGTCAACTCTCAGCAGATGAATCACGTCTATCCAGCGATATTTTGACTCGCCAATCGCAAATAAAGAAACTTCTACGCGAGAAAAGGTGTGTTGATGAATTTTAGCGTTTTTATACCCAAATGGAGCGAATATAAGCGCTTGAACAAAAGACAGTGCACTGTCCACAATCCATCTTGCGAATCTAATTCGCTCGCAGATCGCTTTTAAAAATGTTTTGATAGGGATACAGAGGAATCTCGTGTTTTTTCGATATAAATATAGAGTAAAATATTTTTTAAAGTTTACATCAATCTGGTCTGATTGTGTAATATGCCTCCCATTCAATCAGTTTTCATTGTATCCAGAAAATCCGAGGCATTATCGTTGCTGCGGCGTAGCAAGCAATTGGAGGCTGAACGTGAACGCAAATCTCACCACATCGCGCAATTAGAGGCCCTTGAATTGAAGATCACCGCCGCCAAGGACAACCGTACCGTGTTGCAAGCAATTACGGAATCGAGTTCGGTTCTCAGACATACGACGAAAGGAACAAGGGGAGTTACCGAGGCAGAAGACACTATGGATGAGATGTCGGAACTCATCCATCGCACAAATGAGGTGAGACAATCTCTCGCTGCACTCGCCTCGCGAGCTAGATCACTTTCTATTTAATTTGTAGATTTCGAATGCTCTCTCTTTCACGCAAGGATCAGATATTGTGGACGAGGATGAACTAGAAGCCGAGTTAATATCGATTTTGGGTGACAAGAAAGTCGAAACAATCAAGTCGCCCTTGGCTGTACCCCCTGACAATGAAGTCACTGAGGATGAATTAATGCGTCAACTAGACGCGCTGAACGTCACTGACTTTCCTCCATTCGACACAGCACAGGCAACAACTGGGACATAAATGTTCAGTGACGGGAGTTAGAACTGTCTTTCATGTACATTTTCTTTCCGCCTCTCCATCACCAGGTGTTTCCAAACGTTATTTATCCTTTGTTTGAATCCGGCCGATTTGTGCAGAATACACACTTTATTCAACCAAAATGCAACTGGACGCAGATGACTCGGCCCACGAAACATGAAGGATTTTATTAACAACTCCAAAGAAATAAGCAAGACAATAACTGGGGGCAGTTTATATCTGAAATGCGATTGTTTTACACCATTTTATGAATTAACTGGCTTATCATTTCATCACGATTTCCGACCAGTTGGTTAAAGACATGTTGCGATTTCTTGAAGTCACTCCGCCAGCCACCAGTTGGTGGCATAACACGGAAGGGCAACATAAAATCCAAGACTTCTCGAAGGTTAGGACCAAGGGATACAAGCTCATGAATTATATCTTCTATACACAAAATTCCGCAGGAACCCAATTTCTCTTCGACGATGGCATTGTCAATTGCTCGAGTTTTCACTCCGGTTTTTGTTTTTCCACGCTTGAAGATGAGATTTCGAACAGTTGAAAGATCCGCATATCCCCAAGTGATATAAGGTTGAATAATTGTCATCAACTCCAGCATGGCCTTAAATAGGGGAACCGAATTAAATATATTCAGATACAAATACCTGCGAAATTTTAACTAAAACCGCCCTATTTGCGGCCTTTAAACGCAGCAACCGTAGCACCTGAAGGGCTTCAGCTGACAAGCCTCTATCACTTTGAATCCGAATAACGATACCCAATCGATCTGTTTCAGAAGCAGCAATAGGGGATTTTCTCATTTGAGTGCGAACGATTCTGGTACGATCTCGGGATTCTTTTCTTGCACACTAACTATTAAACCGCAAATAACCAAGCATACCGCTATGAAGTGTGCTGGACGGCGAAATTGGGCCGTCATCTTTTTCGATCGCTTTCGGATTTCCGTGGATCGCTTACGCTGCTGTTTTACGACATCTTTATTTGTCTGTTTCCGTCGTTTTAAGAGTTTAATCGGGACTGTAGGAAGTTTCTCTAGTCCCTTTTCAGGTCCACTATTATAATAGATGAAAAGGAAAAGTATAACATACATCTTATTGTCCGACATTGTGCACGCGAAGCCGCTACCCTTTATAAAGTGCAGTCAAAAAATAAGATATGAAGGTCATGATAGCAAAACTTCAATTCGGTTTTGTTATAACAATTTGTTACACATTTCATCTTTAATTATTGAAGACATCGAAACCACATGACTTAAATATTAAATTTTATTTTATTTCAATCATCAATACTACGCTGAAACGTGTGTGAAATATTCTCATTATTAGATGATTCTTTCCGATCTCCCAACCCGCGAGCGTTAACTAATGCACGCTTGAATATATCGAAGAAATATTCGGCCTAACGATTGGGCTGGGGTGTGACCAAATGTTCTGAATTGCGCTTGGAGATAAAACAGATTAATCAGAGGTGATTTTCGATCCATTATCGATGAATATTTAATGATGCTAATTCATTGCTAATTAAAAAATATTATCTCTGCGCCAGTAAGACAAGCATATCATTGATGCAGGACGGTATCTTGGAACGATAAGGGAACAAATATACAATCCTGAATTGTTCTGATATTTAAATCGAACCCTGTCATCGCCGAATTCTCCGCAGAAAACGACGTGAACAGCCATCTATCCGACAACATATGACCCCCCAACCCCGGTAGGAGCTGTGGACAGCCGAAATAAAACAATGATTTATCTGTCATTCTAGCGCGTCCTTGGGACCTACAACAACTGTATCCGTGGTAAATTGTTTCCTACGAGAACTGACGAAGTCATGTTTCCCTCGTCCTTGTGATCCATGACAAACGCACTTGGTTCTTCTGACGACTACTCAAAGTTGCCTGAGGGCGTTTGATATCAACCGTAACGTACAGTAATACCGTTACCCCTCGACGAATAAGCAATTAACAATGCCCATTACTGATCAATTCGCAATTTCTGGCGTCAGAACTCTATCTAACCTTTTCAGTCGTCCCATATCATCAACAAACAGAAAGGAAGCTTTTGTGGAAATCTAATCACTGTTTGGGGGGAGCGCCCTTAGTGCTAATAAGGCCGACTCCCAACAAACGGTTACCAAATTTCGCACCAGCACCAGAAGCGCTGGTAAATAGGAGGCTCAGAACAAGTCTCGACACGCTGAATCCGGCAAATAAAAAAAGCTTTAAATCGTATCGGCTGAGTCTCCTCTCTCATTTAAAAAATTTCATGAATGTTTAAATTAATTTATTAAAACAGGTACTGCTGGATCAAATGATTGATACATTGTTTCTTTCGTAAGTGCTCTCTCCTTACGAATAGGAAAATCCCAAAGCATTACTCTCAAAGGTCGACTTCATTAAAATTATCAGTCGAATCTTTGGTCTAACTTTCAAAACGATAAGACCGCCGTTTAAAAGATTTTCCTGTGTGTTAATAATGTTTTCAATCGATGTCTAAATAGTCTGTATGGATCTTGCTACACCTAATTATCCCCTTTTCACCTTATTTCGTTATGTGGACATTCTCCCATAACCATTTTTACAATATATATTTTGAACAGTCAGTTATCATGGAGTGATCATGTTGACGCCGTCTTCGGTAAATGTCGTCGTCTCTGTTTCTTAGTTCGCTGGTTCAGTAGACTTGGTTTGGTCCGACAAATGCGTAGGCTATAGCGTTCAATACCCACAAGAACGGCGGCATATTGCAATTCGGTCATTCCTTATTTGTCCCGATTTTTAGTTTCACCGGATCAGGTGAAGCAGGAACTAAAACACTATTTTGATATCTAGTACTTTTATACTGTTTTATGCTGACCGTTTTTGGTCCTCGTGACCTCAATAAAGCCACTACAATTATTACTATCTCGAGTTTTCAGGAAAACGCTCTTTATTTACCTATTATCAATGCGAATTTGGGAATAGTGAATGTCACTTATCTAATTTCCTGGTGTTTTAAGATCTTTCTCAATCGATTTAAATCCCACATATTTTAATGTATCTCCATTTAAATCACTTCGTTATATGTTCCACTTAAACCCAGAAGAATTATATATTAACGTATCTGCTCCGATTTTTCGCTGCAACAAAATAGGTCAAAAATAAACTCAAGGATAAAATGAATGTGCAACATTTTAACAATTTTAATGCTGACATTTTTATCCATTACGTCAATATGACGATTTACATATTTGTAGAAATGCCAACGTCTTCAATACTAGCTATAGCTAAATTCTAACAACCGTTTTATAATTTGATGAAGATATAGGTGGTCGCAACTATTTAGAGTATGCAGAAACCCCGATATTTGTTTTTTTTACGAGGATTTTTAGTCGACCAATCCGATTGAATACAATGCTATGTTTCGTACGTTGGGTGCGCATACCTTATAAGAGAGGATGGTGACTCCTGGGGATTTTGTGATTGGAGCACACGGTCCTGTTTTCAACGGACCAGGCGCTTCTAAATCTGATCCGCCATTCGCATTACGAAAGTTGGCAAGATCGCAGTTGGATGCAGTTGAAAGAGCCAAAAAATACGCAATGGAACAAAACGTCAAAATTGTCCTCCTTAAGCAAACGCAGCAAACCCAAAGTATGCAGATTAATGCGGCACGAAGAAATCAAACGCTTGCACTTCTCAATCGCATTTATATTGGTTCAATCGCCTACGATATCAAAGAGGACATGCTAAAACAAACATTTATGCCGTTTGGTCCCGTGAAGACTGTAAGCATGAGCTGGGATCCCGCTACCCTGAAGCACAAAGGCTTTGCTTTCGTAGAATTCGAGTACCCGGAGGCAGCTCAGCTTGCGATTGAGCAAATGAACGGCACTAATTTTGGTGGTCGGCTTCTAAAAGTAGGACGACCCAGTAATCTTCCAGATGCTGCCCCTTTCATGACTGAACTGATTCATGAATATAACTTACAATGCCGTATTTATGTATCTGGTGTGCACGTGGATTTGTCAGAATCAGACATGGCTTTAGTATTTGAGGCATTTGGTAAAATTATAATGTGTCAGTAAGTTTCCTTATTTTACTCTATTATCGTGAATCTAGTCTTGTATCTGACCCTTTGCGTCCTGGAGGGCACCGCGGATTCGGCTACGTTGAGTTCGACACAGAACAAGCTGCTACTGCAGCCGTCATGAGCATGAACAAGTTCGATCTAGGTGGACAGCTGCTTCGTGTGACGAAGGCGATATCTCCCCCAGATGGTATCAACACAAGTCCAGTTGCTAGTCATCTTCCCGCGGCCACCGCTGTTGCGGCCGCCTCCGTAACTGCTAAACTACTTTCCATGGAGACTGAAATGGTATGTGCAAATGTGTTTCCGCATTTTATTGCACTGTTTGGTGGTAAATAGCCGCTGTTCGTTAATAGCAAGCGGAAGTATCTCCACCAGAACCTACTATTCCAACCACAAAAACCAGAAATCGTGGCTCAAAGTCACCTCGATCGCCGCGCTCTTCCCGATACTCAAAAAAACCCTCCAAAAAATCCAGGCGAAGGTCGTCAGGCTCCTCGTCCACGCCACTTTCGTCATCTTCGTCCAAGGAGGGAATTTCGAATCGTCATTCACGTCATCGACGTTCACGTGAATCGCGTTCCTCAAAACAGCCAATTGTACCTTCAGAATCCCCCCGCGATCCAAGTAAGTCGAAAATTGTGTGAAAGACCGATTTGTGCAGCATTGCTAAAAGAACATCATGCCCTGTATTTATTGTTTTATTCTATTTGCCTCGTGCCGTTCTTTTTCAAAATGTGGTGTTTTAGTTGCGTAAAATGTCCTCATATGCCTTATACCGCCTCGAAGACACTAGGGTGGCCCTATCTTTGATATTTGAGTTAATCCAACACTTTAGCATGTGTCTCCCGCATTATCTGCCAAACGTCACTCGCCAATTTTCCCGCTGGTTTGCAGTGCGCCATTATCTGCCACTGTGTAGGTCTTTTGGAATGCGAATTGGCTTAAGCCCAAAATTGTCCGGCTGAACCTGAGCGTCAGCTAAATACGACCGCCTCTAAATGGCTGCTATTTCACGTACCCTCTATCTACCCCGACTGTCATTGCTCTAGGCGAACGATTGAAATCAACCTTCTCGACACTCAAACTGCCAGAATCCGACACTCCAGCGGCTGCCAATAACAGCAATAGTAATTGGGCCTCTGTATCCCTTGAGGAGGAGCAGCAACAGCAGCAGTCGTTCGTCCGCTCCAACGACAGTCGGCTCTACTCAATACCTTCGCCTTCGTCCATCCCCCTGCCCCCTCCTCTCTAAGAAGAGACAAATGATGGCAGTGAGTCTCCCAAATTATCACTTTTCTAACTATTTTTATTACGCTGGAGGATGAGCCAGCTTTATGCTTGGCGTTTCCAAAAAAAGTTATTGTGCCGTTTTCGGCGGAGTTGTTCCCCAGAGCTGCCAGAAGAGGAAGAACTCAGTCTGGTTAGATTGCCGATGATGCATCCGGTTTCCCCCACCATCCTCCACATATATCGATTGCAGGCGCACCGCTGCGTCCTTAATTCACAAATTCCCGTGTGAAATCCGACCCACCGCCGCAAGTTTTTTTTGACCTCGTCTAGGTACGGAATATCGTGAGCGTAAATTTCCACGAAAGATGAAAGACCAAGCGATACCATTGTTATGTCCTTGTTATTTGTACATATTCTTTTTTGTTTGACGTTTCAGGCTGAGCAACCTTTTCCGGCGTCACTGCTTTCGTCGTTGGTTGTGTGTAAATAATATGTAGCATGTTCCGCGCAATATAAACAAGTTTAATGCGTTGTAAATACATTGCTTTCTTCTGCTTATTACGGTGGGTGCATGTCAATATACCTACAACGGTGGCAGAACCCCGGAAGACGAGGTTTTAACAACATTTGCCTAGTTTTATACAAGGTATGCCCAATATATAGCCAATTAAATAGTGGGCAAATGTGCCGCTAACACACGGTAGTCAATGAGATTCAAGAATGCACTACATACATGAAGACAGTTCATCTTCTCCCAGGAGCTAGTCCCACTAAGAAAGCATCAGCCACTTCCAGACGATGTTGTACAAAGTCCCCCAACAGTTTAATTAATAGACAAGACGAAACCCATAAAGTCTGTTGGTTTCACCGGATTTAACTCTAAGCGCTGCCGGGAGACGGAGAGCCCCAGACTGAAGGTTGACTGTTGGCGTCGATTACTCGTTTATTCCGGACATGCCGTAAGCTTCATCTTACCGCGTTATAATCGTCAATATCGTTATCATCCTCAAAGCTGTCAACCGGACTAACATCAAAACCTCAGCCTTCGACTGGTGCACACTTTCTCAGCATTTGACTGATGTGCCGAAGTCGAAACCAGGTTATTGGTGCCCCTGTGGTGACTATCTGGCCCTGAACTAATTTATATTTCATAAACAATATCTCTTGTCGTAAATCAATGAACATGTCGGGTTTCTGCACATTTTTCGACATTAACCTTGTCCGGACATATTACCAAATACCAATCGCCAAATGCAATATCTAAAAACAGAAATCAACATAACTAGGATCCTAATCATTCCATTCAGCCCATGGAAAGACTCCCAAAACGTTGATATATTTATTGATGTATCCTTCAGTGTATCGTCTTTGTAGTGCGTCTATCAACGATGTTCCTATTACCAGAAAAAACAAGTATCTAAAATTGGTTTCCAAAGCCTGGATGAATACGACCTTGGGGCTTGGCCTATCCGAACTAGGTTTCCTGTGTCACTTAGTAAATTACCCAGTAGATAACAAGGTGAGAGAGGTTTCAGAAATGCCAACGATTCCGCGGTATGTTTAAATCCTATCAACGATTTCACAGACATTGCTCCGACTTTGGCACCTTTAATCTCCATTCCCCTCGAGCTACCCCCGCACAATTTACTGACTTCCAGCGTTTCAAGACGAGTCTCTAAAAAGCAAGATTTCTCCCTCGTCAAATAAGTCGGTCTATGGACATTATCTCGGCGTTTCCGCCATTTTTTGGCTTCGCATTCCGTTTCAACTGATATTTCGAGAAGGTCAGGCATTCTATTCGTATCTGAAACGATCCTCCTCGCCGTCCCCAAATCCAGGAAGTTCGGCTCGGTATCCGTTCTACCTTTAAAAGTGATACCCAACCGATATTTTTAACGGGCGACGATTCAATTTACATGTGAGTTGATTGACCCTTTAGAGTCTGATCAACATAATCCGTGGAAATAGACAAAGAGCGTACCACAACCGTCTTCGTCCCGGGTTGACACAGCTAACAAATTGCTTCTTTTGTTAATCTCTCACTAACATGAATCACGTCGGTATTGCATGCGAACTAAACCTTTCAGATAACACGCACGGTCGCATTGAGGTTTCCATTGCTAGACTCTAAGTAGGTTTTATCAAGCCACCTTGGTCTAACTTTGCACAACAGACCCTTCCTTCTTCACCAAATAAAAATACAAACAACCCACAGTGTCCCGCAAAACCTGAAGTGAATTCTGGATTTCGGGATCACAACAGAGTAACCAGCCGTCATAAGCAATCGTAATCGTAGGATCCATTGTCATCGGCCCGGAGAACAACATAATTACGGTCCATGATCTGAGTATCTGCGATCCACTAAATTTCAACTTCAACCTTTTGAAATTTTTCAAATTTAAATTATTTATAGTTTTTCAGGCAACTGCAACAGGCTTTCAATGATACCGGGATTTTAGCTTTATTTGTTCAATTCTATCAATTTAACCTACCCAGTGGCCTAAATGGAGTATGTTTCTTTAATTGGTTAGCGTGTTATATTTATTAAAGAAACGAACGCAATACATTAATCGCTTTTTGTTGCACACCAATGAATCCTGTACTGCAAGCCAAAGTTCACGAATGGTTGAATTGGGACAGAGTAAGATTTTGAACTTTCACTTACGGTAAATAGAACGAAACAACAAGAGCCCAAATAGCCGCTCTCGCCTCCGCCGGCGATTCGGGAGATCTATCGAAACTCCTCTTGAAACGCATGGAGTTCGGAACGGCTGGTCTTCGCGCGAGAATGGGAGCAGGATATTCTCAAATGAATGATCTGACAATCATACAAACCGCCCAGGTAAACGTGTTCGACTAGTCTTTAACAACCACTGAATTAGGGTCTGTTGAAATACCTCATGGATCATCACCATCACTTAAAACCAAAGGGTATTGTCGTTGGCTTTGATGCTCGCCACAACAGCAAGGAATGGGCATGTATCACTGCGAATATTTTCATCCGGGCCGGCTGGAGAGTTTACTTGTTCCGTGACTTCAACCCGACACCCTATGTCGCTTTTGGCGTGCGCCACTTCCAAACAGCCTGTGGTGTCATGGTGACAGCCTCACATAATCCTAAGGATGACAACGGCTACAAAGTATACTGGGAGAACGGTGCCCAGATCCTGAGTCCTCATGATAGTGGCATCGCCGATGCAATCCTCGAGAATCTAGAGCCCTGGGATTC
Source organism: Proteocephalus fallax (assembly GCA_028672205.1). Taxonomy (NCBI): domain Eukaryota; kingdom Metazoa; phylum Platyhelminthes; class Cestoda; order Proteocephalidea; family Proteocephalidae; genus Proteocephalus; species Proteocephalus fallax. Next base: position 512,651 of record JAPUBX010001280.1, on the reverse strand, counting down.
TTCTTGGGACTTCTCCGATGTTTTCAACCACGATATGTGCTTAAATCCGATGCCGCATATGGAAGAGGTATATATGGAGACACAGAAGAGGCTCATTTGTTTCAGCGAGTAAGTTCAAATCCAGAAATTATATAATGTTTTGCCAAATTTAGAGCCAATAACAAAGCCTGCCAGGTGCCATTCGTTTATACCGCGATGCATGGTGTTGGCGCGCTGGCAGCAGAGAAAATCTTCCGTCTTTTCGGCTTCAACAACTTTATTCCGGTTGCTGAGCAGGTATTTCCTCTTTTTTAAAAGGTAGTCTTACTTCTTTTGAAATAGATTAAACCAGATCCCGAATTCCCCACCGTCAAATTCCCGAATCCCGAGGAAGGCCGATCTGCCCTTGAACTGGCTATGGCGACAGCCAACAAGGCCGGTGCCACGGTTATCTGTGCAAATGACCCTGATGCCGACAGAATGGCCGTTGCCGAAAAACTGCCCTGGTAAGTCGAATTGCATATCCTTATTTGTACGCAGACTTTAACGCAGCGAACCGTTATACCATCAACATTTTCGGGAATCTGTATTTCCCTAATTTTTGAAATGCGCGAATATTCATTTGTATGTTGCAAGATGTTCCGTTAAGATTTCCATGAAATACTTTCATTCGCCTGCTATAGATGATTGTATTGTCTACCATCTGTATATATAGTTTGCATACGTTATCGTTGTGTTCATCGCAAATTATTTACCCCAACAAACCCAGCGAGTTCGTTTGGTTGGAATTTGGGTATGATCTTTATATCTAGTGAGACGCACCTTAATTTAACTCCGATTTTCATGGTTTAATCTTTGTAAGGTTTTACGGTCCTCAATAGCTGTTCATATTGTGTTTATTTGCCGCTGTTATTAAAGTCGCGCACCCGATCTGCTAGTCTCAAGGCATGATACACTTTTCATCGTCAAGGAATCGTGCGGCCATTAAGTGGTGCCGCCCTAAATCGACGTCATTACATGGTGGTCCACAGATCGATGACTTTGTATTGCAAATTCGACGTTACCACTTTAACGTAGTAAATATCTTAATCTACGTAAGAGCATTCAATCCAGCACGGTTTTAAAAGAATAATCTATAGTTTAAATTCTAGAAGGCTTAATTAATCACTAATCCGGGTATCATCATCACAAACATTGTGGAGGTTCTAGCACCATTTCAGGGTAGGAAAAATCTAAATCGAATTTGTGCGACTGTCTCCTTCTAGAAGATAAACCGGCTGCTTCATGGGCGCTGAATTGAGGGTTCTGGGGGATATTGTAACAGTCGGGATCGTCCCGAGGTCTCCCACAGCAGTGTCGGCACCCATCTTACCCCGACGGTTTAGCAGTCTGCTTTCTTGCTCGCGCACAAACACCGATTGATGTCGTCGATATTGCGTGTGCCTGCGTGTTTTAAGTGCTATTTCAAGATCAACGTCCATCCGACGATGCACACCACCCATACTCATTTCCGATGACGTCTGCCGCCTTTCATGTGGGCGCTCTTTCCGCTTACGTGGGGTACCACCCGTCTGTGCACTCCTGAGCCCTAGGGTTCACCCACCACTCCAATCAGCATCTCGTGGTCTCCCAATCTCATCTCGGGTATAGGATGGTGAACTGCCAGTTGGCCGGGGGGGGTGTTTGTGTGTCCGCCAGTTTCGTTTTATGCGAGGCAAATGGTCTTTGATTGATCCCGCGACAATGAAACACGTAAATAAACACCACATTATCGTTTGTTGATTGCATACACTGATTTGAATCCACACCTTCCGCGGCGACCTGGCGACTAATTTCAAACACCAGGATATCGCCTCTGTTTAGATCATGTGCTGGCACCGTTAATTCTGACGATAATCACTGGGGTCTCTGCCGGCGGCTAACACACCTTCCACCCGCGGCCCTTATCATCAACCCTGCGTGTTCAAGTGCCACGTGCCACACCTTACCGCCCTGTGAAGAGGCACATGTTTTCACAAACACCGAGGCTCACGCTCTCCTCGTCTTGTCTGGCCTAGGGGCAAGCAGAAACCGATCGCGTTCCACGAAGAGATGTTGATTTCCACTCGAGAACTCCTTTGTTGGTCCTGCACCCAATTGCGAATGCTACACCATGGCTGACCCGCCATGATATAGACAGTAACTAGGATTTTCGCCGGGAACTTTAATATTCCGTACTCCTGAGCTAGATTGGCGCACTTCGGAGAGGAAGGCTACGTCGAGGCGTTAGTTGTGTAGCGGGCGGGCGGTGATGCATGGGCATCTGGTGTCTAAAAGCGTCCTGACATTCTAGTGGCCGACGTGTAGTTTGGTGTGATGGTTCAAGCTTACTGTGGAGGATAGGAAGAGGGGGCAACTGGTTTGTTGCCTCGAACGTTTGGGTGGGGGTCTCGCGGATGCCATAGCATGGGCATCGGGTGTTAGATTCTAGCCTTTACACCCGCCTGGGTGCATCCCGCAAGGCACCAGGGGTCTGCGCGATGCGATAATTGAGATGCTGGCCTCCCGGAGGTGTCCGCGAGAGGTCAGCAGAGTCGTCCAGAGCCCGCTGATATGAAAAAATAAATGAAAAAAAATATAAAATTTAGGTCATATATGTTCCAAAGGCAACTTCAACGAATACTGGTGCAGTTGGATCTGTTAATTCAGTTCTGTGCTGGATTTGAAAAATCCGATTTTATGCGTGAACTTCGACCAAATTGGCGTGCTACGCCATCGGTATTTGGCGGTGGATAATTAGAGACCAGCGTTTGTGTCCTATGGGGTATTGTAGCCCCGAAAATAGCCCAACTGCACCCTACCTATGTGTTAGGGAAAGTGGTCGGTGCAATTTATGGAGTGCAGTTAGGCCAGCAAATGCAAATCCATTAATGTACGCGAACTGGTATTCAATACGACCTCGTGGTGTGTGTCAGAAGCCGGCATACATGGCAAAACGTCCAAATAACCACCCGAGTTTCATTTCAGTGGCAAGTGGAAGATCATGACGGGCAATGAACTGGCAACTCTCCTGGGCTGGTGGATGTGGACCAACTGGAGACAACGCAACCCTACTGCCGACCGTAAGCACCTCCCCACCCCCCCCGATACCCCACCCTCTGTCATTTTTCGGGCACATTTTTCCACTGGCCTCTTGCCGCGCCCCATTTGAACGTGCAAAACGAATGGGCTTCTTCTTCTCATCCTTCCCCTCACGCGTGCTGCCTGCTGCTACCGGGATCTATCTACACGCTTTTACCGAGAGTTTGGGTTCCCGCCTTTCAATCGGTGTGGTGGCTGCCGAATGCAGACAGCCTCTTGGGGGGGGGGGTCATGGGGCCAGTAGACTGCCCGCTCGAGGCTCAAGACCGGGACGATTCAGTTATTTGTATTGCGGAGTCCGTGGTCCGAAATCATTCTCCTCCCTGGTACCTCTGCGTCATTCAAAGCTGCCTTTGCTGCAGAACTGGAATCCAGGATTCCATTCTGCACGTCATTCAACAGTGATAACCACAGCATATCCTGCAATTAATTAACCACCACTGCATCAACAGGGCTACGACCATTAAAACACCACTTCTTACTTTTTTTGCACAGTCTCAAAGGCCTATATGATTGCCAGCACAGTCTCATCGAAGATTCTGCGTGCCATCGCCCAAAAGGAGGGCTTCCATTTCGAAGAGACCCTCACGGGCTTCAAGTGGATCGCGAACAAGGCCTACGACGTCATTCAAGAGGGCAGCCAGGTTATCTTGGCCTTTGAGGAGGCCATTGGTAAGCAAGCACACCGTCACTGACCCCATCTCACTGACGACAGGGCCTCCCCTTCACATCGGCATAGCCACTTGTTCGAGCCCTATCCCCACCAACCGGAAGACTGTAAGAGAAGGCGGGTTGGGGGAAGGGGGGTCTAGAGAAATAAATTGATCAACCTCGTCTATTGACGAATGAGCCCATGGAGCACATGGAGGCCTTAAGTGGCCTAATCTACGACATTGAGGTGACATGGTTAATGGACAGAGCGTGGATGTCTGGTTCAGGATCGAGGTAAATCACGTGAAGAATCCATCAAGGGGAATTAATAAAAAATATCCGTTTTCTTGGCGAATGCAAACGGTTCCCTCAACACTCAGGTTGCTGTAGGCATCGATTTTTTAAGACAGCAGGCGTGGGTACCTGGATGGTTTGTGGGGTTTTTACCGGCTTGGTGTTAGATCTGTTCGTCAATGTACATTGTCGCCGTTGTTATTGTTGCTGCGTTTATTAGTTTTATCTTTCATGGGTGAGTTGGGGAAGTCGATAATTCTTGTTATTGGGGTGATGGAGGGATGGGAGGGACACTACAACGACCGTTGCACTGGTCTCAGTGGTGATTTACCTCGCAGCGCGATCACTGAGGTGTCCAGGGCAAGAAAGTATCAACGGCATGTAGGGACACCTGCATTTGCACAACCACTCCGCGTTATGTGGTCTGGCGTTTTTCCCCGTAATTAGTGGTCATAGCGTGTAATAGCACTACCGGTGGCCGATAAACCGGTTTCATGAATGTTTTCATGTTGATTTTTGGGAATATTTTTCGAGGTGGCAGCGTCCTCAGTTCCACCCAATGAGAAGCCCGAAGTGGGCGCGGCGTAATTAAAAACTTCACCGTTGGGCCACTTAGCGGGGAGATTGGGTTTTACTGGGTCCGGGAATTTCCCCTTTTGGTGGAATCAAATGGCATCGTCTTATCCGCATGGGTCTAAGTGATTTACGTTTACAAGGGAACACCTGGTTAAGGGAGCCTTCTAAACTTTCTGTGCAGGTTTTATGTGTGGAACCACGGTGCTGGATAAAGACGGAGTCAGCGCATTTGCCGCCGTCTGCGAAATGACCTCATACCTGTACGAAAGAAAAATCAGCCTCGTGCAGCAATTGGCCAACGTCTTCGACACGTAAGTCCCCCCCCCCTTCGTCCTCCGGACATTTATGTCGCTTCGAAGCCGACGAAACAGTGAGGCTGTTTCAGGCACAACAATAATTACATTTTTAGCGCCATACCCCAGATACTCACAAAAGGTAGTAGTAGTAGTATTGAAAACCAACATGTGTTCGTTTATCTCCTGCTAGGGGATGTGCCCGTTTCACGGGTGTTTCCATGATGATTCTTCAGATTATTGTACAGATATCGGCGTCCGCAGTGCCACTCGAAATGCCAGCGCACCAGATATCCCCAGTGGGTCACCCAGTTGTGGTACTAGAAGTGGTTCCAGTAGTCGTTCGGGTGGAGCTGGGGTCACCAACATCTGTACAGTATTCCCAAGAATCTGTATGGCAACAACAATGGAGCCGGTTTATCCGCCTGGAGGAGGCAGTCGCTCGAAACCATCCAACGCACCGTCGTCGTCGTCGTCGTCGTATTTGCTAACGCACCGTCTCGATTGTCGACTAGTCTATCTTGGTGCACTCAAATTATACAAACTGACAAAAAACGGTTCGAACCTTCAAATTGAAACCTTCTTCAGTCAACTATATATGATCAAAACATTGGTGCACGCAAATATGCCCCTTTATCGGCATGTTTACTTTCTGTAGCCGGCGGCGTTTTTTTAGGTTGGCGGTACATTACTGTCAAGTAGGTAGTGTTGAACGTAGGTTCGTAAACAAAAAACGAGATTTAAAAATTTAAAAAGAATCCGAATCTCTCTCCGCCTCTCCTTTTGTGGTCTTGTGGTGCGAGGGTCAAGAGCCCAGGTTCATGGGTGCATCGTAGATGTGGGAGCAATACGTTGGTGGGCCCGCCGTAATCATATTCTCCTGAATCTTCATGCCAAACACACCCATTTAGCCAGATTGACCATTCCGTCGAACTAGGACAGCGGAATTTCAGGACATGTTTTTGCTGCGGGACAAAATATTCGTGATATTTTGTTGACCCAAGTTGACAGTTTCTTTCATCCAACAGGTACGGAAAGCACGTCTCCAACAACAGCTACTACTTCTGCTACGAGCCGCCAAAGATTGACAAGATGTTTGAACGCCTTCGCAACATGCCTGAGACCGGTCACTATCCGAGCGCATGCGGCCGTTTCAAGGTCACCGGCGTGCGTGATCTCACCGTCGACTACGATAGCCACTATGCCGACAAGAAGGCAGTGAGTTCATGTGAAATCGTCTTCTTCTTCCTCTTTGGCGCGACTAGCTCCGGCTTCATGGATATCGCGAGTCGTAGCCACTCAGAACAGATTGCGATCCAGTTACGTTTCTAGCGACCCACACCGTAGACGTTCTGTGGTTCTAAATGCTCCACACCCGCTTTGGCGTTGCGGATTCACGTTTTCAGTTGTCCGCAGGTACTGCAGCATCAAACTGCGCATTGTGTCGGCGAAAAACAACGGTATATAAACTCTGTCCGGTGTAGAAGTAGAGAGCTGGTGGCACCAGTCTGCTTTCAGGATTCGTCGCAGACACCATTGATCGGAAACTTCCAATCTCCCTGTGTCTAAGACACGCAGTGTCCTGGTTTCACAGCCATAGGTTAGGATGGGATCGATAGCGGCGTTTTTGTTGTTGTTACTGTTATTTCGTGGTTTTAGCGCCTGCCCGTGAGCTCGGCAAGCCAAATGATAACCTTCAGTTTCGACAACGGCGTCATCCTGACCCTCCGAACCAGTGGCACTGAACCCAAAATCAAGTTTTACTCCGAACTCTGCGGCAAGCCTGAGGACACGTGCGTTTATTTTGGCTGGTTGGTTATCCACCGGCATCGTGTAACAAATGTTGTGTTGATTAAAAGTAATTATGGTCACCCGATTTCATTTGCGCTCATGTCCAGCTCCTTCTAGCCGCATGTAACGTCTACTTATACAGGTTAAGTAGAGTTTGTTTACGTTTCTTTCTTACTGTAGGCGTTCCATGGAGGAGCTTGAGGCGGAGTTGGCAGAGCTGATTGACATCATGGTTGAGGACTTCTATCAGCCTAAGATCAACGGATTCACTGCCCGATCGGATTAGAAAACTGCAATGGTCGTGCTCCTCCTCCTCCACAATCCCAACTACCCAGTCAATTAATAATCGTGCCGTAGTTTTTATCTGTGTAGAAAGGTCAAGAATAAGCGTCACTTGTCGATTCTATTAATTTCGTTATCTGATTTTATGCTGGTCTCGGTGTGTGATGCGTATTTAAAGCCAAGGAACGGTATTTCGAATTACCTAAAAGGAGCTCAGATTTTTGAAATACACACCTACGCGATTCCAACACTAGTTGCAATTCAAAACACGGAGGTGTATTCTGATTTTTATTTTAAGGAATCATGCAATCCGTGGTTGCTGCATAAATATTGGTACAGCGGATTTTCTGTTTCAGTTAACTTGCAAACAAAATATTAACCTTCTGGACGCACACCCTCCATGAGGGAGCGAAAGCCGTTAGGGACGTTTCGCTCGCGTATCTTATCCCAACGGTGTGAAGATGGGGTTGACGTTTGGTTAATCACCTGGTTTCATCATAGTATCTCTAACGGCCATCATCACGTTAGATTCCGAAAGTATGTATATTCTGCCATGTGAATGGGTACGATGTGCTATACTGCGCACAGCACTCTTAATGATAAGAATGGTATTCGCTTTATTGGGGTCACGAGTATCAAAACGTTCATCATTAGAATTTCCAATAAAAAAATGCTATAGAACATTGTGATCATATGTAGACGTTGCAGAATAGGTTTACTCGAAAAAAACGATAAAGCAGAGACACAAATTTACAAGAAAGGCAAAATAAACCCTAAAAGTATACAAATGATGAGCTGACCCCGAGTAATGCATGCAAGGCAGGCTATGATGATTAGGATTTCGCGGTTGGGGACTCGATTGACTGCCTCCTGTAACTCACCACAAATCTGCCACGAGTACTCTGCAAATGACCACCACCTTTACGGTTCATAAGCCCAGTAACTAGACACCCGAAAATTTACGTTGGTAATATTGGCCTTGAGGCATCGGAGGTTTTTTGCGTGAATGACCATACTATTGTCCAGGCCATGCTATTGACTCAATCGTTTCAGATGTCATCATATTGACATTCGAAGGCCCACCGTTTCCGATGCAGATTTGATTGAGACGACGAGGAACTTGAAGTTCCAGTACATCCTTATTGACAATAACGATCTCTATACTACCTGTGGGGTTGTTTAAAACGGGAAAAAGCGGAAAGTGAAGAAGAATTTCTCTTGAGAATGTAACGTCATTGCCTTCAAAGAGGTCGAGGTGGTTGCGGTCACATCATGTGCGTGGGTAAAAGGCGAGTTTTAGGATTCTTCCTTATCGGTGTATTTACCGTTGCGAACGCTGCAATTAAGTGACGCTGACAAAAATCCCAAACTTTGGTTGCAGCAAGCATGAAAATGACCCACTTTTTATAATCCGTTTGATCACTGTCGTCATATCGTATTAGAAACGGCTGCACTTAAAGTGGAGACCCATGAAGCGCTGGGCTAGACACCGCCGACGGTAATGATGCTTTAAAAGCCAGCCATTATATTCCCATTTAATACCTTTTTTTTAATCGGAGCAATTACTTCTCAGAGACACATCGTGATTCCTGCTAATCTTCCAACGATAACGGATGCAGAAGCATTAAATCATTATTTGTGTGACTTCATTCGGGAAGATTGACAACCTTGCAATTTTCGCTGACATGGAAACTATTTATTGAAAAGATTTAATACGACCACACGCATAATCGTCTTTGGTCGGCACCTCCAGATTGGGGTTGAGAAGAGCGGATATTGGGCGCTTTTTTACGGGCATTTTGAAAACTGGGAGACAGGAAGCTGAATACCATCTTACTTCACCCAAAGGAGAAAAAAACGACTGTAGTATACTTGTATAACAAATTATCCCGATAAATCCGATTGCCCATAAAGCTAAAAACACGGAGTCAATATATAATAATGTATCAATAAATGCCATCACTTATAAATCATCATCTTCATAAAAATGTTGTTTACAACGAGTACAGGAGTGCCAAGGAGTTGTCCTCTCCTTTCCTAGGCACGGATTGAGGCCCCGAAAGCACGGTGATCGGAGGTTTGGTAGAAGGAGACTGCAATCGGGATCAGACCCCATCCACGCACTCCGAAGACGAACTGCGGGCCAAAGCACGCCAGGCACTCATTGATCGTACCAATCCTGGTTTTCTGTTGTCTATCGATCCCGCAGTGCCAACCCGTTGCGGCGCATGGTCGGTGTAAAACGTGACAGCCGACGGCGTTGTAGAAGGCTTGACAGCTTCTCCGTGCTGTGTTTTTACAGCGACGTTTTATTTCTTCGTTGTTGAGTTGGTTAGGCCCGTCCGTGATCGAAACTCCGCAATCTCTTATCGTCTTCGACGCGTAGGATTGGTCATGATTCGCAATCGTAGGTGAGGATTGGACGGATTACAGCGCGGCAGACGCGAGCCTTTGTCTGGAGACTGTCTGTCTCGGTGCGGATCCACGGAGTTGTACGAATTTTGAGGCATTTCATCCGGGCGCTGTCGAAAAGTATTTGAACTTCTGCTTTCGATGAACCGTTTGGACAAGGTGGCGCAGCCCGGATATTTGAATGCTGCGATTTGTGTGAGAGAATTGCTAGAAGATTAAATCATGGGCAGTTGATGAGATGCAGGTTGTTCGACAACTTCAATGGACGAGAACATTCTTAGTTCCACGGGAAGAGGTGAAGCAAGACCTCAGGGATGCTTTGCATACTTTGAACTTTTGCTTCTTAATGTTGCAATATCTGGTCCTTGTGGCCTGAATAAGACGATAAGTATTATTATTATAACGTCTACGGAAACGTGGCTTGTAATGTTCCATTCTGTGCTCGTTTTGAAGGAGAAAGCGGAATTGGTAAATGCGAGCTTTTTCATGTTCGAGGTAAAAAAACGGTGGTGCCTTCTTATAAGTTTCAGGTTAAAATAAATCAGCTGGTTTAATTGACTATTCACCCTTTGCAAACAATTCGTTTTGCCGTAATCTAGCCGATGATGATTAATCACTGCAGAAATTGAGAATCTAGAGATTTTAGATTAGTACAGTTAAAACTACCATAGCATCGATACTACTCTAGGTACCTTGCAACCGGTAATGCCACTTATTCTCCTTATTTCGAAATATGTTATGCATCTTCGATGATCTCGAGTTTCCGAGAGTACGGCCAATATTAATGCTATTAATTTCGTGAGAAATGGGCATTGTCCACGGCGAACGCAACTCATGTTTTTTTGCCAATGTTACATAACGACAGTATCTTTCAAGTTGGAGTTTGTTTTTGCAAATTCGTATTCAACACCAATTTTAAATGGGAAATCTTCATATGTTTATGAAAATATATATAGAAAAGGGTCTACAATCTATGAAAAAATGGGGGGTTGGCAATTATACGGTCGGTGTACTCCCCAAACTCGACCAACGGCAGTGCGGGTGGGAGGGTTGCCAAAGAGGATTTGACGACCGGGTGCAGCTTTTTGGAAAAAATGCTTTTACTTTTGTTTATCCTTTAGGGTTTCTCCTGTCTAGGTTTCAGACAAATATTTTTTAAACGCCGCCTTCTTCAAGCAATTTTGTTAACACAAATAAGCAAGTTTACATATCATCTTCGGCGAGCAACTGGAGATTGTTCTGCGCCATTGTAAACAGTGACATCTAACGAAATAAATGATAAGGCTTGGGAACCCGGGCAACTTAAGAATGATTTGCGAGCAATAAGATTATTTAAACAGTGGAAAAAAGGTCGTCATTATTTTCCGCCCAATTAATTGTCACAACAACGCCAGTAAATAGGCTTAATGCGCGAAACTGATTATCGCAAACCAACATTTCAAAATGTTTCCCTGGGCAGGAGACTGCAAGAGATAGTACTGCCAAGAGCGATGCATGACGCGTAATTTATGCCACAAAACTGGTCACATTGCACGCAGATGTAAATCATTCGAAACATTCATCATTCAGTGGTTTAAAGCAAATAAAGAAACTGTTCTCACAGATGGTTTCAAATCATAGACTGGATCACACCTTTGGAACGTTTTTGCGCGTGTTATGGATAGGGTTTTTCAATGGTCGACTTTAGGCGTTGACGAAACTTTATATACTTCGGGAGTTTAATTTAGCTTTCTTGATAATTTAACTCGCTGTTATTTCGCTTATTCGTGTTAATTTATTCTGCATCTTCAGGGTATAATCGCTACTTCTTTTATCACTTTTGTTTGTTTGTAGCTGAAGGTTTTGGTCCTCTTGACATTAATAAAGCGAATACCATTAGTTTTGTCATTATTATTAAACTAGTGTTCAACCAATTTAATTACCCAATGTTTAAGTCTACCGCTTAAGTCTTCCACGAAATATTTGGTTGATCTGCCCCCCGAAAATCCCAAATTAGATAGCAAGATCCAATGAGGTTTCACATCAATGACAACATCACACAGTCTGATCGGATAATCCAGTACGCCTAACCTTGACAATTCAACTTTTATGGAGCTGTCAACCGCGAATACCACATTGCCACAGATAAAAAGCTTAAATTAATCAGACTACAACCTCTTTGGAAATGAACAACTACAAAATGCCTCTGAAATGTGTTGTAATCTGTTTTGTTTACAGCCCGAAGACGTCTCGAGCAAACAGGTCAGCTGCCGTTGTGCAACGTGGATGATAGTAAGTGCATCTGTGAAATACAACACCGAAGCAAGCAACATATTCAACACGTTGTCTCTCGACACAACTGCATGGAACCGGTCAGCGCAATCACCAGCTCAATGCTCCTTCAGCCATTACTGGTCAGAAGAAAAGAAGTGGGCGTGTCGACGCGGAAATGCATTTCCGGCTTAATTAAGGCCATGAGATCGGTCTAGACTTCGGAAATCGCATACCGCGTTTCCATCTTCCACAAAACACCGCGTCTGCCCTGACACTGTCTTATCGTTTTTGGAAGATGGACTTGACGTCCCATTTAATCTTCAAGCCCCTTTTGATCTCCATTACGGACATCTCTTGTCAGAGATTAGTGCCACGGCCTCCATGGTCGATTCCCAGTGTGGTTTGTCTTTGTGCAAATCAAATGAATTCCCAAACTACCATTAAACATGTTCTCGGTAGAATACGCTTGCGAAACGTGGCCTCCACAAGTTGAAGATGCTGGCCTTCTGCGATTCTTTAAAGAAGACTAGTGTGTCCAACTGACCAATGATGAGGTTTTCCCATAGTTTCCCGAAGGACACATTGGTCATTAATTCATTACATGTATTGTTCTCATTGGCCCATTCGTTAAACTCGCTTTCATTGGAAATTCGTGTCCTCGGGTATGTATAAAGTGACTTGCATTGTCTGTGTACACATGAGCCTGCTTTAGTCCCGCTTCCTGGTTTATCCGTTTGCGTGCTAAGTTCATTTTTATTTGATTTCGCTAGCTCCTTCGAGAGGATGAGTCGTCTTCATTATGTTTCTTGGGAATTTGGTAAAGATGGCGGGCCCAGCGCCAACCGGTTTTGTTCGAGGGGCGACTCCGGACATTTAACATTCGAGTGTGTAACGCAAGGCAGTAGGGATCGTTGGGATGGAATAGCAACCGCCTTCCTGGCCGTTGGATCATCCTGGCAAGGATCTCCTCCGCCCGAGGTATTCCTTTGCGTTTTCACCGGTAGATTGACTGCCCGCAGCGGGTTTGACCCGTCCGTCAAGCACTTTACCACCGGGTTCAGCCTTTGCCGCATGCAGCTTCTTGGGCACCAAGACCAGCGACTTACCCTGAGGCATGATAGACCCCGCGAACACCAGAGGTGCTACTTCCCCCCCGTCAACCCACACAGCCATTGCGTGCTAACCGGGTGTCCTGGGATCCTATTGTCGAAGCAACACTAATTAAGCTGGTCGTGAATACTATAGATCCACATTATTCAGGACACACAGCAACAAATACGGCCTCCTTGACGCCTTCTGTTTGATGTCCACTTCACTTTGTGTTTCCGACAGCGGACAAGCGGATTTCGTAACATTTAGCAAGTGATTCCACGCCAAACAGCCGCGTGCCTCTCAAAACGGTTGTGGAGGAACCCGCTTGGGGTCCTGCGTATTTATTGCCGTCTTCCCACTTGGTGGTGTCAGAAAACGTGGGAAACTGCATTTCGTGTAGTGTAATTGTGTGTAGCCTTAAGTCAGTCTTTTATTAAGCCAGTCCTTTCCATTCTTTCAATAATGATGTCTGTCTCAGAAAGACTGCCGCCATGGGGCGTGTCAGATGGCGAAGACGACACACAGTTCGTCGACTGAGAGTCACGATTTTTATTGAGGACGACAGATGCGGGGTGTTTATTCTTTGCAATTAATTCTCGGACATCAGTACAAACGACTGATTCATTTTAGAACCCTGATTTGCATCCCGTAAAATTAATTCCTGGTTGGCATAGTTCGTGGACTTGACATTTTGGTAATAAATCCGTTTGATTCTTGAATGCCATTGGTTTGATTGACTGCGTAAATCGACGTTTATGCATGCGTCACAAATCTTCACAAAATATTTATTTGATGGTTTTATTGCAAGTGTGGGGGACATGTTTGAAACCCCCAGTACTCGAATTGTTTAAACTAGGCCGCTTTACCTGACTTCATTATTAAATGATAAATGCGCTGCAGATTGGGTAATCTGTATGAATATTAATCTTTCAACGCGACAGTACTTCGTTTAGAAGGGATAGTAAAACAATAGAGTTTCCGCGATACGAACGGCCAATAAAATGATCAAAAAACATATATGTTGGTGGATACGAAAGTTGTTCTATTTGGGTTGTGTTATGATGCACACAATTGTTTAAATATCAGGAGAAACATATTGACAAACCGTTTCCCTAATTAGGACAGATGTGGTTAGAATGTGATTTTTTGGTACCAAAGTTGCTGAGTGGTTGATACGTTTGACAGGATTTTCTGTTCCAGGCAATCTACCCGAAGACACAAGACTGTTTCTGACCAAACTTCGAACGGAAATCATAGCTGCTTAATCGATAAATCTCGCACAATGTTGGAGTAAACTGCTGCCTTGGAAAGGGGAGACATTTTTGACCAATGAAGTCTGTTTGTGGTTATCGTGGTTTAGTGGATGTTGCGGGAAAGTTGATGGCATTTGCATAAAGAGTCTTTGGAATATGGTGCTGAGCTGGCATACCCAAGGCTACCAGGAGTTTATCAAGGGACTATCTCGAGACATTGCTAGCCTCCTTAAGGATGAACCGGCTTATATTGAAGCCGGCACTGTCCAGTGCGGTTGAATCGGGTCAGAGGAAATTGTGGTTCCAGCGGCGCATTCCGTTGAACGACTGTAGGCCACAAGCGCGTGCATCCAATCTACGGATTCAGATGCCTACTTATCCGACAGCTCCAACTCGGGCATGCCTCTGCAAATTCATGTTTGTCCCATATGATACTTGACTTCCCGTTTAGTAGTTACTCAAACACATACACACACAGGCATTGAAATAAGCAGTTGTTTATTTAGAAAAATTGTGCATTGGCAGACAGCCCAAAAATCGCCACTGTCTAGACAATGTACAAGGTTACGAATTGGAAAGTTGCCCGACACGGTTTTACTAATACGCATCGCATACACCTAAGGCAATTCGTAGTATGATGCTGTTTTTCCCCGATAATTTCACAATTTAGTTAAAGAAGAGCGCTCGGAGAATCGTGAAAACTACGATTAGTGCGAATATAAGAGTTTTAAACCAAATAATGTGGTTTAAAAATATAAACCCGGGTGGTTTCATTATATTTCATATTTTTTTCGGGTCAATTATCTTGAGATTTACCAAGAGGGGTTCAGGTTGCTAAGGGTAGTTTAAAGGTGTCAATGAATACAATAACCAAAAAACCTGCCAATGAGTAAATATGAACATTACCTACTGTGCAATTAATTCTCCTTTCACTGTCTTATAAAACATTCATTTTCTTTGAAGGGCCTGTTTGAACAGCGGAGAATACTGGCAGGTTAAAAAAACCATTTTCGTAGGGATTTTATTATCATTCAATAAATTTTACCGACTTTTTATATTCAATGCTATTTCAAAATATTATTTTTCAATCCATTAAAAAATCTATTAATTACTTTTGAAAATTATAATTCAAATGTTCTGCCGCCCCGAAAACGACCAACTAGGTTTATACATTTATTTTAATTTCACGATTTATCTTTTAATCTAGTCCGAATTCGTTCATACAATCCCGAACACAAAAGGTAATTGTGTCATAAAAAACGATATTTGCTGGAAGAATTTTATGTACTAAAGATATGCTTGTATAGCAAAAAATGTGCTTCACCGAAAATGACCCGTGCGGAATTGTGGAATCCACATTTTGTCGGTAATAGCTGAAAATTAACCCCGGAACACATTGCTTCAGCTTTCGCCAATTACCACAAGCGTGCACAAAAGCGTCCCGTTGATTGGTCACCAGGGTTGACAGGATGCGCACGGATTGGACGAGCGCCAAAAGCACGCGAAAGCGGACAGCATTCTCATTGTAATTGCACACAGAACGAAAATGCATCATCACTTCGGCGGGAGACACGCAACCTCTGGGAATTCGTAATGCCATCGCATTCATCATGAACAGAAGCTGCATCGGAAGCACGCCAAAGAAAGGGGTAAACGAAGAAAGCGGTTGCATTCCTAACAGCTCTTCAATGACCTCCAGTATGAATGAATCCCCGAAATTCGGATATAGTTTTCTAGCATCTACGGAGCCCGCACAGACTCCCACAATCTCAATTCTAAGCCCCCTTGACCTGCAAGATGCCAAAAAAGCCTTTGCCCTCAAGATTGCCGGGGCTCTACCCAGCGGTGGTTCATCACCAGCGAAGATTATCCACGCATTTATTCAGGTTAAAGATTATGAAGGATTGGACAAATACCTGGGAAAGCATACCGTTTCTAAGGACGTGCTTAATTTTGCCCTTCAAAAGGCCTGCATTGCCTCAAATGCCGAAGTTCTGGATGTTCTGGCAACGCACGGGGCCAATGTCGACTTTGTCGATCAATTTGGAACAACGGCTCTGCATTTTGCAATGCGAGGGGGAGGTAATCCGTCGGTTTTGTTGGCCTTACTAAAACATGGAATGCAATTCCGCGAGTGGAGGAACGAAGGACAAACCCTTCTACACTGGGCGTGTCAATGGGGCCACTTCGATATTGTAAGGTGAGTCT
Source organism: Proteocephalus fallax (assembly GCA_028672205.1). NCBI lineage: Eukaryota > Metazoa > Platyhelminthes > Cestoda > Proteocephalidea > Proteocephalidae > Proteocephalus > Proteocephalus fallax. The sequence goes on along the minus strand of JAPUBX010001280.1, from coordinate 496,447 downwards.
CAACTCGCATTTTCCTATTTGTAAGACATTTCAATGAAGGTTAGCATCCTTCAATCAATCCTTAAATGCCAAATGGAAATCAATTTCACCAACAAGCATGCAAGCAGTAAATAAACATTAAATGCAAAATCCCCTCATATATTTAATCCAGAAACCATTTAATATGCTACTCTTTCGATTTTTACCAACCCGATTATCGATTTTTCGCGGCTGGCTTTACGCACTAATGGCATGATGCTAAAATCTATAATTTGAATAACCGAGTTCAGTGCATTGAATGCAAAATGTGGTCACGGCGTATTTATTGATGCTATAAAGCGTAGCCTGAGGGCTAATAACGACCGCAATAGTTAGGGCATTTGGACGATTAAGGACCCTCTAAGGTCACCTATTTGCGCGTGTGGACCATTGGAGATGGTCTTAATTTTATGCAAGTTGTTGCTCCCATCCCAAACCGTACTTTAAAAGTTGGCAACCCCCCTTCAGCGTTTCTTTGAGCGACTTAACCTGACCGATCCGTCAACAATCTTAAACCATCATCAAACAACCTCTGACCGTGATGCACATTCGGTAGTGCTGTCTGGAATCAGGGTTAACCCAAAACATTTAGCTAGTTGTGAAAATGAAAATTCGTTTCTCAAACATTTTTTAAATTAACTGGTTTGTCCGTGGGATTTGTTTCTGTTTAGTGTTTAAACAAACAGCCAGTGTGAATGAAATGATTTTTTGGACTGTTTCCCATACAAAAGAAAGGCGGTTTCTTGAACCCTAATCGCATTCACACCTCTGCAACACAGACGAATATTGTCATGCTCACTTCGCTATCAAGCATTGCGTGTGTAATAAATACGAACTTACGACAGCGGGACTTCAAATTTACCGATAGCAAACGATCCACTTTGGCTTAACTGAAGCAGGTTGATGGGCGCTAAATTGTCGACTGTGGCATTTGATACGCTTCCCCGGTTTCATCTTCTCAGCCCCCAGGTTGCTACGCCCGGCATAAAAATATACTTCACCAACTACAAGACCAAAATGGCGCCACAGTCATAACCCGATGTTGTCCCAAGAATATTCAAACATAGTTGATAGATTGTGTCCTTAAGTTGGTGGCAAATTCATGCGACATATACAAAAATATCTAACAAATTTAGTCCCACACTAGGACTGGTAGGTCAGTGGTTCCAAATTTGTGTGTACCATGGATTCTTGCAAAGCGTGCAATTCAAACAAACATCGTGTATGACCATAATTATCTATGCAAATTAGACTTCGTTTATGTGTTGTGCAGCTAATCCGCAAACGCTGAAGTACATCTCCGAAGGCCCACTTCTTTCAGCCCAAAAGAGTTTCTCCACAGATTAATTCTTGAAAAATATCACCTGGAAATCGAGAATTCCGATAGGAATAATTATTTCGTTTACTTAGGTGTCCAAATCCAGCAATATTTGATAACCGTGTTTTCCGAATGGCCCGTTGAAAATCGGAATCAAGTTTTCTTTTCAGGAAAAGTTGGAGAGGTTGATTAAATTCTCAATGCACGTTCAGTTTTGTGGTGATACGGTCTTAATGAACAAGCGTAAACCGCAAAACAAAACCTTTTTAATGTCATTCCTAGGTATTTTGTGCATCGAAGTGTTGGCAGGCATGCGTGAGATTTTTCGTCCCAGAAACGGTGGCCGTCTTTGTCTTCCGACGGTCCTTCAAACTCATTTAACAGATTTTTGAAAATCTCAAACTTTAAAGATGATTTAGGTGTCTGAGAAATAGTGGACTGTGTCAAATAACTGACTTTTAAATAAATCGATCATGTACAAAATATAATATGTTACTGTTAATTGTTAAGTGAACTGGAACTTTTTAATTCTTATGGACATTGGCGTCCGGTTAGTTGAATGACATGTTCTGTTCCTTTCATATTGCTGTTCTCTATTACAATGCATTCTATCACTGTCTAACAAATCTTCCAATTCATAACAGAGGGTTGTTATTACTACAATTGGGCGGTATTACTAGAACAAGCAATATTCCTAATAGCCCAAATTAGTGATTAATTATTAGAGCCAGTACACCTACTACTATTTAACAGAATCCGGTATTACTTAACTATCCCACGCAATTGGTATTGTGAATTCAACCTTTTGGGGATAGTCGACAAAATAAGAGACATTTTATTATCAGACTCAACAACTATAACCACCGCACCCCGACTGTCTCAAACTTGTAGGATGACACGAAGGGTTTCAAACCAACAGAGAATTCGTATTGGCGCCGCCACGGTAATAACGACAGAGTAAAACAACAGTCCGCAATCGTGTTTTTTGCAACTTGCGAACAATTCATTCAACATTCAAATAGTTTTCTTATCACGAAGATAAAGGAGCAGGTTTATGGAGTTGTAATTTTTTCCTCCAATAAAATACCTTTTAACCTGACGACGATTGCCAGACAAAATGTCGTTCCAACGCTGGGGAGAAACCCTTTCGTAGCCCACCTAAATAACCGCAAAGGTTGCATCGGTCTGTTTGAGATCAGTACTTGTCGGCAATGCTCATTTGTTGAGATAACGCACTTAGCATTCTCTCATTGAGCCTAGAATCTTATCCGAGGCAGTTCATAAACGGGCAATTACACTCCAGCAGCAAATCAACATAAATTAGGATGCCAAGGGGACCATTCGGTATTTAATTAACTCGTATTTGAACCGCGTTTGTCCGTGCTCTTTCCATACAGGCGAACGTTTTGTGGATGTTAAAATCTGAAACGATTGTTTGCACGCGAACGCAAGTGCCGTTTCAAATACCCCTTTAGTACTGTGGATTATAAAGAATCCTGTCCGCTGTAATTAAGTTGCGTTGCTGTTGCCAAGACCGTGTCTGTTGGGGCAACTTGTAATGGCCATTGCGGTGGGGGTGTGGTTTCGGGGTGGTGCTGATGGTGGTGCCTCTTGAAAAGATAACTCCCTATTTGCAAATTGCCCATTTGTACCGTCATCCGGGTACTTTTTACTCGGTGTTACGATTAAACCCGGCGGGTGTCGAATCACCTGATTATCAATACAGTTTGTATATTAAATTTGACTCAGATTTATGATTGACAGCCCAAGCCGCAATTGCCTTCTCATGCGCTGATCGGTGCAGTCTACAACTCGTTTCTATAGCTCCCAAAGCTGTCTGGTTGAAGGAAATGGCATTAATTGTGGCCAGCTTAGCACTTTAGATGGGGTCAATGGAGTCGGCGTACTGGTACTTAATCTTTTTTATTTTATTTGGGTTTATTGGTGGTTTATTTTAACTTACAGTCACCAGAATATGTTGGTTTCCTGGTCCATAGCTGTTCATCAGCACTCATACCAAGTTAAATTGTCTAACCGCGATAAGTCGTCAACGTAGACCCACATAAACATCCCAACAACGTTCTAGGGCTCTATCGATCTAATTTTGACTCCATAGACGCTCTTTCCTCCTAGTCTGCAGACGAAAACAAAATTACCTTTTATTTAAACCATGACATTTAATGTGATTCCAAGTAGGCGTCTAAAGAATGTCATGCTTGAAGGCCACATATGGCGATTATACATAGAGAAACATGCATTTGCAAACTATTCATTTCGTGCCTTGATTTTTTCTGCTGTCTACTTTTCCATTTTCAAATATTTTTATTATTCTGGGGCCAATAAATTTCTGACCACGATGAAAAATCCGAATAATTTAAAAGTGAATAGCATAAAGTAAACTAAAACCCTCAAAGTTAATAAAGTTTGGCAAACGCGTTACGGCGGCCATTGAAAGGCGTGCAAAAAAGGACTATGTCTGTTTGTTTGGGGATAAACGATGTAAACATGTAAGAGAACAGGGGGCTTTGCGACACGTGCTTATTTCTTATTTCCAAGAGTCTTGGTGCAAATGTCATTAACATGTAGCATGGTGTATGTTTGAACAAGCCGGACAGCATTACCTCCCCTATACAATGATAGCAATTCAACTGATCGAGCTGATTTCATCAAACGCAAGCTCACTGATGGTTCTTAAATTAAAGGCCCTGGTTGGGTTGGGCAAATTCCTTAAATCCGGTCCCAAATAATGATTGGTCGTTCGGTCGATATCCGTTTAATGATAGTAATTGTTCTATCGTGAATTTAGTCGCGAGCGATCTTTGTTGTTGGCGTAGCGACCGTCGCCTTAGTGATGCAGTGACTTGGAGGAGGCTGTGTGCTGGCGGAAACCGTCTGCTGCTACTGCTGCATCACCCGGAATTTGATAACTAGCCCGAGTTCCCAACGCGTGACCCCCCCCGCTTGTTTGTGAAGTGTTGGATGATGCAGCAGCACTTTTCCTGGGCACATCCATGAAGCTGAGTCATCCTCTAGTGGAGGAGATGGTCGCACCAAAAAATGCAGAAACGCCAATCTGTGATTGCACCTAATTTCTCCAGTCAGCTTTAGTACACAACATGCAAATTATACAATTGATCATTGTTTTTACAATGCCCTGATAACCTTCGGGTTCTGAAACGTTTAGGCCCGTTTTGCCTGACAATAGTCCATAAAATACGGACAAATGCGTCAAATATTGAACAATTCATCTGACCCACTTCGAGTTGTGAGGTAAATGCCAATTATTAAATGGCCGGAAGCAATCCTACGCTATGTGTATCCGTCCTTGAAGTCGCCAACCAGGCCTGCTGCAATTAGTGTCGGACACACTTCCAAGCCCCATCTCGCTTGTTCAAAAACAGTCTATTCTTAGTCTTTGGTGGGGCTATCTCCTGCGAGGGGATGGGCCAGCTTCACAAGCATCGAGTTCAAGAGGTTTCCTGGGAAACGGTTGGGTCTCGCTTGCTCAAAAAAACAGTGAAAGCAAATCAGGTGGATGTGTGAGGCGAAAAGGCAAACTGTAAAAAAGATCTCAAAGTGGCAAACATCTTGTTAGGGACCTTTGACGGCGCTGAGCGTTTTAAGTCGACAGTGCAAAAATCACGCAATTTGACGAGTTCCCAAGACACGCAAACCTTGGACATAAAACTTCAAACGTTTGGGTGTATCACATGGCGTTCCCGCCTCTTAAGTTTGTTCAATCCAAGAAATCACAACCACAGCCAGATTGCTTCAGCAAACAAAATGTATGCAAATATCGGTGTTACAATCGCCGCTTTTTAATTTATTTCATTCGGAATCTCGACGTTTTTTGTAGAACAGTTAACAGTGGCTGAGTGTGTGTGTGTGGGGTGGTGATCAGGAGGCTTGCAGTGTAATTCAAACAAACGGTCGTGATACTTTGTTTTTCTAAAACCAAATATCGCTACGTATTCTAGCCAATCAGCACATTGTGTGTCCAGAACCACTGTGATTACAGCTCAATGGTAAAAGAACTGCCGATTTTGAATTTTAGTTTCTCTTAATAATAAAGAGTTTTTTTTATCGTTAGAGGGTAATCGAGACTGTCATAAGAATTCGCAACCTCCGCTTCCTGTGGAGACAACTAACCCAAGGGAATATATTGTGGTGGTATATACCTTTACCGCAAACATCCTCGGCAACTCTTTAATATTATTTTTGTAAAATAAATTCTGAAAATCACCAACGGGTGCTTAAACTGTGTTGTAATGGGTGGCAACAGGTACAGCGTTACGGTATGAAGAGAATGAAACGTTAACCACAAAATGGTCGTTTACGCCTTACTGTGATTTTCTAAGGTCTGGCGATATTCAGACCAGGAGGAAATGCTATTACGGTGCCCTATATCAGATAACATCTTTTCTGGCATAAGACTTTATAAGTAGAAATTGATACGTCCACAAATCTACGGTATTAATCTCAAACAAACAAAACGCACAGATTTTAGCGTAGTTAAAAAGAATAGTTGTTTATTAGGACATATGCTTGAACAGAACTAATCTTCGATTTAAATAAGTTAGGATGTTGTGGGCACAGTATTGGTTGAAACAACCGACAAACAATCAATTTGAGTTCGTACATTTTTGGGGGATAGGGGATCAATCGAAACAACCGAGCAATAAAGTGTTTTGCTCAAATACTGCATTTCAGGGACCTCATAACCAACCGCGGTGCTGATATCCACGAATTCGATGACCTGGCCCGTCTTCCCATCCACGTGGCGGCCACTTACGGGCGCCCCCTCGTTCTCTCCTTCCTAATTGACGCCTACTCGCACAGTCTGCGACACACCTTTATTCCCAAGCTCTTTTTGGACGCCGTCGCGGAGCTCAACGAGTCTGAGGAGGCCGACGGCGATGCTGCCCGCCCCCCCGAACACCACAACGATAGCGAATGCAACGATGACCCCTTGCACCTCCCCAAGGTCGCTGCCGCAGCCAATTACCTGGACGGGCACAACCGGACACCCCTCCACTGCGCCAGCTCCGAAGAGGCCACGAACGACTACCCCCAGTGCATCGCCCTGCTGCTGGAGAATGGCGGCGACCCCATGCTGCAAACGGCCCAGGGCAAGACTGCCCTTGACCTGGCATACGAGGCCGGTCGAGCCAGAGTGCTCATCGAGGTCCTGCCCACGGAAGTTATGGTGGAACTGCTGATGAGAATTAACGACGTCGTGCCCAAACGCGTCAGACAGAAGCATGCGGAGGAGAGTGCGCCAAGCACCCTGCGACGCGCTTCGCCCGCTGGGAGCTTACAGCATTTGCCGTCGAAAATGAGTTTCAGTGCGCCTAAGGTGTCCGAGGGTCGACTGCCGATCGCGAATCCCACCAATCCTAAGGAAACCCCGCCGGAGAATGTCAACAACGTGACCGTGTGGCGGAAGATTCTGTTGAATGACGATGTGGAGTTGCTTGAAAAGTGGCGCGACTCCCTCTACTGGTGCCAGGAGGACCCGGGATACCTGAAGAAGAGGAAGGAGATTCGTGGGAAAGCCCTGAAGCGCCGTGACAAGAGATCCCCTATGGACTTCGAGACCTCGCAGGGTTTGACGCCGGCCCAGCGGTCGGAGCTTTTCTTCGACTGCTACGAGAACGGCACCGGTCTCTACTCGCACGTGCAGTCGAACTTTTCCATCAATATAAAGGCAAACGACTTTCTGACTGTGCTGCGGTCCTTAACTGGCCTGGTGCTCTTCGCACAGCTGACCGTGGACGACGTGATTGTGCTTTCGCCGCTTCACACGTCCATCCTCTTTCTGGCGCTAATCTGTGGACGATTCAGAGTGACCGAACAGCTGCTGCGAATGCGCCAGTTTGATCTCATTCCCGCCAGCGTTCTTGTGGTTCTCATTCTGCGACGTCTCTACAAGGAACCGACGTTTCCTGAACAGGTGGGCCCATACCTTTATGTCTGCAATAACACCCGTCATCTTTACCGACTCTAGGAACGCTTTAAGTGGTGCAGGAGAAACTGGTACTGTCCTCGCAAACGTTCTGGACACGTGTGGCAAATTCGAGCTCATGACTTGAGCACAAGGCGGCTTTATAGAGTTGTGCACAATCATGGAGAGATGAAACAGGTTTCAGGGTTTTTTTCCAGCCCACTCAGACCATGCAATAACGTTCCGATCGTGCGGCGGCCATCACACATGAAGCCAGCTCAAACTCCAGCTTCACGACTAAAACCCTATTACTGAATATATGCTGCCACCGCAGTACCATTTTACCTTCAACTAGAAGAGTTGTTCCTTGTTTAAAAGGCCGCAACATCCACCCATTTAAAATCCTGAAAAACCGCTACACATACTTATTTAAAAAACGTTTACGCAGTTCCACCCCAGTTTCTGATTTTTGCCAATTTATTCGGACTGATTAAACCCAGTCCCCAAACGTCTTTCGTTCACGAGTGATTGGATGTCGGGAAGGAAAGGCACCTCTGGTCATCGCGGAGTCTGTCATGCCTCAGGGTAACTGCTGGTCCTTGGTCTCCGGTTGACACTCAACTTGCGTCTTTGGCTGCAAGTAGCTGCAAGCGGCAGCGGCCACACCTACCCGGTGGTAAACCGCTTGACAGACGGAAACGTAGGTCGGCAGTAAATCTTTCGGAGGAAACAGGAAGTAAAACTCCGGCGGACTGATAGACGGAGGAGATGCATAGAAAGATCCAACAGTCAGAAAGGCGGTTCCTATTCAATTAACCGTTACGCACTCGGCTGTGTAGAGAGACTAGAGTCGCACTCGGACAAAGCCGGGTGGCTCTGGGGACCCATGAAACTGTGTGAATACGTCTGCGACTTCTATTATGTCGGCTTCTCCGAAGAAGAAGAAGACTTCTGAAGGCGGTTGGAGTTTCTCCACCTCCACTAAACTGCACGCACACACGACCTTGCTGCTAATTTTTCGGTGTGCGTGTGTTTTTTGCGGCATTACCTACAGTGGCAGAATCAGCCCCTGGCATACCTGTAAGATATGCTTCTCTCGAGGCGGGGAGACAGAAACATTATCTACATGGTGTGCATCTCCCACAGAGTGCCGCTGGGTGGTGAGGAGCACCTAAATGCTGGCATTTTCGGGAAATTCGTGTAAGATGATATAATGGCAGCTGGAAAATGGCGTTGTTTTGAATAAATTCCGTCGATCGTTTTGCTAACACACACGCACCCACATAAACGGGAAAGGTTGGTCCAAAGCATTTGGACTGACGGATAAAAAAAATCACAAAACGCCCACCACGGAACGCTAAGAGTTTGAGAAAATGGTATTTTCGCTAGAATAGTCTTTTTTAAGACGATATATTAATTTTACGGAACTTTTCCAGATTATTTCACATTGTTTTGGGATTGGTTATCCGCTTTCTCCACTCTCCCCTGATTGGCCCCCATTTTTCTAGAACTTCAAATTCTCTCTTTAGCACACCTGTTTGACTATTCACGAGCACATGCTCACCCCCTACTCTATTTCATTCTCCTGTCGGTTTGTATGTAAGACTGAGGGTTATCGGTGTTGGGTGGCGTTGAATGCATGTCCATTGACGTGTTCGCTCTCTCGAATCAACAATAATCACGCAATTTATTGCGCGACTCGCAACAATGTGTGATTTTTACTGAAGAAGATCCCATTGGACATTCATTAAGGACATCTCCCCTTACTTGAGTGCAAGTCTCCTTCATTAATGTAACTGCTAAAGACGTTTCTTGGAGAATGAGATGCAGACATCTATTTTGGGTTTAAATGCACCGCACTCCTAACACTAGAAATGGTTTCGTGTAAGATTTTGCGTGAGCAATTCCGGTGGAAATCGAGTTTTTTTTATTGATTTAAGAAGTTCGGTGATTTCGCGTAGCCGGCGGCACTCACAGCACTGTCAGTCTTATGAGTAACCAATGCGGCAATTTGGTGCAAATGACTTTGTCGTTCTCCAATGAAATACACCGACCTTAGGCAGCTTCAATCAAGTGACGAAACCACGAAAGGAGACACGCTGTAAATTTACTGACACCGAAAAGCAGCGTTCAACGAAACACGCGATTAAAAATAAGTTAGGCTGATGGGTAAATGTGACTTGGAGCTCCCGGCTGTGATCTACTCAGCGGCAAGAAATGCAGATCTGGTGTACCACCACATGGATCCCCGTTGTCGCCTTGCAGGACCCACCTGATCGTGAAACAGCCAAACCTGCCCCCGTCTCGATCGATAGCAGAAAACTGGCACTGGTGCCTCACCTGTAACCTATCCCGAAGATTCTTCGTGGAAATGTTCGCCTAGTGTTGCATCGGAATGGCAAGTATTTAATGCCCCAGGGAAAGGTCATGTTTTATAACTTGCGTACACTGTGATGATTGGGCGGTGGAGCATGTGCGGCCTGGAGAAGATGGTTACGAAAAGGTTAATTAAGGCGAAAGATGGCGACCTCCAATTGGCCTATGTTGGGTACTAAGTCCACTTGAAACCCGCGGGGGTGTCGAGATAGAACACGGGCGTTATTATTTCATATTTTTCAATCGAATATCATGACTTTAAAATGCAGAAACACGATGGAAGTGGAAATTATACACGGTGAAACCGGAGATAGACATGCTGAAGCGTTAAACGCTAAATCTGTTTTTTCCTACGATTGCTGTCGTCGTTTTTTTCCTTTCAGCCCACTTTTTTAGTGAATTGGAATTTGTTCAAAAAAGTGATTCATCTGACGAAAACAGATGTTATAGTTTTTCCACAATAAATAGGTTATTGCACCGATCTAAGCCGAAATAAGAATATCATTGTTTTCTATGATTTTCCTGCTGCCAACACTTGATTTGGATTCGCCTTGGTATCGAAAGGGGACCGAAAGAAGTGTTGAAACGGTGCCATGACGGTGGTACCGGGCGATTAATCAGGGAAGAACTAACGATTTCCAACTCAAACGTTCGCTCATTGGCGCTATGTGTGGCTATCGGCTTCTTCTAGGGGTTCAGACGACCGGATTCCTAGATGCGGTGGTTATTGCAATTTCAGGAACAGCCCGCAGCGGCAACTGGTGTTTGCCTAAGGAGCACCTATAGCCTCTACTTGGTGGGTTTGATTCCCACGTTAAGCCACCTAGGGTGGCACTGTGGACGCCATCGTCTGTAAACATATTCCCTAGAAACTTTGTGGCAAACCCCCATGAGGCCGTTTTATCCTCTAGTGTGATATAGCCGCCCACATCTGATCCGTTGTCTAAACACAGAGGAATAAAACAGAACGTTGAACAATCTTGAACATCTACTCCTTGTCCGTCCGTACCTAGTCAAGCGGTCTATCGTTTGTGGACGCTGTCCTTTTGTTCTATTTATGCTGACAATTTGGGTCTTGGCGGCCCACTACATTGTATTACCTATCGATGCGCAGATTGTACAAAAGCCCAGAAACCAATTCTGCTATTCTAGGTGCGCTGCGAGCTGCAGCACATCGCCGGCCTTGTCGAGGCCATCGCGGTGGATGCCCTCACGCTGATCTCCCTGAAGGACAACACCCCGGAGAAGGAGATCTGCCGCGGAATCCTCAACGTCCCCCTCCGCATCTGCGGAGACCTCTCCTTGATCGACCTCTTCGCCCAGGCCAATTGCACAAACCTCCTGAGTCTGCCCATCTGTCAGCGGGTGTTGGACGAGCGGTGGCGAGGCGTGCTAAGCCACCTGCCCAACTGGATCGGCTTCACCTCGCGCTTCTGTCCCCTCATCGCCCTCATCTGGCTAGAGCGCCGGGCGCGCAAGGAGCGAACGAAGGCCCTGGCTGACTTCATCGCCGAAGCCGCCTCGTACACGACAGTGCCGCTGGGCAGCCGAGAGGCCGCTCTGGAACAGAGTGTTTTTGACACCGACATCGAGTACTGGCAGGCAAAGGGCAGCATCGCCGCGTCAACATCACCGCAGAAGCGGAAGAGGGGTTTAACTTTAATGGGCGGCCCCTGGAATAAAGACAGATCTTCGGGAAACATTGATGCTCCTAGAAAAGGCTGCCGCTCGGGGCCGAAGCCCCTCACTATTTACGATCGGCTCTCGCGGCTGTATGGATGGCAGGGCTCTCCAAGGTTATCCATCGTCAAAGCGATCTACGCCTCGCCGCAGGTCAAATTCTTCTTCCATTCCTTCTTTCATCTTATCTTCTTGATAACCTTCACTCTGGTTCTCCTGAATACCCTCCACTTCAATATTAGATTGATAGAGTGCTGTGCAATCGCCTACGTGATTGGCTATGCTGTCGAGGAAATCCGTCAGATGATCATCGATTCCCTGCGCAGTCAGTTTAGTAACTATCTCAGAGACAGTTGGAATATGGTGGAGTTGTGCGCAATTGCATTCACTCTGTTAGGATTTGGGATACGCCTGAGTAAGATAGCGCCAGATTCACAACCATCGGGTGAAGAGGCTTATGATACGGTGTTCTACACCGCTCGTGTCTGCTACCTGTTTGGCCTTCATCTATTTTGTATGCGGACGCTTTTCATAACCTCGATTTCGCCGATCATCGGCCCCCGCTTAAAAATGATGGCTGACATGCTTCGCAAGGACCTTGTTCCCCTTCTCATCGTATTCGCCATATTCATTTTCTCCTACGGCGTCTCGTTCCAGGGTCTCATGTACCCCAATGCGTACATCCGACAGAATCTGCCTAACGGCACCATGGTGTTTGAGCAAATTCCCTTCTCTGAGACAGTCGAGAAGTTGATTTCTCGTGCCTTTTACTCGATGTTCGAGGTGAGCGTCGCCCTAGAGGAGGCCGAGTGCAGTCCAAACGAAAAGTGTGGCAACACGGTTGGCAATAAATTCATCATCCTCTTGGTGCTAATCGCCTACACGGTCATCGTGAATTTGATCTTGATCAATCTTCTCATCGCCTTGTTCAGTAATACAGTTTCTCGCATCGGGCTGCAATCCACGGCTCATTGGTTGGCCGACCGGTATCAAATGGTGAAGGAGTATCAGGACAAGTCGATGTTTCCTCCGCCTCTTAATATGATCTCGATTTTATTCGAGTTGACCTCCTGTGCCGCTAGATTTTGCTGTTGTCGTCAGCACAGAGCGAAAAAAATAGGTGACCGCACCTACTCGGAGACGCGAGGATCCGACGAAATAGGCGATATCGAGGGACAATTAGTGCGAAAGAACCATGGCATCGGCGACGGTGGCAACAATAACAAGGAGGGTGAAGAGTTTGAAATGTACCGGAGGGTGACAAAACGGAAGTGGAACAAGAAATTGCGCAATTCGCGTCGTGTACTCAAACTCACCCATCGATTGCAAAACGACCAGTGGGGACGACATGCCGAGATTGAGGCGGTACTTCAGTTCATTCTAGTGCAAAGTTTTGCCCTGAAGGATAAGCGCTACACACTGGGAAGTGTGAATGCCCCGGGCAGCTCTGGAATGTCCATTTTGTCCACAGGTTCCATAGAGCATCGCCTCATTGCAATGGAGAAGCGACTGGACGAGTGGATGCCCAAGTTGCTCGAGGAGTTGAAGGCCCTAAGAGAACTCCAGCGATACCCACTAAGTCCACCAGACTACCAACAGTCGCAGATAATAGATACGGTAGGTGCCGTCGGTAGTGTCCAGCATCCACAGGAGGCTACGGGAGCCGCCTCCACGTCTCGATCTTCCCTACACTCTACAGTGACTCAACCACGCGACCTTTTGTACAGAAGACCCGTGTCGAAGCTGTGATGGACCACTTGAGCCCCCAAATCAACGGACAGTTTTAGCGTACCAATTCCCGAAAAAGATTCCTAATACCGAGCATTGTGATTCTCTCCACTTATCTCATTTGTTCTCACTCACATATATCTCTCTATTTAACTCTGTTTTGGCAGCACGTGTAAATTTCGCATTAGGAAAAGTGATTCCCTGCGGCGTTGGTATCGTTAACTTTATGGGATCAGTAGAACACTAGGGATGCTCGGTCACAATCAGAGGTTTTCACGCGAAAACCATAATCTTACAGACGGCACAAGACAGTCGGACAAAAAATCAAGTATTTATACACAAACTTCTACGTTTACAAATCTCTAAGTTCCCGATAGGCTTCCCAGTCGAGACCAGAGTTAAGTATACCTTCGTTCGTAAACAAAGACACAACTGGCATCCTCTTCATTTCCGAATCGTTGCGTCCCCGAGAAGGCATCAAAACCGCCAGGTAGGACTGGTTACCGGACTGCTTAGTTGAGTCTCCTATAGGTTCGAGGGGCAACTGACTTGTTTTGTCGTCACCTGAGACGGCGAGACGTGAGTTTAATTCGAAAAGGCGACCAAGGAGTCCGTTGGACAGTGCGTGACGCTCGCCCTGATCGCAGACAACGTAGCCGATGCATTGGCGGGTATGTTGAAGATGGTGGCAGCCACGTTTGCGACGGCCGGACACTTTAGTTTCTAGGAGATTGAGCGAGTCTGAGATCTAAAAATAAAGAGACGTGAATTCAATTATTGACAGAATATCCATGCTGTTGATGCCAGAGAAGAGAATTATCACATATCGTAATACGTATCGTGTGGTCTAAAAATCTAAATAATTACAGCTAGAGTTAACGACACAACAAAAGACGGCCCGAAGATGTCTGCAAAATAGGAAAATCGAAAGCATGCACGAATGGTGTTGATCAAGTACCGTGACGGAGACCCTATATTCGATTACCGAAACAGAGTGATACCTAAAGGACGTATATTTAAGGTCTAAATTTTGCTCTCACGCGAAAATCCACTGCAATAAGTTTGTGTTCAACAAGCAGGCTCGTTTCATTGTCATTTTCAGTCGATTTATTGCGTTTCGTAGTGGGGTGGCAGCCGCGGAAGAGGTGATGTCCTGGTGCGAGTCCAAATACGCAGATACGGTTGGAATGTTGCATGATACACCAATCGTTAAAGGCCTCACCTCCTATATCGATAATGTAACGTTTCAACGTAAAATATCGGTCCGCAAGATTCGTTTTGTGTGCTTTCGTAAGGCAACCGCTGCCCTCTGGCAAAAGACCAGATTCCGAAAGTGGCAGAAACCAACTACTGTCCGCGAAATCGATTCCTTGTGTCTAAGAGAATACATTTTAATTGTATGCTAGAACGTTGGTAAAAAAACAGAAGACATGCATTGCCAACGCTCAAAAATGTACGAAGATAACATACAGTCATGACGAACACGTGTGACCTTCGGAAGGGAAGAAGTGCCCTTGGTCATAATGTGTAATATCCAATCGTATTTCTCTTCGAATAATTTCCCGTAAATTTAATTTTCTGAACTTTGGGCCAATGAATTGTGGTGTTCAAAAGATACATTTTCCCCAATTAATGTCAAATAAAACTTATTTAACGCTTCAAAGAAGCACCTTACTTAATATTAAAATTAACGTTGTAATGCATATCTCCGGGAATCAAGTGAATAAAATACTGAAGAGTATTTGAGATCGTCATGAAACGATCCCCAAAAACAAATTTCAGGAAGTATACCGGGGTTGAGTATTCAAAAGCCCTGCCATGGCTGTAAACCCACGACAAAGCGCGTAGGTAAGACGCTTGCAAAAAATGCACCGAATTGTACCCAATTCGAGTTTGTCGGGTCCTTATCATAAGTAATATAATGGGAATGGTAGGATTTCGTGTCCGAGAGACACGATCGGTAAAGATGAATGTCAGGAATATTTTTTTATTCAAATAATATTTAAAGCTCGCCCGTGGCCTGACATAGCCGACACGGCCCAATTCCTGCGCTTGTCGCGGAGAGTCCTCTTACAATATTCGTTTTAGTGTGTCTTGGAATACTCTGTTGAAGTCGAATGATTGAATCATTTTTAAGGGTAGAGAAACGGTTTTGTATTGCTTGTTAAAAATGACGAAACATCTTTAAATATAAGTTTAAATAGCATTTCACGAGCTGTTATAAATGAAGCGTTTTCTATCGACAACTAGCGATGATGTGAAATGTGTACAAATAGCGAAATATAGTGAATAAGTGACTATTAAGGGCAGTAAAACCCCTAATAATATCATAGTAATATTTAAAATGTATAATTTAATGACGTCGAATGTAATTAACATGCATAATTATAGTTAATGTTAACGAATGATGCAGACATAATGTAACACAACCATAGCCGTTTGGCCCCATTAGAGAGACAAACCTACGATGAACTAAAAAGAGCTTTCAGTAAAAGATGTACACCACTCAAAAAGCATTGTCCGAACGCTGGATGCAAATAAGTAAATGGGATCCAGAGGATATTGTGGCGCTAGTTTAGGTAATTAACGAAGTCCTACGATAATCAAAGGCCATGAAAACGTATACATCGGCTTACAATGGTGCATTGATAAATTCTCTTTGGTGTTGTTTTCCAAGTGATGTAATGCAGCTGCGTGTTTTAATAATAATGATAATAATGGTCTCCCCGTTTAATGGTAACGAGAACCAAAAATGTTAACATTAAAATTTCAAATAAACAAAAATGATACTATATTTTGTGATTAAACATATCAATTACGAAGTAACTAAGAATTATGCTTTTCAGCGCTCGAGAATGATATCCCTTGCGACCTACATTTTTTAGGGATAATCAATGAAGAAAAACAAAAGAGCACGACAACCGTTATATAGCAATAGAATTCGCGTTTTGGATCAAATAGTCGGCGGAGCTAAGCGCACACGAAATTAGCAACGCGGGCTGTTTTTAAACAAAGTGATCAAGTGACTGCATAAAAACTGGGTAAATTTACAACAAAAGCGAATAAACCCCCCGAAGTATATAATGCTTGGGACAATCATAATTGCAGCTATTGAAATGCCCAAACCATAACCCGCCTACTTAAGCTCGTGTTTTAATACTGTCCAGAAGCTACCGATTTGTTTAATACGCTGGCTCTTATTAACAGTGCGGACGAAAAGACCGACTCGGTGTTCTAGTGAGTTTCTCACAATGCTCTGGTTTCGGACCGATCCAAATATGTATTTCGCGTTTTCACACGATACATAGGTTGACAACCCCATATGTGTGTGCTTGGGCATTTCATCTCAATCTGAACATCAAAAATACATCACAGACGTCGGCTATCCGGTATTGTTCCAATAGAAAACGCCGTTTTTGTTCCCTGAAACATCGAATCCGTCTAATGAACGTAACATCAAGCCGCCCAATATTTTTAATCCATGTCTCTAAAGCGGTCGTGCATTGTGCCTTTATGCCCCCAATCTATATAACTTGCGACCTACATATCCAAGATATATTTAATGAAGAATGGCAAAAGGTCACAAAAACCGTTAGATAGAACTCGAATTTGCGTTTTAAGGCAAATAGTCGACGTAGCTAGGCGTACATGAAACTAGCAACGTGCCTGTGTATAAACAAAGGTATCAAGTTTGCTTAACCTACATCCTCACCAAATTTAATCTGTCTCAATGCATATCATCTCGACTTATCCGAAGGCCATCCCATTTAATTCGCACAAAACGGCTACGAATCATAATGGTGCAGTCCGTATCCTTCCTTATGTTTATTCACGTTCGTAAAGATTAATAAGGAACTTATCGTAATTCGAAGACTTCGTGGCCGAAAAATCAGAATGGCACGTCCAAAGACGAAGGCCGGGAATGAATAATATTGTTTATTAACGCCCGACCTTGGCCGAAAACGCCGATAAGGCGCGATGATTCGCCCGCGCTGCAGGCGAGTCCTGTCTGGACACACGTGGGGCGTGTCTCAGTAAAAACAGGGGTACCGGCAAAGTGTCGTCGATATTGTCTTTATTTATCCACGTTAAGGGCACAGCATGCGTTGTGGCCTCCGTTTGTAAATGTTGTGCCGGTATTATGGATGTCATGCGTTGAACATAAATAAATCCATGGGGTGTGACACTGCGTTTGTCACCTCAACGGTAATAAAGCTATTAAAATTATTAGTATGATGAAATTTCAATGTTTTATATTACTAAACGTTATGGTAAACCTTATATAATGACGAATTATACATTTTTATGCTGTAAATCGTTTTCACAGTGTCTTGCTTCGATTCGATTTTAAAACGCTAATAAATACGGTGTTCAAATAACTGGGTCGCGAAGAATGCAATAAACCGTTTCTGCATAACCACATATACGTATACACTGGGATTGGTAACGAAAGTAGATAATATAGTGTAACGCCCCAGTGTTTTACCAGGACATCGCGCAGGATATGAAGGACACACAATGTCGACTGCGCGCCAATAGGACGTATTCTTGTGCCAACCACCATTAGACGGGGTGGACGTCTTCCATGACGGCGAAGACTGCTATCTGGTTCATCTAGAGTGAGACCAAATACTCCCCCGTCCAATACAGGATGCCTCACACTGGATCTCACCAGGACACAGCCGCCTTCATCCACAGTCGCCGAGACTTGAACAACTTCCTCCCTTTCCAAACCACCATTGTAGTTTTCCCGTTATGAAGACCCATCCCATTTTTACCCTAAATCTATCAAGCCTATCCATCCATTTATAACTGTTGCCTCATTATATCCATTCCTTTCATTTCAATGAGTCTCCTCATTATGGCTGCCTCGGATGTGTATCGATGTTCTACGATTACCGTTACAAAACCCCCAGCGAAGGTCTAATATTTCTTAGGTCAGAACCCCACAATTGCAACAGCGTCACAATAGCCAACGCGAAACTAACTACATAAACATAAATAAACGACTCAAAATGATTGGTTGACGTTTTGTGTCGAATTACAGCGCGCACTTAGACGGGGTGTATCGGTTTTCGACGTCCAAGTATCTACAATCCCTTTTTAATGGAACCAGAAAGCTCAGATATAGATTATACAATCACCCAATCTAAGTTACAGCGTATGAAAGAAGACCCGACAACGTCGATTAACGTTTTTATAACGAAACAATTATGTACACAGCCACTCGACAACGATCGTCAAGTTATGGGTCGAGTCAAGACAAACGAATCAAAAGATTCGGAAAATCCGCCGGTATTTAATGTATTTTGTTTACAATAACCGTTTGAACGAAAGATAACATCTTAACTAATTTTAGTTGAACTCGACAATACTTGATCCATTGTCTCATCTTCCTCGGGATTGCGATGACGGTTGGTCTAGTTTCGCTTCACCGAACTTGGGTATTGCGTACGTATTTTTGGAATCAGTAATTTATTGTGTTTTTCCTATTAATTTATTGAGTCCATGCTTTGTTGTTAACCTTAATCTCATTTCCTTAGAACCACGGGAAAAAACTCACCAACTCCATTTAATGAACTCGACGATTTTGGGAGTTTTAAAACTTTTGAACTGACGCCACCAAGCACAAAAACTTGTAAAACGCCTCCAATAGTGATCCGACAACACCCGGAAGCTTTTTTCTTTACCTCCGTTATGGTATGGTTGTCGTTGTACCCTATTTCGTAATACTTGCGATGTGTGGGACCTAGGCAGTGCAATTCATCCGACACTTGTTACATATTTATTTGGTTTTATGGATGTGTAATTTTAATTTTATTCTGGTCCCGAAGACCCAAATTCAATAGTTATAATAATTTTATAACTGTTTGGAACCTCTGTAGCATTCTCCATTTAGGATATTTTTTAGTAATTCGATAATCGCACACTTCGATACTCTGTTGTAAATAAGTACATACTGCAGACGTGTCGGTCATTCAGATAATAGTTTATCGGTCATTGCATGGAATAAACTCCCTGGTTATCTCGGTTTCGTTCGGTTATTGAGTTGTTTAGTCGGTGTAAATTAAGCAATTGAATTTAGGGCTGTGAAGATTTATGTGGCCATAATGAATAGCAAACTTTTGATATTCTACTCTAATAATTTGTCTTCTCAGAGTCCTCCACCAACGCCCATGAACGCTCTACCCACCGTTGAAACAAAGGCCCTCCGTGACGATATAGTAAGTCATAGGAGTCGTTTAATGTGACCCAATTAAAATTTTCGGCACAACTATGCACGCACACAAGTTTCTCGCCCTTGCTTGTTTTGTTTGGCTCACTGATACTTGTGCATGAACCGGTCTCAATGATGCCACGGATAGTATCGGCTCACGAAAGCCGATTGGACACCAGATCTAAGCAAACCGAGGTTCTGTTCGGGTTGCAGCAGCCAACACCGTAGACAGACTGCTGGCCCAAATGCCGCGAATCCGATTCATCTGTGCGATCCATGTTTTATTATCTGTTTCTTTGACAGCTTCGAGCTGGGCATAGTGACGACGAAAAGCATAATTGCCACGTTTGTCGCGAAGTCCACTTTATAAATTCGTCACAGACCCGTGATTCCCACCAACCGAAAGACAGTAAGAAAATTGAAGTGGTCTAGAGAAATTGAGTATCCATTCCAGACATGCCTGGTTACATTGTGGAGCCCAACCATGTGCAAGCTGGAATATATCCGACTTGTTCGCTGTTGACGTTGATTGGCTGTAAATTACGTGCGGTGCACCTCGAGAAGAGTTTGATTTTTGGTGTGTTGATCTCCTGCTGGAATTCCGTTGCAAACAATGCTTATTCTGCTGAGAGGAGACTGTGGGGGTAATCTCCTAGGATAACGACGAATTACATGTCAGTGATGCATAAAATATTTAAACACCACATTAATCTGCAATCGACAGTTCATAAGCCTGTTCACCAAGTGATTGACTTCCCGGCTATCTGCACCTGTTTGGTCCGCCTGTCAAACTGTTGTGGCAACACCTTCTTTGAGGCAAAAGGTGTGGGTTGACTGCAAGTCGGAGAAGGAAGGCCTTCCATCTGCCACGAGTCTCACCTCGACTGCTGGGCGAACACGAGGAGTGTCACTTCCAGGGGACGATGGTCATATTAATGGCTTTCCCACGAAGAATCTTGGGAATAAGGGTTAGTTACGACGTACCTAGCCTTGATTACTCGAATTGTTGGGAAAACGCGCGGTCGCCGAATGTATCGTAATGTTGGCCAACCTGCTTCTCATAGAATCCATCCCCAACAGTTCAACGATCTCCGATCTCTGCCGTTCCAACATGGACTGTTCACAACGACATGGTACGCCATTATTGGTTTATTTTGAATCTATTCCCGTCGTGATAATTCTTCAAATAATCTATCTTCATTTTAGTCTTCACCATTTATTGGTCTGGAAGGTGTAGTTCCTACACCCGCCGGAGTTGCTTGTGGACCCGCGTCGACGGTTAGTTTCTCGTTTATAGCAACGCAATTGCTTCCGCTGCTGCCCAGAGGGACCCCTCGTTTACCGAGTCGAATCGCGCGCTTGAATCGATGAAACATGTAATCGTTAGCTGCTGGTATTGGCATTAATGTTCCATATTCGGTGTAGGAAAAATGGTCTGGTCGACCACTTCGAAAGCATCCTTTGTTGGGGTGGATGGAGGCGTCTCTCGTCAGGGTGAAGCGGTTCGGGAGAAGGGTAGAGAAGTCCTTGGGGTGTGGGAGCCTGATGGAAGTACTCCACTCGTTTTCTCCGATTGAGCGGAACAGTGTGTGTAGTGGATAGGCAGGCGTGTTTTGCGCACTTCGTGAAGGATATCATCTTCCCCTTGCGCATTCACGTGAGTCGATATCTCCGTGGATCGCTCAAGTCCGTTTTCGCGGCATACCCACTCAAACCTGTGTCATCGCAGTATATGCGGCTACTGTCGACCACGATTTATTCGGCAAGAGAGCCATCCGTTGTTGTGGTATTCGAGGGGAATCACAGTGGGTGACGACCATGGCGGCTTCCTCTTTTTGGCTACTAACAGATGACCCTTGAATTTTGTAGGTTGGAGCAGCATTTTGTTGTCCAATGCCCCTCCACGCACAACAAGCTGTCAATGTGGCATCGAGTTTCGACGATAGTTTTCAAGAGTAAGTGTTGACCTTTTCCGATACAAATGCGACACGAAATCATTGGTTCACTCGAATACTTCACTTTTACTTTGGTCCTATTGTATTTCTAGTTGCTTGCCCGATTTCTGCCCTAATGGCAATACATTGAATGAAAATTTATGCTTCCAGATTCCAAGCGTGTTCGGACAACGGGGTCACGGCGAAATATGTTTGCCCAGAACCACCGGCGGCCAGCTTTTCTGCCGACAGAGTTGGTTGATTAATGATTTTAATGATTTGTGAATTGCAGTCTCTTGTATAGCCGCGTTTCTTTTTTCAATAGACCAACTCACCGGCAACCGATTGGCTGCGTTGTCTTGATGAATGCTTGTCCATGTTTTCGGAATCCATGCAGGCTCTTCAGCCCCTCGATACGGAGGACAAGGTGGACGCGTTTTTGTCGGTAAAACGCGGACATGATTTCATTTTCGGTAAATAACCATGCTACTGAAACTGTATAGGTAGCACTTGCGTTTACCTTACCGTCTGCTTTTGACTTCAGAATTGATTGAAATTTATGGTGTGGTTCAAAGGATACGCGCGGCGGCGGCTAAATATAGTGCGTTTGGAAGCAGGTGTGTTATCTGGGATACCTTTTTTACACATTCATATTGGACACTGTTTCTGTTTTATCCGGAAGATCTGTTAGACGCTGAGCTCCTGTCGCGCCTGAATCACATCGCCGATATTTGGGCTGATTTGGTGCGATTCGTGAAGACCAGCGATCACAAAGTATGCTGTTCTATCGGGATCACGCATCCGATCATGTGTCCGATAACCCCTTGCGACTCTTGTAGCAGGCCCTACAGAGACGCTTGGTTACCCACACCCCGGCCTCCTCTGGTACTCCCACCACCGGCGAACAGTTCTCACTCGGGGCGGTGAATTGCGGAGTCTGTATGATCCCGGTGATGGTCAACGAGACGGACTCCTCATTGGCTCTGGCTGGCGCCATCTACCACACAACATGTGCTAATCTCTGGGTCAATCGACTGGAGATGTCTCTGCCTGCGCTCAAGGCCCCATAGTGATGTCGCGCTACACCACTCCACATCAATAGGTGGACGACCAATGTACTTTGAAAAGCAAGGCCCCATGTATCAGTGTGTGTGTAATTTTTTATAATTTTCCCACATAAATTTCTTCTCACTTGCCAAATTATTTGGCGTACTTTTGCTTTGAATGCGTGTGTGCGTGTGTATTTAGAGGTGGGTTGAAGGTTATGCTGTTGACATTTATTTTTCCGCCATTATGTGGGTTTTTTAAATTAGTATTGTAGTATCAAACCTTTATACGTTTTCCCTGTTTCGTGTTAGTGATCCTCAAATGGCGATCGAGAGAGAGAGAGGCGGTGGTCGAGCGTTTTCGATTCGCTCGATTTCGATCATCCTCTATTCAAATCCGTTGATGTGTGATGCATGTTTACTCACATTATATAAGTAGCATAATTAATATTCGGCTTTCATCGAAAACCGAGACACGACCCATGGGGCAGACGCCGTCCGCCAAGTCCTTGCAACCGGACCTGCCAACGTTTCATCACATTCCTTCGTGAAGGGAGGTGTTGGGGAACCGTTAAATTAATTAATTTTACGCGTATACAACCACGCCGCGTTAAAGGTCACACCGTGTCTTGTCCCACCCTTTTTGCGAACCTTCTGTCCCGTCACGATCTAATCGATTGTGTGACTCATTCCTCACACTCCCTCATTTGGCCTTACCTCACTGACCTTACCGCCCCCAATCCCTGTATAAATATAACATCACGCCTGTTAATAAAGGAGGCTGTTCAGGTCAACTTTCTAGAACTCCCCCGGCGTCTTATCTCCTCTTTCAATGCCTTCCTGTTGGTGAGGTTACGTCCATACGGGATGTCAAACCACCCAAGCTAAATTGTTTATCTTCCTCGTGTTTCCGCGCGCTCAGATTTACCATGCAAAGTGACGACACCGCCACACCCAAGACAGCACCCATCGACGCCCAATCAATTGACATGCTGTCGGCTTTCGTGACCCGCCTCACCGCCACCAATAGGATGCTGAGTCTCTCGGTGGCACAGCTCTCGGCGGTCATGACCTCTGAGGTGCGGGAACTGCGACAGCTCTACCGCCAGCTTGGACTGCCCCTTCCCAGTCACAACACGACAGTCGAACAGTGGGTCGCTGGCATCCGAGACGGCACGTTTCCGCCCGAGAGGCACCAGGCCGATGGAATGGGCGCGACGGACAGCGAGGGCGACGACGAGGAGGAGGAGGATGCGGGGCATAGCGAATTGGCGGTGAATTTAAACGGAGCTAATCATGCGCAGGTGAGCAGTTGTTGGGTGCAGTTGCTGTTCTTTGGTCGTTTAGTCCTGACCCCAAGAGCGGACAAGCCTTTGCAACGTCTCGGTTTGTCTATTGCCCCGACGTCGTTGAAAGGGTATTTCATGCTGGAATATCAGGCGACCTCACGGATAACAGCTGCTCCCGAACGGCCATCGATAGCCAGGTTCATTTATTGTTCCGGCAGCGAACCTCTTGTCTAAACGCCCCAAGTCCGCGTTAACTATGCCTGTCCATGTTTATAGTTGTCCGTGGTTTCGACAGCACAAATATGTAGCGACCACGTATCGTTTTTGTTTAAAATGGTAAACCTCTATTAATTCGGCCAATTACTCCAATTAAAATGCTCATGACATAGGCTGTAATATCTAGCGCTGCAACTCGTGTTCATCCTTCTGCGTAGGAATGACGGGCATGCAGATTTGTGAGTGTTGGGCTTGGGACAGCGGCGATCTGTTTCACGACTGTGACACATCGGTTCCCTCCGCCACGAAGTAATCCTTTGATTTCTTCTTCCAGAAGACCCTGAGCACCGAGATCGCTCCAGCAACGGCTGCAAATGGGGTCGATGGGGCAGTAGAAGAAGCGGGGGTGGAGGAGGAGGACGAGGAGGAGGAAGAAGAAGAGGATGCCAATGGCGATGGCTCTCTCGATGGCCCCAATGCCGATTCCGGAGACGACGCGACGCCGCTCTCCGCCTCGCCGTCGTTCGCCCTCTTCGTGAAGCACGTCGGTGGAGCCCAGCAGCGGCAGCACACTGACGGCGCCCTTTCGCCGGCCTGGCTGGCCGCCACACTCACGGCCAAGTGGAATGCCCTCTCGGCCGACGAGAAGGCTGTCTGGGAGCGGGCGGTCCGCCTTGCATGAACCATCGCGTCGTCCCTCCACCCTTCCGCTGCCGCCGCCTCCACCGCCCACGAGTCGAATGATTATTGTGTACTTATTTTATACTTTGCAAATGCAGACGTGTGTGTGTGTGTGTTCTCGCCTCTTGTCTGTTCGCAAATGGGTTTATGTCTCTGCGTTTCTGTTTTTTGTTTGTTAAATCTGCACGAATGTCGGCTGCACACATTTGTACCACCTTCCCTAGAACTTCTTGTGCTACGCTGAGCTAAAGGTTGGCCGTTTACACTGAATTGAAGTGCATTGGAGATGGAGTAGTCGCGGTTGCGCAGTATCCTGCCTCCGTGTGGACTCGTCTCGTAGCGTTGGGTCCAGAATCCTCAATACCTCCAGGGCGGCGATAGTCTGCCTCCCAAAGTACCATCCACTGAGGCATTGGCCTGGTGGAGGTTTCCTAGAGACTGAATCGGGTGGCTTCTGCACCATTGTCTGTAAATGGTTGAGCTGATTACTTACGATACCGGAATTGTTCGACTGAATGCTGTAGCCGTCAACATCCTGGCTCTTTTCGTGAAAGAACCTGGGTTCGACTCCCAGGCCAGGCCTCTACCGTCCGAAATCCAACCCCTCTCCCCCTGAGCACCAGATGTGCCCCTGTTGTGTTGGTTAAGTGTCGGATGATGAATCGGCCACTTCCACAGCATCTTCGGGTGGCACTGGGGACACCGACAACCCCGCAAAATTGCCAAGAGTCCTTGTAAATGTCAATGAAACCGGCGAACCCTCTATTAGGATGCACTCGTCGTACGAAAACCATCCTGCACAAGCGCACTAGCACAGTGTTTTTTGGCACACAGTAAAGTTCACGCCTGTTTATACTTTCACGGAGGGCGACTTTGCACCCTGGGTCTAGTTGGTGGCATTCGCCCGTGAAGAATAGGCTAATTATCGTTTACTATTTCAATTGTCACGCAGGGGCTTAGGATTATGCAAGTTTAACAAATCGGTGGATGTTTCGGGGTTTTAGGGCGTGGCGTTACACCCCAATAGTGGTTACCAAGACCTCGATTTGCTGTTTGGTTAAAAATAAATGAGAATCCGGTATCTTACGCAGAACTGCTTGATGAATCGTGATGTTCGGCTTGTTTCTCGGCACTGTTTCTCGGACAAAGCATGTAATTTGTTGGTTTCGTTTCAAGTCTTGTTTTCAACGCAAAAAGGACTGCATAACAACTGGATCAATCTTTGGACATGTGGCGGTTTTAGCTTTCGTTGGTTTAAAGAACTGCCAATTTGAATACTAATCAACAACCGATGCAACGTCGATTCTAATCGATATCAAACACCGATCAAACCTCCCCCCTCCAGGTTTGCGAAAACTCCTCCCCGGTCAAATTTCCCGCTCTTTCAGAAGACATTATCATGGAAGACTTAAACAACAGCCGCGACGACGGACATCTGACGTCCCTCGGAGTCAGCGCGGATCGTCTCGAAACGGACCTTCTCAACGCCGTGCGCTACGAGGAGCGCCACTGGAACGAGAATGACGCCAAGCTGAGGGCCGTCCACCAGAGGGTCGCCACATACGACCAATTCCGGTAGGCCCTAAATACTCCACCCTAGGATCGGGATGAAGCGCTCTTGTTTGGGGCACACCCGACCACCACCACCTCCTACGGGCCGCCCTCGAAAGAGGTGTCCACTGGCCTTCTAGTTTAGCTCAAATGGGAGTTTTTGTGTTTGATAATTCTGGCATGCGGCCTTGGGCAGCATAAACGGACGCGTGGCTTCGAACCCGGTTCGAAATGGATGGTTCGATAGTGTATTGGCCGTGGGTTCGCCTCACAGATCAGGCAACCACGTGTGGCACTACGGTGGATGCCTTCGGATGGAAAAAATATTCACGGGAATCTTCATGGCGCCACCCTCGTGGAGTAGCACCTTGGTAAAGAGCATGGCAGATTGAACAAACCATAATGGATTTCCCAGAACCTGTCTTGGATTCTCTCACTCTCTCCGGTGTGTGAAGACCGATCCCACGCGTAGGCGTGACAATTGGTGGATTTAATTTTATTTTGGGTGGTTTCATACCATCGAGCACGCACCAGACGATGCCTTTTTTCAGAGGAATTGTGGACGGGTGTGAGCTGCGCCCGCTGAACTACAAGGAGGTGGAAGCGGCGACCAAACACCACGCCGGGTGGGCCCCGGTTCTCACGTCGAGGTCCTCACTCGCCCCTCCTACTCCTCCTTCGACGACTTCGCGTTCCAGGCTCACGAACTCGACGACCTTGGACCCCGAGCGCCACAAAATACCAACTGTGAGCGCAACGATATCTGTGTGCATATAATGGCTGGTGGGTCCACATAGGCGGTAGGGATACAATTACCGCGTGCACGCGTATAGAATTTGATTATTTTGGTTAAATTAACGGATTTTCGACGTTCCGATTGTCGTGTGTCTTGCACCAACTGAACCCTGCAGGACTTAAGACCCAAATTCGCGATTTCGTGATGGCAGATACGCCCAATTGCAGTGAATGTCACTCAATTGACAAATTTTCATCTTCTCCAAAGCTTTCCCTCACAGGAGCGATATTTTAAGTTGAACGGCCGGTACGATTGTACACCAAGAAGATCGTAATTTTCGACGTGCACACGATGGAAATTTGCAATATGTTATTTTTTCATTAATTATATATCTATGTATACATCAACAGATGACGATTTCCCATTAAAACGGGTATGCCTTAAACAATTGAGCACAAACAATCGGCACCCAATTGTCCACGGAACCGATTAATGCCTCAGCTTAATTAAACGTTTTTTTTCTCAACAGCTTTAATGGTTTTTGACCCCCAAGCAGTTTGTCTTGTGGTTTATTCTAACGGAGTCAATTACCCCTCCCCCCCGTTTGAAACAGCAAGTTTTTGGCATTTCAAACTCCAATTAACACAGACTCCTTTACCACTGCAACGAATAAGAGTTGGAAGAACGCAAGCACCCACTGGATTGGTGTATTTCTTATACATAAGGAACAATTTAACTAACAGGTTGTGGGATTTCGCGAGGGCACGTGCATCGCTGGTCCAGAGGGACATCCTTTAGAGCCTCCTCGATGTGCTTACCGCATCCTAAAGAGGTTGAGAAAGTAACTTTTATTCGGTCCTACCTTTCCAAGTTGGCTTGGCGCATTTTTCACATTCTACTTTGCGGCACATGATTGGCTTCGTGTTGTCCGATTTTAAAACTGCGGCCGACTTTTTATTCTACCTGGCCTACATCTGATTGGCTTGTCTGGGTTGGTGAAGTCTATTGGTCCTCGCGAGGTTCCATTCGGATTGGCGGATAAAACAATAGCTGGGTATTGCACTATACTTATAATCTGCTAGTAGACTGTTTATGTTCTCAATTAGGAATACTCGAGTCCGGATCAATTCATAAAACATTGGATTTCTCTAACATCAGACGGACAGTCTTCATGGGAAGCGTCATGCGCATCCCTTCTAGCGGCACAGCGGCCGGCTTTTATTCAAAACCTGTTTGCCTCCAGCAGAGCGCTGTCCATCCTACCCCAGATCCTGGAATGCCTTCGCTACAGCGCAGATGGTGGTGAAGACGCTGAAAAGGCTCCGACTGACGTGTTCCAGATGATGTGCATCATTGGGAACTCGTCCAACTTTGATCTCACGGCTGCCCTCTTCTCTAACGAAGAGAAGGCGACTGTGAAGACGATTATCGACTCTCTAGAGTCGAAGATGGGTGGCTTGGATGGACTTGTCGCGTTGCGAGTCAAGTGGTGTGTCGATTAAGAATGACGATTGACGGTCACTTCAGTGTTTGTTAACTCTTTGCTGTTTTAAATAAATCTTTTGTCACTGCCTTCAATTGAACGGTCTGCGTGAGTTCTCTTGATGATTACAATGAATTATCAACGCGCCCAGAATTATAAATTACAAATAATTCTGATGGAATCAAGAGTGAGGATCACCGTGTATTTTCTGCCAGGTAGGAATGGCGGTACCTCTCGTTGTGGGATCTGCTATTCAGTCTTTTCCTTACTTACCAATGTTTTGTCTCCACCAGACGCTCAACACACATCTGTGCCACAGAGGAGCTTCATTCGGCGGGTGCCATGCCTCGGTAGACCGCTTGAAGGCGGATCAAACATGTTGTGGGTAGCCGGGAGGTCAAATGGGGTCATTTTTCTAAACCTAAGTCAGGATCTAGCAAGATGTTGGGTTCTTTTTCGATTGACCACGTGTTGACTAATCTGCTCTTTTCTGTTCGCATAAAAAAGTACAAAACAGGTCACGAAAAAGCACAAAGGGGATTTAATCGAAATATACAATATTTATAATGAATGTACAGTGCATATTTTTACGAACGCATCTACAAACTGCGGTGATTAAAATTCTCTAAAGACGATGCCAACAGCGCTTCTATACATATGCGGTGTACTTATACTAATTGAGTAGAAAGTGTTCCAGTTCGCTTCTTGCATTAATTGACATTTTTCGCTGTGGATGCCAACATCTCGATTGCTCAATATCGAATTAGACCTACGACAGCGCACTATGCCATTGGTTAACATGCGTTTCTGACAACAGGTTAGGCGCAACGAAGTCGCATGTCTTGGTGTCAAACGCGTTTGGCGTAAGTTGATTTAAATCTCATGTGGGGCATATGGGTGGAACTGAATCTAAGTTAAAATGGCGTTGGTCAAGACAGAAAAATGACAGTTGTTGACCACAGTGTGTGAATTAACAAAGCCAAGATTCGCATTCATTAAAACGCTCCGCATTGGATGTTCAATTTCATCTGGTCGAGGGATGATTTCGGTCAAATGTACGCAGTGTTCATATTGCATACATACATATTTCGATTTGGATGAAAACATGTTATCTTCTCCGTCAGTACTGAATGTAGTCCGTTAAATGTACACAGTTGAAGTGCACCCGTAGACAAAAGAAGTGCACCCAGTCGAATAGGGACCAGTCAACAAGAAAAGCGATAATTTAACATGTTATATGGCCTAATCGTTGTTTTCAAACGGTCGCATTGTATTGGCATTGTACTGGAAGTGCTCCCAAGTTCGTGTTGCGTTATTTCAATTGCATCAGGAAATATTCGAGCGAACCAATAGGCACGCTCTTAGGTCGATTGGACAATTCTTTCCAACAAAACATTGTCTCTATGGATCCGGCCTCCTCTTCCTTGATTATTAGAACCCATTTTGGTAGAATGCGTGAGATGAAATATGGCTCTTCAGGTCCTCAAGGTTGATATAATGGAATAGTATCTGTGCAGTTTGTGGGTGCCTACGGCCATGCCATTAACGATTTAAGATAAAGTGGATTGCACGTTAAAGAAAAGCCATTTTAGTCATGCACCAGGACCTTTAGCTTTTGCGAGAAGAAAATATCTCGATCAGATGTCTAATAATGGTGAAATGCTGGCAGATGGCAAATTCAATAATGGGTAACCATGGAAACGGTAATGAGGCTGTCATCTTTCCAACTCTCGCGTTAATAATAAGTGCTGGTTGGCCAGGCGGTTGCTTCTAACCAATCGTTGTACGCTAATCGTATTTCACCAATAGTATTCACCAATCTCCATAGAGTAGGCTTGGTACGGAGCCTATTCAATTTAACCGCGCCTTTGGGGTCAAACGGTTTATGCGCCGATTTTATGAAATAATGTCGTTTAGGTTTTTCTTTCCAAAAAATATCAGATTAATTCTTTGCTGAATTCTATTCATTGCGTTTCGTTCAGATAAATACAAGGACATAGATAAGACATCGACAGATATAGACGTGCAAACACGTACATTATGGGCACAACGGTGAATAGATACCGCCCTCTCATTTCCGCACATGGATTCAGCGAAACAGCCAATCAATAAGGTTCTACCCGCCGTGGTTCCGGGCAAGTGCGGGGACCAATTGGGGAAGTCCAGCGGAATCGGCGACCGCAAAGGTGGTAAAACGTTGCCGAAATAGAAGATTGATGGTGACGCAATTCGTATTCAAACTGGGGTGTGCAGCTCAAACCGGCCATTCGTATAACCAATTGGAATGTATAATAAAAGGTCATAACAGTGAATTAAATAAATGATGCGATAACTTTGGATGAATTGTAGTCTCATTCTCTGGCTGGAACCGTAATAATTATGTTGTTTGTTAAGCGGAGCCTTTAAGCCATTTTAATCAATATACCGTTGGGCAAAAAGTATTTATTCAGCCACCGATTGTGCAAGTTCTCCAACTTAATTCGTATCACTCCAAAACACTTCAAGAAGACACGAAATGATAAAAAAAACATCCATACAAATCGCGTTGTACTCATTTATTGGGAAATTTATAGCTGAAAATAAGTAAATGACCCCCAAATGGCGGATATGGGATCCTTTATGGGTAGGGGAGTCTGTACCATAGGACCAAAACACCTATTGTGATTCGAAGACTTCGTGGCTCAAAAATCAGAATGGCACGATGGCCAAAGATGAATGTCGGGAATGAATAATATTGTTTGTTATTTAGACAATAGTTAGGGCCCCACCTGGGCCGAAAACGCCTACAAGGCGCGATGCCTAGCGCCCGTTCACTTATCACAGCATGCGCTGAGGCGTCCGTTAGCCAATGGGGTGCCGGTATAATGAATTTCATGCGTCTGGAAAACTAAACACATTATTCAAGGTCACTACACACCCACGGCAAGACCGATGACAAAACACCAAAGACACCCAGTGCACATCAGAATGTCAAAATCCAATCCAAATGGGTGCGGCTATCTACTGTTAAGGTATTAACCGTCTTCATGGGGGTTTGCCATTAATATTTTTGTAGGTGGCGTCCCCAGTGCTACCAGTGGTGACTTGTATTTATGCATGATGCTTTGGCTTAATGAGCCAATTAAAACAGAGGCCTTAATGGACCAAATATTGGACATTGAGTTTACAGGCAGGGTTAATAGACAGAGTCAGAATGTCTGGTTCACAATCGGGGTGTCATGTCTTGAATGGAGGTAAACCCACGAAGAATTAATTCAGAGAGCCGATTTCCTGGGGCACCGAAACGGTTCCCCAACAGTTAGTGGGGGTGGATGACACTGACATGATCGATTTTGGAGAAATCCGGTACGAATATAATGAAGAAGGCAGCAGGGATGTGAGCCACGAGTCTGCACCATTTGCCTTTCTGGGTGCGCGTTATTGATATTTATAATAATACTGGTATTCGCTTGATTAAGGTCACACGGGCCAAAACGTTCTGCATCAAAGTATCATATTATTAGTTGCTCCTTAACCTGTTCGGGTGAAAATAAGAATCGGGAATGACCGAATTGCGATAAGGAAGGAATTGTGCGCCGGCTGCCTTGGGTTCTGGTAAAGCAACAATTGGACATACCTTCGGGTGGACTTTGGTGGACATTGTTTGAAAAATCTACCCCTATTTATAAATTAGAGTCACGGAGATGCGAGAAATTTAATTCTGGGAAAGTTATGCAAAATAAACCTGCAAAACATGGCGAGTGGCCAAATGACACAGGCATATCACACATTTGTGGTCTGCATATGATTTACTACCCTTTAATTGGAATAAATCAAATGTTATCGACATTTATACACACTACTCAGACTGATATCAACGTGTAATGCAAATTTGCCCCGCGACTAGACAAATTAGCGAAGTTGCATGTGTGATTCGTCGCCTAGCTTGATTTATTGCCTTAGAGCCACAGACAAGCTCGCGCCTCCAAAAGCTACAATGCTCATATGTGACGGGCACTTTGACATTGTGTAAATTACAGCTTGTTTTGAACACGTACCAGACACGTATACCGGTTCAAACGAGATCTGTGGCTGTAGAAGGAAACTATCATATTTAATTATAACTAACGTTTTTAGTAAGCTTTTACATACTTTCCAATAGCTTTTGTAGTTCTTGTCTCGATTAAGAGTTTTGTTTTAAACGTCACCGCAGCCGTGCTGAGGCGCGGACTTTTTGGGATCATCGATCACGCTAACGTGAGCTCAGCACGCTGTTTTACTTTTCTATCGAGAAAAATACTGCGATGCTAATCAAGCAGACGAACCGAAATACCCAACCAGAGATGCCAGTATCTACGAGAACGTCGACGACTGCACGTAGTCCAGATCATTATTTGCTCGTCAAGCTGGACAAAGAACTGACGTCAACGGCGGTGCGGATCCGCGTGCTACTGATCAAAATGGCGAATCTTCGGGCTGAGCTTTGGGAAAGGAAGCAGAACGATGCCCCGTTGTCGCTGATCTCTGCCCCGGCTATGGAACCAAAACCGTTGCCCTATATCCCCGTTCCTTCCCCACGACAGTACAATCCAAACCCCGTTGCTGTCTGTCCTTCCATGGTCAATGAAATCCCTCTTAACCTTGCAGTATACCCTTTTTTCTACAGTTGCACTAGTAAGTTTTCACCGTTTGAGTCAGTGGTTTGGAAAAAGATTTTTTCTGTTCATAAAAATACTACACAGGCAATAAGTAGACCAATTAGAAGAAGTATCGGTTAATTGATAATATATTATATAAAGTTAAGTAAGATCTTGCAGCAACAAAATCGGCATTACAATGGCTCTGTTGCTATTGGTGGGGTTTCACGGGGGCACTGGCATCGCTCATCCAAAGGGACATCCTTTAGAGCCGTCTCGATGTGCTTACCGCATCCTAAAGAGGTTGGTAAAGTTATTTTTATTCAGCGTACCTTTCCAAGTTGGCTTGGAGCATTTCTCACATTCCGCCTTGAAACACATGATCGTCTCTTAACTTGGTGACCTTATAGTGGCTGGCTATATACGCTGACACTACCATTCACTAATCTGTAATTGGCTCGCGTGATTTGGCGACTGCAATTGGTTAAATGCGCACAGGCAAATTATGATTCGTTGGCGGTTGCATAAACGACCAATGTCATATAATGATTCTCATGAATGCCTTGTTGCTTAAACGTAATGAGTAGCACGATTATTAAGATTATTATACAAGTTTTTATCAGTTTTTTATAGGGATAGACCGTTTTTTGTGAAATACATTGCAACATAATAGTTTCTTCGTCATTCACAAAGTTTGATTGTACATTTTAAGATCAATCGATTTTCCATGAATAGTGAAAAGGAGATATTCCAGAAGAATTCTAGATGTAAAATCTCCGTCTGGGGTCACACTAGTTAAAATTAAAAGATACTTTAGAAAGATGGCAACCATAATAATATTCGCTTTATTAAGGTCACGAAGACCAAAGGTTTTGGCATTACAATTTATAATCAACAAAAATGTTACAGGAAGTGACGAGTATACGTAGAAAATGCAGAATAAGTTAAGAAGAATAAACAAAGTAGCATCAAGGTAAATTTGCAAGAAAGGCGAATTTAACCCACGAAGTATATAAAGTTTGGCAAACGGTAAATGGTGGTTCCTTGTGGGGCTTCCGACACATTTATTTTAGACAGGACATTTCGGCGGAACTGCCAGGAAACGGACGTTTAGTGAACGCCCTGACCTATCAGATTGCCTGGTTTATGGCGAAGTTATTCTTGTACTAAGGCGAAAAAAATAATTCGTGTGCAAAATTTCAAATGTATACAACCCACTGCACTAAATCAGATACCTGTCAGAAAAATATCATAAATGATTTCAATGAGCGGAGATAAAAAAAACGAACGTTGATTACACCAATGGGTAAGATGGTTCCAAAATGATTGCCAGGAACATGAAAAACGATTTTTTAAATGCACGTTTGCTTCTGCTGGCATTTAGTGCTAATCTTAGACAATAATTAAACACTAATACACCTTCTTATTTTTAATATTCGTTAATTAAACAAGAATATTATCGGATATGCCTATCGAATCAGGTTTCGTGGAAAAGTGTGTATGCGATTTTGAAGTATGCATGTCGTGATTTGACCCGTAAAGACAACTATTCAGGCAAATACTCGAGGCCTCGGAACCCTTCAAATCTCCGTGTATTCATTGGTCATAGGGAAAAAGTCTGCATAGATCTTAACTTGGGGGACAATCGTGACTCCAACAGTGAGCGCGTCAGCTCCAATCCGTCAGCTCCCATCCGTCAGCTTGGAGGGCAATCGTCACTCCAACAGTGAGCGCGTCAGCTCCAATCCGTCAGCTCCAATCCGTCCAATCCGTCTCCAATCCGTCTAAGCGATTTTGCAAAGGAAGTCGGTCTGGAGATAAACACGCCGAAAAACAAAGTTGTCTCAACATACCCTGAACACCACTCACAATAAATATACCTCAACGATGCGCCAGTCGAATATATCTTTAAACAACTAAGCCCCACAATACTCCCGAATTTTTAAGCCAAGGAGGACAAACAGACAAAGTATTGGTTCATTAATGATACATTATATAAATTTAAACAACAGCCTGTTGTAGTAATCAAGCAGGCATTACAATGGGTCTGTTACGATTGGTGGGCTTTCGCGGGGGCACTGGCATCGCTCATCCAAAGGGACATCCTTTAGGATCTCCTCAACGTGCTTACCGCATCCTAAAGAGTTTCGTAAAGTTACTTTTATTCAGCGTACCTTTCCAAGTTGGCTTGGAGCATTTCTCACATTCCACCTTGAAACACATGGTTGTCTCTTTACTCGATGACCTAATATTGGCTGGCTATATACGCTGGCACAAGCATTCACTTAAATGCGATTGGCTCGTGTAGTTTGGTGAAGGTAATTGGTTTAATACGCACAGGCATAATGGGATCAGTCGGCGCAAAAAATCACTGGCAAATATTGTATAATGTTCCCAATTAATGAGCCGTTACTTATGTGTTGTGAGTGGACTATAAATGTGAGCGATATAATAATCATAATATTCGCTTTATTAAGGTCACGAGGACCAAAACTTTCAGCATTAAAATTGACAATAAACAAAAATGTTACAGGACGTCACGATTATACGTAGAAAATGCACAATAAGTTAAGGAGAATAAAAGAAGTAACATCAAGGTAAATTTGCAAGAAAAGCGGCCAATTTAACCCACGAAGTATATAAAGTTTGGCAAACGGGAAATGGCGGCCATTGAAAGGCCCTATCCAAAACGCGGGCCAACTGTTAAGCTACATAATCCGAACGTAGGAATATCGAGTCGATGGAACTATGGTAATTCGAAGACTTCTTGGCCCAAAAATCAGAATGGCTCGATGGCCAAAGACGAAGGTCGGGAATGAATAATATTGTTTATTATTCGAACAATAGTTAGGGCCCGACCTGGGCCGAAAACGCCGACAAGGCGCGATGCTTAGCGCCCGCTGCAGGTCCATGGACTCTTTTGATTGCCATGTTGTACGTCTGACGCATTAGACAGCTACCCATATTCTTACATGACTAGAATATTTGAAAACAGCTTCGAAGATTCATGGCTTGACCTGACACGCCACATTTATCCCTTAGATTCAACTGCTTCCATTCTATGCCGATTTGGGGTAAATCAGTAGGGAACTCCGATACAAGTATAAAGCTTTAACGAAATGCACCGTTTTTCATATTCCCACGCCTTTCTCACCACAGATATGCCTTTCTCCCAATTTGTAGCCAGCTGAACCGGGATACACCTTTCCAGCCTACGTAGTGTGCTATTCCCCGTTCGTGTCCCTTTCTCAGATGCACATATGTGATCGATTTAACCGAGTTACAGTATTCTACACCGACGCGTGCTTTGTAATTTTTCGCCGTTTCGCAGCTATATGGGTGCAAATCGTCCGCTATCTTTTACTAATCTTTATCCGTTCAATGGATATCCGTCGGTTCTTGTCATTATGTGGGAGACAGCCGGAATATGGAGATGGCCAAATTGGTGGTGGTGGTGGGTTACCGTTTGTCATCTCCTGAAATCAAATAGATAATCCGTAGGAATCACGGGAGTGCGAGGCATGAGGTCACCTTCACCCGTGGGAAGGTCTGGTCAAGATCGGAGCGTTGCTGATTCATTTTTACACAGCTTTGACTGCGTCAATTTTAACTTGCCGTACGCCCGGTGGCCCTCATGTCATGTCAAGTCGAGTTGATTTATCCGCTTCATTAGCTTAAATGAATTGGGAGATTAGTAGATTACTCTTTACTAACACGAACATCTAGTCAATGCTTTCGAAATGGGGGGGCTGTAGATTTTGGGAAAAAACCACTTGCATGATGGGAAAGGATCCAGCCGTTTCTTTCCACGACTGTTGGCGTCTTTTAAATATATTTGCCATTTTCAGTGCGGCTGGTTCGAAAACACGAAGGAAAACACCTTCGGACTGGGTGGAGGGGATCAATTCTAGGATCCAATGGCCAGAAAGGCGTTTCATATTCAATTACACATATCCCTAATGCCTTATGCAAAGTCTTGAGTCGCCCTTGAAACACTGCGGGGTGGCTCTGTATAGGGTCTTGGGACGCCACGTGTCCAGAATTCTCAAGAAACTTCATGAATGATTCTAGAATCTTCCGCTCGAACCATGCACCCACAATGAAATCCAAGGTCGAAGCGAAGGGCGACTTCTACGGCAAGCTAAAAGAAGCAATATACCGAGTCCCAAACGCAACATCCTGATCGTATCGGCGGACTGGAACGCCCGCAACGGTCCCCTCGAATCCTCCTACGCGACATCTCCTCGCAATCGTATTCCACCCTGAAACACATGACAGCATTTTCCCGATACCCTAATTATGACACTGTACGCGGATTGGCAAAACGTTCACTTGCTAGAGTGGTATTGAGGTGAAGTCTATTGTCTAAGATCAACAGAGTACTTTTGTACCGGGCTTTCAAGTTCAAGTTTCATTTTCTGTAGTGTTTTGCTATAACAGTGTTCCCAGTTTCTGTTGGGGAAAACGGCCATTCCCCCAACAAAACACAATCTCCATTTATATAAAACCTCTAACCTGTTTCGTCAATCTACCCAAGCCATGTTGTAGGCTCTTGTGTGATTCATTCCTGTCAGACTACGTATAATCGGCATAAACCTCAAGTAGACTTTTGAGCGCTTCATTTAATCCAGTGGTTCTCAACCTTTTTTCACTTGCGACACACTTGGGATATCTGAAAAGTTTCGCGACACACCTTAAGTAATAAAAAATAATAATTTGGTTTAACTTTATTTTCAACGTTTAAATTTTTAATGCGATGGTTGGGCTTATTTCGGCGAATCCCAGTCGATGGAATTTGTCATTTCTCAACTCGATCAGCTCTTCTTCCTCTTCACACGAAAGATGTGATGTCTCGTTGCTTCCAAACGGTTTGATCACCCAGTCATATTCGTCGATAGAAAGTGATGGAAAATAATGGTGAATTGCTAATTGAAGACTTGTCAGTGTAGATCTGATGTCATCAGCGACTTTGCTCTTCAACTGAGATTCGTTGACGGAAGGGAAGCATTCAAAAATACCCTTCGAAACTTTGCTTTTCCATAGCGTCAGTTTTTCATCAAACGATTTCAGTTTGGATGTCGATGAGATAATGTTTTCTGATGGTTCTTGGAGACTCAAGTTTAGAGAATTCAGTTTGTCGAACAGATCAGAGAGAAACTGAACTTTGAGCCAGCAAATCTCGTCACGAAGATCGAATCCAAAATTTGTTTCCTCGACTTCCAAGAATGAAATTCCTTCTACTTTGAGATAAACGAGACACTTCAAAAATCTCGCGACACACTAGTGTGTCGCGACACACAGGTTGAGAAACACTGATTTAATCGATATCGAGTAGAAGGTATAGTATTTACTCAAATGAATGCTCGAAAACCATAAAAAAATCCGCAACGAAAATGATCTGTGAAAACGGCATTTCGCAAATGTGTGGATATTCGTGGTCGTTAATTTCGTCCGACAGATTAAGAAAATTAATCTATTAATTTGAGCCGACTGGCTCATTACAGAACATAAAAACACCAATGTACAATCGTCCCGGCAGTTCAACTAAAAATATCTCTGCTGTGGGGTAAAGCTCCGGAGAAGATCAACATTTGTTCATTGAGCGGTGTTTACAACAATTTAATGTAAAACCCCTTGTTTTCCCGTCTGCTTTAACCTTGAAGGAGGAGCCCGGTCGAATCAGAATCAACGAGCTTCGTTTCCACGCCAGGCACCCACGCGCATTGCCCAGATTGCTGATCTTCAGCAACACCCCGATCCTGATACGCTCTCACACTGATCAGCGTTTCCTTCCCGTATTCGCCCTGATTCCGGATATACATCATTCAACACTCCGCACGCCCAACCGTCTATACTTATCCCTCAGATATCATTTTCAGTAATGCACTTCTGTTTAGTCATCCTACGACTTGTGATCATTTAACCGAGCAAACGCGGTGTAAGTATTCGTAATGGAGCATTTGTGTCCTCAGCCCAAACCCATTTCTCTGAAGGCCTCTACGTGAGTCTATCTGCAATCACCAAATGGCGAATTTCGCTTAAGTATTTAGCTCTTAGTCCTTACAAGGTTCAGCTGGTAAAATAATTGAAGACAAACGATTATTGGCAACGGGTGTTGATGAATGAAAAACGCTTGATGCGTCCCTTGTTTTGGTAATTTTCATTCGAAATTACAGCTTGGGTTGTGCTTATCGTCATCGGATTGCGATATCCAGACATGTCAACACGGTTATTTTGGCCTATTGTTGATGGTTTCAACAAGACGTCGCGAGATGCCGCACAGCAAATATACTTTTCATAAATTGTTGACCCTCTACCATATATATATCAATAAACGATATGTCGATTTCCATTCCAAATGTGTGTTTAATTTGAATCTGAAAAAAACAAGCTTTAAAGATTTGGGAGAATCCCCAAAACCGAAATTGACTTGTACACGCGTACGGTATTTTCTTATTTCAGATAAACGCAACGGAACGCGGGTGTTCCTGGAAAATGACGGAATAACAAGGGGGCAACCTTCATGACAATTCGTCATCCCAGTCGAGATTGGGCGGAAACCGTATTATAGACGGTCCTTCGAGAAAGCTAAAACTTTTGAGAGATTGCGAGAAAATGCTATGGGATGGGATGATGAAACTAGCGTGGCGTAAATGAGCCAATGGACATAAAGACCAACGCCATTGTGGTTTAGCCACAAGCAGATCTCAAACGGCTGTCTCTTCGTGTTTCAGCCGAAATGCAGAGATCGGAAGTAGAGCGGCTCTGCGTTCAGCCTTTCGACGATGTGGGTCGGTGGAACCAAAATTGGAGCTCCATCTGCTCCTCCGACCAGCCTCCAGCAACCGTGCATGGGCGGCGATATTGTGCTGGTTGCTAACTTTAACAATGTAACTGTTAGAGTTATACCGGCAATAGAGACAATTCGTCTATTCTCTATTAAGGGTTAATTCAACCCTCCATCCAATCCTATCACAGATATCCACGAAAACGCGCGAAGCAAGCAGACAAGGAAGGTGGGCTCTGTAACGGATTGTGAAGCAATCTCCAGACCGAGGTGAGTATGCGTTACGAGGGTTCCACTGTACACCAATAGAGCAAAACATAGAGAGTGAGTTGGTTATGGTTTGTCGTGGGTTTACAGCCCTGAAAAGGTTCCTCGAATAATAAACCACGATATTCCCTGACCTTCTTCATTGGTTCTCGTGCCATTTTGATATTAGACTTTTCGAGGTGAACTAAAGGCTATTCTAAACGGAACTTTTCTTTCGATATACAGTATGCGAGTTTAGAAGAAGCGAACGATAACTTCAAATGTAATGTCTTCACTTTTCTTTATGGTTGCTGTTTGTTTGAAGTGTATTGATAACTATTTGCCTCATTCTTCAACATTATTGTGTGTTGGTTTGTTTGAGGTTACACAATAAGACGTGTGCGCGGCTAATTTTAACCAAGGCAATACGATATATATATATCGGACCATGAGATAGAATCAATACGAGGTTCTATCGATGGCTGCAAACACTCTGGCTCATTTATCCCAATTTCTTCAGCACGTGCCGAAGGAAATTATTATTGAAGGCAAGCGATCGCTACCTTTTACACTGCGAAATCGTCACCTTCTACGTGTATCCGTTTGTGTCTTCTACAATCTTTTCGATGCTTTCAGGGAAGACAATAAAAGGCACGAAGGAATTGGGTGCCTTCTAAGATCCATAAAACGTTAAATAACAATGAATGCAGTCATAAAAACAAATGAACACCAGGGCCTCGCAGGCCAATTAATATATCTGTTATTATCTTCGTTTGTTCATCTAAATCCTGGAATAGATATAAAGAGGAATCGCGGAATTACGATAAGCTATCCTTATGAATCTTGATCTCTCGCGTTACCTCTCTTCACTTAATTTCCGATGCGCTGTTGGTGAATTGAAAAAATAAATTGAAAGCAACGCCTCTTGATTTAATTAATTTTACTCCGGAGATCATGTGAGTTTGGCGCAACTGCGCAAGCCTCAGTGCTTACACATTGGGCTGGGGTGGGTGGGTAGGTTTTTAAGAAATGGGACATTGTTTTGTTGGAAGGGTCGAACAAAAATACACAGACGATCAAGAGGAGAAGGTGGTGCAACATCTATACCATAAAATTATTACGACTGCACTTTCTTCGTCCTGGTTCGTCCCTTTGATGAAGATGGATAAAGATCTGTTCGCCGTCCTTGAATCTGTAGTCTCGGAGTGTTCGCGTTGGATCAAGAGCCTTCGTATTGTGGAACAGAGTCATTGGTTTTTCTTCCAGCTGTGGATATGAACCGAGATTTTGTATTGCTTGTTGTAAGGTGCAATCGCGATTCAGTGTCATCGTAAATAACTCTTCCCAAGTTCGGAAGTTTATCGAAATCGGTCCCGATCCATGTGCATGCGTTGAAGATGTGCGCGTGACTTTCGACTCATTCGATGTCGGGTAGATAACTCGCGAGTCTTGCAAATAGATACTGTCATTTTCTTTGATCCCCAGGTTCTGTAGAATGGTTTCTGGGTCAACTTGTATTCCCGAGATGATATATTTCTGATGGTTGATCGGAATGCCCGTTTTGTTTTCAACTTCCTCGAAAACCGTCTCCAGGCGGACGCTGGGGTGTATCGCCAACGTAAAAGGTTCAAATTCGTCGGTCAGAAAATGCACGTTGATCGGAAGGACTGGCACGACCTGATGGGGTTCAGGCGGTGCCTGTTTTTCGCCCCTTATGTCGTCCAATTGCCGTCCCGGGACGTCGTCACAATAATCGTACGGTTCCAAAGGTTCGTCTGCAGGTTTGTATCTATTACTTTCCGGGACAATAGGTCCAGCTACCATGACGCACGAATTGGCCTCAATTCCATACTCATCCAGTCGTCTGTGGTTTTCAAGGACGTAGTGAGAAAAGATGAAATAGGCATTGTTGTAGAAAGCATCTCTGGTTTGGCTTACGATCTCGTTACGAAGGTCTTCCACCGTGGCGTCATGACTCATAGGCATGACGACCACATTCGTTTGGGAAAACGCCACTCTGACAGGAATAAACTTGATATTGCGGTTCACTGGTAAATGAAGTTCCAGAGATCCAGCCTCCGTAACACCGTAGTCGCTCAGCCGTCGAGCATCCTCCAAAAAGCATCCATTAAAGGTTATTACTTGTTCATTGGGCGGGACGTTTATCCTTTCGGCTATCGTTTCCTTAAGCCGACCGACTCTTGTGCTCTGGTGCACAGAGGTCGACAGAACATCGGTACCCGCATGCAAGATCCTAATCCGCATTGATTCGTCACCTAGAGAAGTATGACATTAAGCATCTTTGATTGTGCTGCAATTGCATTACCTTAATGCTGATTGGTTCCCGCATTGCCTGTGCATGTTGTGATTGGACGTGTGAAAATAGCGAGCTCCAAATCGATTTCGCTTCCATGTGTCAAGTGGCGGAGAGTGGCGTTTGTGTGTCGAATAAGTTAATTTTAATAGAATTAGTAAATAAATGCAAAGTGCTACGAGACAAAAACGCATATTTTTTATCGTTTGCCAGCAGTGGACGATTCCATGCTTTAAATACATACAATTTACAATGAGTTTATTGAGTAGTATGTTTGCGACAAACTCGGCTGCAATTGTTTAGGGGCAGAAGGAGCAAAGAATTTTGCATTTATCTGAATTGAAAGACGGGCGTGGTGCTAAAAGAGAAAATAAATGAACTGTTGCAATTTCGTATTAAGCAGGTTAGATAATTCGATGGTTCTGGCATAACTTTTACGGACCTGAGATCGCACGTCTTCTACACTAATCGCAAATAGATAAAAACAGTGATTAATCTACGCCAAGCCCTCATCGGTGCCATCGCTTCGCGTCTACCAGTGTTCACCTGTAAGGAGAATTCTGTCGCTCAATTCTGGCATTCAATCAAAAGGTACAACAAGCAACAGAAGCCGAACTAGGGACAGAAATAAACCACAGAAAAGAATGGATTGCCTACAACACTCCTCAGCTATCTGCAAAGGCCAAAGACGTCTGCATGCAAGGCTGTCCCATATTCCAATACTTCAGACGACAAGCCACAGTTTCGGCGAGGCTAGACCGCGACTAATACTGATCTGAGGTTGCAGGGACCATCGAGACTACTTCTAACGCTGGGGACTTCGGGAAGCTGTTTCGTCTTATCCGGCTTGCATTCGGCAAGCGGCAGCCCCTGGAAAACCTCTTTCGCGACGCTACTGGCCAGCTGATACCAGAGATGTAAAGG
This sequence comes from Proteocephalus fallax, assembly GCA_028672205.1. Taxonomy (NCBI): domain Eukaryota; kingdom Metazoa; phylum Platyhelminthes; class Cestoda; order Proteocephalidea; family Proteocephalidae; genus Proteocephalus; species Proteocephalus fallax. Next base: position 453,343 of record JAPUBX010001280.1, on the reverse strand, counting down.
AAGGTGCTATATCCCGTAAAGCCGTAGCCCCACCAACCGGAAGACATTGAATAGACGTTAAGACGTCGAAGGAGTTCTAGAAAGTTGACCTTAACACGAAGACGTGTGATGAACTTTTGGCACGTCCGGTTCCAAACATTTTGCGGACGGCGTCTGCACCATGGGTCTTGCGTCTCGTTTTTCGATGAAAGCAGGTCTCGCTAACCGGAGAGTCGTCATAGGGCTGGAAACCTGATTCCAAATGACGCAGACAGTAGAGCTGTCTTATGGCGCTGCTCCTGGTCGCAGGTATCTGTCAAAATAGTATATTACCAGGATGCCGTTGGAGGACCCATTTTGTGTACGTGGTCGTATTGCGAGGATTCCTGCGCCAGGGATCGAACCTGGACGATTATTATCTGACATTTAGTTGACGGTGAATGGTGCCATTGGCCATGCGTCTCGGTTTTAAATGAAATCAGTCTTCACCAACCGGAGAGTCGTTGTAGGGCCGCAGATGCAGGAGGAGTTCAAGAGAGTTGGCCTGAAGAGCCTCTCCTTAACAACCTCCATTATAAACATGTGTGATATAGTATTTATACAGGGGTTGGGTACAGTAAGGCAAGTCGGCCAATGTGGGAGTGTGAGGAATGAGTCTCTCAATTGATTAGCTTGCGATAGGACAACATGTTGAAAAAATAGAGGGGAATAAGCGACGTGGTGACCTTTTACACTTGAATGGTTGTCTGCACGTTACAGGAATTAATGAAGGGAACTAATTCAATAACAGAGTTTTTTGGGGAACCAAAACGGTTCTCCAGCAGAAGGTTATGCGGCGGGTCTAACACATCAACTAACCGTTGAATACCTCGATAGAAAACCAGCCGGATCACATTCCCCAGAGTCAACGCGAGTCATGCGACATTCACTGCAACAGCAAAACTCGGTCAGACGTTGTCAACGCGATAGAAAAGTTAAAAAACCGCAAGTCTCCATGAGAATATGCAGTCCTTTCCTAAGTGAACAAGGCCTGCCTTACGGCCATTATTGAACCTATCTATGCCCTGTTCAGCTCGATCTGGGGAAGCGCAGAATTTCCAAACGACTGCTCCCACTCCCTAAGAAGATCGATAAGACATTGAAACAGATATAGGAACATCGCCACGAGTACAAAAATCCAACCATAGCATGCGTCATGGACTTCCGGGCGGCATTTGACTCGGGGAGCTGGTAAACTTTGACTCAGCCTTCAAATAACTGGGCTCTACAATACTACTGAATGGCCAAGCATACGAGGATGCTCAACTTCGGGTCAACAGCGCCGGGAATGCGTTCAAACAGCTGCGTACTAGCCTATAGACCGAGCGGAGACATTCCTGTCCATCGAGCCGCAATTCGAACCAGGGACAGAGCTAACATACATCTGGCGTGCACCGTTACAATGCACGGATTGGCACTGTCGGGTGGGAGGGTAATTAAAAGTACGGATCAGAACCGTCAAGGAGGCCGTGGAGCGTTAGAGCTACATAAGGTTTACGGCATGCGGCGTTTGAAATATAACAGGATCACGATGTGTTCTGACCTACCCTTCGATCGCCGCGCGTTGGCCCTATGATCAACTAAACCCATTAAACCGGCTCATTATTGTTGCAAGAGCTAGCTGACCCATAGAAGAAGAATATGGCGCACGCGTCCTTTCCGAACACCCGCCCATTAATACGACTCTTATTTTACCACTGCTCCAATATGTCGACGTGCGATCTTTCATGAACAAAATATGACCGGTTACGAAGTCGAGTGACGTTTCGATTGTCGGTTTTATTTGCTACTGCCGTTGATCATATAACCAGTTTCAACGGATAGACGCTGATGACGATTGGTATTAGTTTCCGCAGTAAAATGTCATAGGGGTCAGTTATTTCGAGATGCAATGCCAGACGGATTTTTCGAAATTATTTGGGTTCTAACCCAGGCTATGATAATGAGCAATCGTATTGATATCAAATATTCCGCTTTGAAGGAATCATTTTTTTGCATCATTTACGCGGTGTCACAATTCAAGTGATTTGTATATTTTACGTACATTTCGTGCCTAAAATTTCACTGCGAGTCTTAAAAAGAATGAGCATGTAGTGTAACAGAATGTATTTCAAAATTTACCTATAACAAGGTACGATAAGACTTACCTCCGAATCTGAGGAAAGCGGATTATTGAACCGGAGTATTCTCAGTCACGGTTAGAATGGCTTATCTGTTCTCCATCGCGGTTACATATATATATATATAGATTGCTGAGGCTCAAATACCTTGGGTTTTTTCTCCACTTGATTCGTCCAGGACTGATACGATTGTTGAATCTCAAACAAACCAGCACATAGCCCGGTTAGCGGACGGCGCGCGCATTTGTCGTCAAAACATTAAAAAAACATGCAGAATAGAGAAGACAATTAATTTGTTGTTTTCGTTATCTAATTCTTCATTTGCCCAAATATCAACCCTTTTTAATCAAGTAGCATTCCAAGGTTTTTTTGTTAGCTACCCTCAAACCAGCCAATTAATTTATTTGGAGTTTGTAAGGGAGCCATTTAGATCACATGTGGCTTAGCATCAAAAGCCATTATGGTGCTTTTTTAAGTCAACTCAAAGCATTTAAATACGTTCATAACGCGGTCAACACACACCAGTCCCGTTTAAAATTTACGAGAGCTAGTGTTTCCGCGGCGAAACAGTGTACGGGAACCGTTAAAAACATTGAAACATTTGCGAGAGTCGACGTTAAACGGATTCTCCTGGACATACAAAACGTAGTTCTCCTTTGATACGATCATATCCAATAGGTTCTTCGAACCCCTAACCATAGAATAACACCCATCAGCAATTATGCATTTAGTAACACCGGAAAAATGCTTCGTCCTCTTTTGGTGCTGTTGATGGCCGCCTCCGCTAACGACCACACAAATTACGTGGCTATAAAATCAAGTCAATGTAACAGAGTAACGTTTGGAGATAGACAGTTGGGTAAATTGAATTACCTAAATCATTGGGGATCTAGAAAACAAGGTCACTAACGGGCAGCATGCAATCGCGGCTATTGCTGAGATGATCCACACGTCCAGTTTAATTCACGACGATCTGATCGATAAAGCCGAGAAGAGACGTGGTACAGTAGCTACACACCGGAAATTCGGAAATAAAAACGTAAGTCCTCACTCTTTGGTGTGGTTATATACAGTCTGTGTTGGTAGGCAACATAACTTTAGTAAAGGCTTCGGAATTATTGGCGAAGTTGGAAAACGCAGAAGTCTTGTCTGTCCTTTCGACAGTTTTAGACGACCTAATACGAGGTAAATCACAAATTCGATCTTTAACCCTAATTTATAGGTGAATTTCTGCAAATGGCATCAAATCGAGATGAAAACCAGCGCTTTCATTTATACCTGGAAAAATCTTACAAAAAAACAGCAAGTCTTATGGCCAACAGTTGTAAAGCGGTAAGTATACTGACTGTTTTACTGTCAATCGATATTGCTGCATATTTATCGAAGTGTATGCGAACCTTTGTAGGTGACAATCTTAGCTATGGCAAGCAACGAGATGGTGGAATGCGCATTTCAGTTTGGACGAAATTTGGGCATGGCTTTTCAACTTCTCGATGATGTTCTTGATTTCGTTGGACAGGAAGCTCAGCTAGGAAAACCAAGTGGAGGATCTGACTTACAACTTGGACTTGCCACGGGTCCTGTTCTTTTTGCAGCTCAACAGGTGCGTTAAACAGCTACTGGTGAGCCGGTTTATCGCGTTTAGGACCATTTTACGGTTTTTCCATATATATATCCAATGTGTTTGATGTAAGGGGAAAGCGGTATCGTTTTTTTTAACACGCGCATTTCTATATTGGATATTTTGTGGACCTTTTTTCGAATATTATCCAGTAAAATTTTAGAACCGTTATCATTTCACTTAAAGTCTGTACACTATGAGTAGCTAACTGGACATCATGCGATAAAAGCAGCAAAAAATAGTATGCAGTGAGGTCGCAATAACAAGTATGATTAGCTAAAGATGTAGTCCTCCACAATCACACGTAGAAACACCGGTTTGATGGGTATCATTAATTAGACAGGTTCGCCTACAGGTCCGGGTGACTATCTCCGTTGGTGATCAGCTGTAAATACCTGGTGTTTCTGTGGCTTTTTATCGTTCGGGTGACTTCTTCAACAGTGTCCCGGATCAGAAATACCGTAATCATATTCCGATGAGCAAATGCTACTCTAATTTATTAGGACAAATCGCACTTCACTTTCCGTAGATGTAGTCTTCGCGCTTGGAATTTATTTAGAATTAAATTTGGAATAAGACGCTAAATGAAAGTACCTTATATTTTAGCAAAAAGGTCAGAAATTTCCCATTCACCAAATATACTTGCGTTAAATACCCAATCAGTTACGTCAGAGTGGCAACCAGGTTCAATCGTAGCATACGTGTCGTAGTTTTTTTGCATAATCGGTCTGTTTTATTTTAGTTCCCGGAATTGGATGAAATGTTAGAGACTGGATTCAATACCGTCGAGGATCGAAAGAAGGCCTTCGATTTTGTGCGGGAGGTATGTTGATTTTGTGTAAGCACAGGGTTATTCTACCGAACGGCCGAAACGAGACTCGAAGATTATGTGTTTTCTTTCAAATATTGACGATGAATGCAAACCATCGTGCTGGCTTAAGGCAACTTCGCTTAATTACCGACGTGGTTCATGGCAACTGATGTCAATTTGTACAAATTCTGCGTGTTAAGTCTGCTCGACGTTCAGCCAAACCTTTTCGACTGAAACACAAAACCATAATTCCCTACTGCTGATCTGTTTTACGACCATTCATCGCCTTTCTTCTCCAATGAGAACTCTTTCTCTAAGACTGCCTGGCATCCATTGCAATGGGCGTTTCCCCAGTCACTGCCTTTAGCTCCTTTTGCACTGCCTGGCTTAGTGCTGGTCTTTGTAGGTGGCAAACACATAGACCACGGATGTTTTGGGGGGGGGGTGTTGAAGACAGGGAGCAATAGTTTCTCTGGTTGTCGTCGTGGATGTAAGTCCTGGCACCACTGTCGTTTTAAGTCACCGGCCGTGTTGGTCGTCCGCACATGAAACTCAACTTTAACAGTCGTTATACAGGTTCTTGCAAATTCGAGTGTCATTATCTAATTTAAATTTAACACCCATTTTGAATGGAAATTTACAATCTATTTATCAATATAGATAGAAGAAGGTCGTCGATTTAGGAATGACAAATGATATTTTGAAAATGTTTCTCGCGTGCATGCTCATAGATTTCGATTCTTTTGGGGAAAAAACGAACATATTCATTAGGCACACCGAAGGGAGGTCAACGGTTTTTCCGGAAAATTGACCGCATTGTATTGATTTTTGCGTAGATTCCATCTGTGGCGTCCGTTCCTGAAACGATTTTTGAATATGATAATGGTAGCATGTACCACGACCTGGAAGTTTCAGTTAAGCCCATAGGCGCGACTCAATCTCGTTTGTTGGCAATCAATGCTTGGTTATTCTTACCTCGTAAAAAGGCTGAGGTGTATATTTGTTTTAACCCTCTCTTGACGGGATGTACTCATTTTGCATTTATTGTGACTCTTAAGTCGAACGGCATCGGACAGACTCGCATACTGGCGGAATTCCACTTCCAGGAGGCGCAACGACAACTGGGCCACTTCAAGGCCTCGGACGCCCGAGAATGTCTCCTACAATTGGCTGCCACAACGCTTCAGAGGAACTTTTGATCCGGTCACGGGTTTTATTACCGTGCTTGGTGTATATATCCCCCCCCCCCTAGACATCCTTAAATTGCGTGCATGGTCTACCTCGAAACACCACAACCAATCCAGCTCCCCGTTTTTAATAAAGTTTTTTTTATTTTGAAGAAACCATTTACGCCTTTACCATGATTATCACATCAACCGGAGTGTCGTTTCGCCAAACAATACGTCCTAGAATATATTGACAGACGTGTAGGAGTTCTGATCTGGTCAGATGTTAAACTGTAACTCCGTTATTCGAGTTAAAAACGAGTCAATGACATGGCAGAAAATGTATGCAATCATTCTTGTAATTATCCTATCCTTGTGTGTCATGTGTAAGAGCATAACACACGGATAACTCAGCAGCTTTGAACTGGTGATACGACCAACGTTCCAGGTTTGAGGTGAAGGTGCCGTTTAATGTGTAGTGACCTCAAACGCCCCTTTTTGTTTTAACGAACACGAACCGAATTAGACCCACGAACGCACCTTCGCCGACTTAACGTCACGGCTTTGTATTATTGAATCAAGAAAACTATCTTGACTATACTTTGGTTTGCGTTCTCTTATATAATCCCTTTTAGACGCGTATGTCTTAAAAGGGTTAAGTGGGTTAAGTTATCGTCGAACTGCGAATCACGACATTGGCGAGCATAATTGTTTCGGGTTTTCTTCTGATGAGCGCCCCCATTGAGCAATCGCCCGACGTATGTGCCGTCTCTATTAAAATTCCACCTCCGTGGAAGAACGATATAGAGGCATGGCTTTCGGTCGTGGAATCCCAGTTTGCGTCGAAAGGAATTGTCGCTGAAAAAACCAAGTTTCATCACGTCGAGGCGTCACTAACAGAGGACTTGGTTGCCCGTTAACGCCACATTATCGTTGCACCACCGGCAGAGAGCCCGCACACAGCGCTTAAGACAGCTCTTATTCGGCAGTCTGCGACGACACGGACACAGCGTTTCAACGCTCTTTTCAATGAAGAGGAACTGGGTGACGAAAGACCGTCGCAACTGCTACAGCGCCTGGAAGCCTTATCGGTGAACCAAGATGTCAGCGAATGTATCATCCGTCACTTGTTCACCCAAAAGCTGCCACCGACCGTCAGAGCTTCTATGGCTACGCTTCCACCTACGCTGCCGTTGTCCGAATTAGGCGAGTACGCGGACCGAATTTTGGCCGCTCACCCTGGCCATCTATCAGTCGCCGTGGTGACCAAACCTCCACAGCATCTCACTAACGACGAGGCTCAAGAGCTTCGTGATTTGAGATACCAAATGCGCAACCTGCTTGAGAATAAGGACCCCCAGCAGCGTCAACGTAGGCCACCGATGGCCGCCAACACGAGCAAACAAGACGACACGCTCTGTTGGTTTCATCAGCTTTTGGGTCCAAAGCAAGGCGGTGCCGTCCTCCATGTTCTTGGTCGGGGAACGGAGATGCCAGGCAGTGAGTGCGGCTTTCACTCCGCCTGGCAAGTATACACCCAGCCGCATTCTGTTTGTGAAGGACGTCGAACGCGGTCGCCGTTTCATGGTGGACTCCGGCGCTGACGTGAGCGTAATTCCCCCCTCTATGTCGGACCGTTTACACCTCGACACAGATTTCGTCCTCCAGGCTGCCAATCGAAGTAACATCAAAACTTATGGCCAGCGTGCGCTTCGTCGCGACCTCGGGCTGGGGCGCATTTTTCCGTTCACATTCATCGTGGCTGATGTCCCTCATGCGATCTTAGGTGCAAACTTCCTTTTCGCGTTTGACCTATCTGTCAGCGTCCGACGAAAGAAACTCGTTGACGAATCGACGGCAGCGGTAGTTTCGGGATACACAGCAATGACTTCGATCCGCCACCTCACCCACATTCCTATCCTCTCTCCCTACAACTCCATTCTCGATCAATTTCCTGATCTCCAAAACTTGAACCGAACACGACAGAAGCCACCACACGACATAGTCCACCATATAAAGACCACCGGCCCTGCCACATTTCAGCGTTACCGCCGTCTCGACCCAGCAAAGAGACACATAGCACAAAAGGAATTCGAACGAATGATGTAGCTTGGAATCGCACGCCCGTCCGACAGCAAGTGGTCATCCCCGCTCCACATGGTTAAGAAGACCACACCCGGGGATTGGCGTCCTTGTGGCGACTATCGAGCGCTGAACGCAGTAACAGTTCCTGACCGCTATCCTCTGCCGCACATTCACGACTGTGTCTCGTTCCTGCATGAAAAGAAGATTTTCTCCACAATAGATCTGGTCCGGGCGTACCACCAGATACCGATCGCCCCTGAGGACATTCCGAAAACGGCAATCACCACTCCTTTTGGGTCATTCGAATTCTTACGGATGTCGTTTGGGCTCAGAAACGCTTCTCAAACCTTTCAACGCTTAATCGACTCAATTCTTCGCGGTTTCGACTTCTGTTGTGCTTATACCGATGACATTCTAATCGCCAGCAAAGACGAAAAAGAGCACCTGCAACATTTGGAAGTGGTCCTTCGGCGCCTGGATGAACACGGGCTCGTGGTGAATCCCGAGAAATGCCATTTCGGCCGAACCGAAGTAAGTTTCCTGGGTCACTTGGTAAATGATCTGGGGGTTCGACCACTGGACGCGAAGGTAACAGCGGTTGCTGACTACCCGGAGCCCAGTACAAAGCGTCAGCTTCAACAATTCCTCGGGATGCTGAATATTTACCGGCGTTTCATGGCCGATTTTGCCGAGATGGCCTCGCCGTTAACCCCTCTGACCTCCAGCGGAAACGGTCAGGTTAAACTGTCACCAGAACAGAGTGCAGCCTTCCAGAAGTTGAAGGCTAGTCTCGCTGCCGCGACCTTATTGGTTCATCCGCGCCCTGATGCCCAACTATCTTTGATGGTGGATGCTTCGAACACTGCAGTCGGCGCTGTACTAAATCAAGGGGATGAGCATCGGCGCCAACCACTAGCGTTCTTTTCGAAGTCTTTATCACCAACGGAACGCCGATACAGCACCTTCGGTCGTGAATTATTGGCGGCTTACCTAAGCGTAAAGCATTTTCGCCATTTTGCGGAAGGTGGCCGCATTCTAATTTTTACGGACCACAAGCCATTGATTCATGCCATGGCCTCCTACTCTTCTCGTGTGTCATGTGTAAGAGCATAACACACGGATAACTCAGCAGCTTTGAACTGGTGATACGACCAACGTTCCAGGTTTGAGGTGAAGGTGCCGTTTAATGTGTAGTGACCTCAAACGCCCCTTTTTGTTTTAACGAACACGAACCGAATTAGACCCACGAACGCACCTTCGCCGACTTAACGTCACGGCTTTGTATTATTGAATCAAGAAAACTATCTTGACTATACTTTGGTTTGCGTTCTCTTATATAATCCCTTTTAGACGCGTATGTCTTAAAAGGGTTAAGTGGGTTAAGTTACTGCGAATCACCACAAATGCATTTAATATATGTTTAACGGATTTAAGGTGTTATGCGTTTTAAAATTCGACGTGTAAGAAGGGAAATCAAATTTGTTCGGCAATCGCCTACTCGAGGATAAGCCGCCTTCATTGGGGTTTGGGAATAATTGAACAGGTAGCGTCCCCGTTATCAACGGTCGTGACGTGTCCCGGGGTCTCATTGACAGGGCGAGGGGATGCTGGCTGATGCCCCATCACACAACCTTAGAAGTTAAGGTGTTATGTCGTTTTAAAATCATTCACCAAATGAAACGTCCATCTGTGGCTTTCACGTGGAGACGCACACGGACGCCGGGTGTTTTAGAGCAGAGAAGTCCCGGTTTCTTTGGGCGCGCGTTATGGATTGGGCCTCTCAATGGCGTCATTATACGTTTGCCGAACTCTACGGGTTCGATTTGCCTTTCTTGGAAATTCACCTCGTTATGGATAATTGCAACTTCTTGTATCATTTTGTTATGGCCAATTTTAATTTTGAAAGTTTCCAGTTCTCTCTGACTATTCTGCTCGCCAATGTTTTGGCATATCAGCTATTCAAACTCGGATCTATCTGAGGTAGACGAGGGTCGCTTCCGTCTTCACCGTGGCGAGGCTTATTGGGGCGCCGATTCGGTAAGCATCCCGAACACGTATCACCCTGATTCCATAGCGGCACCACATTCCATGAGATTCCAGCTGGTCTCCCCCCTTCGAAGACAGTGAATCTAACATCGTTCGCCAGGTATTTTCGCTTTGAAATGTTTCCGTTTGATGCATTTCTTTGTTGCGAACGTAAACGATGTCGTCCTGTACAAACAGCATAAGGGAAGTTACGTTCTAGAATAATCCAGGGACGTTAAATTCGAGAATTTTCCGATCCCTTTAGCCAGGAACTGTTAATTTCTACGAGTCGGCTTGCAAGTGTCGGAGCTCTGTTTGACCGCGATGAAGCGGGTCACCTGACAGAAAAGCTTTTCACATTTTTCTAACCTGGTATTAAAGAACCTGAATATCCTTGCAAATGTGGTGTATTCTATATGTGGCAGCACCTAGATTATGGATATTTGTACAAGTCCTCCGGCCAGCGACCCCATGTAGTCTCTCATAGAAACTTCATTCGGCACATCCTCCTGTTTGCTTTCTCGATTGTCGTTTCAACTACCTCCCAACAGATACTCCATAGGCAAAAAGTTCTCTCTCGATTTCGTTAACGCTGAGATAGATCCTCTCCTTTTTTTCCGTCGTACTGGTAACTGTTAACCTGCGAGGTTCATTTCCTGCTGAAACTCGCGTAAGCGGATTAACCCGATAGGGTAAATGGCGAAACTCCCTCCACACAAAAGCATTAAATAAAATAAGCACTAAGCTCCGCAATTTAAAATCGAAATACATTAAATCTGGAGTGAACGGAGGAAGTTAAATTACTATAAGCATTCACATGATGCCTAGAGGATATTCTACAAAATGTTTCGCTCTTAAGCGGAATTTGATTTCTCGTTTTTGCTGAAACCTTGATGGTACCAGGCTTTAAGCCCATTCCGCTTGGTCACTTTTTGTAGTAAAATCGCTGAACACATTTAATTTATGGGGCTTTGAATATTAAAAGTAGAGACTAAAATCAAGAAAATCCAGCCACCTAATGAAGCGTTCGTTGGATCTTCAGTTACTTAGTGATTCGAGGAAGCATCGAAATGGACGATCTTGTTCAATATTCTCAGTTGTGGGAATTAGCGTGCCGAAAGTTGCAAGAAGAGTGAAATATGAGCAACGTCGTCTGGGGTCTGTTCTTCGTAGGGTTTCTTTTACAGAGCCGTTGTTAAAGTTGAATGTCAGCGTTCAATAAAACAATAAGAATTAATCAACAACCGAAATTCAGCAACCACCATATATGACAATGTAAATATCAGATTAATTAATAATAGTTATTTTAAGTTGGCTGCATTTATTTTGAGTTATTGCTTATGCGTTAAATCGGTAAAGTTGTATATTGCTGATGCAGAGGTGTTATTTGTTTTTATTTGGGGAACCTCCCAATCAGCTAAGGACAACACGTTTAAGTGTCCTTTGGTGATTTTATGTGCATTTTGATGCCATTTAGTCGAGATGAGGTTTATGTGTTTTTTTGCCTTACTCGCGGTAGTACCCGATTTCGTACTGAGGTATTTCCTTTTTTTCTATCAATTTTGGTTTTAGTCAAAGTTTGTACGAACATCTTGATGTGCCGAACACAGCAACTGTTGCGCAAATCAAAAAGGCATACCGTCGAAAGGCAATGCAATATCACCCAGATAAGAACAAGGATCCGGCTGCTGCCAAAATATTCGAGTCTATTTCTACGGCCTATGAGGTTCGCTTCTTTTCTAACTTATTTACAAACTACATATCAATCTAAGTGACACAAAATATGCCAATTGTAGTGTTTATCTGACAAGGACAGACGAAGGCGATACGATTCTATGGGAATCGAAGGATGTAAGAAAGACGGTCATGAAGGTTTCGACGGTGGTGACCATCCTTTTGCTAGTTTCTTTGGCTCAATGTTCGGAGGTGGCTCTGAACAAGGTGGTGAACAGGTCAACCGCGGGGACGATGTTGTAATAGATCTGCCAGTAACTCTAGAAGAAATTTACGAAGGCGAATTCATCGAGGTTATACGTTCAAAATCTGTAAAAAAATCGAAGCCCGGCACTCGCCAGTGTAACTGCCACATGGAAATGAAGACCAAGTCTATTGGTCCTGGCCGTTTTCAAATGATACAAGAACAAGTTTGCGGCGCGTGCCCAAATTACGAGTATGCATACATTTCTAGCGAATTCCTGTCTTTTGATGCCGGCTTACCATATTTTCCGTCGTCCCGTACAGGTTTGTACGAGAGGATCGCCAGCTAGAAGTCGAAATTGAATTGGGCATGCGTGATGGTTACATTTACCCTTTTCCGGGTGAGGGCGAACCACACATCGATGGAGAAAATGGCGACCTCAAATTTATTATCAAACAGCAAACGTGAGTTATACACTTCGGATTTCAAACTCTCGATTATTGACCATTCCGTCACAATTTTACGAATGGGTTGCTGACCCATCCTCGATTACTGTATTTTATTTGACAAGAAAGTAACACGTAATACGGAACACAAAATGTTCTACCATGTTATTGGCCCATAAATTGGATATACCGAATTGTACTAGTCATTTTATTTAATTTTCCTATTATAGACACCCCATTTTTCACAGACGGGGAGATGATCTCCACACCAACGTTAGCATTAGTCTTATCTCCGCACTTACCGGCTTCGCTTTCGACCTCAAGCATCTTGATGGACACATGGTAAAACATTTACGGGCTTATATTCACATGAACAGTTAGCGCCCCCCCCGTTTCACCGCATACCCAATTATACGCTAAAGTGGTGTTTTATCCATTCGCTTTCGGCCGAATTTAAGATTCAGACGCTCATTTCGTTGTTTTTTTTATCGTTTAGGTCAAAATCGGTTGGGACAAAGTGACCTGGCCGGGAGCCGTACTGCGCGTTCCCAACGAGGGGATGCCAAATTATGAAAATAACGAAAAGAAGGGTCACCTATACCTGACCTTCGACGTGACCTTCCCACGTGACAAACTTCTCTCGGCCCAAGAAAAGGATGCTATCATTTCGATCTTTGGTAATACCGGCAGTGGTGTTCCCGTCGCAACATCCTACGGTGTCCCAACAACCAAACCAGAAGGTCTAGAAAAGGGGCATACACCTCCACGGGTCTACAATGGATTCACGAGCCTAAGCACTTCTGAGAAACATCTAGGGAACAGGTTGGGTTAAGCAAATATATGCCTGCAATTTAACTCCTTCATTTTAAAGTTACGGCGACTGCCGGCGCTTTTGTTCATAAGAATCCATTTTTTCTTTTATGGATACAAAAAATACATGCTGTTCTTTGTTGAATTTTCACGTAGAGTCCGGGGAAAAGGCGCGGGTTGCTCTACCAGCCCCAACCGGATTTTTAAGGAGTCTTTCAAGTTCGATTTTTAAATTAAACAACCATTTGAAAGGGAAAATATTTACCTGTTTATTGATATAGATAGTAGAGGGTGTACAATTATGCATTGCAAATGTCCCCAGCCGCGAGCACGCGTTCAGATGTCGATTCTCTTGGTGTAAAATCGTCCGTTGCGGCTTAATTGGGACTCCTAAGACTTAATGACACTGCTAGATCTAAATGGCATTAAACTGTAACACGAGATGAAAGTAATTGCTTCTCAACAGTTCGCTGTGAGTTTTCCAATGCCCAAATACTGAGATTTTGTTTGCGTATCCATTAAAATAAAAATGAGCTTAGTTTATTCCACAAAATCATTTGGTTGTTATCACCAAAAGAATGGATGTTTGTAAGCATGCCCGCGGGGGTCATTTTTAATATTTCATTTATTGTACACCCTTTTTTTATTATGATTTTCCCATTCTAAATGGGTGTTTACCTTCAAGTTGGTAAAGTATATTAGGGACTCTTCTAGCCTTGGGACAATCAAGTGGTTCGATTGTCTATCGACCGGCATCCGCGCTCTGTTGGCGAGGGACGTGTGTTCGATTCCCAGGAATCTTCAAGCAAACTCCCATGATGCTCAACAACACATGCGACGAACCAAACCAAATTCTCCGTAACATCTCAATAAAAGGACCGAGCTTTAGGTTATTTGTTGCAAGTTACCCGAAGACGTTTATTATCACATCAGGGGGGTGAGGGGAAAGAGGAGGCTGATGGGGGTGAGGGGACTCTAGTCGTCAAGCTGGCAGAGGAGGGCGACACCACGGAGGGTCCAGTGGTCCTCCCCCTTCTCGGTGGGCAGGTCGATCGCGAGGACAAAGTTTGTCGAGTGGCCAGTGGTAGACAGGACGCCTCGGCGTTCGCTCGTCTTGTACACCGGCGACAGGTAAGTGTGACGCGGCACAATGTTCGTCTTCTTCAGCGGAATCAACCATATCTGAGGAAGGCAAATCGAATTACAGGAACCAATCCAAATGGGTGCCCTCTGGTCATTGGGACAAGTTTAACATCATTTATGCAAGATACAGCATCCCTTCACTCTGGCTTGTGAATCCATTAACCCCAGACATGCATGCTCTTTAGCGTAGACTAAACACGCGACGTACTCATCCAATCGGTTTCTGTACTAGCTAGGACAGCATACGCACGATAAAGAAAGTCCACAAATACCAGTAAATCTTACTGCATCGATAGTATGAAAAAGAAAAACTCACAGTAGGAACCGAGTCATACAGAATTTTTGGCACCGATTCATCGATAATCTTCTTCTCGCGATTCCACCGAGCACCGTCCAGGAACAGTCCGTACACAAAGGCACCTGAACATCGCAAGAGACACATTCAACAACGAGGAGTCGTCTAACACCATGAAAATTCAAACGCACCATCCTTTGGAGGAGCCGAGTACTCCTTGTCCTCCATGACCTCAAAGTCAAACGTCAACAAATCAATAGGAATTGTGTATTTTCTGGCGAAGTTCTGTTGAACACCGGTCAGGAAAGCTTGGGTGAAGAAAAACCCAGACATCCAGAAATTGGCCGGCGCATCGTTGTCATACCAGTCCTGCAAACAATGAGAATACAAGCACAACTGGCACTGATTGCCCACGCGTTTAAAATAATCATATCAATCAACCGAACGGCTTTATCGTTGATCTAGCTATCCGGCGCGCTTTGAGTAAATCACATCGTTCAAATTATGTTTGAGTGGTAACTCATGACAAGTTGGTATAGTCGTCTGTACCAGAGATTGTGTTAATATACCCCGAGACGATGATCGAGATACCCAATGCACTACATTGGACACAACCGGCGTCTAATTGTAGTAAATCTACACTGCTGTCAACGAGGATGCAGTCGTAACGAACCTGAAGGAATTGCAGCCTCATCAAGAAGTCGTTGACATATGACCCTAGCGGCTTCAGAGAAGGATACGACTTGCCCATCCACATGGAAGGAATCTTCGACTCAAGGATGGAGAGAACGACGTTTTCCAGATCCGGTGACATGACAACAAGACCCTTTATGGCTTTTCTGAGTTCATTGAGACTTGTCCTGATGGTGGTGAGGAGGTTGTTGAACCGTGTCATCTCCTGCACCAATACCGTGTTCATACTCTGCTCGTACTGCGTGGGAAACTTTCGTAGCGCCAGCTCGAGGTTGAAATTATCAGGCAGACGACTAAGTATTCCAACCGCAACTCCGTCGACAATTTCGTCCTGCGATGCCCCCGATGACGAACCACCTTTGGACTATACAATGATCGAACATAAAATTTGGATAAATAAGAGCCAATTAAATTGCTGCAGATCCTAGACACAACGTCGGTGTACCTGGGTAAGAAGAGCACTGTTGAAGAGAAGATTTGTTTCTTGCGTGTCCTTGGTGATGTCGGCATTTGGGTGCATTCCGAAAATTTCGGGCGACGGATTCATTGGGAGGGTCTTGATGTAATCGATATATCCTTCGTACTTAACAGAGGGAAAATGGTTCATAAAGAAAGACACGGGCTCAATTTAATGGCTACATTGCCCATTAACTTACTGGCAATTCTGGGGGGGCGAAGTAGAGGCCGCTTTCATCAAATTTAAAGTTCTCGTCTTCGACAAGCCGTGGATTGTAGAACTTCTCCAGAATGGTGATGAGTGTTCGCCGATCCCAACTGTCTGTTACCCGGCCACCATAGTTGCATTCACCCGTTAGGTAGCGGAGAGCCACGTATTGCACATCCTAATTCAAAAAGCGCCACATTCGGTTTCGTCAGATTCTCATCGGTGAAGTGCAAATACACGTTTTATAATGTACTTTAATCCTATTTCTTTTACTACAGTTGAAAGCCCTGATTTGCCAGCGATTTGATGCGGCAGTTGATAAAAGAAAAGAAGTCTCTGGGTGCCGCGCCTGGTGAGCCAAGAACAGCTGTAGCAAAAAGAGTTGAATGCCACGCCCAAACGAGGAAGTCGTCGTGGCTGTTGCTTAGTTTAATCACTCGGGTCGGATTTATCCAAATTAGACGAGAGTCCCTTCCAACTCTTCCACCTCGAGATTAATCGCAGCTTCACCCTTTGCCAGTGTGTTTGGTTCCGCAACGATGCATGCTCGCTTGTCTCAACGGGGGGGCACGCATCCGTCATCGTTCTCTTGGGACTGTGATCCTCTTTGAAACTTATAAGAACTTACTTTAACATTTGAAAAAAATAGCTCGCACTTATCGAAACAAGGTGGCAACTGATAACCTAAACGCCACTGTTCAAACCCCATTTTGTCCAAACGCACCCTAGGATATTTATTTTTGCCGCGCGTTATGGATAAGACCTTTTGATGGCCGCTATTAGGCGTCTGTCAAACGTTTTATTTGTCCTTCTTGGAAATTTACCTCATTTTTATTACGTTTATTCGTGTTAACTTATACCGCATCTTCAGTGTATAATGGCCACTTCTTCTATCGATTTTGTTTGTTGTGTATTTTTAATGCAGAAAGATTTTGTCCTCGTTACCTTAATAACGTGAATACCATTATTAATATTAAACATACGAATCGAAACCTACTTCATACTGGTTGAGAAACATGTGGAGTTGCCTGACGGAGATGCGCAAATCAGTTTCGTTGAATTCGTAGAGGTTGTTCCAACCAAGCGGCCCGAACTTCCTCCTCTCTTGCACGTTGGCATGGAAGAAGACCAGGCCGAAGAGCATCTTCTTCCAGAAGTACGTCTTCAGACAGGTCGAGAAGAACTCGGGGTCGGCAATGGGGTCGCTGAGGTAGGAGCGCCAAAGGTTGAACCTCAGGCCCTTTGGTGGTTCGTTGGTCATCTTGACGCCGTTCTGCAGAATAGTCACCGGGAATTTGTCGCTGGGGTAGCTGGTTAGCCAGAGCCGGAATTCGGGATGAGTCGTGTTGGGTTCGATTTCATCCACCAGTTTCTCCAGTGTCGGCATCCAACTGGGTGCCAAATGGCAGTTCTGCAGGAGCACCCAGCTGCCCTCCTTGATGGCGCGTTCCATCATCTTCTGGGCAATCGGTCCCTGGCCCTGCCCTAGCGACAGCGACTCGAACTTGGCTCCGCCGAAGCCGATGTCGTCGGCGAATTTCAGCAGCGCCGCCATGGGATCCGAGCCGGCCGAGAGCACAAACAGCAGCGGCGTCGTGCTGGAGGCATCAGTGAAGGTGCCGGGTAGATCGAACGGCGGTGGTTCGACGTACTTCTTTCCCAGGTAGTCGGTAACATATTCCTGCACGATCGGGACGATTCTGTCGGGCCGAAGAATTCGAATGAAGCACATTCTGCCGAGGAAATCCGTGATTTTATCGCCGAAAGGTTTCGGTAGAGTGACCGTATGCGGTTCTGGGTGGTCATAGATAGCTTGGTAATCAGCTAGACGGGTGGCAAAGTTGCGTCTTAGACCCGAGAAACGTGGAAGAGAAGACATTCGACAAAGCTCATCCCACTGCTTCACAGGCAGCCAAGATGACGGGTTCACGTTAGGATTGTCTAGCCCAACACCGCCGGTCAACAGGAAACGCAATTCGACCTCATTAATCTCCTTTCTGTGCTTGCCCATGTTGATGGCCAATAGGAAGGAGAAAAGGAGCTTATCCTTTTCAAACAATGACCGACAAACGTTGCAATACAGTGAGTAGGTCAGGTACTCGCGCAGAATGTCCAGTCTCTGTGAAAGGTCATCAGATTTGTCGGAGTTTTCGATGCCAGTGTTGAAGAGATTGATGAACCACGTCAACGAGTACTGGTACATGGGATCGATGTTGGCCATATCGACGATGGAGAAGAAGAGGACTGAGGTGTAGATCGCGATTGGGAGGTAGCCCATGCGGGCGGCGTCAATCTTCTTCTCCGTCTCCTCGAAGTAGGCCTGCTTCTCGGCAATCTCGTTAGAGAGTTCTTTTGAGGAGTTTAGCACCTGAATGGCACTCTCGTCCTCCAGAATATTTCCCTCCGACGAGGAGAGCACGTTGAGAATCTGGTCTTCAAGCTCCTTCAGCTTTTTCTTGTTGGCGGCACCCTGAAGGATCAGTTTGTTCTTCTCGTCTTCCAGCTCCGGCCGTTCTCGAGCCACGACGATTCCGAGGAGCTGGTCGTTCAGACCCTCGCTGGTGATCATGAAGTTGACCAGGGTCACCTTGACTGCAGTCTCGGGCATGTAGTGCGGATTTCTCAGCTGAAATCAACATACAAGCACAATGCAATACAATTTCCGCAGAATTCCATGTAGAAAAATGGTTGTGGGGTTAGAAAAAGCGAACCTTTGTAGTGATGTAGAATTTGAATTCCGGGGAATATTCGATGACAGACTCGCCGAGTTTGATGCACAGAGCACCGCCTTGTTTGAAAGTCTGTTTCAACAAGAGGGGCTCCAACACGGGATCGAGTTCCTCTCCAATGTTCTCCAGCAGAACTGGAACACCAAATTGGATGGAATTTTCGAGTTGACGCACGAAGTCGTTATCTGACAGCTTCACGACAGCCAAGTTGTTCTTCTTTTCCATGTTCTTAACCCATTTGTTCGCCTGCAGCTGTGGATCAATCATCAGGGGCCACCGACGAGCCGTTCTAGAGCAAAGGTTGAAATCAAATGAGCATATTTTTTGTCTGAGTAATATTCCCTTAGAATCCAGGGTCGACAACCCAGAGAGCCTCTTTACACGACAGTTCACAAGCAAACAGCACCCTTTGTATCTTTGACTCATCAAGTGGTTCAGATAAGAACACGTGCACCTTTGATCGTCCATAGGTTTATCGTAAATCTTTTAGTTAAAAGAGTTTCTTGTTTTCGACAGAGCTACAGTATCTGCGTCTACCCTCTCAAGGTACTGGCAAATCCGGACTCAAACTTCTCCAAATGAGTCAACTAAATGAACCACTCCGGGGTTAAAAGACATCGCTGAGGGTTTGGAAGACATTATATGGGTTTCCTGGTACCATACCAAAATCTGTCAAGGACTCACGTTGTGATTATACCATTTTCAATCGAGAAGTCGTCAGTAGGAAGACCGGCAATATTCCAAGCGCGGATTGCAACTGGACTTCCCAGTACCGCGTTCAAACTGAATTCATCCGAACAGGGAATAACCGACTCCTGCACCGTTTTCAGCCACTCCTTTGCTTGGTCGGCCCGGAAGGCGGGTGTAAACGCCCCCAAATAGGCGACGACCCCACCGGAGACCAGAATGTCCCCCGTCAGGGTGATGTACTGATCTCCCAACTTCCTGGCGGCATCAATCCAGCGCTGCTTCTCGCCACCAAGGCCACCGATAAGCTGTTCAGCGCGCTCCAGTTTCTTGGTGCAGAGGTCAACCTTGTTCTCAAGGTCAATCTTTTTCTGTTTGTTGACATTTAACTCGATTGTGAGGGCTTGGAGGGTGTCCTGGACAACCTTGAGGGCGGCTCTTTTCCTATTCAACGAATCCATTGCTGCATTGTACTCGGCCAGGGCCTTTGCGAGAGCGATCTTCTTGGGCGCCACAATCTTGGCTACCTTATCGTAAGCCTCGATGGCAATGACCCACTTGCAGAGGCCTTCGGCAGCCGTGGAAGCTACGGCAATACGTTCCGGTTTGAAGTCGGGGTTGGGCATATACTTGTCGCGAATCGTCTTTATAATGCTGTCCGGAATATTGTCCTTCTCGTAGGACTTCAGGTGCTCCAGAAACTTCATGTCCCCGAGAAGACGCTTTGATGGACCCCAGAAGTCGTCCAACTTCTTCCCGGAACCCGCCGGGTCATTCACCTTGTCTGGCTTCACGCCCTTCAAGACACAGACTGCCTCCATGACCAGACGCACACCCATGGGCGGAGATTTCATGGTTTTGACGATTGTGATATCCTAAAATGACATGATATCGAGATGAGATGAGATGATGATAACGAGATCCAAGCGGCTCTTAAGACCTACAGCAGGAGTAAGGGTCTCCAGGGCCTTGAGGGCGGTCTCCAGAATGGGGATGGCCAGGGCCAGGTCATTGTCGCACTCCTGCTTGATGGCCTGTGCCGCACTGGCCTGCTCGTTAGCCACGGCTTCGTCGGCTCGGACGATTTTCTCCTGCTTCGTGGCCTCTGTGCTCTGCTTCTCGACGATTGCCATGGTGGCATCGACCTCCTTGCTAGCCTGGACTAGTTTTGGCTGAAGCTCAGTCAGCTCTTTAGACATGAGAGTTATGTCAGCCGCCGCGTTGCCAAGCTTCTCCAAACCAACCTCGTAACGACTCTTCTGCATCAAGACAGATCTGAAACGAGGCAGTCGGTGTAGAGATTATTTTGGGAGGATAGGGAGGGGGATTTTGGATATTGGCTGCAATGCCATGTACCCTCTTCACAGACAGTAGAGGGTTCATTTTATTGGACAATTAAGAGCTGACAGATGTAGTTCTAATCTTATTTACTATTTAAAAGATTATCTACTATTCTATAACGGTTCGGTAATAACAATTCGTTTAACGTTGAATTGAGTGAGTCAATAAGTCAGAAAAAAGTGCTGCATCTTCCTTTTGTTGGCGCTCGTTATCGATAGGTCGCCAATAAATGGCCGCCAATGCTTGTTTTCCAATTTTTATGCATATTTCGAGGGTTTCATTTGACTGTGTGGTAAATTTACCGCCGTGATAGTTCGTATATGTGTGTTAACTTATTCTGAATCCTCGTGGTCGTCAGAAAATTAAGTGCCCAAACATTTCACGAATTAAGAAACTAAAATGAAGACGCCTGAGTCAATCAAGGTATGAAACGTTAGAAATTTAACGTATCATGTGTCTCTTTGTATAATCGTCACTTCCTGTGTACATTTTCTTTCTTTAAAATTTTAATGCTGACCGTTTTGGTCCTCGTTACATTAATAAAGCTATTATTATTGAAAGCTAGGTGTCGTGTTCTCATCATTGAAGTAACGACTTGGTCGCGCGTTACATGTGCTATTTCACTATAGAAGCCCCCATTCATTATAATTCAAATTGAACTTCCGCGCCTAAACGCTCTTAATCGCGGGCGTTTATTGATATAGAAAGATAAGACGAGCTCTCGTTGCTCCAGGATCATATAGTTCTCATAAATCACGTTTCCCATGGCAATGTAGTGTTTATCCCCTTGAAGAGAGAGCCCCCAGTTTTCCGAATAACTCAAAAACGGGCGGAAACGTGTTGTCAATCACCAACTTACTGTCGTTTTTCCGAAAGCAGGGTGATGAAAGTGGATATTAATTCGAGGTAGGAAGTGGGAGTGACGTAGTTGTAGCGCTCGAGCTCCTGTCGATAACGCAGCGCCAATTCTTGCGTGCTGGTGTGGAAGTACTTGCAGATCATGATGCAGCCGTCTCTCACGTCGTCGGCCATCTCGACAGGGGCCAACTGTCGCGTTGCCACCGCAGTTAGAGCGTCCTCGGGCCACGACTAAAAGACAAAATAGTTTGACGTGTGTAGGCATTCGGTTGGCATTTTAAACAAGCGAACCGTTTTGGTTCGATGAAATTTCGCCTTAATCGGGCCTCATGGTGAATAAGCGGGCACGTTTGGAGCATGTCAGCTGTAACGCACACCACTGGCTGCATGTATAGTTTCTACACCTGGTTTGCCCTTTAATCCGCGACAACGCTTCTGATCCCCATCAGACCTTACATTCCTATCCTATCCTGTTCGCCTATCGATAATAAATCTTCCCCTACAATCTCTCCTCCTGTTTGCTCCGTCCTGCCTCAGTGTCAAGGTGCACTCTCACTCCTATTTTCTCCAGGTCTTCGAAGTTACGAGGACACTACAAAAGTGTTCGTCTTGATTTCTTTTATTCGGTGGGCCCGTTAAGATAAGAACATATCTATTATCAACCCTTCAATTGGTGAGCATGCCAGGATGGAAGCCGCCGCCTTTCCCTTAACCTAGGTTTCAATCACCCGCTGTCCTGGACATTTATAGTGGCGGATATTCCTTCCCCAATAATATGCACTGATTTTTTCCACGCATTTAATTTGTATCCAAATATCCGAGGACGATGCCTGGTGGACGCCGGCACGAATTCACGTGTTACGTGTAGCACCTTTTGCCCTATACTGTCTCACCTCAAGCATTTAACAGACAAACCGATGTGCCCCTATCGCTCCCTCTTTTTACGATATCCCGATTTGGCGAAAACACGAAAGCACGACGTTTCCGTTAAACATGATGTCGAACATTTCATGCGCACCCGAGGTCCCCCACAGTCTTGCCGTTACCGCAGACTAGCGCCCGAGAGAAGACGAATCGCTGAAAAGGAATTCGATAAAATGCTGGCTCTAGGCATTATAAGACCGTCGTCCAGCAGCTGGTCCTCTCCTCTACACATGGTCGCGAAAGAGACTCAAGGGGATTGGAGGCCCTGTGGCGATTTCCGGGCCTTAAACACAGTAACTGAACACGACAATTGCCAAATTCCCCATATCGAAGATTGCGTTGCCTCAATTCACGGAAAAACTATTTTTTTAACCGTCGACTTCCCGTCGCAGCAAGCCGCGTTGCCGCGAATCCAAACGATCTCTTTCAAGCAATGAAACGTAGTGCCTTCAATCTGCATAGTGTCTTACCTGGAACCAGTCGATGGTGCAACAGTTAACTAGCGAAGGGAACATTCTCAGGCGTGTCCTAAAAACCGTTCCAACGGGGCTGAAGGCCAACACGACGTGGAGTTGTTCCCGGGTCTTCTGGATGAAAAAGTTGAACAGCGCCACCGGTGATCCGTCCGTCTGCTTGTTCCTCTCCCGCTGGCGATCGAGCAGGCGCATCTTTTCGCAGACCTCCTGCTTCTCGTCCGCCGGGAAGAGATTGGGGACCTCGCCGGCATTCAGCAAGTTGTTGAGGTCCTCCACGAACGACTCCTGCTTCACCTGGGTGTCGGTGAACAGGAAGACGGCGTGGTTCTCTGTTTCCGTGGCCTTGCGAAGAATTCGCTTCAAATCTTCGTTCCATTCGTTCACACCATACGATTTGGCCAATTCGATCTAAGAAGTAACAACCATTTATTACGAGGACTGCGTTACATCGATTGAGTACTTCACAAACAAAGTCTGTTTTTAAACCAACTGTCGTGGATCCTTAAAAACAGTAAACCGGGCTTTGTAAAAACGTGAAAAAAAAGGATTATTTCGCTTCTTGATTAGTGCGCGGTTATTCCATTTTTGTTGTAAATTATAGTAGCATGCCTGAGAATTACTAAACAGCCGCGTTTATTCATGCATGCCAGAATTGCCGTGCTTATTCACGGTCGAACAGCCTCGCTGTTCCGTTGCACGGCCTGACGCTTACCATTTCCAATACAAAAGACGGAACACAGACTCCGTGACACCACCAGGACGTACTTCTGACGCAACGGCACCACTGGTAAACCACCAAACTCCTTAATGCCATGGAATTACTTGGAACTTTGGAGCAATCATTAGGGAGTAGTAGTAAACATGTAATTAGCTTGAACATCTTCGTTGTACCAGCACTACCGGACTTGAATATGGCCGACGTTCAACGGGGACTATGCAATAATTGGATTTGGCAAGGGAGAACATTTGATAAGTTGTGCTGCTGGTAATGGGATCCATTCTGCCGCGATCGGGATAATTGGCAGGTCTTTCGTCTCTCGTCGGTGTCTCCGAGAAGCTTCCGCACAGCTTCCGATGCAGGCAGCACCCGACGCTGGCAAACCGGGTGTGTGTAGTACTTCGGGATTAAAAATCTCAGATACTCTTTCGATCATGTGCAAACCGACTGTGGGGGAGGGCGGAGATTAAACGGCTAGAAAGATGCAACAGTTCTACCAACTGGTTCAATCCTGCCTTGATTGTGCAAAGGCTTAAGGTGCCCAATCGATCGAAAACGGATCCTTGCTTCGATAAATGGTATTGACAAACCGATTAGAACTCAGTTTCCCACAAAATCTGCCCTGGAAAGATAATTTGTTTTGCAGGTTGCCCCATTTATTATCCGACCCTTCCAGGAACCACCACGCTCTATATCGATTATCTTGTCCAATTTCTGGAATGGTAAATTATATACGGGATGTTGGCCGGCTTCCTATGGGTTGATGTCAATCAATAGTTGACCACTTGATTTCTCGAAATAATAAATTTGGTCGTAGCAGCAGTCAATACCTGGAAGAGGTCGTAGTCGCTGATGTGAGCGGCCAGACGCGTGAGGGACTGTCTGCCGGACCCCCCGACACCCACCAGGAGAGCGTGAGAACGGGGCGTCTTGAGGATGCGCGCGATTCTGCAGACGTGCTCGATTGCGAAGCGGAACAGCACCAGATTCATCGGTTTCTTGCTCATCGAGTTGTACTCATCCAGGAAACTCTCGACGATTTTGCGCAACACCTCAACATCTGGGACTTCGATGTAGAAACGCACACCTTTGGGTTCCACGAAATCGCAAAACATCAGCGAACGCAGATCATCTTGAGTCACCTACAACACCAGCAAATAAATAACAGTTTCAAATTCAATTTAGATTTTCAGCTAGTTTTATTGTGCTCTGGATTAAAATAAGTATGCCATTTGACCTTGACGCTTTGACCTTGTGGCGTGAAGATAACGTCATGGTTGATTGTGCATGTCTCTTACCTCCTCGCCATTTTTAGCCAGACTTGCGCACAGGATGTTGAGGTCCACGTTGAGGCATTTTTCGAGGACGACCTTTGAGTTTTCGTAGAACCATTTTCGGTCACCATCGTCGACGAGACGGTCGTAGTACACCCGGAAGACCTCGTGGAGCCATAGGCGCTTGAGACCGATCGGGGCGCCAGTGGACTCCGGCCTCGAGAGTAAGACACCCTGGATGACACGGCTAAAGTCCCGCATGTTGAAGAGGTAGTGCGACTTCTCTGGCGTTGGAAGGAGGTTCAGGGTGGCCTGTTGATAGATTTCGAGGGTGGCATTGACTATTGCAGACACCATGGGTTGGAATTCATTCGAGAAGTTGCTGTAGATTAAAGGACCAATGTAGATGATGAGGTGCATCTGGGAAATAGACGCTCAAGCAACTGTGAACTATTTCAGTTGTAATGCAGGACAATAAGCGTAGCGAAGTTAGAATTGGCGTTTTGGGGCAAATTAGAGACTCACTGAACCATAAAGTGCCACTCAATGATCTTGTTGAAGATGGTCTTCATGGTCTCTTCGGAGAATTCGTTGATGGCGATGGTGTTGAGATGACGCAGGAACCGCGGGGTAACGGAGTTTCGGCCTCCCCCGGGAGGTCCCATGGCACCCACGAACTGAATATCGATCAGTTTGAGCATCGAGTTGTCCTTCAGGTCGAACCTTGAGGCGACGACAACAACAATGATTGGTGGGTGACGGCTAACTGTGAATGGGGTGGTCGGAGGTGGGCGTGTGGAACTCATTTATACAATATAATTTCGTACCAGCGTCGTTAAAATGTCTTTTCGTGACCAAAAGGAAAAGTGCATCACCGTTAAAACATCTGCTGTTGGACAATAACCGAACAGTTTATTTTCTTTCATTCGAGGCCGACCTTCAATTGCAGCCAATTCTATTGTGACAGGACTTGACCAATAAGACCGAAAGAAATCCAGACTAACCAATTGCCTTGGTCGAGCCATTGGCGCAGCAATTCGATTGGTGGCTGGGCCCCATAGATCTCTCGGACGGGCATGTTCAAGTCGTCGACGAAGCAGATCATTCGTTTCCCCACTGGTGGACCGAAGACACCCTTTCGACGGCGGTCCAACTTACCCATAATCATGTTTTGTGTCTGGTTGGCGCTTGTCTGCGCCGAGAAGTTAATCACGTTGGGCTTATAGGCATTTGTGTCGAGAACATTCAGCAGAAAGTCCTAGCGTAGAAAAACATCGTTACAAATAACCGATTTGTATGATGCATGACCTTGGCTAATAGACGACCACCAGTTGTTGTTTCTCTCTTTAGGGGGTCTGGATATTCCCCATGATGTAACATCCAGAGGAAACTCACTCTGGATATTTAACTGGCCTTATGGAATTAAGTTAATTTAATGCACTGTAATGCACGACATTACCCGATAGGAGGCGGCCATCTTGCCTTTATATCTTTCGAAGGTACGGAGTTCGATACGATGGTGTTTACGACCCACTGGTTCACTCGAAGTGAGACAACTCACTTTCTCCCTTTTCGTCTTTCGATCTCCAAACCCTTCGCCGCCGCTCAACCTCCTCCCTTCTCCCACACTATGGACCAGTTGGGTAGTGACCCGTTATAAGGACCCGTCCTATTGTCGCCCAAAGCTCCTATTGTGTTCCAACGTCTTCGTCTATCACTTCCATTATTATACCCTCTTCCATAAGTGCACTGACACGATGCGTGTACCTTGGCGCGCGTTTTGGATAGGGCCTTTCAATGGCCGCCATTTCCCGTTTGCCAAACTTTATATACTTCGTTGGTTAAATTGACCTTTCTTGCAAATTTACCGTGATGTTACTTCTTTTATTCTTCTCAATTTATTCTGCATTTTCTACGTATAATCGTGACGTCCTGTAACATTTTTGTTTATTAGAAATTCGAATGCTGAACGTTTTGGTCCTCGTGACCTTAATAAAGCGAATATTATTATTATTATTACTAAAAGAACTCCTAACCCCAACATGTAACACCGCAACTACTGTCACCATTTCACGTAATCGACAAGAATCCCTATTTCTCAATTGCCCGTTGAAAGTAACCGTCCCGAGTTCAAACATTCGGTCTTGTTTCACAACACCTTCGTCTGTTGTTGTCATTATTCCATCCTCCTTCAAAATATAACTTCTAGAAAAGCCCACATTTCTTATCGATCTAATGTAGCACCTACTCGAATCCTGGTCTTTCTCGGTCGATGATCCACAGGAATACTCACTTCTGGTATTTGTTTATTTTCGTCGCAATAGATACTTTGTTTCCAAAATCTTTTTGAATTCTTCATCACTTTCAAACAATGAATCGCGCGCATTTTGAATTAATCGCGGAAACCACGTTAGAGTGCAAACCATTCTTGCTTAAAGCATAAAACTTAAAAGTGTGCGATGACAGCAGGAGTTCGATTAATTTAAATGCGTGTTTCGATTGATTTTCACAGGAAACAATATATTATTGGGAAATAACAACATTTCCCTCAAGTTCTTTGAAGACGCTAAAATTATTCGTTTTATTATTTTCATATTTGGCCTTCTTTTCATTAATTACCACAAAATTACGCGCCTTTAAGGTCGAATCATTTTGTACACATATTTCACTGATCGCTGTTTTCGCCAATTAGGTTCCTATTGGCCTATTCCGTTTTTATCGATTAAACTGATCCATCGCATTTCGAAACGTATACAAGAAGCGTTGTCATTTCAAAAAAACCGACGAAGCTGCATCGTGAACCTGAATATAGCTCAATGAAGCCCTCAATTCGATTGGCTGTCCTAAATCTGTCGAGGTAAGAGCAATAACGAAATGTTCGCCAAATGCTCGAATTCGAAAACGTCTGTGTTGTAGATGCGCTTTCATGGTTTCACTAATGGGGTGTGTAAGGGTTGTCGTGTTGTATTTCATTGCACTCTCCCGGTAATTTCCGGAGCTGTAGTCTCCCCCGGCTACTCAAATCTTATCAGTGGCTCTGAGAAGCTGCACGTAGTTGATTTCAACAAAGCACTGACTGGTCTTCCACCCTATCCCCATTACGATGAATAAAGCAATCACGTTGCTGCCAGCGCAACAAACAACCCAAAAAAACACCAGGCTCCCAGAAGGCGAAAAACTGCGCAACTCACGACAATGTTGCAGGACTTGCCGGTCCCTGTTGGTCCGACGAAGAGACAGGCCTTCCTGTGGGCGACAAGCAATTCGAGTAGGCGTGTGATGCGCACAGTGTCGACGGTATTGACAATGATTTCGTTGAAAGAGGCGTCCTTCGGAATCGGCGCCATCGCCCGGACGATATCGCGCCACTGGGTCCACCGCACTGGGTACTGTGGGGACAAACACGGACAAACGGTTTGCGTTTATGGACGTGGTCAATTGTCTGTCGGTCTTGTCGGATTTACCGTACATTTTCCAATTGTATAATCGGGTTTTTGGGTTGATGACGCCCAATGAGACCATAAATATCGCTTGCAGCATTTTTCATGCTACCCCCAAATTTAGCCCTAGGTAGATAGCTACAGGACCATAGTCGAATGCAATGTTGTGCTAAATAACAAGGCCCTCGGTCAAGCACCATCGGTGATTTACGATGAGGACACTTTGGTGGGATTTGCGTGTTTATTTATATGGAAAAAGATGGATGTTTCGGATTAATCAGTCTCCGTGCCAGGATGCATGAATGCCGGTAACAAATGCTTGAAGCACCTGCATCGTAGTTTTGGAAATTGATTCGGTTCACTGATTCAATAAAGAAATGCATTTATTTTCCTTATTCGACGTGAGCAAACGACCAGACAGCAACACGTGCGATTTAGTTTAAAATAAACAAGCATCTATTAATAAAATAATAAAATTAAGGTAGACACACGATTAACCACGAAGATGGCCGATGCGTGAATGCAAACCCTTCGATTGACGACATACCCCTTTGGATTGTTGGCCGTCGTCGTCTTGGTGTTCTTTTTCGACTGTCGCAGCAGCCACCTGAAAGGTGGAAGGCTTCATCATTAGATCCTCGCTTTATCTTCATACCTCTGAAACCGTAACTTTAACACTAGATGTTTGTGGGCAGATTATTCTTGGGAAAAAACCTACCTCTTCTTCTTCTTCCTCCCTGAACGCCTGTTTCCCGGCCTTGAAATCAAAGCAAAGTGAGTTTGTCATTTTTATAAAGCGGAAAAAACACTTTTCTTGGTTCTTCAACTTACTCTCTTGTTTTTCTACAACAGAGAAGGTGATTTTCGAACGTGCAATAAACGATAATGTTTTTTTTATATGGGAGAAACTCACGTCTTCCTTCACTGGTTTGGTGACCTTAAAGGGTGACAATAGGAAAGGCTTTAGAACGCCAGTAAATCAGTTCGATTCTGCCCAATATTTTATGCCTACACAGTGGGGTATGAATACCTGGAGTTTTCTGACCTTTTTAAACATTCGGTAGCTCATTAATCAATCTTTTTTTTTATTCGTAGACATTCTATTTCAGTTTATCTTAAATCAAACATCTGTACCGAAATTAAACAGCTGATCTTAAATAAACATGATTTTTGCCCAATTTCACGCAGGGCAACTCTCTGAAACGAAGGTCCCTCAGTCGGCAGCAACTGACCGTGAAGTCGAGACGATAATCGTAGACTGAACCCTTGATTGGGAAGGGATGGCGATAGTCATCCATTGGGGGCGGAACCTGTTCAATGAGAGCCAGGTAATGTTGGGTCTCTTCGGTCATACCGCCATTCATGAGTTCCCGGGTCAACTTGTCGAAGCGCTTTCGCCCAGCGTCGTCTTTGGTGGCTCCAATCGACCAGACAAACGAGAAGAAGAAAATGCACTATAGGGAGAGAAACCAGTAATGAATCCACAACACATGACGGTGTGATTGGCTCGCGTGATTTGCACTTGAGCAAGCAATTAATATCCAGCTTGCCTCAATGATGCAATTAATATTTTCCTCTCCCGTCGTTTCCAAAATTTGCGCATCTTTAAAGTCGTCCAATTGACAATCGATAAGGTTCGTGAAACTTCGTACGAGGTTGATGTCGGTTGTTGGCGATAGTTCCTGTGAGAAGGGAAATACTTAAATAACTACTCACAGGCATTTCGATAGACAAGCGGCCCAGCGAACCTTTCCATCGCCCTTTCTAACCATCGCTAGACCAGCATCGATGAATCGTTCAGCCATGGTGTCGATGATCTTCTTCTGTTCCTCACCGACAGCCGGTGGCAGTTTGGCCATCCAGCTACGCATGATGGGACGCCACCCAAGACTGCTCGGTTCCATGTAGATCATGCCACAACGAGAGACCGTGGCGGGAGAGGCTGCCTCGAGGTCCATAGGCTCGAAGATGAGATTGGTGGTGTTGGCGAGCTGGATGATCTCGCCCGACATCAGACAGAGCTTCTTGTTGTCGTCCAGCACAGTGTTCATGTTCTCAATCCAGACGGCATCCACAGGGCCGTCGAAGACGAGCCACTTCCTGTCGGGAGTTTGGGAGACAGCGAAGGCGCGATATGACACTGCCAACACGCCATCGGACCACTCGTGCGAGTTTGGGTCGAACTGGCCATACAGCTGACCCATGGTGATGGACTTGGGGTTGAGCACTGTTATTTGAACCTTGTTTTCCTCCATCAGATTCTGAATCAAAGAAGATGTAATGAGAGCACGGGCTGGTTCTTCGGACGATTTAAAGCTTAATGTTTTGACCACAATAAAGCACTAATAGATAACTTTCGAAGTTAGGTGTGCTTATTATTTTGGCAAGAACGGGGATTGGCTGGGTCATGGGGCCAATATGAGACGCTATAGATGTGCTACTAATAACACACTCGCAACGAAGGTCTTCTCGACCATTTTGAACGAGTCAGCCCTGCATTGCAAAGGAAGTTTTGTGGGGGAAGCGGCTTAGACGTCAACGAACATTTTCGCAAATTTCTCCGAGCGCAGCGGCCAACACCCGATAGGCCGAGGTCTTTGCGCCAAACGGAAAGCCGGTGATCATGAAGCCGTGGCGGACAATCATCATCTCGTAGATCTGCTGGATTTTGGTGATGAAGAACTGCGTGTACTGCAGATTCATCTTCTCGCAGGCATTGCGGACGGCGTTGTTTAGAATGCCGTAGTCGGGATCGGGGTAGTTGACACCGGGGAACAGATCCGATGTGATGCCGTGGAAGAGGGGCAGATCGTGGTTCAGGAACTTGGGCAAGTTGACATCTATGATGGAGCGCAACATCAGCACGTCCTCGTTGTCATCGGGATATTGCAGCTGGAGAAATGTTCAGAAGAAATCTATTATTTTTAGATCTTGCCATTGATAACCGACCCTGTATGGCACATTTGGGGAAATTAGCAAAATATTCTCCGTCATTTATATATAATAGGCCCTCGAATATACACCGCTGAGGTTTTCGATCTAAAATGTGTTCAATTTGAATTTGAAAAATGATTGAAAGACCACGTTTTACCACTACATTAAGCGAGTAAGCTGTTGGACCTTCGTCGCCTAGTGTGAGGACGCATCCGCCCTGAAGTCAGTAAACCATTTAAATTTTCCCTTGGTATATGAACTGTGGGAACATTGTCTCCCAAATGATACAATATCGCATTACCTTGAGGTTACCAGCTGCCGTAAGCACCGACTTGACAGCTCTCATGCCGTAATCGTAGTGAGGCTGACTGGACAACTGCTCGGAGCAAAGCCGATAAGTTGCGACAATTTTGACAGCCAGGGGTCGGGCGTTGACAAAACCGCAGGAGTAGAGGGAGATCTCGGCAATCAGCGCGTAATCTGGCACCATCATGGCCACTGAACGGAAAAGGGCCTACAAATGGGATAAGCATACTTTAGGAAGTTGATTGTGCAAACTGGCAGGTATTAAAATGCAAAAGACTTCATTAAACAATATTTACTTTGCTGACGTCTATTGTAAATAAGCTAATCTAGAGGAGGAGGAGGAGGAGGAGGAGGAGGAGGAGCCGACTCCATCGAGAGCGAATGGTGAATGAAAGTTGGACTAAGAGTTTCGGGAATGTGGTACCAGCCTGCTAGACTGTGCAGACCCACGGGTTTGTTTGGGGGGGAGTAGCCGTAGCAGTAACGGCCGCAGTGCGGGAGTTCCAAACGCTGGAATCCGACTTCCAGAGGAGTAAGACTATAAAAAAGGATTTGCGCCCACCTTCAAGTTGTCAGGCAGCTCCGAACGGCCCGCGTAGCCGGGGTTCATCGTGATGAAGACAGCGCAGGTTGGGTCGAGGCTGAGGTCGGTGCCCTCGAAGAGGATTCGGTCTTGGCCGGCGTTGATGGCGCGTTGGATGGTGAGGATTTGCTGCGCAACAACCGACAATACTTCGAGGTCTATGCGATTGAACTCGTCGAAGCATGACCAGGCTCCACAAGACGCCAGACCCTATTATTGTGCGAACCAAATAAATGGGACTCAACAGCAAAAGAAGACTTCGCGATCGATATAGTATTGATTGACCATAATTAATCGTTTACACTAATTTAATGGCGTTTCCAGCTGAAAACGGCATTTTCTTACATGGAAAACCACACTGCAGCTACAGGTAAAGCCGAACCACTTTCGAGGATTCCTACTTTGCTATTGGGGGTCGTTTTCATCGGGAGTTATCATCATTATACTAACCTTGAAGAATTTCCCGAGAGCAATGTAATCGAGGCCATCGGAGCAGTTGAAGACGACGCACTGCTTGGCGACGGCCTTTGCCAAATCCTTGGTGGTCTCCGTCTTGCCTGTTCCCGCAGGTCCCTCTGGAGCACCTCCCAGATGCAGATGCAGGGCTCCAAAGAGGGTGCGGTAGCATCGATCGGTCAGCGGAGTGATGACCAGGCGCGTGGTATTACCGAGGTACTCGTAGCCATATCTACAAATAAAAGCCGAGATAATACGTCAAGAAGAACTGGCACCATCTTTCTCTACCAGCCGCCGGATCCACGGCCTTCGAGCACACTGGTCGGAGTGGCTTAACCCTACTGTCTCTCGATGTACAACGGCAGATTAGAACGCTTCTGTGGACGTCCTCTCTATGTCCTGATTTCCTTACAGAACAGGGACAAAGCATAAATGAGACAGGCAAGCCTCTCCGTCGTCCAATAGACACAGCCATTAAGGATGTGGACGATAAAA
Organism: Proteocephalus fallax; assembly: GCA_028672205.1. Classification (NCBI taxonomy): domain Eukaryota; kingdom Metazoa; phylum Platyhelminthes; class Cestoda; order Proteocephalidea; family Proteocephalidae; genus Proteocephalus; species Proteocephalus fallax. The sequence goes on along the minus strand of JAPUBX010001280.1, from coordinate 420,307 downwards.
AGGACACTGAATGGATCAGGGGTAGAGGGCGTATCTTGTTACACCCGCTGCTACCACACGTATAGATACTGAACTCAGCCAGTCGGCAATGGACGGTGCAACGCCGAGTTGCGGGGGGAATATGCAACAGCACTCTTTGCCATCCGGATCATGAAAATGTATTGTTTCATCGGAACAAATTGCTTTACCGTAGGATTCAGAGGTTTGCACCAGACTTACGCCAGAGTCGAGTTGATCATTCGCGTCTGGAGTTGCTCCTTCTCCCAGTAGTAGCGCAGCTGACTGAGCCACGAGAACTCGGTGTCACTGCGCACCTTCTCATCGATCAGAGTCTGCACGACATCGCGTGCGTGCACCGCCAGCACAATCAGAGCCTGCAAAGTGATGCGGTTTTGCTTGGACAACTTTCCACGCACCATCGCGACAATCTCGTCAATCTGTTTATTGTTGTCCTAAAACCAGAAGATGGTAGGCAGACCTTTCAGAAATCAGATTAGCTTGGTGGATACAATTGACTGGATGACCTTTCCACAACTTACTTGCAAGTAGGCATCAAGGGCTTTCAATGTTGCATTGATTGCCTTGGTACAGTCGCTTGTCCAGTAGGTCATGGTAATGGCAAGGACCGCCTGCCCACACCAACGCTTTACCCAGTCCTTTCTCGAGGCCGTCAAGTAGTCTTCCAAGCAGTTGGCGATGTTCAAACGGATTGACGTCTTCATGTCGTCCTCCAGTTCGATGAGCCACTTTTCGACGGCTCCGCGAGCCTTAGAGGTTGAAATTATGCTCTTCAACTCAACGATCTCCTGCTCACTTGACTTTATGTGCGTGATATCCAGTTCCGCGGTGAACGTGAGCCTTGCAATGCCTTCGAAGCACTTCTTCAAATGCGGCTGCACCCTGGTTGGGTCCTTGGTCTCCGAGAGGATCTCCAGGAGCTCGTCGTTGGAGAGGAAGAAGAATCGCGGGAAGCACAGGCGCTTCTTCTCGAGGTAGGCGTTTAGGCCCTTCAGGATGATCTCCAGGAAGTCGTTGGCTTTGCGGAATTTCTCCAGCATCTTCTCGATCTTGATGACAACGAGGACGTGCGGATCGGCGACCGCCAGCTTCATAAGCTCCTTCCAGGTCTTGTCAACGGAGGTGAACTTGCGGCTTTCGTCCGGCATCTGGGCCATGATGTCGGGGGAACTGAATATGGGTTCCAAGTATAGCCAGGTGGCCTGAACCTTCAGCCAAGCGTCCAGCACATCCTGAACTGAAACGAGGGTGGACTCCCATTCCCTTAAAACAAAACAAGTCAACTTTTATTCTGCTTAGTTATATTATCTGAATATCTTGGGGCATTGTTCTTGGTAGACAAATTATATAACATTATTTCTGAACAACACATTCCATTTAATTATTTTAGGTTGAAAATTGGGGACCTCGAAACAAACATTGCATGCTCTTTTACTTTGATTTGAACCATTTTTTTTATTTCAAAGGGGCAATGGGAATTTAAATGATACGCCAAATTTAGGGCGACCTAGATCGTTTGGCGATGACGTATTTAAATTGCTGGTTGAATAAGATCATCGATTTACTATCGAAGAATCATCACAGAAACTCGCATGTCCGTTGCCAAATGTGCAATTACACTTGAAGCAAATCGGAAAATTGAGTAGATTGGGCATTTTGGGGCCGCATAAACTATCCCAGGATAACAAAGACGAGTAAAGATACACGTTTTGTAATGTCAGGGCAAATAGTTCGTATTTTTTACACCAAATTGTGGCAGAGATCATGAAGTCCCAATAAACCTGAATTTGACATGTTCTCATAAACCGTGATATCGCTCAGAAATCGTTACGAAAATCAGTCAATCACGAATCAACTACTCACTTGATCTCGTTTTCGAATGGCTTTATAAACGGTGATCCGCGCATCGTCTGCGCCTTGACGATGTGATCGTCTAGAATGAGCTGAATTTCATCAACCGCCGACACGATGTACGTTCCACTGTCTCGGTAGGGCAGTAACGTAAAGACGAGCTGAACAGAAAAATTGCAACATTCACAAAAAACACCTTCGGCAAAATCTGCTAGAAACCAACGGTGCGAAAACCTACCGGGGCCCACTCTTTCTTCATCTTTTCAATCGCCTTTTCCAAACTGTATTCTTTGCTAGCCGCCTCGGAAATCGACTCGAATTTGGGAATAAAGGTCTCCAGATTCATGTCAATGAGCTTGGCCAGACACATACCCTCCTCATTTCGCAAAGTGTAGCCAACAACTTCGGAAATCTGCGTCCAATGACGCTCCTTCAGACCGGGGTTAAATAAGGTCATGACGAGCGGCATGTGCTCTTTGAAGTCCTCCACCTTCAGACGGACCTTACTGGTAATCTTTCTGGGAGCGGGTAACTGCTCAAACGTTTTCTCCAGCTTGAAGAGGGCGCGATAGTAGGTGGATATGTCGGTGTCAACAACCTCTGGGTTGACCTTGTCCATCGGACCGTCCATCCATTCTTTGTGCTTGTTAGAAAACTCGACCGTGACTTCGTAGAGACGCAGGAAGGGTCGTAGAATGGCTTGAGTCTCGGTCCTGAGGGGATAGTCAGTAAGGGACCAGCCGAAGGCCGTCTCCTCGTCGTTGAACTTCTTGATTTTCACAAGAGCCGCTTCAAGACGTTCGTCAAGACCCTGGGCCTTCTTGAGGTAGCGCAACATCTCCTGGATGTCCCCAAAGTTTTCGAACTCTTCGACCTGTTTTCTGTAGCTCTCCAATTCCTCAATAAACTTCTCCCTTCGATACCGCAAATTGACCTGGAACTCCTCTCGTTTCTGCCGCACAGTATTGCGATGCTCCTCGAAGATATCTGTCATTCGCGAGTGCCACTCAAATACCTGGCTGTTCATGCGCATATCAGACGGGTTCAACTGTGCGTGGTCCATCAAGAAGAGCAGACGATCTTTCGAACGATCCAACTCTCGCTCCATGTCATGCATCGTGACCTTCTCCGTCTTTTTGACGTATTCAATCAGATCCATCATTGCTGCTGTGTCGGCAGGGATGGACAACGACTTCGCGGCGATATCCTCGTAATCCCGAATTAGTCTACAAGAGGGGAAATTCAAGTTTGTGCGGCAATCATCTACAAGGGGATAAACTGGGTTCATGGAGGTTTGCCTAGACGATGTTCGGGAATATTTAAACAGGTGAAGTCCCCAGTGCCATCCGAGGTGCCGAACCCAGGTCCGTCACCAACAGAGCGAGGTGGAGGACAGTCGACTTACGATCGGTTTATTGACCTGTGATCCTCGAGAATGCGATCCAGAACTTTGTCGGCGATGGCCTCGGCGCGTTTGGCCAGAGCTCGGATTAGATCGTCGGCGTGCACCTCGAACATGCCGAGGCGAATGGTGCGTCGAGACTCGTACTGGATCTTCTTGGTGAGACTGCGATAGTGAAGGAGTTCGTGGGTCAATGCGTCGAAGGTGGGGCCGCGGGGTTCCTTGGCCTGACGCTGCTTGACGCGTCTGCCGCCTCCACTGCCCTCCGCGCCCTCGACACTCTCGATGTCTTCCATGGACGATTCGCTGTCGAAGTCCTCCTCGTCATCACTCACGTCGGCGTCGCCGGTCGCCGGCTTCTTCTGACTCGCGGAGGATGCGTTCTCGGAGGGATTTAGGAGGCTTTCAATATTGACTTCGGCCTGGGAGGGTGATAAAGCCTCATTGGTTAATTATTGGTCCTTCTTCGTTGATTTCAAAGAAGAATGATGCATGAAATACTTACCTGACGACTAATTAACAAGTTATATTTCTGGTACGTCATAAGGTGATGCTCAGGCCCACGAGCTTCGCGTCTAAGCATCGTTTTCACCTGATTCTTGTATGAGTTGAACACTTCAGGGAGAATCACCGGATGCAGGCTGATCTTTTCCCCTCCAGCTGCTTGCTGTAGACAAATAACCGCATTTTCAGATTTATTACCACTACTCGCCTGTTTATAAGTAGTTGTCTGTGGGTAGGGGAATCCTACTCACCCATTCGGCATACAATCGAGTTTCAACACGGGGAATGCTCTGCACAACCCGATTCATCATCTCATACAGATTCATCAAACTGTTCTCGAATTCTTCAATTGTTGGATCGAATTTAATATCCTTGTCTTCCAGTACCAGGCGTAAAATAAATCCTGGCATCTGCTCGGGTTGGTTATCATACTGGAACCAATGAAACGTTAGTTATAGTAATGAAGAAGGAAGTAGCGCTAATGTATCAGCTAACATGCCTTCGAACGTGTGAAGCTTATCGGTCCAGTGAATTGCTTTTCGCTGGTTATTCGTTCGTACATGCGCTAAATGGGAAAATACCTCATAATTGCGTCGTCGTCATATAGGAGCATAATGTGAAATAAATAAATGCGGAATACCGGTGGACTGCAGACCATGATGGAGAAATCCTGCATCGAATTGAGCCCAAGGAGCTGCAGATTACTAGTCATCAGCACAGCAGCACAACTGAAGAAGGCCTCCAGACGGTACGTGTCTGTGTTAAGAGGAACATAGGCTTTTCGGTTTCCCTGGTAGAAAATATTCTGTACTTCATTCATCCACCTAGGATTTGTAAATAGGTTATACAATATTCCATGGTGTAGAAACTAAAATAAGAATTCGTACTTTTTCAGGAGAGTTTCCTTTGCCGAATCGATATTTTTAACACACGCATGCTGGAATGTCGACAATTCCATAGCTTCTGTCCTTTTGTAAAACTCGCGCGGATCAATCAACCGTAGGTTACTAAAAACATGGCAAAGGTGGTCTTAAAATCTAAGTTCCCAAAACCACCCGCGTTCCCCATGACACCGCTTACTTGAATTGAGCGAACCAGAGATCAAGGACTTGCTGCATGCAGCGATTGGTGACGTGAAGGTGTTTTCGATTGAAGCGTCGGGCGTTGACGAAGGAATTGTGCCAGGGTTTCGGCACGACAGAGAGTTCAAGACGATGCTGTGGGATGATGACTTCGGGAACCTGACAAAGCGGATCCGGTCCGTCGGGGTCCCCCGGGAGACACCCCTGCGGTTCCCGAATCTCCGACTCCGCTGGGTCCTTCAGGACAAAGTCGACAATCGCCTTCTTCACACTCAGGAGGTAGTCCTCCCGAATCTCGTCTTCAATCTGTTCCAACAGCTTCTCGTTGGCTTCAGCCTAAAAGTGGGTTAGAAAGGCACGTGCATTAAATAAACTAGAGAATCAAATTAAAAATTATTTGCTGACTGTTGCCAGTGTTTCATTGTATTCGTAGATCAGGAATGCACTTGGCATTCATAAATAACAAAGCCATGACATGAATATGCAGGAAATTTCAAAATTATGCTTTAATTTTACAATTCTGTTAATTAAGTAGGTCGCTGAGCATTAGACAGGTTATGCAGTTTCTATGAAACATTTAAATGTGCACAAAAGTAAATAATAATAATAATAATAATAATAATAAAGGACGTCTAGCCATACCTTAATAGAGGGCCTAATGCGCTTTTTCATATTCGTCATCCAGTATTCTTCCATTGGAGCTACATGATCCGTATCAATCCCATTGTTGATGTAATAGTAGTATCGCTATAAATAATAAATACACAAGTCACCGAAATACCAAAATTGTTTTTTCTCTCTGGCTTATTCCTGCTCCATCTTCTTTCAGTGGTGGTAAGGTTTTACCGACAATACTCGCAGTAACAGGTTGAGCCCCTTCTCTAGACAAAGTTGAAATATACCGAAAGAAGGTCTCACGTTATTAATTCAACTAGACGTTTTCTAAATGTTTCCCTCTCCTTCTGCAACCGTTTGGACTCCGCATATTTACTATCATCCTTTGCCCTGTGAATTTTTTGTTGACGACCTGAAGAAAATATATAATTATAGCAATGGTGAATCTTTTCAGTTATGAAAAAAGGCAAATCAATAAAAGATTATAAATAAAGATAATATTAAATATACTTAATAATTTCGACTAGTAAAGTGTGCGTACTATTGTCTACTGAAGTGGCATTAAGGGCACTAATACTGTATCAAGACCGCTTAACAAGATTGCCCACAATTTTATTCATAAATTTATGTGGATCATATACTCTTTAAAGTATTATTAGATTGATTCAAAATTATCTGACACGGAAGACGTTTAACCCGAAACTAAATACTGGCCTTAGTTAAAATAGTAAATATGAAAGGTATGTAGTCTAACTAACCTTTGAGATGAAAAAAATATTTTAGTGGGTTGCAAATGGTAATAGCGAGATATCTTCTTAAAATATTTATATACACGCAAACCAAATAAACGTGAGTATAATTCATTATGGATGAGGGAATTGTCATGAGTCTATATTAATGTGTTAATCAGCGTATGTCTTAATTCGTCTATGAGTATTTACGAGTAATTAAAAACGATAGCAATGCGATTTTAAAGAGTGGTATGTTCCCACAAAAGTATAAAAAATACGCTAATAATAAATTGAGCAATGTGCATAGCTTACCCTTTGTGATTCCCCCAATAACATCAATAACAGCAGGGGGTCCAAGCTTTCGCTTGTTTGAATCCACAAATGTTGGTGCCGTACTGGCCCAAGTTGGGCGTAAACGTTTTGATGGAAGAGATGGTAACAAATACGTGTCCGCATCAACATCTTTACCTTTATGCTTAAGAGCAGGTCGGTACTACAAAATTATAAATTAAACAGGTGCAAACCATTTTGTAAATGGTTAATACAAAACAAATAAGCAAGTATTTTCGACCATATGGAAAATTCGAAAAATCGCCTTATAGTTTCCTATAGAGAATTGTTGACATGAGACATTTAAAACACCGAATGAGTAGTACAGTTACACAAGCAAAAAAATCGAATTAAACCATAAGAAAAAAATCTGATTTTTTATAAATGTAAGAAGATAAGGTTACTTGGTTTTGTTTTGCAGAGTTTTTTCTCATGCAAAACATACTAAACATGTCCGAAAAAATGAAATTTTGGCCATTTAAATAATAATAATATTCGCTTTATTAAGAAAACGAGCGGTGCGTCGAGTCTTCGCGGTTCCATCGAACATAAGAATCCAACTTCCGTAGATAGTAAATTTGATTCTTCCGTCGAGGCTGGCGATGGGTTCTTCTCTGTCTTTCGGTAGACCACTAACGTGGAAAATACCGCGGACATCTCTCGAATCTGAGCCGAAAGAGAGTGGTCGAGTTTTCGTCTCATAACCACGTCTCAGGTATAATGGTTACCGTTCGTCGATGGAACCCGACCGGGAACATAAGAGTTATTTATTTATCTTGTCTATATTTATCTATTATCTTTTTCGACAAAGATTGTACGAAAAAAACCTTTTCGTTACCATCAAACCTTCGGATTGCGTCCAAATTATAGTTTTGAAAACATCGACGTTAACATTTGTAGTGTACTGATTAATTAACGTTTGTTTAAAACGATAAATTGACACACCTTCCGATTCGGACCTACGAAGTGGTTGTTTTGCTTTCTTATGCGGTGGGCCCGTTTGGAAAAGAAAATATCTTTGATTGATCCCTTCAATTGGTGAGCATTTACATTTTATTTTCGTCACTTACCACATTTTTTTTCGGTAAACAAAAACACATGGAATCCAACGGACAAATTGCAGCGGTGTCGGTCAAAATTCCTCCAGTCTGGCCAGCTGATATGAAAGCATGGATCACTGTCGCGAAGCACAATTCTATTGTCTGGCCATCACCAAGGAGCTGACAATTTTTTATCATTTGGTAGGCGCTTTGACGCCTGAGTTGTTCAGCCACTTCTCCCACGCCACCACAACTACTGGCGAAACTCCGTATACAACCCTTAAAGAAACGATGCTATATCAGATGCGAAATTTCGATTTCGAAAACGTGAATTTTCTGCTGAACAAGGTTGAAATAGGTAATCGAAAACCGTCCGCTTTACTGCATCACCTTCGAGGCATTTGCAGTGACATGGGCCTTAATGATCGCTTTATCAAGGCTTTCTTCATTAAAAAACTTCCGCCAGCAATCCCCTTAACGCAGCTTGCCAAAATAGCCGACAGGGTAGCTGAAGCTGACGCACAACAACGATATATCGCCGCCTTCGCAAGACAGCCAAGTCAAGAGAGGAAGGACATCAAAAACCCAGATTGGCACGAAGAACTGCAACGCCTGGTTCACCAAATGGAAACCAAGCTACGCGCCGAATGTCAAGGACGTAACCGCCAACACAGCCCCAATTCTAATTCCCATAATTCTTCACCTTTTCGCAGAAGTAATCGCCCTCCTCTAAAAGATGCGGGCGACGGTTTATGTTGGTATAACACTAACTTCGGGCCTAACGCACGACACTGTCGTTCTCCGTGCCGGCGATCGGGAAACGCCGTCGCCAGAGAGTAATCGCGGCCGACTCATCTGGCGCTCCCTCGACAAGCCGCGTACTCTTCATTCGGGACCCCAGCAATAATCTTTGTTTCATGCTGGATTCAGGCGCTGAAGTCAGCGCTACACCCTTTTCTAACTCTGACCGACAGACCTCATTCCCAACGAATTTTTTACAAGCAATCAACCGTTCTCGAATTCCCACGTATGGAAGCCGCCGCCTTTCCCTTAACCTAGGTTTCAAGCACCCGCTGTCCTGGACATTTATAGTTGCGGATATTCCTTCCCCGATAATCGGCACTGATTTTCTCCACGCATTTAATTTGTCTCCCGATATCCGAGGACGATGCCTGGTGGACGCCGGCACGAATGCACGTGTTACTTGTAGCACCTTCTGCCCCATACAGTCTCACCTCAAGCATTTAACAGACAAACCGATGTGCCCCTATCGCTCCCTCCTTTTACGATACCATGACTTGGTAAAAACACCAAAGCACGACGTTCCCATTAAACACGATGTCGAACATTTCATGCGCAACCAAGTTCCCCCACAATCTTGCCGTAACGCAGACTAGCTCCCGAGAGAAGACGAATCGCCGAAAAGGAATTCGATAAAATGCTCGCTCTAAGCATTATAAGACCGTCGTCCAGCAGCTGGTCCTCTCCTCTACACATGGTCGCGAAAAAGACTCAAGGGGATTGGAGGCCCTGTGGCGATTTCCGGGCCTTAAACACAGTAACTGAACACGACAATTGCCCAATTCCCCATATTGAAGATTGCGTTGCCTCCCTTCGCGGAAAAACTATTTTTTCAACCGTCGACCTCACATGCGCCTATCACCAAATTCCCATCGCAGCAGAAGACATTCCCAAAACCGCCATCAAGACACCGTTTGGGTTATTCGAGTTTTTACTAATGCCTTTTAGTTTGCGGAACGCCGCCCAGACCTTCCAGCGTTTCCTCGATTCAATTTTTCGGGGGCTAGATTATGTATTTGTATATGTCGTCGGTTTCAGGGAATGATTAATTTACATACGTTCCGATTCGAACCTACGAAGTTGTCGTTTTGCTTTCTTAGGCGGTGGGCCCTTTAGGATAAGAACATATCTATTATTGATCCCTTCACATTCACGTTTGAATGTTGATCTTTCTACCCCTGGATGATTTTAGAAAAAAATGGTTGGCCTTAGCGGTTTATTTCGGTAACTACTCCGATGACGACAAAAAAATATTTCATGGTGTTCGACAATTTAATTAATTTATTAAAATCAGACCCAACATCGCAATGTCTAGTTTCATTCCCCGTGGTATGGTTAATGTGATATTTTAACGAAATATCAATCAGCGATCGTAAATTGGTGTGGCTTTCTTATAAAGAGTAAGTTTAAAAGTGAATTATCAAATACCTGTTTTAACTTATAAATTCAAGGTCATTCTTGCGACGAAATTGAAAACTTGTCCAATCACTGTGGAGGTGCGATGCAAGTGACAAAATTTAATAAGGAAGATTACAACCAAATTAAGCAAGCTCATTTAACGCGGGGCCTATTTTTCGAAGATGAGAATTTTCCGTGTGATGTATCCAAAATCCAGTGCTTAATCGGAGATAGCTATTCCTCGGCCGAATTCAAACGCCCAAGTGATATATGTATCGACCCCGTTTTACGGCGTATTGGACCACCAAATGCTATTTGTCGCGGAAAATTGTCTAACGTTAATGTTGCGTTGGCACTTTCTGTTATTTCTGAAAGGTCGGAGCTTCTTGATGGGGTAAACTAGAATATCAGTATATCTTCTAAGCGTGTTTAGCTTTTTCCCGATTGGAATTCACAAAATGTTTTTGGTGTATCAACTACGTATGCTGGCGTTTTTCAATTTCGATTTTGGATTGACGGGTCCTATGCGCTTATCATTATTGACGACCGCCTTCCTGTTTTAAACAACCAATTTATGTGCCCACACTCATCGGATCCAAATGAGCTTTGGCCTTCTCTTCTCGTTAAAGCATATGCAAAGTAAGATTAATGTGCTTATTTATAACATTCTAAACTGTGTTTTGGTTTAATTACGCCTTTCCATTCCACGATTAAGTTAACGCGTCTATGTGTAATCGGGTCGCCGCCCCCAAAACCAGGGGTAAAATAATTCGACTGAATAGGCAATAAAGGTTTTGTATTTCATGTACATTTAGACTTATTGGTGGATGGGAACGCTTAGAAAGTGTCCGTTTGGAAGATGTTTTACAAGATCTCACAGGTTGTGTCCTTGATACGCTACCATTTGCAGAACTAAGTATAGCAAGCGATCTTCGGCGAGTCAGTGCGTTTGAAACTCTTCAGGACACTCTCCTCGAAAACTCTCTCGTTTTACTGTGCACTAAGGTTAGTTTGGGGTTTCTGTTTTCTCTTAATATCTCTTCAGTCACATTTTCAATCCGATGACCAAGAAAACCACATTCTCTCTAATGGAATGCCCTTACCGCCAAAGGACGGCGATGTTTTTGATGAACTATGTGCGCCAAGGCGACTGGGAGATGTCGACAAGACCAGTGGTCTCTGTGCCAACTATGCTTACATGCTGACCAAAACCTGTCTCTTGCCTCGTGACACCTCCGTCACAAGCGCCATCCTCTCGGTATTCAAGGCGTTGAGCGAGTCAGGAGCTCCACCCAAAGAGCGTTTGCTGCGATTGCGCTCCGTCCTAACTGTCTCGTCAAAAGCAACTAGCTTCGGCGAATGGAAGGGTGCCTATTCCGACATATCAAAGGTATTATTCTGACATTTCGTCGTCGCATTGGTTCTATTTCATCATATCCGTTGTGGGCGCGGACGCCACTCATTAACATATTGTTGGTGATGACACCTTTTAGGAATGGGAAGAATTGACGGTTAACCAGCGGACAAGAATCGGTTTGGTTTTATCGACGGAGTCGGAATTTTGGATCCCACTTTCCGCCCTTGTGCAGTACTTCTGTGGGGCCATTGTTTGCCGGCTTCCAAAAACGGGCATTTTCAACCGGTGGACCCTGGCCGATTATCGTGGAACTTGGTCTGGCGACAGGAGCGGAGGCAGTCTCAACTTTCGCAACACATTCCTGGATAATCCCCAGGTAACTATACTGCTTATACATTTACAACACCTCTCTTGACCTCGTGGAAATAATAAAACCACAGAAAAGCTATTTGATGTCAACACTGGGGGTAATCATGATCGTGTCCGGCTCGTTAGAAATCCGAACATCGCCCTATCAGCAACCCAAATTGAAAATGCCGACATTGATTAGCCAAAGCACCAATGCATACAGCATGCTAATATGTTTGTGCGTGTTATCGATCCGCTGCATCTGATTGCATTCACTCGTCTCTACGAATAGTGGTCAACTTTCGATGCATTGGTCAGCTGGCTATTGGATGACAGATTTCTGTAGACAATTTATATGAAAGACACCCAACACCGTCATTAGGAAGACCTTTTCCTTTTAGTGCTCTTACCTCTAAGGCGGGGCCCTATTGGGATCTTTTTTCGTGATTGGTCTTTCAATGCGGCGTAAATCGTTTTTTTTTCACCATGACCTTCTCTTTGTGATCAGCGCTCTCTTGGAAACATGCTTTCTCGTCAGGCCGTGTATTAATGCATTTTCTCTTGCCAGGTGGGCAGCCTTTAGACATTAGGATGGCTGTTTTGTGTAAGTTTAATTGGTAGCCTTCGTTTGGTTGTTTCTTCTGCCTTGGCGCGTATGCATTCCAAATACCAAATCGTCACCCATTTCGCTTGCTGATGAATAGCTTGGCAGTTTTTCATCTACGTTGGTTTTTTCGAATGGGTTTTGACCTCAATTTAAACACTTTTCTATCTGGATAGTTTATGTTTGAGATGACGAAGGACTCGCCAGAGGAAGTTCTCATTTCCCTCACGCGCATGTACACATGGGATGATGATGCTAACGTTATTCTCGATGATCTGGAACCTCCTGGGATCGGGTTCGCGTTGATCAAGGCAAGTTATTTCTCTCTCTCTCTCTCTCCAGCTCCAAGAGAAAGACGTTGGGGGTTAGGTCACAGTGGACCAATCGGGAAGGCGACCGTCCTGTTCTCCATACCGCATTCTTTCTGGGATCCAACTGACTGATCCGCCAAAAAAAAACAACCATATTGGCCAGCACTATGGGATCGAAGATGACTTGTCCTGTTTATTTTTGACATTCTAGTTACCTTCCAATCCAAGGACTTGCCACTCAAACACACGCGCTTTTAAGCAGGAATGCTTGCTAGACTCGGTGGGGTGGGGTCGAGGTTTGACTGGAGAAATCGACGTAAAGCTCACGGAGTGTCTATTTTATGGTATTTTGATCTAGGTGGAAAGCAATAGGCAGGTTCGGGCCCACGTGCTCTCCCAGTGCAAAATGATTGACGTCCATGGGCCAAAGAGGCATCGCGCCACCTTTGGCCGCTACCACCTCGAGCGGGGCCGCTTCGTCCTGGTGCCCTTTCTGGAGGAGCCGACACAAGAAGCCAACTTCTATCTGCGATTCTACCTGCCGCGCGCCCTGGAACACAAGTGAGCTTCATTGGCGAATGCCTGTGTCCTCCGGGGTACAAGAGCTGTCCATTAACGCCAAATCCGGTCTAACCATCTGTACCATCGCTTCGAGGTCACTGCATCGTGGTTCAAGGTTCTGGGTTGATCGATTTCTGAAGGGGTAGCCTGTATCTCTGTGCATGTGCAACCACGAAAATTGTTGTTGTTGTTGCAGAGAAGTTGGGTGGAGGGGATGGCGGTGTTTGTCGGTTTATTTAGGATAGAAGGTTGCGGTTATGTTTGATTCAATAGTGTTTGCCTCTTTCTGTTACACGATAAGACAGAGTGTGCGGTCGGTTGAGACTGAGGCTCCCACGGTGGCATGAAGGGTGGCCACGCGTGTGTTCCTTTAACCCGTAGTTACGAGGACCGTTTTAAGTGGATTCCTTCTAGAGATCATTCGGTTGCGGGGCAGCGGATTCTGAGGCCTGCCAGCATTAATGGCTCCAAATCAGGATGCGATTGCCTTCTTCAACTGCCAATGGAGTCCAGCGTCTTTGAGGCCGACGGAAACCGGCTGCAGCATCTTCCGCCATTTACGAACCAAACCACCCGAGGTCCACGAGTGGCAGATTCTGTGGTGTTGGTTCAGCGTCGGATGATGCAGCAGCCGCGGCGGCCACTTCCACCTCCTCTTCAGGTGGCACTTTCGGGGAAGCCGCCATCTGTACAATATTCAACCAAGCGGCCACGGCCATCTAAATCCAAATTTGCCCCGCTATCTTCTCTTCACGGGGGGTTGTCATCAACAAAAGAGCGATTACGCTAACCGCTGCACCATCGACCGGCGCTAGCCTATCAGCCTGTCACAGTTCCCCACAAGCTTGTTTAATATCAGACAACTTTGTCCAATGAAAGTCGAACGCCATTGCTAGTAGTTCAGAAACAACTGCGAGCTACCTTCCATTTACGGCTGATAGATTTTGGTGTTTTGTTCTGAATTTTTGATGGGAGTCTGACTATCCAATGACTAATTACTAAGCAGTCGTAACCTCGACTCTTTGTGACTGATTGCTGTTCTCAACAAAGCCGGGTCGTGTGATGTAGTTAAATTGATTGCAGGTCGGTATAATACAGGCAATACGACGAGCCTACATAATCCAGCGAGATACGTCACCAGAGCTAGCTAATCATTTTTACCCCACAACATTCTCTGGGTTTCAGCATGTCGGAACTGGGACACCATGTTCCAAAAACACCCAATCTCTCTGGCGTGGGATGCTCTTGAGCGCGACTGTTACCGTTTTTTATATTTCTAGTTCCTAAAACAAAGCCCTCTTGCTCATCCCCACTTTAGAGAGCTTATTTTCGACCAGCCACCACGCGGTATATTCGCCATCTTCTCCAGCCCGCCGAGATTGATAACTCGTGTCGAGGTACGTCGGGGCTCGAACCTGGCGCGCCTTAATTCACGTGGTCTGCCTTCGCCCTACTGCCGAGTCAGCTGCGAGGGCGTTAGTGTGGTGACGGGTGTCAAGAGCGGCAACACCAACCCTGGATGGAATGACAGCTTCCTCTTCTACCGCTCAAAACCCGCAAAGCAACCAATCCGCTTCGAGGTGAGTAACCGCCGCTGCATGCGCTAAACCCCTCTGGGAATGGCAGTTAGAGGCCGGTGACCAACCCTCTATTGGTTTTTTACTCTCTCGTGCGGTCATCTCCTTCCGGAGGATGAGTCAGCTTCGTGGAGGTTCTTGAGACGACGGTGGAGGTGACCGCTGCTGCATCATCTAACCCTTGGCAACCACGCACGGAATCCGAGCTAGTTAAATTCCAGATGATACCGCCACCGGGCAGTTCCCCAGTTCGATGGATTGCGGGTGCACGGCCAACTTACCGATGAGGCAGGAATGTCAATGTTTGCCCGCAGTTGGAATCAACGAAATAGTACACCCTCTGGAATGGTTTCCTCGTCTAGCTTTCGAGATATTTCCAGTTTCAACTGATCCTCAAATTCCTGTGGCCAATTAGGTGATAAAACAACTATTGTTTGTAGTAGGTAGCGGTTTCTTTACTCATTGCGTTACTAATGACCTTTGTAACGTTTAAGGAGCATAGGGGTATGTTTCTCGTGCGTCATTCTCTCGTTAGAGGATAAACCGGCTTCGTGGATGTTTTGCTGGCGTTTCTTGGGAATATTTTACAAGTTGGCGCCATCCCAGTGTCATCCGAAGAGGTGGAAGTGGCCACTGCGTCATTCATCACTTAAACAAACCAGAAACCTCACAGGGAACTCAGTGTGGAAATGGGGGATGTTGCTCAAGTCTCGGCGACTGTGGATGAAGGCAGCCGTGTCCATGTGAGATCGAGTGTGAGGCATCCTTTAGTGTGTTGCTTCACTCTGGATGCACCAGATAACAATCTTCGCTGTCATAGAAGATGGTTACCCCGTGTAATGGTCAGGTTGAAACACGTTGGTGTGCTATTGGCGCATGGTTTATAATGTGTGTCCTTGAAATCCCGCGCGCGTTACAATGCACGTCAATACGCAACACGCCCGATTGGTAGAAAGCCTCCCAGGTTCCTGAATCCCGAAGGTGACTGGACAAATCCACACGCCATCGTCTTGGTAACAAAGCTTTGGTTAAATTCCGGCCGATGAGGCAGTCGGTTTCCTTTTACTCCGGCCTGCTGGCTTATAGGCGCACGCCCGGCTTATTTTTTGGGTCCTAGGGTGAGGATGCTTGCCTCTACACCACTGGATGGATTTGCGAACCAGAGTCCACTGAACCGCGGATAGACCTTCTTGGATGTTCTTCCACATAGTCCGATATGTATGCATAATTTATTCGGAGCTCAAGGTCCTTGTGTTTTCATCAAACGATTCCACATTGACAGGGTTGGCTGTTCAGAACCTCAAACAAACGAGCACTCGGTCCAGTAAAAAAATCAATCACTATTCACTTTTATCCGTACACTTAATCAAACACCATCAATGCGGGAAATTGAAGACCGTTTTTATTAGCCGTTTTCACACGTAGGGCTCTGGGAAGCGTAGTAGGTTAAAATATACGTAGTTGGTTTTGGCGCTAACTGTTACGTCCGAAGCTAATGGTTCCTGGTGGTTTTTATAAGATAAGACGGTCATCGAGAAAGGTGATCAGAGAAGATGGATTATTTTTCGCGAATCCTTCGGTTTTGCAGGTTTTTGACAAGCGCACAATCGGCTCCGATGGATTCATGGGAGAAGCGATTTTGTCTTCTCCCGAATCCACAGGCCTCGGGGACCACGACCTCGAACTGTATTCTCGACCATCGGGGAACGAGACCAAGGTTCGACTGAAGGGATCCATCTCCGTGTCCCTCTACTCCGTCGACGCCGAAAACTTCAGTAGTATTTGAATGAGAACAACATGTATTTTCACCTCGCTTTCTTGGCCCATGTCTTTCTCGCTGGCTTTAGGTGTTCTGGTCATTGATATTTTCATGCGTTATACTATTAACATTAATAGAGTGCTTTCAATAATTTTATTTTTCCGCAAGGGCCAAATTGGCGGTAACATGTCCTTTATTCGTAATAAAACGGGACGTGGTTCGGTTACAGATAAATGCAGGCGGTTAGAGAGTCGGAAATAAAAAAAGATGTTCGGCATTCTGATTTGCCTACTGATCTTCCTCGGAATAGTACCTCTCCTCTGATTCTTCTTCTTCATCGTCATCATCATCATAGTGAACTTCCTCTGCTTCCTCATCATCCTTCCAAAATTAAAAAATAATGAAATTAAAGAACACCGATAAGAGAGTACAATCGAGTTAGCACGTACTTCAGAATACTCCTCGTATTTTGAGTCTTGCGCATTTGCAGGCCTTTTATTTGCGATAATTGAAGTTGCAGCTGGAATTGGGGCGATTCTCTGATGAGAAAATTCAGCAACCGGCCTTCCTGGTAGAGGCATTTTGTAAATGATTGGCGCGCCCGGAACAGCCGGGCGGGAAATAATAGGAACAGCACCAGGATGTGGGACGGAAATCGATTTTGGTGATATCTCAATGCGACGTTGCTAGGAAGGTCAATTGGAAAGAAAATGAATACCTTCGCTTCGCTTGAGAGGATTTCACTTCTCTCCGAGAATGTCTGCTTTCTACGACCACGGTCCACTGAAACCGTGGATACTGCCGGCAATTCATGAACACGTTCCATTTCTTCCTCCCCTGACTCATCGTGGTCTTCATCTTCCTCTGCATTGCGTACATCTTCTAGGGGTTCCTGGCCGCCTTCTTGAACTTGAGTTTTCAGTTTATGTTTGATCTGGATCTTTGTTTTAGTCTCAAGTACAGTAGCAATTTTGGACAAATCATTGCCAAACCGCGCCACGGCATCCTTTAATTGTTCCATTTCAATGATTGTCCACCGACTGCTAGTGGATGGTGTCTGTTCAGCTTGCGCTTGAAATATTTTTAAATCGAGTGTGAGTTCCGACAGCTTTCCAAAGGCAACTGAAGCTAATTCAAAAATGTTTGCTACTTTTTGAGCATTCGCCATTTCGGGTAATGCTGGACTTTTGAAACCTTTGATAAGCTTTCACAATTTAAACGAAAACCCGCAGATTAAAATAGCGGAGTTAACAGACACTTCACGGTTTATTTCTATTGAATGATTGGTTACATAAATTCACAAATTATAAAGATTCTCGGAAATTTCGGTCTATAAATACATGTCATAGGAGTTATAAAATAAAACAATAATAAAAATAAGAATACTTAATAAAATAAAAGTTTACGCCAACTCCAATTTAATACACAATTACGACGACCTTAGAATATTTTACCATCATTTAATAACAACGCGGTGACTTCGAAAAATATTTGCTGAAAATCACGTCCACAGTTTTTGACAAAATGAATATGAGCAGCTGGGAAGCAGAGGATGGTCAAAAGAGACTCGCAGACTTCTACAAAATAGGTATTTTATGCTCACTCTGTTTTTTGTTGTTTTGCGTGGCATTGAAAATGCTGTTTGCAATATACTTTTCCCTATTTAATTTAAACTATTACACAGCAAATTGAGTGAATGTATGTAGATTTTTGTGGTTTATCTAATAATTACTTTTTTATCTGGGGTTCCATGTAACAAGCATTATTTGGATATTTTGCAAGTGAAAATGGGTGTAAATAAAATTAAATTCATAGTATACAAGCCAGTATCGTTTTTTACTATAGTTAAGGACCAGCTTCTCAAGTACCAGCACCCGTTCAGTGGACTCTTTCCTTGTCGACCTGAGAGTCCCGCCCAAAACTGTGTAGCCCATGTTCGTGACAACGTCTACTGCGCGACCACCATCTGGGCACTGCATCGTGCTTTTCAGTGAGTCGCCATAAAATCTCCACCGAGTCTTACTATCCAGAAATCACCCTGTAATCTTTTTTTTCGTATAGCCGCCTTGGAGATGAATCTGGTCAGAGTTTCGAACTGCGTCAATCAACCGTGAAATGCATGCGAGCCATTCTATTAGGTTGGATGTCCCAAGCGGAAAGAGTAAGCCCCTCGTCCCACATCATTCACTTATTCATCCACCATAGCTTGAGAAATTCAAGGTTACACAAAACCTTGACACTTGTCTCCATACCATCCTGGACTATGGAACCGGTAAACCCGTGGAAGACACCGGCTATCGACACCTTCAGATGGACTGCGTCGGTCTCTATCTGGTGCAGTTGGCTCAAATGATTCTCTCCGGTGTTCAGGTAACAACGAAGTACCTCTCTCATGTGTCCTAGATCATTCACACCAAGACCGAAGTAGCCTTCCTACAAAACATTATCTTCTATCTGGAACGTTCTTACCGCATTCCAGATTACGGTATGTGGGAGCGCGGCTCCAAGCTGAACAGAGATGTTACGGAGCTCCACGCTAGGTAAGCCCGTCGTTTGGCAATTAGCAGCAGCTGGATACGATAGTAGTGTCGGTCTAGGTCGTTATGTTCTCTTAATTTGTTCACCTCTCCCCCGCACACGGTTAGCTCAATTGGAATGGCCAAGGCCGCTCTCGAGTCGCTTTCGGGATTCAACGTTTTTGGAAATGATGGCGATCACACAACTGTGATGTTTGCGGACGCCGATGCCCACAGTCGCAACAGCATTATCCTTCGCACTCTATTGCCTCGTGAATCGGCCTCTAAGGTACGTATAATATCCATTATTTTCGTTCCATTCATTTTTTCGCGTGCACTGAACAACACATGAACCCCAAACCTCCTTAACGCATTTACTATCGTTGATTCACCGACGTTTCATCTATCAGATTACCGTGGTCAGTTATATGACAGTGATAGACACAGTCTCGCTTTCGTAAACCCCGTTGTATTTCCAAAGCCAAAATACGTCTAGCTGTGTTACCAATACATCTATTGGTAAATTCTCCTCTGGTATTTTCTATTTTCGTCGTTTTGTGCTTTCGCTTGCCGGAGGATGAGACGGGTCCGTTGATATCGCAGTTAACGGGATTTGCATCTTCGAAATAAGGTACTTATGACGTCCCCAGCGCCACCCGGCTTTTGGTTTAGGGGCATCTCAAGTGCGTACTTCTAGGCAACAGAGCCGTCTTTCTGATCGCTCAATGTTGGAGTAGATATCATCCGCCCAGTGTGCCGTGATCTGCCCACATTTGCTCGGCGGTTTCGGCCCGCCTGTCAAGCGGTTTCCCCAGCGCGGTGTGGCCGCTGCCGCACACTGACGGCTTCTCGGAAGATCTCGGTTAAGATCTTAGTGTCAGGCATGCCCTAACCCACGACCACAGATACTACTACTGCCCTCTGGCGTAGCTGTTTGCATCCTAACTTCATTCGTGAGAGGCCCAAGGTTCGACTACCAGACCGAGCCACCAAAAATAAGCCGGACGCAGCTCAGTGGCCGCCTATAATCGAGCCCATTGGAGGCTGTCTGGTTGGGCGTACCGGCTGCTTCCACCATCCCTTTAGGTGGAACTGGCAGCGCCGACACCTCTCCAATTTCCATAATTCCCCAGACATGCACCTCTCGTTTGTAGGGCACCGATGCCGCCCTTCTGGCAACCATCGGCTGGCCCGCTTTCGCCATCCACTCGCCCGAAATCAACACGGCCACCATGGTGCGCATCGAGGTTCTCCGGGGTAACTATGGTTACAAGCGCTTCACGCGCGACGGCTACGCCACCGTCCTCGAAACCAAGACCCTCTACGACCAGGGCGAGTTGAGCAAGTTCAGGGGCATCGAGAGCGAGTGGCCGATGTTCTTCGCGTACCAGGTGATCGCTGCATGCTTCGATCAGCAAAGCGAGAAGGCCGCCGAATTTGCCGAACTCCTCGACCCCCTCCTGGTGCACCCCGTCTCCGAGAAGTACCCCTGGCTGCCGAAGTACTACTTTGTGCCGGAGGGGTCCCTGGACGAGGAGAGACAGTGCCCAGGTTCGCAGGATAAGCGGAGCAACTTCAAGTTGCAGATTGAGCCGCGCTTTCTCTGGGGCCAGTCGGTGTACATTCTATCGCAGATGATGGGTAAGCTCTACCATTGTGCTATTAGACATAGAGAGGGGGAGAGAGATGCCTTGTCTTCTGACCAGCGTCATGTACCCACGAGCGGCTCTGTGGAAGCCGTCACCCGTAAACAGAATCTTCATGGCAATAAGAACCAATGGCAACATGATTACGGAAACTAGTAGGACTTATAAGTTGGATAATTTTTCAGAAGCACACCCTTGGCTGCAGAGTTCGATCGGACTGTTTTCCTATAGTTTTAAATGATCAGTGGTCTCCTGCACCCTTGACCTCGGAAAATAAACCTGGCTAATGTCTCAGCTATGCTAGGGAAAAGCAAATTAAGAAGTTAGTTGCGTCGCTACTGATCACCTCGCGGAATGCCACTCGCTACCGTTTGTGTTTATCGCTGCCCCGCTGACAAGCGTCATAGTCGTGAACGGATGCACCTCAGAAAATGTTGCTGGGCGTTTTTTGTTACACGCAGTCCGGTCAACTAA
This sequence comes from Proteocephalus fallax, assembly GCA_028672205.1. Taxonomy (NCBI): domain Eukaryota; kingdom Metazoa; phylum Platyhelminthes; class Cestoda; order Proteocephalidea; family Proteocephalidae; genus Proteocephalus; species Proteocephalus fallax. Next base: position 399,382 of record JAPUBX010001280.1, on the reverse strand, counting down.
TGGAGCTTTGCCGTTTGCACTTTTGCCACATATTGGGTGTTTTTTTTCAAATTTAACAGCCGTGTTTGATTGAAAATCATCTTCTGTTTATTGATATGTATATAAGAAGGACCTTCAATTGACGAATGATAAATGATCTGTTGAAAATTTCCCCGCACACACGCTTACAGGTGTCCCTTCTTTCGGTGAGAACAGCCGGATAGTTGGGCTCAAGTACTCGTATTCTCAGACAAAGCTAATTTTTTATTTGACTGGGTACACGAACAAACAGAAACGCCGTATTTGGGCATTGGAAAGCTGAAGGCAATCTGTTGAGAAGCCTTTACAATCCCTCTCGTGTTGCTTTTTAGTGTGCATTTTGTGTCTGACGTGTCTGTCATTGGTGCATTGAGCCCCAATCATGCTGAAATTTCATCGAAAATATCACCAAAACCAAATCGACAACTGTAAGCACGCACGCGGCGGGGTATTTTCAATCTATTCAAAACGGTTGTTTAATTTGATGATAAAACAAAACCAATTATTCTTATTGTTGTTTTACGGTTGTCCAGTTAGTGTCCTCATTCGTGGACGCAAAAGTTTGTTCTAAACAAAAAATATGGCACCATTTTCCTTAAAACGCATCTCTACATCGGAGACCATAGGCACTAATGATTGAATCCCTTCTCGTAGAAGACTTGCGGGGGAACTATAAAGCCTAGCGTGGTCCTGACCAATCGGTTCTTATGACGCCCTTTGCGGCCCAACAAACTTATCACAGTCATTCTTTCAGGATTGTCACAATGCCACAGTTCTTCTTCTTCTTTTATCATTTCAGTTAAGGGCGTTGTCCAGCTGCACGACCTGGACCCTCTGGGAAGACACATGCCTGCTGACACCAGACCCATGTTCCTCCTCTCCCGGTATTCTACAATCACGGTGAGTTGATGTTTTAGTCGCTTTTCTTCTGTTTTGAATCGCCCCAGGGAGGTTGCGTCATGGATCCCCAGAAATATGAGCAATTCCGGGGGCAGAATCGCATATTCGGCGCGGCGATTAGTGGAATTGTTTTGGGTCTCGAAAACGACCAAACGACGCCTAGGCGGTAATCTTATTGGAAGGCGTGTGGTCGTGCTTGCGTAGCGTCAGCGCACTTAATTCGGGGATAATGCGGCTGCAGTGTTTCGGTGCCGTCCGGAGACAGAACTTCTAAACCCCCGCGTTTCGCCCCTGACTCACTGAAAACAAAACTGGAGCGCCATCTTCTTGATCGGTGGGGCGCCTAGCTCCTGGCGGAGGATGAACCAGCTTCGTGGATGTCGCGAATCGTAGGAGGCATCCAGGTATGAACAGATACTGATTCAGTGATCTATTTCCAACGACACATACCGTCGACCTTCGTCAGCTCGAAACGCCCAGCGTCCTACTTGACGGTGCTTATCAAGGCTTTTAGTTGTCCATCGGCCCAGCTGTGCCAACCTGTGCGACGTGGTGACGGCGGCGCAAGACAGGGGTTTGCGCGCTCTGTCGCTGGGTGGAGCAGAACGCAACCTAAAAACTGCAGCCGACGACTACAACGTCGTCGTAGAAGGGTTGACAGCTTCTCCGCGGCTGAACATCGACGACTCATTTCGTTGTTGGAGAGCTTGTCGCGCCAGTCCGCTTTCAGGATTCGCCGCTGACACCAGTGATCGAATACTCCCAATCGCCTGGTCTCTTCGACACACAGTGGCCAGGTTTCACAGCCCTGGGTATGGATGGGTCGGATAGCGGCGCGATAGGCACGAATCTCAGTCCGAAGTCTTATCTCCGCTCGGCCCCACCGGCTGGTAACTAGCTGCTGAAACTCATTCCTTGAGCAGTTAACTCGTAGTTCGACTTCCACCTTCGCTTGGCCATTCGGGAGTATTTTAGAGCCCTGTTATTTGAAGACTGGGGCATGGTCGACCGGCGGAATCGTTGAGGTACACTGGCTGGGAGTGGTGTTGGAACCTGTTCCGACCTGGAACGCGCGTGGGCGGCAACGATTGGTGACGTCGCCTGAATATTCACCGCCCAATCACATGCCCCCATATTCGCACACACCTTATACTGTTTCTCCTGCTCATTTGGCGAGATTAAGCGGTCCTCTGTGCTGGCTGATTGTTTTGTCTTATTGAAGGATTCTCTCGGATTTGCTTTTAGAGTCGCCCGGCTATCATGTGTGTCCAGATGATTCTTCTGGCCGAGTCCACTCGTCTCCAGCAAATTCTGGCCACCTACGGCATCAGGACCCAAACGCCTGTCGAAATCGAACCGCTAAAGGTGACAAAAAATCAACCTTCGTTTATTATATATCTCTCTCTCTCCCCTCTGCAGCATCGGTTTACCAATAAGATAGCATAATCAGGGTTGCTACCATTTTTTACCCGACGATGTAACGACCAGCTTCCTCGCTCTGTTGGTGAGAGACCTGGGTTTGACTCCCAGTTCAAGCTACCCCGGTTGACGCTTGGGACGCCGTCACCTGTAAACAGATTCCCGAGAAGCTTCATGGCAAACCCCCATGCAGCAGACGGTCCATAGCAATGTAAAATTCTACAGTTTTGGCACGATTCTGGACACAGTGGCACTGTTTTGTCGGAAACTTCCAACTCGGCTCCGTCAAACAGCCCAGACGAGCGTTATCGCAAACAATTTCCGTCGATCTTACAAACCCCAAATGCGAAGGGATTAACGTGGGCCAAAAGGGGACTCGTTTTAGCAATCTTGCTTGCTAATGTGTGGGAGTCAACTCATCCTGAAGTTCGAAAATCCATTTCCCCCGCGCTCACCAATCAAACTAGTAATTCCTGAGTCTATACGCCGTCCCATTGTCTCTCCCCGATGCAGCTGTGGTCCCCGGGAACCGTCGTCAACGCCTCCATGTTCATGGGCTACAGCAAGCGGCTTCACCTGAATGGTCGTCCACGGCGACCCCTTGGAGCCCTGGGGACGAGCAAATTTTATCGGTAATTCCCGGTACTCACAAACCCAATTAGTAGTATCCATGCGTGTTTACCTGTTCACTTTCTCTCTCTCTCTCCCAACAGTGTCTGCGGATCAACCATCCTGGTGTTTCCGCACCTCTTCGAGGACAAGAGCTCCTACTTCTCCTATGACATGCGGGCACTGATCGAAGAAGTCAAGGTGGGTGTCACTGCCCCTCCTAGGACGGCCATCGATTGTTAATTTACCGTTACGGCAATGCGAAAGGGAGGCCTCGTTGTGTATGCGCGATCAAGTCCCGGCAGGGTCGATAGGAATTATTAAATGGAATAGGCCAATGAGAAGCACAATTGCTTGACCTTGAAAAGACGCGTGAAACTGGTGGTAACTAATAACAAGTTATTAAAAGTCGGTAAATTTGGTGTAACAAAGATTGATGTTTAAAATCGTGTTTTTCTTGCGGCATTTTCACCAATGGTATGCCACGTGGTCGATTATTTCGCCCAAGAAAACGTCGTGATTTAATTGCACAAAATTTTGTTATTTATTTCTATCGGATTATCAAAAACATCTTCCATTAGTTACTATCTTACTCTGCTTCGAATTATTTTGACTAGTGAGCGGATCACTTCGATTCAACGGTATGTGTATCAGTTACCCAGGAACGGCATGTCTAAGCTGATTGAGATCCAGTTCTGGCTCCATTGATGAACGCCGTTGTCGGAATACAAGCATACCGATTTATTTCAAGGCCGCTGTCCCACGTTATCGCTACGTCGGCTTCCTACATGCCTTTATTTTGGAACCGAACAAAGTAACATTCTGGGAATATGGACTTAATTGCGTTTTACGTAATTCCCAGACTTTATCTTAAAATGGCGTCGTCAGTTTGCGATTTATTTGGAAGTCTAGCCAGTTAATCGCGGAACCGGCGCTAGTCCGCAGTCTGTCTACGAAGTGCGCCGCTGTGACCAGAACTGAACCACAATCAGCTCCGACCTGGCGCATTTGCGACCGCGGTTCTAGACATTCACGAAGCAGTCGGTTCATGCCCTCGCAGGAGCCGATAGCCACGATATGCAAGAAGACAGGCCCCCAAGCCAGACACACAGCGATAATCAATGTTTTAGTTGTCCGTCTTTGCAGGAGAACCTACCCAGAGTAGGATATTCTCAGCGCAATCAAGTGTGTGCTTATTGTTTAACAAACAAACACGTCGGCTAGCTGTCCCGAGTTTAAGTGGAATCGGCGTCAAGTCTTAGACCCCGAGAGAATCTGCTAGTCGCAGAAATGTCGAATCGATTGCCGTTAATCTGCCTCCCCGCCGCGTTTATCTACCGACACCGTAATTGATTCCTCTGTCTCCAGAACAACCTCATCTTCTTGTCTCAGTGGTGGCGAATGCGTGGCCGACCCAATTTCTGCTTCCTCATCAAGGAAGACATGATTATGTAAGTCTCTCTCTCTCTCGCTCCCCCACCCCCTCCGATTTCCAGTTGTTTCGAAACTTAATATTTATTAAAAAGCACCGTTCGAGACTAGACTCGATTTGTAGGGAATTTCTGCTACCCTCGGTTAATCGCTGGGCTGAACATGTGATATGGGTTATAAATGGGTGTAATAAATCGTTCATTGCATCGTTTTGGACGTTGCCAATAGTTCTGTGAAAAATGGTTTATATCGGCTTAACGGGCTGTACTCCGTCGATGAAACGTGGTCATGTGATTGTGTAGGATGTATTTTGTAGAATGCGCATGTGTTTGCTCACGAAGGTAGTTTATCGCCCGTCACCGGGGGTTTTTGAGGCCACGTGGCCCAATGGTGTAGCGTTCAGCATCCTCACTCCATTGGTTGAGGCACCTGGGTTTGACTCCCGGGTCAGGCCATCTTGGGTGGCACTGGGGACGCCGCGAGACTACATGGCTACTACCATGACACCGGTTTATCCTCTAGTGGGAGATGGCTGCAATGCTGGCTGTTCTTTAGCCATCCACCATATGGCATTGACCTATTTTTTCCGTCAACAATGCTCTCTGAGATGATGATATTTTGGATTGCATCAGCGCGATTGTGTTGAATCCATTGAATCGCGGGTTCGCTGATGATATCGTTGTCCTGGGAGGCATCCCTACTGCCCTGTAACTGGTACTAAGCAGAAACACTCGAAGACCAACGTTTTCTCGACATGCTCCCAACACCACTCCCAGCCAGTGTACCTCAACGATTCTGCCGGTCGACCATGCCCCAGTCTTCAAATAGCAGGGCTCTAAAATACTCCCGAATGGCCAAGCGAATGTGGAGGTCCAACTACGAGTTGTTTGTGCAAGGAATGAGTTTCAGCAGCTGTTTACCAGCCGGTGGGGCCGAGCGGAGATACGACTTCGGACTGAGATTCGTGCCTATCGCGCCGCTATCCGACCCATCCATACCCAGGGCTGTGAAACCTGCCACTGTGTGTCGAAGAGACCAGGCGATTGGGAGTATTCGATCACTGGTGTCAGCGGCGAATCCTGAAAGCGGACTGGCGCGACAAGCTCTCACCAACGAAATGAGGCGTCGATGTTCAGCCGCGGAGAAGCTGTCAACCCTTCTACGACGACGTTGTAGTCGTCGGCTGCAGTTTTTAGGCTGCGTTCTGCACCGCCCAGCGACAGAGCTCGCAAACCTCTCTCTTGCGCCGTCACCATGCACAGGTTGGCAATGCTGGGCCGACGGATAACTAAAAACGTGGATCTGCACCGTCACGTAGGACGTTGGGCGTTTTGAGCTGCCGAAGGTCGACGGTATGCGTCGTTGGAAGTGGATCAATGGATCACTATCTGTTCCGACCTGGATGCCTCCTACGATTTGCGACATCCACGAAGCTGTTTCATCCTCCGCCAGGAGCTAGCCGCCCCACCGATGAATAAGTAGAAGATTAAAACAGGGCGTTCGTCCCCAATCACATGAATCACGCGGCAACTACGGCCCGCACCAGGATCACAGCTAGGGCTGTCCTATTCGTTGTTTGCCCGAATCCAAGGCAGCGCATCGACCAATCGCGACCACTGACACAAAATTCATGCAAATGCTGTGCTAGTGGACATTTTGTTTGTGTTTATCGAGCCAACTATTCAAGGTAATCATATTTTGCAATTGGTAACGGTTCTTGGAAGTCTAAAACCGGTATTCCTTATAGGCGACGCAGTCAATGATCCCAAAAAGAAACATGATAGGTTGGTCACATGATCACAGTTCTGATCGCCACCTGTAAAAAATACTACAGATAATCATAATTTCAACGCCCATTTATCATTTACTAGGAGGTCAGACTGATTAACTGATGATTTGGGTATGGAGATGGATTGATCACGTTTTGACCCCTACTGGCAGTAGTCACGAGCCTAAAAGGAGTTTTCGAAAGAGAATCAAGCAAAGAATGAAAAGTAATTAACGGGTGTATAGATTCACTTGGCGCCAACCCCAGACACGTGCACACCCGCTCAATTGTAAGTGCACACGGCTCGTCTCTAATGCACTAATCGGATTGTGACGTACTTTTTGTTGGCTTCCACGCCTTTCAGCGGTCCTGGACGCGATCAGCTGATTCGATTTTTGGTGAGCCTTCAGAACTCCTACGTCGACGGTGTCCGCATTGTTCTCGGGCGCGCTCAGGTAAGTAGAAAATGCGACATTGCCAGGTTCCGCCAATGCGTAGGAGTAGTACCGGAGTGTTGTGGTTTGTTGTTGTTGTTGTCGTGTCTTTGGGGCGTGCACTCTCTCGGGGTTTCGGGCCATCGATTTGTAAATGCGCTGGCGTTTCTCTGTAGAACTTCGTGGCCACCGGGTGCATCGACCACATGGACTTCATCCCCAGCAGGGCGGCCCAGATGGCGGAGTTCGAGGGGCTGAAGCAGTTGAATGCGGGTCGCTCTTTCCGGTCCATGACGGATTTGCCCTACGTATCGGACGGTAGTGGGGAGGATGGGAGTCTGATGCCCGCAAGCCTCGCAGTGGCCATCAGCAGTGCCGCCAACAAAAAGGTACATATACATGTGCTACTTAAATCTGCACGAGTAGCAATGTTTTTTAATGGATATATTGTTGGTGACCATCCAACAAATTATCTTCTTCGTCTTCTGGGATACTAGAATTAATACCCTACTTTGCCATTCTCGCCACGCCGCAGCACTTTGAGAATACGAGGGACAACGAGATAGTGGCCTTTATCAGTCGCGACGGTGACCGGCGGGAATTCTGGCAGTACCGTAGGCCCGCCTCAGAGGCCGACTGTCCAGAGCTCTACACCCCCAATGCCATCCGCGCCATCGGCTACTCCCAGGAGCTCTCGGCCCTGCACCAACTGATGCATCGATACGGCAAGGACTACGTCGTGCGCCCCAACGAGAACCCCTCGACGGTGGGACAGTTCTTCGCCACACTCAGTCGCAACGCCGGCCTACACCAGATTTGGTGCGTTTGGGGTGATAGCTTTTAGCGCGTTCGTGGGCTGGGGTGGGGTAGGTTATTACAACGTTGGGTCTTATTTTTTGCCACGCGACTACCACGCGACTTCGTATCAATGAACCAACTGCCAGGGCAACTGTCATCAGACTGGTTTTAGTCGAAGGTCATCCAAAATACACCTCCGAAAATCTGGTTTGTTGGGGGGACTCCGAATGTTTAGGTCGGTAAAGTCGAGTTACTCAATCCAGTCGACTCCGGCAATGTTTATAGTGGCGGAAGACGCATAACCAGAGCCAACATTATAGTTTACCAGTTAGACATTCGGTTCTGCCAGAGGCACTCATTGTGATATGAGAAGTCTTCACTGTAGACTCTACACTGTAGAGGGTTGCAGTTAAAACTTATCGGGACCGTCTTGTGAAGCCTGCATCACGATTGGATTAGCGCTGTAAGGCATAAAATCGCGCGATGACGTTGATTAAGATACTGGCTTACCACTGTTGGAATGCGGTTGATGACAGGCAGCGCGGACATCGGGTTGTCTCCCAGAAGGGACAGCGTCTGCAATAAAGCCAAGCATCGCAGCTCAAAAAGGATGCAGGCGGCATCTTTTTCAGTTATCGGAGAGGACCCCGGTTTGCCTAGTAGACGTACAGCCTCGATTTGAGCGCTGGGGAATGACGATTATGGGTGGACATAACTCATAGCCGGGAATTCCAGAATAGTCGCGGATAAAAAGTAATAACGAGGTATAAGGAAATAGTTCCAAACGCCGCTTGTCCAAAATGTGGATTGTACGTCTGGTAGCGTCGGTGGTTGGGTAAATAGAATAGATTAACGAAAATAAAGGTTTCTCTTGGAGAATCTAAGCGGTTTCTGAACACGCAGAACGCAGTTATTCGGTTTCATGAAGTACTTGCTTAATTAACTTAAACGAACTACTTAATTGTAATATAGTAGCTTTGTCAGTAATGCGTAATTCAATCAGGCAAGGCATCATCAATTGTATGTTGGACCCGATTAGTACCCGCTGCGTGCGTTTGGCGCCGGGGAAACCACAACTCCAAGCTTCTTCGTGAAAGCCCACTCATCCAGCAGTGGAAAGGTTAAGCCGCCCAAATGTGATTGGTTTGATTTGAGCACGTTCTGCTGCCGCCGCCGCCGCCTAATTGGCCCCCCTCTCTCCTCCCAGGACAATAGCCCGCCTGACCTCGGCACTTCTGGGAAATTTCGTCCACAGTCTGGCCCCCGCGACCTCGTCCATCCTGGTCTGCGGGAAGCAGCTCACCATCGGAATCGTCCAGGGCCCCGAGGTTGGCATGAACAAGCCCATGAACCCCCAGGAACTCTGCGACCTTCTCCAGGACACCGTCTTCCACGTAGATCCCATCCAAGTGTCTCTGCAGCAGGAGATGATCATCAATGTGGCTGCCCTCCTGAACAAGGATCGGTCGCTTTTCAGCCATATCGCCGTCATCCGACTCGGGTAGGCTGGCGGTGTCTTGACTTTACTCATCTCGAGTATCTCTGTCTGTCTGTTAAGTTGTCGTCGTTGTTGTTGCCGTATTTTGGGTCTCTGGGTAAAGATTCAGCCCAATTTTGCGGCTACCCCAAAGAGGTATGGCGGGCATGTCTGTTTTGGCTGGCAAACAACCTCTACTGCGAACAGCCTCCACCGCCCCCCCCCACACACCTTCGAAAAAAACGAAAATATAACTTTCGTGTGCTTGTTAGAGCTTCTAGAAACACCGACCTGGCCATTCGTTGTTTTATTAAACAGCGATTTATTATGGTGGGCAGTCGCCAGCCTTTACCCCCCAGGATGTCAGTCATAAACCCCAAAAAGGCACCGCCGCCCATCCAAGCGGGGCCATTTGAGAGGAGGACTGTCCGTTCTTCCGGAGTGAGATTTGCTCGTTTATTGGCCACCCTCGGTGCTCAACCACCTACCCTACTCCATCCCAACAAATAGTTTTCCTGTTTTTGATAACCAACTCCGGAAGAGTTTCCGGTTAGAGGGGACGCCGTCTAAAGCATGTACTCTCTGGGGTTTTTGCGTGCTTTCACGTACACTTAAAAATACCCCACCCCCCCCCACACGGAATTGTTACATTGAGTAAATTGGGGCTTTGACTCGGCCCTTCTTGAGGCAGTCTGCGTGCACACACGCATACACACACACATCCACCATTCTCTCTGCCCCGGGAAGGAGGCTGGGTACGGTTGACTGGGTACTGCAACCACCTGTCGCAAATTTCAGCAGTGTCCAATGGTCCAAGGATGCCGAAGTGTTTTTTTCCTGGGAGATACTCAACTGCCCTGCGACATCTGCTCGGTGGGGTAAAGGAATTAGCAAGGCAGTCGGGCTGGAGACCGACAAATGGACTAACCCGTTTTTCCCAGCCTCCAAATACGACAGCGTCTCACTGGTCGAGTGTGCCCCCGAGCTTTCAAATATTCGACCCCCGAACGGCCAAGCGAAAGGTTTAGTCCAACTTCCCGTCAACTGCATCAGGAAGACGTTCCACCAGTTGTTGCACACAGCCCGTTGGGGCCGTGGTGAGATGAGCCTGGCGTATTCCGTGCGTCAATTCACGCTTTAGTTATCCGCCGTTGCGGCCGCGCCAACCTGTCCACGTTGACGGGGCAAGACAGCGGTTTATCAGCGGTGTCTGACCGCTGCAGTCGACGGCGTTGCAGAAGAGTTGACAGCAATGTCGGAGAGCTGGTAATGCCAGTAGTCCACTTTGAGGATTCGCCACAGACACCGGTGATTGAATACCTCCAATGTCCTTGTTTCTTCCACTCTCAGAGTGGCCAGGTTTAACAGGCTTGGGTTAGGATGTGGCAAACAGCGGCGCGATAGAGGCGAATCTTTATCCAATGCTGATCTCGGTTCCCCCCTACAGGGTAGTTCGGCGCTTCTGCGACGCATTCGGTGCTGTCAACGCGTTGTTCGACCTCGTACTTGACGACCATTCAATGGTATTGTGGAGCTCAGATATCCGAAAACTGGGGCCTTCTCGACTGACGCCTCGTGGAGGTGTATTGGCTAGTAATGGTGTTCGAAAACGGAACCGATGGAGTGTTGCTGGTAGACAACGTTAAGTGAGATGACGAAGTCCAACAATGTATTGTCTTTCTGTTAGTCTGTGTATAATCTCACCATAGCATCACCTCATGTATTTGCTGTTCGGGTTATCACCGCAAGCGTTTTGGTTTTTAGATAAATCAGAAACTTTCAGCGTACCACTCTGCTGCCTCTTGGGTGCTTTTTGCCCCTTGAATATTTCCACATTGGAGGCCTACATTCCAGCGAGGAGCTGCCAATGACCCCTACTACCATAATGGCTAATTCATCTCTCCCCTCCCCTAGGTGGTTCCTTGAAGGTATGAAGCTACAACTGGAAGCGGAAGAAACGGTTGATGGGGGTCAGCCAGACCCTCCCATCGCCCCCACGAAGGAGGTCCTCGCAGGTCAGGCAAAGGTCAACACAGCGACGGAGGATGACTCCCCCTCATCCCCCATCCACGGGGACGCCCAAAGCGTCATCGCCTGTCGTTTGCAATCGATGTCGCCATTCTGCCTGAAGGCTCTCCTCCATCGCACCCTCTGTGCCGCCGCTAACAAGGTGGGATCTACCAGACGGCAAAAACCAAATTCCCGATCGAGGGATAGTAAGCTCTTGCTCTTCTCACCGGTGCCACCTCAACGTCAGTCTGTCATGGAGAACGGATTGGTTGATCCTAAGATTATTAAGCACACGGACAGGATGCTGAACCCAGGACTGTCCAATGCTCTCAGTGCTCTGTTTACACCGATGGGCTGGGTATGGAATTGGTGCTCTAGAGATATACGGCTCCTGGTGTCGTCGATTGCGATCGATCCGAATAATGTGGCAGATTCGCTGGATCTTTCTTCTGCCAGTGGATCAATCGACTGCTTCATGAATGTCGCGCACCATGGCGATCGGAGGCCACGTTAGAACAGATGGGGATCCATATCTGTTCCCAGCGATGCACCCCCTTGGCGCTCTCCAGTCCCACTCGCTCAAATTTTGCTTTGACGGTGCCGAACCACGTTTTTAGTTTTCCGCCGCTTCGACAGCGCCAAACTGTCTATTGTGGCGGCGCAAGACAGCTGTTTATCAGCTGAACAAAGACGCCTTATTTGGTCACTTTGGAGCTCCTTTCGTGATCTCGCCTCAGAGGTCTAGTCCGGGATGCCTCGAAGCGTTAGTAGGCGTCAGGTATCGAAGTTGTGGTGATGGTGGTAGAAACCGTTGTTGTTGTTGTTGTTGTTGTTGTTTCAAAACCACCCTGGCTGTCGGCTCTGTGTACCCTCCCAAATTTTCAGATGAAGTTCTAATTCCCTAGTGTTTACCGCCTTCTGCGTTCGTAGACTCGCCGTCTGCGCGCACCGTTTTGCCCGACAGCTCACTGAATACCGTGCTCTACCAGCGCCAGTTGGACGGTTGTCTGGGTCGTGTGCCCAACACCTTCTACGAGTCCGTCTACCACATTCTGGAGCGATCACCCTGCGGCGTCCTCATAATGTGCAACCTCATGCCTCAGGTAAGCGGATGACACGACTGGCGTGACATGGATCTAGTTGCCCGTCCCCTTTAAGCCTGAAGTAGAGGCTAGCCACCGCCATCCTTTGTTACTGGTCGGCGGTTGTCCTTGGTGACTCTCAGACTGAGAAACATAATGCTAGAGTCTGGTTCTGGGGAATGCTTGATTCGGAGCCCTACAAGCCCACACCGTCTCCGTTCGTCTGGTGGAGCTCGTTTTTTGATGTTGTTGCGAAGTAATTACGTCTCTCTGGAATGCTCCTTTCCCCATGAAGGTTGCGCATAAGATCGCCGGTAAGTCGAAGGCATCGGTTCCTGCTTTGTATTGGGTTGAGACTTTCGCAATCTATTAGTGCCCGAATCCCATCTTTAACACGCACCCCCAAAATTGCCCTTTGGTTGGAGTGTGTTGTCCCGATCTTTGTCCAATAATCTGTCGTCTTCCTGGTCTTTGCCGGAATTATTCGGTTCGACATATAAACTGGGCTCCCGGAACTCTTGAGAGCTAAACTTGAAATCCTCGCATGGTCAAGCGCTCAGTCTTTTAATTTTCGGTTTCCCTAGACAGAATGTGTACAAATCAATACTTCTACGGCCGCCTTAACTTGTGACAAATGATCTCGCTTATCTCAAATTATTACTCACGTGGTTGAAAAAATCAATAAATCTATAAATCTTTTAAACTGTGTCGTTTTGGGTTTCATGTCACCGATTTTATTTAAATCACGGTAGCGAATGCTGTTTGCGTAATAAGAACATTAGCCCGAGGAAACTCGTCATTGCAAAAGCGATTAGGGCAGGCCGTTTGTCGTCGGAATATGGAGGAGGGGGAACACTTCTAGCGCGTCCTGCAAGGCAGTTGGTCACCAGTTGGTCGATCAGTTTATGTCTCCTGAATATTTCCTCTAAATCTTCTCCTCGCCGTCTGACGGGATCTGCCTGCACATGCTGCTGCTGCTGCCGAGTTCCGGCTGAGCCCACCTAGTTTGTAGCGTCTGTCAAGCGGTCTGCCGGGGTGTGGCCGCTGTCGCATTTGCCCAGGCAGCGATTTGTCACGGAAGGGGTTTGGTGGTGTAGATATTTCCAAATTCAAACCCCACCCTCTTCGACTGAGGTATGCGGTTGTGTCTCGCCTTTCAGAACCCCACGCTGACAGATATGACACCCCACGACCTCAACCTGGTCTCGGAGGTCGAGCGCCAAATGAGCTGCATCACCGACCCGGCCTACCGAGCCCTATTCGTCGAGACCGTGATGGTCATTGCGGTCATCCTCGAGCGCAACCAGGAGCTCTCATTCACCGAGGTGGTTGACGTTCGCCTCGTCATCCAGAACGCCATGAAGGACTTCGCCCTCTATCACCACATCGTCCCGTAAGACCCCCGTCACTAATCACTTATCATCTTTGTAGCGAGCACTGTCTGGTTGGCTCCTTTCACGGACTCGTATATTTAGCCCAGTGTTACCAGAGGCAGCATCGTTATCGGGGGATTCAGGTAGCCATCTCAAACAATGATGGGTTGTCGATAACGAGGCCGAACTAGCCAGCCACCTGACCAATCAGTTCGCGTTTTATACCTCCGTTAAGGCACAGCGTTTGGCCTTGATAATGACGTGGCGCTTTCTCGAGTCTGTGTTGGCTTTGTGCAAGTGGGGCGCTTAACACTTCTTGGTGCTCTTGGTTCGATAGAGAGATGGGCACGAAAGGGGCACTGAGTGGTCGTGTGGCGTAGAGGTCAGCATCATGACTATCGGGTGATGCAAATGCGTGTGTCCCTGGAGACGCCACATGCAACCATATTCCCGAGAAACATATTCACGGAAAACACCGGGTTATCCTCTCGTGAGATTTTGAATTGAAACGAACGATTTAGACACTGCATTAAAAGCTCATTAATGCTAGGGAATTTCTCGAGATGTGTGTCTTGGTAACTGACAAAAACCCTTCTCCTCCTCCCCCCCCCGCGTAGACTCTCCGATTCGAAGATCTTAAGGGGGCGTCTATCGCGGCGCATCTCCTGGCCCGATAACGTGGACGTCACGGAGAACTGTGCGTGTTTCGTGCAGTTTGCATCGACTGCCGCCAACATCCGCCTGGGGACAACGAGCTTTTTGGCAAAGGCCGCCGTGTCCCTCCTCCTCCACGGCCAAATCAACCTCAGTCCACAGGTCAACCAGGAGACCTGCTGCATCTCCTGATCCACCCATCCACCCACGCTTTTCCCCTGCCTGTCTCAGTTTGCTAGAGTGTCTTTTAGAGGCCCACCCGATGAGGTCTAATTTCTTCTGATTTTAATCATGACGCCGCATTTTAATGCCGACAATCTACTTATTATTTACATACTGATATAAAAGCGTTTCGAATATGTCAATTCGGGTTTGTAACAAGTCTGCGGAGTAATTATTTTGGTGGTCTTGTCCCCAGTACCACGAAAAGGCAGGAGCAGGACTTGACCGGCAAGGTTATGCTGGGCTAGAGAATGATAAGATCTAGGCGTCCTGTGTGCGAAAGAATGAATTTACATTTTGTTCATAGAGGTGCCCGGTCGTTCATTCATTTAGCCAGATTGATTGTATCCCACGTTTGAATTGTTCTTAGTGAGGAGTTATGGGCCGATTAATCTCACCGTTTCATGAGAATATGGTGGTTGTGCTCAAGAGAAACTATTTATTTGTGTTAATGTACATTTCTGTTGGTTTTTTTTAAGGAAGTCCGAACGCCGACAGTTCGAGGTAAAAATTGATCACGATCGAACATTTTGTTTTCAAGCGAGTCGCCTGTCCCACCATATTTTTGAACAAGAATAATCAATGTGCGCTTCCTCCACAGCTGATTGATTTATCTCAGAGAGGCAATTCCCACAGTTTGGCATGTTAGCAGCGCGCCGCCATTTTGAATTGACGAAACTGTATATTTGTAATTTTTGTCTTTCATTTTCGTTTTAACTACTGATATCATAGATACGACGTCGGACATTAAATGCCCACACAATTTCTCTGAAGTATTTTTGATTGACTACTACTTTATGATGCTCATTAACAAGAGGAAAACGGAAGGCATAAACAGACGAATCGTGTTATTATGTGTAACAAACGTGAACTTATTATAGGAAATTCCTGCATATTTTGGTCCCCGCGAACTTGTTAAAACGAATACAATTATGGTCTGTATATTTTAAGTACTATTGGTTATGACGTACCTACTGAACCCTTCATCAACGCTCTATATTCTCTTAAGAAGGTGAAATCCTCCCATTTTAATACTTTGTACAGCGTCTTCGTTGGAGGATAAATATCGTTTTGGGAATAACAAGGGGTTTCCTGAAGCAAACCTCGTTATATTACGTTTATCACGCGCTAAAATCAAACCTAAACATCCACGAAATAACAACTTCCTCTGGCTTACTTAATTAATATCTATTCTTTCTTATGGTGTCTCTATGGAATCCTAATAATCGGATTTACTACGGTCGTTTTGGTCATGCTGACGCGGTTACTTCGTTGAATACGTTACTATGTAGCGGGGTGAGGTGGGGTGGATCAGTAAGTATGAACTTCAATTGACAATTAAAGCTAGGCCAACCAGGTGCCGCTTTACCTGTCGGCGAACTTTGAGAAGTGGAGGTGTTCAACACCACCACACACGCTGGATCAGAAAATGCTTATCATAATGCTAATAATTATTATAATTGCTTTATTGGGGTCACGAGGATCAAAAATTGCAGCATAAAAATCTAAAAATACTATATACGAACGCGGTATTTTTGCTCCTGCTTCAAATGCTCTGGTTAAACAAAAAATTAAGAAATGACCAAATTAAAAAACGTCGTTTTTGTAGGTATTGAATGGTATTGCCTACGCATTGGCCGAAGAGATTTGCGTTTAGACAAACTAGAATAAGAGGGGATGGGAGGCGATTCTAGGAAGACCACTCGAGTACCCCATCCACGGCCTGTCCGAGCAGTGGAGAAGTCTCATTAGTCTTGCAGGCATGGCATAACTTCAGGTCATCCTGGTAATTGATGAGTGTAGCACAATTAGGGGACCGAAGGTTAGACGTGTAATAGTTGAAAAGGAAGGGAGAAAGCACTGCCCGTTGCAACACACAACGGTTTTTTGGCAAAGAGGAAGAGGCTTCGTTTCCAAGTCTTACGTGCTGGTGTCAGTTAGGGAAATAGGTTTGAAGCCAATTTATCAACCATCCTTCCACGCCATCTTCGGCGAGTTGGGATTGGATGTGGGAGCGTGAAAAAGGGTTGCTGGTCGAGGTGAAGTTCAAAAATACTCCCTTAACGGCTTTCGCTCCGGCATCAAGTGAAGGGGGTACGAGAACGGCGTCCAGAGTGCTTCGATTTGGTTTATAATAAAACTGGAGGTGGTCATTGGCAATTTTTAGTTAGGCCTCTAATTTAGAGAGGAGGTGCTGCTCAATCGCTTTCAACCACACAGAGGAGTTGTCGATAGGTCTATACTTAACAGGTCAGGCGGAACCATCGGCCCGTTTCGAAATCGATGCTATTATAGATAGGGGCGTGGGCAGTACAAATTTGGCGCGTTTACTGAAATTAAGAATGCTTGGAAACCGCAACATCTTTACAAATATCGGCCAATCAGCTCAGCCATTTCAGATAAGAAAAGCGGCGTTCATTTTCTGTTTTACTCTATTATTTTGTTTGATTAACGTGCTTTGAAAACGAATTTCATTAAATTACCCCTCCAATTTCTAGTTATATTGATGATTGTAATGGCTTGATTGAGGATAGAGTAAAAGTCCCAAGGTTTATCATTATGAAGTTTCAATACTACACCTGAAAACCGTCTCCGGGTTCCTGCTTCACGCGTTGAAGATGAAAACAAAAATTCGTGACAAATAACCAAGACTATAATAGAAGGCGTGGGATGTATCACTGTCAGTGATTTCAAATAGGGAGTCATTGTGTTTGCAATGATTGCAGATGGTTGTATTTGAACAGAAAACGCATATTACATATTATCTGCATGAATGGCCTTATTTATTCGCCATATTTTGTGGAGATAAATACGCTAAACTCATTTTTCTGGAACTTACACTGCCGATCGAAGAGATGGATCACGAAGCCCATCGCCAATCGTGTAAAGGGGATCCAGGAACAACCATCTAGGAGGTACTAAAATTCTATGCATCCCACGATCAGCCTTTTCGAGACGAGCTCACGAAAGGATTGACTCGCAAGACAAAAACCGTTGTATCGGTATCAGGCTAGGTTCGTGTCGGCAGCTTTGGTTATCGGTGTTGTCATATCTGAATACAGATACTGCTCGGCCATTTTGAGAGGGAAGGACAGTCCTCGGGAAATTTTTTAATATGTTGACGTCATTGCAGCACAGTCGACAAATCTCCGTCAAAGGTTAATCCGCAATTTAGATTTCGGCATTCATTTTCAATGCTAATTTTCCTGCGATGGAACGGATTTCGCACAATATTAAATATTTAAAAACAAAAAGAACCGTTTTGGTGCACTTAACGCAAAAGGGTAAACGAAACCAATCCAAGTGCAATCTTTTGAAGCAACCATATGTGTCTGCTGTAGATGCCTACCCGATTCACCCAACTGGTGTTTGTAGGGTAGCTTTGAAGTTCTCAAGTCATATATTATTTTCGGATTTGATCAGATATGAATGGCTAGAGTGTTGAATAATTATAAATAAAGTATTCAAATACGTATTCTTTATAAAATTGCCTGTAATACCGATTTTAACGATTTTTTTGACGCAGGACATTGTTCAATAGACGACTACCATCTTGGCTGCCTTTCCTTCGATGTTACGGAATTCCATATGATGATGTCGACGACACTCTCGGGCATTTAGCACTTGGTCGACTCGCATGCAGGCTGAACTTCGCAGTCCCTTCCGCTGAACGTCCCCGCATTTGATGCGAGCCGATGAGCCACGTAGTGGGTAAGTCGGTTAGTTGGCCGTAGAAAGGACCCGTCCCATTTTCGCCCAAAGCTCCTATGGGATTGACCTCATATCTTGACCTACGACTTCCATCATTCTATTCTCCTTCGCAAATGCAAATCGATGAGGACGCTTGATTATTGGCGTCTGTAGCAACGCAGATTGGTCATTTAACCCCGATGGTTGAGTCCTTGGTCGTGAATGGAACGGCTCAAGAACCCCAATGGACAGCCTCCATGAAGGAAACGAGACTACACGCATACACAATGGACCTAATACGATTGGGATACAGTTGCAGAACATGCTCTGAGATCGAAAATTCGTGAAAGAAATGTTGGCCACCTGTGGTAGGATTGTATGGATGGTTGAATTAATCCTGAATATAGAATAGACGAATTGTCTGTAATATCGGTATAACCCAAATAGCCAACCGAGACCTTTACAGAATGAGAACACGTGCAGCCACGTAGCATAGTATATTCTTAAAAGTGCGGTACAATAGTCAGCATAGTTAAGCACAATTAATAGTTAAAGTTAGCAACCACCACACCACCATTGCCTGAACGACGCAAAGGCGTGTTTCGGCATTCACACTTAAATTGGGGTCAAACCATCAGAGATTACTTCTATTGTCGTGATATTGATGCTCTGCGTGTGAAAGTGAGCAAACTCAGGTCAGCATTGCCCACCCGACACGGTGGGTAAATCGCAAATGTCAATCACACTCGCCCATTTGCAGATTCGAGGTCAGTTGACTTCTTTGTAATAAGCAAATTTAGCGCATCACACAAATTTACCAGACTGTGAACCCTTTTTTGCATTAAATGAAGCTATAATTAAACATTTTGACTATTATTTGCTCTTAAACTGAAGTCGTTTGCAAATTGCCATTGATGCGGATGGAAACCATTCCGATTGATTACATTAAATATTCTTATCTTACATTTTTTGTTCTTCCGTTTCACAAGTTGCCATCCTATATTGATCGGATTTATATAGCGACAACATCCATCAATTGTTTTTTTTGGGGGGGGAGTAAATTCCAACAAGGACCCGCAAAACAACAGCAAATTCGATGTTCGAATTGTAAACCGAATTTGTAGAAGTAAATTAACGCCTCAAGCCGAATTAGGATGGAACCAACTTTATTTATTAGGCTCAATTGCGCAGGTAGTTTAACTAGATTATTAACGCGGAAATGCAGACAAAATCGACACAATAATCAACCAAGTGTGGGAGGGGTGGGGGGGGCGATTTTGTTCGGTAAATTCGGATATCATTGGGGAATTCGCGTCCTGGTGAGGTCGTTGGAGGCTGGGTTGTGCTGGGTTTGTGTCGGAAGGTTATCCACGATTTAAACACAACCGAAGGGATTGCAGAAGAAGCGCTTCTCGACGTGTCGCCCTCGACCCGCTCTGTCGCGAATCGCCTGCAACTGTCGGAGGTAAAACAGTTCTGATGCCTAGGATGTGAGAGAAGTTTAGAATGAGGCATTCTACCACCGAGTGTTCGCCGATCGCGGTCAAGTGCGGAGTGTTATGAGGTTAACGACGAAGAGATAGAAATCAGGTCGTGGGTCTCGTGGGATAAGAATTACTTGAATTATGCTCCAATTAGGCCCTGAGGTCACATCACGTGTCGCATAAAATAAAATTTACGATTACATTTTCATAAACGCCTCTCGAAATCCATCGTCTTGAATTTTATGTAGTCTGGAAAATTATTTAGGGGTTTTTAGTACTGCGCTACTACAGAGTAGTTCCGAGCATTGAATTTTGTCATTGCATTTTAACTTCATGAAAAGAAACTTTGTCCAGCTCCAACTGCATCGAACTTTCGGAAAAAGAGCATTTCGCATTCTCAAAATAATTACGAATCGAAAACCCCATTGTCCAATTGTCATTTGAGGACCAATTTTAATAGCCTAGATGCAACTTCCACTTTAACGTCAACCACAAAACGTCTAAAAGACAAAGAAAAAAAGAACGCATGGCGCTATCATGATCTGGATTAATGTCGTTTCAGTGGATTCTATTGTTTGTATGCATTATACTCCTTAGACCCAGAAAAAAGATACCAATTCAGCGTTCCTTGCCTTCAACAAGCTATTTAAAACTAAACAACGCTATAGGTTAGGTTGTTGACCGTTTTCGTATTCAAACCAAAGCGTGTATCCCGATGGTGTAGTGGTCAGCATTCTCGATTTGTTTTTGACGACCAAGGTTCGACTTCCAGGTCAGGCCACCTCGGGTGGAATGCGGAACGCCGTGACCTGTAAACGTAGTCCCGAGAAAGGTCATGGTAAACCAATATGAAGGCGGTTGATCCTCCAGTAGGAGAACAAAGTTGTCTTTTTGGCGTGAATTAAAACAAGGAAACGAGGCTTTCTGAATATTTCGGAGCTTACTATGTCGTCTGGGGAGGCGGCGACTTCGGCATCACGCAAACGCGGCATTTCCTGTTCGCTGTCAGCGAGGGGGCGTTGAACGAAGCCGGTTGCGGACTCCAGATTGACAATGAGAATGGTGAGAAAAAGGACGTAGGTGAACATATCGATTGCTCTTGTCGTCGTCGTCGTCGGTTTGTCCCGTTTTACACGCTACCCCTACTCACAGCGCAGTGCCCTTATAAAGTAGCTCCTCGGGCCCTGATTGGTTGGACCTCCGATTGTGGGGTGCGGCCACGTGTTTGGGATTGCGTGAGCGCACCACTTTAGCCAATAGCGCTAAATTTAATTTCAGATATAACGCCCCCACCAAATTTTATTGGTACCGGAACCGGAAAGCAAAATTGTTGGCTGATTACAAAATTAATGCCAGCATAACTTGATCACAAATAACAGGGTGTTTCGGTAACGTTTGTTAAATAATTAAAAAGGGAAATTAGTATCTTATTTGCCACTTCCGTGGTAAAGACTTTAGCGCTATACTCAAGGTGATGATACGATGCGTAAATAATTGCCTATTGTGATTCGGATTATTGATGAAATTAGCAGCGACGTGCTTTTCGAGTTAGAAGTTCCCAATATTTCCTCAAATCTCCTGAATTTCTCTTAACCCACGTTTATGCCTGCCTGATTTGGTCATCTCGGCCGAGGTAACTCCCGCACTGCCCACAGAGTTAATGATCAATCATCACACTCCACACATTTCGTTATCCTAATTTCCGCGAACCATTCATCGTTATATTCCACACCATATGATAATCAGCATACTAACAATCATAATTATTATGCTAATCGTGTTCTTTAACAACCCAAGGACGAATAAAACTTACAAAAGCGGTTTCCAGTCTCTGCTTCACCTCTTCTAGGAAAACTACAAATCGGACATGACCAGGTCGCGATTTAATAATAATGCTATTCCCTTTATTAAGGTCACGAAGATGAAACCTTTCACAATTAAAATGAACACCGAGTATAATTCACCACAAATACAGGAAATAACTAATTAAAAAATAAATAAGGAATAAATGCTCAACTTATATAAAGTTTGACAAAGGTTTGCCTTTGCAAGGCCCTGTCTGTATGCAGCTGATCTTGGTCTTCGCATTGATGGAAGAGATTTAAATGGAGACAGACAAGAATATTGGGTTTGAGAGGGGTCATCCCAAATACTTGAAGTGGGGAGGGAGCATTTAGTGAAATACCGATGCATAATGATATTTTTGGGATAGAGGGCGACGTAGATAATCTACAAGAAAGCGAGAAAAAAACCCAACGTAGTATCAAAGTATAAGAACATTCGAGGCCAGAAAGAAGCACTGGGGATGGTGGATGATTCAACGAAGACCTTGATACGGTTCGAGCTCTCCACAAGTCACATGAAACGGAAAACTTGGAAATATAGGGTACGCCATAAATATGATCACTTCATGGACATGTGACGTTGACAATATCGCCCAGAATCTTTGGTGTTGTGTCAGAATTTGTGTCGAATTCGAGCCGAGGTCCCAGAAAGCACTCTTAATGGCTCTCAAACAGACCACCAGCGGACACCAACGGAGGTGATGTCACATTTTTGCAGAACCCACAGTGGAATGGTTGCACCTGCTCTCCTGGGTTTAAAAAAGGATTCGCAACAAAAATGATTAGAATTTGTGCGGCTGGAATTTCCATTAATTATCTTTGTAATTGTATCTAGGCGGCCCCAGCGTCACCTGAAATGCCCCCAAACGGGAATTCCCTGCCGGCCACAGGGCATTCGGGTAGTTTCGCGGTTCGCCATGCCTTAGCGTCGTTGATCAGACAAACGGCATGAAGCCACGTTGCTAGGTCGCGGAGTAAACATGCCACCGACATCAATCGAGCATTCGACGGAGTTGTATTTCAAGCATGTTCGCAACGAGTGTCTGCTTGTCACCGACTTGGATTTTTGTCGATTATGTATGGGTGATCATAAGTTTATTGTGTTTCTGATATAAAGGGGTTAGAAATCCAGGAGGATTGATTGGCGCAGATATCCAACTTTCTCAAATTAAAATGGTTTTGAGTTCGCGAATTCCATCAGGTGATAATCCAAATATTATTTGTATGCTTCTACTAACGTCACGGTTCGTACATATTTTTATATCTTTGCATTACGGATGATAAATTGGTGATCCACGTGGGTCATAAAAAGCTTTGATGCAATACTTGCAGCTAACTTGAATATGTAAATTAAAATTATTTTAAATTGCAACCCTATCGAATTATTTGAATTGACCTCTGGCGTTTCTCGTTCACATTTTTCTCTCTTACTGATTGGCAATGAACAGTCTTTCGAAAATATTTATAGAGTTTCTTGATTCTTAATTTATGATACTGATTTTACAGGTTCTTTCTACTTCGTAGATAATTTATCCTCCAATACAAAACTCTTATTAAGCGATTTGATCCCATCATTTGCTTGCGGTCGTTTACTTGTAACCCCCAAAATATATTCCTTAACCAGATGGTTTAAACCCCAACTTCATCACACAGGACAGACTCTTGATTGCCAAACCAGTTACAGACCTGTAATAACCTTGACACTCTTTGTTTATTCGCGCCAGTCGAAGATTGTTGATGTGTTTTGTGTATACACCCGACACCTTCACAAACACTATACCGCCTCGAAGTCGTGCGATTTATTTAATTTTAAAATAAAGTTCACCTGTTTAATTGCACTTTAATTTGTTGAAAATGTTGCCCTCAAAGGAAGTTTTCAACAAAATACAAAGCTGAAATATTACCACAGCAATAGATCAGACCTTTGCTATTATAACCGGAAAAAAACGAGGACAGTAGTTCTGTAGTGACCTTAAATTGTGTTTATTTATGTCCCACGCATGACATCTATGGCACCCAATTGGCTAACGCACACGACACCGCATGCTGTGACCTTAACGTGGATAAATTAAGACAACATCGACGACCCTTGGCCGGCCCCCATTTTTGACCACGACACGCCTCACGTGTGTCCAGACAGGACTCGCCTGCAGCGGGCTCTAAGCATCGCGCCTTGTCGGCGTTTTCGGCCCAGGTCGGGCCCTCACGATTGTTTGAATAGTAAACAATATTATTCATTCCCAACCGTCGTCTTTGGCCATCGTGCCATTCTGATTTTTGGGCCACGAAGTCTTCGAATTACCATACTTCCTCTTAATCAATCTACCCATCTACCGTACCACATCGAACCCCACGGAGTTATACTGTGAGAGTTATACAATCTTTAACCAGGCCATCACGAAGATGGTCGAGTTGTCTTCCCAGAACGTTTTTCAGCTGGAAGCGTGAAAAATGCGTCTCCATTAAGTTTTCCCTGGGAGCAGATGTTTACAAGCTATCTTCATTGCTGTTAAACGATTACACGGCTTACCTTCGGTTCCCTAACGACGTGACACTAATGAAAAACGCAGATGATCTGATTTTATGCCATGCCTGCAAGACGAATGGTGATTCTCAACAGCTCGGACAGGCAGTCACTGTTGAATGCATCAAAATGCATCTCCATTACTTTTTCCCTGAGAGCCGATGTTGACACTCCTCAAATCTCTTCACTCCACAATTCCGAAATTCCTTGGCGTTATTTTAAACAGTCGGTTATCATGGAGTGATTATGTGAATGTCGTCTTCGGTAAATTTCGTCCCCTCTGTTCTGTTTTCTAGTGGCCTGCCTATGCTCTCTATCTAAGAGATCATCGTACAACGCTACTTCAATAATTGTTCACGAATCGCTGCTCGTATTTTAAATGACCCTTCGCATCCCATCTTTTCAAGTTTATTCAAGTGTAGATCGCTTCGACCAATGCGTAGGCAATACTGTTCAATGCCCACAATAACGGCTGCTTATCGAAATTCGGCCATTCCTTATTTGTCTCGATTTTAAGTTTCACCGGAGCAGGTGAAGCAGTAACTAAAATACCATTTTAATATTGTAGAAGGAAACTATCTTATTCAATAATAACTAACGTTTTTAGTAAGCTTTACATAAATCCCAATAGCTTTTGTACTTCTAGTCTCGATTAATAGTTTTGTTTTAATCGAGACTTGAGCGGGTTTTGAAACTGGGACTTTTGGTATCGTCGATCACGCTAACGTGAGCTTTGTAACACCTTTCTATTTTTATATCGAAGAAAAATGGTGAAGCTTATTAAGCAGACGAAGCAAAAGCTTCTGCCAGTAATGGCCGTATCTGCGAGAACGTCGACAACAGAATGTCGACCGGGTTCTTCTTCGCGCGACAATACGGAAGAAGACGGACAGAAGTCAATGGCGGTGCAACTCCGCGAACCGATAAAAGCAATGGCGTTTTTTCCTGCAGAGTATCTAGACAGGATGCTGAACAAGGACCAGTCGTCGCTCATCCCTGCCCCAGCTATGGAAAGAGGGCCGATGCCCGATGCCCCGGCGATGGAAAGAGAGCCGATGCCCGATATCCTCGTTCATTTCCCACGACAGTACGCTCCCAACCCCGTTATTCTCCACCCATCCACGACAACTGTAATCCCTCCCTCTCCTGCAGTGACTTCGTATTCTCACACATATCTAGTACTTTATATACTGTCCTGTGTTATGCTGAAAGTTTTGGCCCTCGCAACCTCAATAAAGCGCTTACAATTATTGTTTGACTTTCGCGCAAATTTACCTTTTACTGTTAACCTATTCTGAATCTTCTATATTGGCAGAAAATTATATGCCTGCCCGTATGTTTAACAAATTTTAAAATGGATAACATGAAAGCAGAAACCAGCAATCGACGAATTATAGTAAAATGTATATCTCCTGTTCTCTATAATCACAACTTCCTAAAGCAATTTTTTTTAAATAAATTTAAGTGCTGAATGTTTTGAACGTTAATAAAACGAATATAATAATCAAAAAACTCTCAATATTAATTCCACGGCGCATCTCTCGTTATTTTGTTCGACCGTTCCCGCCGTATCCTTTTCATTTAGATTGTTCGTAACAATCGTCTTTAATGCTTTTCGCCTTTAGAGATACGAAAAATTACTAAATTTAATTTTTCATAAAATTAAGCAAATATTTAACAATTAAGACTGATGGGCTGAAAAAAAATAAAAACGAAATAAGAAAACCTTCGGATTAGTATCAAAAAAGACTTTGAAATCTACCTTCAAGTCGCGAAAATAATTCAGAACAAATTTAACACGTAGCAAAAAATAAGGCCCCGATATTGCATGCTCTGAATATTGGGATAGTAAGATAAATTAATTGTATTGAATTTTTGCTGAAACTACTAATGAAATTCGCATTACAAATAAAAATGACGATAATAATATATGATTTCGATGTGAACACAAACCATAATTCTTACGGTAATATTTTGATATATATTCCGTTAGCATTTGTATTAAATGACAAATAATAATATTATTATTGTACTTTCATCATTTTGCGCAGTGATTGTGTCATAATATTTAAAACACTGAGGGATTTTGTTGCTTTGTTTATACAACCCTAAAGATGAGGTTAGTTAACAAGCGTTTGTTTAAAAACGTGTGTCTCCGTAAGAAGTGGTATTCTTTTGCTTTAATGGTGTTTTCATTTCGCCGAAAACATCTATAAATGGTTTCGAAAAAACTGTTTAAATTTACTTTTAACATTTTTTGATTACAATAATTACGTCGATTGTGGTTGTTTGTTCTTGCTAGTGTCTCGATAACCTGCAAAATATTTACTGAGTATTTTACTTATACCTTAGCCGTTGTCTACCTTTTTATGTGCCGGCAAGCGTGATATAACTTTTGTGATATCTGGGCCACAGGTTTATTAGCCGCGAGAAGAATATCTTATGTATTATTCTTCACGGACACAATTATATGTATTCTTATCGTGTATATCATATTGGCAATACATTTCTTTATTTATTTCAGATGAAAACATTGAATACGTTATGTGCAATTCAAAGCGTTCGGCAGGTTTGTATTTTGATCAATGGCATAGCTCATTTCAGATGCAGAATCTCTCCTCATTGTCAAAACGTTTCTCAAATGCTGCAAACGTGGAATCGAAACCCATGGAATTATTTTCCGACGATTATTCTGATGGAGTAATGCATTCTGATTTCGGCTACAACCCCTTGTCTCTTGCCCGCTTTCTCGCTACTCGTCTTGTCGCCTTGGGTGAACACTTCATTGTCCTTGATAAACCGGCCAATATTTCAGTTTTCGGCCACTCAAGTTCCAAACGGGCGACGTTTACTACGTGTGTCAAAAAGGTATTTCTTATTCACTTGGTTGGTATGCGAATCTTTCTCTCTAGTCGGAAAAAGAGGAAATCGATGTTCCTCTGAGTATCTTACAGTGCCTTCCACATCTCAGAACGGTTTTCGACGAAGAAATGTGTATTTGGCCGTCTAATAGCGTCAAAACTCCCAATTTACCAACAGAGAATCTTCAGCACTTCGATTTCCTCACGGGAACCAAATCTAGTCAATGGTCTGAATGGAAAGCACCGTTGGAGCTTTACATCGTCGAATCCCTGCCAGCCGCGTATTCCGGACTTATTTTACTCGCAACTACTAAAGAATACGCGGAATTTGCGAGACTGTTTTATCGTAATGCCATGAGGAATTTCGTATGGGTCTTTATTTTTTTTTAAAAAGTTTATTTTGTAGTCACCGTTTTCAATGTATCAGAAGTTCCTCGTGGCTTGTTGGGGAATTCCGTCTCGTGGGTTCGTTGAGCACGAACGATTTCCTCTGAGTATTCACAAGGCGTCGGATACGGTTTCCGTTGCATATAGGTTGTCTCTTGTTCTCCACAGCAAA
This sequence comes from Proteocephalus fallax, assembly GCA_028672205.1. NCBI lineage: Eukaryota > Metazoa > Platyhelminthes > Cestoda > Proteocephalidea > Proteocephalidae > Proteocephalus > Proteocephalus fallax. The sequence continues at coordinate 372,225 of JAPUBX010001280.1, read as the reverse complement.
TTAATAATTCTCTTAGACCTACTAGTGGCAATATTTCCTCTATACAAAACAAAAAAGGGAATCTTCTTTTCAAACACATAGGCCATCGCATTCTATCGAAAAATATTGGTTGTTTTGTTGAGATCACCACGAATAGCCACTACGCCGGGCTACCCGAGGTATACCTTGCGCACGAAGGATGTGAAGTTGTTGGAGAAGACCTACAAGTAAGCATACTCTAATATTCCTACTTAATACGTATTAGTAGCAGCGACGTAAACCAATTTCATTTAGGCTTCGCGCCTTGTTCGTTCAGGCGTAACGACCATGGTTCTTCCGCCTACCTCGGCGTCTTTAAACACACAACTCACCCACGACCTTGCCAGGGCCTTGGATCTGGGGCTATCTACCCCAAGGGCAGTTGTTCCAACCCATATTCACCGAAGTGAACTTCTTCTGCCCTTCCCACTGTCAGTTGGTCCAGGAAATCGGTTTTCCTCAAAAACAAGAACTCCTCTGGGTCGAATTCACCACACAGGACCGCAAAAGGGCTCCAGCGAAGAACCGCTCCTCTTCTGGAAGTCCTTTTCATTGAGTCCTGGAAAGAAATCCGCCGTCCTGGCGGCACGGTCACCCTGTCTGCCATGCTACTTTACGCGAACTTTGAAAAAACTCGGTTTGGATGCAACATACCCTCTCCAAAGTATAGAGACGTGTAAATAAACGCATTAATCGTGAGTAAAAACGTACCGGTTTTGGGTTTAGCATCAAACGAAAGTAGGAGCACGGGGCCTAGTGGGCGGATACCGCAAATGCGTACCTAGTTTTTTATCTCAATTTCCTAGCGGATGTCATGTGTTTTTTTGGTGAGGCAAGCGAAGGCACCCTCACAAGCATTTTTATTATAGCGACTTCGCAAAAAGGCTTTTCCTTCAAAAGGCGTCCCCTCCAAGAAATGCTCGATGGCGGTTAATATTCCTTTCTACCACTGACTCACGGCATCCCGACAGGCGGGCATGCGTGTCACAGGGACACAAAATCCATCGAAGTTATCGAATTGCTTCTCCTCTGCCGCAGCGGTCACGGTGCATTGACCTTTGCTGTCCGCGCGAATGCAACCAAACTAGAAATCCACTTGAGCAGACCGCTACCACGCCCAGGTTGTTGAACGGAGGCGTCGTTTGGTCCAGTCAAAGCGGATATCGAGGTCTTGGGTCCGTTGAATGTCGGCGGAGTGCGCCGCTGGTAGCAGAACGGCACCACAATCTCCTCCGCCTTGTCCTTCGATTGCCCTTCATTGACAGCTGCGATCAGGAAGCTACTTCATCCCATAGCCGCCGAGCAAACCAATCACGAGACCTTACACTGTCGTGCCGCCTACGGATTTCAATGGGATGGACAAAAGACGATTTATGTACTGGTTGCTGCAGAATTGCTTGTCGAGGTAGTGTGACTGATAGCTTGGAGAGCAGCATGATTGGACTACGTTGACGTACAGCCGGCTTCGCGTATAGAGCACGATTGAGCCGGTTAATTTTAAATTTTCTCGATAGGACCGTTCAATGGCCGCCATTGCGCGTTTGCCGAACTTTACATACTTCGACGGTTTAATTTGCTTTCCTTCCGAATTTACCTCGTCGTTATTTCGTTTATTCGCTTTAACGTATTAATTCTGAAAGTATTCGTCTTTGTTACTTTAATCAAGCGAATACCATTATTATAATTATTGCTAATTATTTCGAATCACGTGATTTGTCCACCTACGGGGAACAGAGAGGCAGTGGCCACTCAGTTTTTTATTTGCAAGACCGAAAAGCAAGACTTTGTCCCCGTTTATTAATTTCTTTGTTGTAGGTTTCTCTGCTTGAGATTCTGCATATATATATATATGCGTGGTGTCATAATCCCCCACATTCGTCGCTTTTTTTACGCAGCAAACGATAAATTCCGAAAATGAAATCCAACTAGAAGAGTAGCATATCTAATTAAATGTTTTTTTTTTAAACTGAACTGTCACACGAAGGCTTTGGATGTGTCTGTTCAACCTATCGCCCATTTAAATTAACAATGTTTCAACAATTCATGCAATAAATGGTGAAATACATAGAGAAATTCATTATTTATAGATTCATGACCAGGACTATTGCAAAAATAAAGTAATATGTATCATGGCTTTGGTAGGACAAAACTAATAATATTAGTATACGCTTTATGAAGGTCACGAGGACCAATACTTACAGCATTAAAATTCGCAAAAAAAGATCAAAGGTCATAATACACAGAAGATTCAGAATAAGTTGAAATGAAACAACAACTAGGTAAATTAGCAAGAAAGGCAGATTAATTTGATTTATATGTGCGAGCAACGGGCTGGTGATTGTGAAGCAGACGAATTGCCGTAAAATTTGCGTATTATTGCTCAATTGTAACAATAACTCTCGAGTGCAATGAAGCGGTATCTTATTGTCTCTAAGTAGATTAATAAAGAAAAGAACGGTCAGAAAGTAAAATAAGCTAAACCGTGGACAATTTGAATGAGGACACATTTGTACGGCCGGCACCACGTTTTTCCTTAGACATTTCCAGGCTCCATCGTTGATATTGCGTTAGTGAAATGGATAGATGGAATCGGCGTTGTCTTTGCATGACCAATTGGTCTGGTCGCAGCACCGGCGATACACCCATCATCGGCGTTATCTTAAACAGGCGGTTATCTTGGAGTGGATGCCGTCGCCTCTGCTTCTTAGTTCGCCGCTTCAGGAGACTTGCGGTGAGGTCAAGTCACATAAAAACCTTTGTCCACGCCGATGCAATTTCCATTGATGTCAATTTCGCCTCCCCGATTTTCCCTGGCCTCAGATTTTCTTACTGATATGGCTTTTTAAAATAATCTTGTTTTCTATAGGTCTACTCACGCGCTCCATCCAGGAGACCCGATTTTTAGTTTCACACCAACAGGTGAAGCAGGAACAAACTGACAGGTTTCGTATATAGCCTAGTTCAGTACATTATGTATTTCTATGCAGAAACTTTGTGTGCTCGCGACATCGACAAACCGCTTACCATTATTATTATTATTGATCGTAGTATCGCAAGTGTCTCGTGAACCCAAGCCCTTGTTGTTAATTATTCGCAAGATGCGTAATGAATTGCGCAGATTCTTCCCAAATCATAAAGGCTGTGAATTTTCCCCCCCGTTTTCCACTCCATTCTTACTGTAACGCGCTGCACGACAACGAGTCATTTCCACTTCCAATACTGGCGCATTAATTTTTAATCGACGGAACTTCATTTTTCAATCATTAATCGATTGACTGAGCTGCACATTTCAGTCATGCAGACTCACAGGTCCAAAGCGGTTGTGATCGTCGGTCAAGCGATTTTCGATCGAAAAACCGATCGAATTTCGATATTATCAACCTTTCGACCAATTAGTCTTGTTATTTGCCTTTCTATTACTAGTTCTAGAACCGTTTACATCAATTGACGAATCACAGCCATGTCTGTTTGTGAGTATGTGGTTGGGTAGTGGGTTCCTTGGGAGCAGGTGCCAATTGACGACCTGAATTTGAGCACAGCTGACAGACCGTTGCCACGTCAGGCAGTCATGGAAGTCGTCTTTAGGATGGGTGTATGAAACACAAATGCAAATGACAAATTAGTGGTTTTGCGGGTGTCGTGCCAGTCGAGATGAAAGTCGCCTCAGTTGTTGTTAGATCAGAATGCAGATTCAACATGAAAAACACGCAGCTGGGCAGCCAGATTCCATGCATTGTTAATGCGATAACAGAAGGAGCAGCAACGTTGACGCATTATTTGGTAAAATTTTAGCATGTCCTGCCAAGCACGCAAATCTATCTGCGAGTCATTGTTTACTGGTTCATGAGCACCCTCTGACTAAGACTTCGTGTCGAAGTGAACAGTTCATTTGAATTTATCTCGAGGACATGAGTACTGAGGCATGCAATTTTTCAGCTATACATGCAGGGTCTTTCAAGGTCGAATTTTCGTTTCAAATGAAGCGCGCATTTTAAATGTAAAATAATCATCTGCTTACCCATATGTTTATAATTGAGGGTAAAACATTTATGAATGGTAAATTATAAATTGCAAATTTAGCCGCATGCACGCTTACAGGAATGGATTACTTTGGTGAAATTGTCGATGGCATTTCGCCATAATTGGGGCTCAATGACACAAAAACCAGACAAACAGTAGCACGGGAGGAATTGTAAAGACTTCTCTTTGCATATTGCCGTGGGTTTTAAAATGCGAAATGCTGCAATTTCGTTTGTTTGCGCACCCATTCAAATTTAAATGAACTTCGTCTGAGACGATACTTTTTTTCAGCAAAACCTTCCGGGTTTTCCTTTTTTGGACCACCAATCGACTGCGGGGAGACGATTGGCATGTGAAGCATCAAGGTCAACTGGGAGTGTGCCACAAATTCTGCGAGACAAGACAGATTGGTGTTTGTGGTCTTAAAATATTTGATGCTTCGACATGTCGTTAACAGAGAGGGTAGAGAACATTGCAGGCATCGCGCCTACGCGTTTCTGGCGGCAAGCGCCCTATCGGCATATCGCATCATTATTGTCTGCGCCAAGTAGTCATTTATGTGACGGAAAATAATCAACCGCTAATTTATGAATGCGAGGCTAATAATGTTTTGCAGAGTATAGCAGTCACGCCAACATTGATTGTTATTGCCACGCGTTTAAGTGCATTTAAATTGAGATATTTCGTGTCGTTTTGGTGCTATCAAAACCTCCACCCGAATGCCTGTAACAGCTGACGAATCAGATTGAAAAAAATTATTCAACATTTATTGAAGCGGAAACGATTGCGGGAGACATTTAACAGTTGACAATGGTGTTAAAAGAAGGGATAAAACTAAATTTTCTTTTTAATAATAATAATAATAATAATAATGGTAAGCGGTTGGTAGATGTCGCGAGTACATAACAATATATAATGTAACGAACGATGCAATATATGCGAAAACTTTCTTTTTGTTGCCGCTTCACCAGTTGGTGTGAAACTAAAAATCGAGTCTCTTGGATGGAAAGCGTATTTGAAAAAAAAGCCTACAGAGGGTTAAACAGTCAGAACGCTTGAGGCCAGGGAATAACACGGGGGAACAATACTCAACAATAATTGTTCACTAATCGCTGCTCGTATTTTAAGTGACCCCTCCCATCTACTCTATCCCAGTTTATCTGAATGTAAATCTATTCGACCAATGCGCAGACTATGCCGTTCAATACCAACAAGAACAGCGGCATATCCAATTCGGTCATTCCCTATTGGTCCCGATTTTATTATCACCAGAGCAGGTGAAACAGGAACTAAAAGACAATTTTCACATCTAACACTTATTATACTGCCTCTTTTTTAACTGCTGAAAGTTTTGGTGCTCGTGACCTCAATAAAGCCACTACAATTATTATTATTATTATTATTATTATAACAATATGAGGAATTATATAGACGTAGAAAAGGGTTGAGTTCACTGACTCCTGAATCGGCGACGACATCTCCGGAGACGGCATCCCCGTGATCACTTTAAGATAAGGGACTGTCGATGAATTTTGATTTTTAGCTCGGGCGTAAAATGGGGGTGTTTTCACGAAATTAACCTTATCCATTGGCGAATGTGGGCTTTTTACACGGTGTTGGGCCGGTCGGTAAATAGGTGGATTCAGACGCGACCGACACCACCTAATCGCTAGCCTGATCGGTTTAAGAGGAAAGAAAATTTGGAAACGGGGCGTCTTTTCATTTTCTGAACCTCCTAAGAATGTGCTATTTATGTTTCGCGAAGTTGTGAGAGACTGTGTTAGGGTTACATTTTCATTGACGATGTTAAAAGTAAATTTTTACGCGTTTTGGGGAAGATATTTTACCGAACTCAAAATGCAAATAATTAAATATTATTTTAAGAGATTTTTAACCCCTTTCACCATTGTCAACAACCCAATTGGCTCGTTGAACACAACTTCTAAATTGGTCGCGGCTCCACAAAGCTCTATTGGTAGAAGGCCTCTTCTAAAGCGGCCACCCCGTCCACATGACACCCAGACCTAATTGCCCCTAAGCCAGACAGAGCTCCTTCCCCAACATCAGTCTAAAACGCCCGGAGAAAACAATCGGCCGTTTTAATCGCCTTTGTGCACGGCACCAATTATCGTCAGTGAATCTACATAAACGCTAAAGGAAGCTGGCAGGCGTCGTTGTACGTAGATTACCAAAATCAAATTTATGGCACGGCAAAAATGTGCTTTCACAGACATACCATTATCTACCGAGGTAGAGGTTGCGAGATTTAGTCTGGAACGGATGGATTCGTATTAGCCGGATCAACTGGTTCAGAAGGATAGGAATCAGTAACGGACTCAGCTCGCTCATCGAATCGGATTTGATCGACATGCCGACGATGACTTGATGAATCAGTAACATTTAGGATAGTAACCATACGATTTCCAATTCTTCCAAGAATAACACCGCGGGACGGTCGAAAATCATTCCCTTTGAAAAAGGTGACCTCTCCCGATCCAAGGCATTGGAATGATGTGTTGCGTTTGCGCCTCTTGAATAACACAACCGGACTGTTACCAGTGGTTGCTTGATCAGGGAATTAACCGCCACATTATACTCGACAAAACGGTGGAATCTTTAAGTAAGCATCGTTCAGATCCATTTTCGAGAAGAAACTTGACCCCTTGAATTTATAAAAGATGTCCTCAGGTTCCGGAGTTGTACATGTCTTCTGTAACAATCGGCGATTGAGTGGCCTATTGTGAACAGCTCACTGGGCGAATATGTTACGCTCCATCAATTGGTTCAGAGCCAGTTCAACAGAGCCTCGTAAGTCGAAGGCAATAATCCTCCGCTCCAAGAACATGGGATCTCCGACAACCTCAAGTTTGATTTGGGAAATTTTCATTCCACCTGTCGCTCTGGTGCACTTTTGGACCAGATCTTTCAACTCGGACTCAACTGCCGGTAATGAATAGCAACTCAGTTGGAACTTGAGCTGTTTTATGACATTCAAACCGATAATGGCAGGACCCGTTGCCGACACCAAGAATTTGCATGGGAATCTGGTACCATGTCGGACAATAGGGATCATACAGAAGCTAATTATTCCCAATGAATGACCAATGATACCAATAATCGACAGGTCGTTCTTCTGTATATATGGACGTGGACAAAACTTCTTCAATGCATGGATCGGAATGAGCGATTCCGCACTCCCGGTATCAACAATGAAGGACTAATTTATCCCATGTTAATTCATGAGTTCCTTGGATATATGGCTACTGCTATGACTACTGGAAGCAATTTCGGTCATGTTGTCATCTGAACCGTTAGTAATCGCACAAACTTTTGATTTGCAGACCGATTTGATGTGGCCTGTTTTGCCACAATTATAGCTTTTCGCATCACTGAATTTTCATTGCTCCCGTGAATGCAATTTGCCACACGAATGACAAGTACCGAATGAATTATCATTCTCTTTTTTGCGATCTTTAAATATCCGCGGGTTTTGTCTTCTAGGCATAGATCTTGAGTGAAACACGGGATCTGTAATCTGAGACATTTTGATAATAGTCTAGACATCTTGGAACTGTTCGCACATAGCACGAACACTCTGGAATGTGGGATTCTCGAGGATTAGTAATTGCCTTTGCAGATTGGGATCATTGATGCCTGCAATTAAACGGTCGTGCAATTGCGTGTCTAATTGAGCTTCAAAGCTGCATTTTGCGGCTTGAGTCTGAAGTACAAGGATAAAATCACGGATATTTTGATCGGATATTCGCATGATAGTATGGAATATGCTTCGTTCAGCCGCCTCAAAAGCTATAGGCTGAACATGCTGAATAATAGCTTCATGGATCTTGGCGAGTGGCATTTTAATGGGAATCTCCGGATAAACCAAGTTCTTCACCAGAGCATAAGCGTCTTTACCAATAGCGTTCAGAAAATAAGCCGCTTTCTTTTCTTCAGCGAGATTATCTTGGGTGATAGCCCAAATTTCGAAACGCTCAATGTAGTCCGAGACTTCTCGGGAAGTTGCATTAACTGATAAGGATTCCAGGTTCGTTTTTGACATAGTTGCGACGCCAAATGTGATAGGATTGTATGGAGGGTTGAATTAACCCTTAATAGAGAATAGACGAATTGTCTGTATAACCGGTATAACTCAAATAGCTAACCGAGACCTTTAATGAATGAGAACACGTGCAACAACGTGGAATAGAATATTCTTAAAAGTGCGGTACAATACTCAGCATAGTAAAACACAATGAACAGTTAAAGTTAGCAGCCACCACAATTCCTCGTGGAAGTGCTATTTGGGGCTATTTTGCTTCGATTTGAATCGACGAATGAAATGGCTTCAATCTTGACGGCAGTATACAAAGCGATTTGAGAGATCCCTCGACTAATGAGACATTTTTCAGGTTGATCCAGATACTCACGTTTGTGTGGGCTATTAGCCTGTGGCGAGAATTTCTGGTTTTAGCGATATTCGACCTCATAGCAAAAGGAAGGCATTTGGGGAAGAAAAGGATCATGACCAAAGTAAACATCAACCTAACGGGAGGATCTTAAGATCTTTCGGTTGGAAATTGTAAAAGTTTGACAAAAATACGAACAGCCCTTCTTCATACAAGAAGTTTTGGTTGTGTTAAAACCAAGGAAACGGAATTTAAAATGCGTCGATAATTTGGCCTTTCACTAATGAAGGATGAGCTTACCCGTTTTTGAATACTAAAGCTACCAATGCAAGACCTTGGCTACTTTTTTTGTAATTTTAGATACGTACTCTAAGGGTAATTTAGTTTTTTAACCATGTAAATGCAGAACACTTTCGCTTTTACAAATCGAAAAACTAAACTCGCACAAAAAATACTTTATTACTCCTGTCTTGTTAGTTCGCAGCCAATCAGAAAACCACCGACGCGTGAGGCAATTCGTTTGAGTTAACCTCAGAGGGTGCGTAAATTGGCCTGTCAGAATGCATTAAGGAACGAGGGTTCTCAATTACGCTTTAAGGCATTCACCAGTTAAAGGTGTGTCTGTCCTTAACCTCATCCTTTACTGTGGACATACATTAATGAGAATCGAAGTGAGGCACAAATCGGTTTTGACGGATTCGAGAGGTTCCCAGACTATAAGTGTTAGGAGAATTTGAAAAAAGGAGATGAGCTCTTGAAAAACCGTGAATTAAATACCGTGCAGTTTTCAAGCACGGTTTACTGTTTGTTATTTTTGTCTACCTGTGTGGTGACGCCTTTTCGAATCGAAATGGTCGTTTGGATTGGAGCATCGAAAAATACATCCATATCAGTGTACATGAGACTCAGGTTCAACGCGCCAAACCGTTTCGGATTCATAGAGGTTGCGGAGTCCTTAATTGACAGTCGGTTGGTCCTTTTTCGAACTCTTGGTAGGAAGATAAAATCCACTATCTTTCAGTGCCAATGGCTTGCTCGTGTAGAAGAAGCTCTCCAGAGTGTTCAACAACAATAGGAGATATGAAAGGACAGCCACAAATAAAAATAATCTGATTTCTAATTTTTATTTATGTGGCTCTGGGTAGTCTCATCTGCTGGAGGTGAACTGCCAGAAGCTGAGTACCTCGACGAGGTCTGACCAATGTCGAGGTATCATCGTGTCAAACTCTAGGACGCCCAGACAAGGACGCCTCGGCGTTCCCAGTTGAGTTGCGATACAAAAGGCCACAAGTGCGTTGTGGGTGACGGGTGGCCAATGTTTTGACGCAATTATTGCGGGGTCTCCTGTAAAACTGTGATTTTTCCATGTGAAATTGTTCCCTGATTTATACTACGCAATATGCATGTTTTGGAGGTTTTTTAAACCGGATGTCCTCGCTGTTAAAGCCAATATGTGAGGACATGCGCCAAATTAATTTCATCCGGGTACTTAAGTATCATTGCAAACCACTATTGCCAAAAGGAAACCTACGAATCCAATTCCCTTTTTATCGATTCTGAAGCATTCAAAGACCGTCTCAAAATATGTTTTTCTAATTAAACCCATTTGTTCATTCCTGATTGTTTTTTTTATGCAATCTCTAAGTGGGGGCGATTGAGTCCAGCATCCGTAAAACCGGTATTATGGTTGACCTACAAATCCTGCAGGTCGTTATATGACCGTTTTATATATTCTAAATTTTGGTCTTCGGATTTTTGCGATTACTTATCTATAAAAACTTTACAAAATCAAGCGACATTTTTTAAAGTTATATTAATTTCTTTATTCGTCTACAACCAATAATAAACTATTATTGAGGTATTTTTGTGGCGTCACTGCGATGTTCACTTGCTGACAAATGTTGACAATGACTTCGAGTCAATGGCGTCGTCTTGGCACCCATAATTAGGAGCGACATTGATTCGGTTAAGAAGAGAGAAGATGATTCCGTGGCATGGGGGGTGGCGTTCACCCCTTTCTAGAATCCTTCATTAATTTGCAGATGTTAACGCACCCAACAGCCGCAGATTCTTTCTGACTGTTTTGAGATTTATAGATCCAGTTAGTGTCTCTTGCATTTCCCCTCGTATTTATTGGTTCATTTTCTTTTAATTTTATTGCAGGAGGCGCTCCAGGGTAACCCAGTTTTGTTCGAGGGGCATCTATAGCCGTTATACAGTCGAGTGTATCTCGCAAGTCATCAGGGATCTGTGCGATAGAATAGGAACCGTCTCCCTAGCCGTTGGATCATCCTGGTATGGATCTCCTCCGTGGATCAGTTTGATGGGGTTTTCTGGACTCACCCCGTATGGAACAACACAGAGACGCTGCAGTAACTACAGCCACACAATCACTTACCAACCTGTAAACTTGCAAGTCTCCCGCGTTCATCACGCATTTTCAGGGATGTTGTATTGATAATTATGGTATGACCTTCACTGGGGCGAGGAGGGCCAAAACTTTCATTGTTAGAAAAAAGATTTTGCTTATTTAACCATCGAAGTATCTTAAGTTCCGTAAACGTGTAAAGGCGGCAGTTGAAAGGTCCTAGCGATAATGCGGTGTATAATTTTCAGAGTTAACACAACATTTTGTGCTTCCCCTGAAACTGCCAGCATTGCTTCCACCGATTCCGGTTCTCCATCATATCTGATAAAACATGATTCTGTGTATTTATTCTCAACCTTGTCCAGCACAATCTGCTCGACTCAATCATGCTGCCATCGTGTCGACGTGAAAAATTAACACGGTAATATCCGATCTCTAATCATGGCTTCCTCAAACGGCAGCCAACACAATTTGCAATGAATCTATTGATAAATAAAATCCACAATAATTGACAATATTCCGCATAGTAAAAACGTTTGGAAGATAAATAGTGTTTACACAGTTATTGTGGCTTTTTCAGCACCTAAAATAAATATGATTGCAGGCTCTCGCTGCTAATCTTGTCCCAGTTTAGGTTCCTTTCCTGGGAGTCGAACCCAGGATCTCTGATGAAAAGAGTGTCAATGATGACCGCTGCTCTATTGGTCGAAAGCCTTCAACATTGTCTGCGCATTAGGTGTGTGTTTTAATTCAACGACTGATGTTGTTCACTCTACTCAGGATGCCGAGTGAGCCATTAGTGAGGAATCTAACATCTAGCGGCATCTAGCTGTCAAATGCATTTTTTTCCATACCATCGGCGCCGTGTGAAAAGGCATCCCATTTACAGCTGCAACTGAGAATATATCAGTCAACAATTCCTAATAATTTTGCTTCCAACAAAGATAATAGTGAACCATCGAGACCAATAACATTTATTATCATTAAAAGTTGTGTCATGCTAAGTAGCAGAATTAAATAGAAAAATAGTTTACGCTGTTGAATGAGATCAAATCTAAGTCTCCAAATAAAATAATAACAAACTAGGCGGTAGAAACATTATCCAGATCACCTTGAGAAATTAAAAGTACTGTTTGAAAATCCCTGAATGGAGGATGAGTGTGTGTTGTCATTCAGGTCTGTTTTAATTTGCTTGTTCGTTGTGTTTTTAAAAAATGGTTGCCATGGTTATGTTGTCAATCGCTTAGATAGTTTAAATAGAAAAATTAAAACCCACGACCAGGTGAATTTGCGCGCGTGATTGCAGCTGGTGTTCTTTAGCTTTTAGTTGGAATATGGACTAATTGGGTATCGAGAAAAAATGAACAAAAAGGTTTATATTTTAATGTTATAGAGTTATTTCTTCGTGAAAATACTACGGGGATTTCCATTGGTCGCTCAGTATTCAATTTGCATTACATTATACGCAATGGCTTATCATTCAAATTCGGTTGCGTTATTTTTAACGGTCGGTTATCGTGGAGCGATCACGTGGATCTCGTCTTCGGGAAATGCAATCGTGGATAGCTGTCTCATTCTTCTAATGGTATATTGTTCCCAGTTGCTTTACTTGGTCTCAATGACGCTTTCCAAAATAATCAAATTTTCTGATGGATTATTTATGCTCCAAATATAAAAAAACAATTATTCAACGTATTTCGACAAATTTACAGGGTCTTTCAAGTTTGAGTTCATTTTTCAAGTTCGAATTCAGCAGCCATTTTGAACAGAAAATGATCATCGGTTTATTGATTTATAAAGTAGAGCCTTTGCAGTTTATGAATAATAAATGATGTGTCGCAAATGTCCCCGCCTGCACGCATACAGCTGTTGATTATTTTAGCGGGAAAATCGATTTAAATGCCGGAGGCCTCAATTAAACATGAGACAAGGATTCATTTAAAAAAATTAAATGGGAATATATAAGGGAAATTAGCCAAATGATGAATTCAAAACATTCAGACGGAGTGCCTTCATGTTTAATGTTAAACAAACACGGAATAACAGCGTAAAATGCCCAAAAAGGCCAATAAAAGCCCACAAAATATGTAGATGTGTAGATTTGCAAACGCTTAATGACCACCATCAAAAGCCCACACACGCGACTACGTCACCTGTAATTCTGAGTGCCTGTCATGATGAGATTATCCGTTTTATTCTTTGTACTTTTTAATGATGCCAGTTTTTGTCCGCCTGGCCTCCATCAAAACCAAAACGGTGCCAGTTATCTCGATAATATTGATTTAAACTATTTTATAATTTAAGCCAGTTGACAGAAATATGTTTTTTTAAATTGCATAGACAAGAAACGATTTAAAAAAATATATGGTGGAATTCTAAGATATAATAATCGCTTGAATCTGGTCAAGGGGATCAAACGTATAAGCTTGTAAAAGTACCAATGTTACTCACCGCACAAGTTAAATATGATTAAGAAGAAGTTATTCATGTCTCAAAAATGGCGCCTGTCTCCAATTCTATAAATGGTCCATCTGGTATCCTCAATTCCTCAGTGCCATCTTCTTTTTGCCGACGCATTTAACTTTTAATTAAGTTCAGGCATATCGGACAGACCATTGTCGACAATCGGTTAGTCGAAAGTTGGGGAAATCGGAGATATTGAATTTTAATATATCGTTAAAATAAAAATTCTATTCGATTTTTTTCGAAATCTCCTTGCCACCGTTGATATTTATTGATTTATGAAGTTGATAGATACTTAAAACTACTGCAAATTGTGATATATGTGTACTTAATTAATTAAATTATTTATATTACCAAAGCTAGGTTAGAGGAATGCTCTTAAGTTTGATTGCCGACGTTTACATGTGCTAGCTGGATACCTTTAATTCTTCGGTTTATGGGAGGGAAGATGAACCTAAAAATATAAAAAAACAGTCCTTTACAGACACTCCAAACGGTGGGCCTTATTCTGGAGCATTAAATACAACACGATGATATGAATGTCGAGAGATTAACCTCGTGGTAGTCAAGCGCTGTCGTTGGTGCTTGTAAATCCGATAGCAATTTGGTTTATAATGAATCCTGGCTTTGTTCGGCCAATGGTGGCATGAAATTGTGTGGTCAAATGTCGACACTAGTCCGCCAGCTAGTCTGAGTGCAGGAATCGGTTTGAATGTTGTTTTTTCGTAAATCATGGGGGAGTTGTATCTGTGGTGGCTTGTGGGGCGATGTCAGCGAGTTACTCATCTACCAATATTAATCAACCAATCAATCATTTATAATCAGTATTCACATGAAACCTAACACGCACTGGAGTCCGATAATTAATTATAAAAACCGCCAAGCCCATACTTCCGGAGGCAAGAGGTGATGTTGTTTTATACCGGCTTGAAAAAGCCAGTTGGTGTTTCATTTTAATATTTTGAAAATGGTTTTTAAAACCTGAATTTTATATGGCAAATTTGATCTTTTTCGCGTTCTAGATCCTTTCCTTAAAGACGCCTTCAAGATCTTTCAGTTCTTCGGATTTTACATCTTTCGCTTCATGCGATTACAGGCTCCGCGTATTCGGTGGGCAGTGGTCGTGATTCACTCCAGAGTAGAACAAAAATGAGGCTATTATAAGACTGGCGTGTCTTAGGCCTAATTATTCAAACAAATCTATTCAGACCGGTTGAAACCTATCATAAAGTCCAGGCAAGCAAGCTTCAGCTAGCATTTTCTGTCAAGTATCTGCAAGACGGTAAAGGCATAAGGTTCTGCAATTATCCTAAAAATTAAAAGATTTCAAGGCGATTGGTGCTTGCAACTCCCGTGTCGATAAATTGATCTCAGATTCACGCTGGCACAAAACGGAATGGTTTCAAGCGTAAAGAAGAGGTGTGTAATCGTTGGCTACAAGCCCTGTGGTCGAAATGAGTAAGATGAATGGGCCACTTTAATAGAACGAGACGCGATAACTGGTTAAGAGGAAGTTTTGGGCAAAAAGAGGAGAATTCTAGAAGGGTCTCTTGAATTTTGGGGCGGGGTGGCGGAGGCTGTGAGAGAAAACGTTTCCGGTTCTCCTTAGAATAGAGCAATTAATCTCTCTCCCTCTCTCCCCGAAAAAAACAAAAGTGTTAAAAATTAAAACAGATAGCCCTATAATTGCAAATACATTTTTTTAATGCAATACACCGTATTGTGTGGCCGTTAAATAATCGTATCTAATAAGTAATTTGGTGTTTATCCTTCTAATATGCTAGTGTATTGTCGGTGGGGTTTTCTTATAATTGGTTGCTATTGATCAATATATATATTGAGGCATATTTAGTCATCGAAAAAATATGGTTGGATACCTCGCTTTATATAGCCAATTTCCTCGCAAAAAAAACATTAGTTTCGTATCCAAGTCGTTCATAATCTAGACTCCGTGGGTAAAACAAATACTTATTGTCCAGTGAGCGTTATCTAGGATAGATAGTTTTTCTCCAATTAGGTTTCCGTTATTACTTTCATGTAGCTAAATAATGATACATCCTATTACTATCAACCATTCTACATTCGTTTTCCCCTTGAAGTAATCCAAGTATGTTTTCAATCCTAGTTTATGGAAATCTGTTGTGACATTAATCTGTCAGGTGTCTGGCTTAGTGCAGTAGCTTGTCTCATTCTAAAACTGTGTACAGTTGTTAGTTATTTAGGTTTGCGTAAAACCAATTTTAATCAAAACGAATGCAAAACATCTCTTCTATATGAGCTAATAACACTTTATAGCGCATTGAATTCATTTTTCGCCGACCAGCCTGGGGATAATACACATACAACAATGTACGTGGATGGCACATACCTTTCAAAACTCCTCAGAAAATAAATGAACGAATTTCTACCTGCATGGAAATATTTATCTTTTTGAAAGGCCAAGTTCATGCTTTTTCTGTTTTTGTGGATCTAAGAACGGTTTAAGATGGCAACAAGACATGAATTTAGAGAATGGCTGTTTGTTTCATTGGGGGATATGACCGGAAATTTAAGTCTGTAAATATGTCTGACAGCTTTGGGGCCGATAAGCTGCCACTCCCAAACATGCCGGACGCAGCCTCTACTCACCCCATCCTGCATCTGCGCTACCCACCCCGTGAATTACTTTGACAGGTGATCGTATCCTTTCCACGTCTCTCCGTTTCAGAGTTCACCCTGTCATTATATCTTCAGCACCTGCTTTTGCAGAAAGTCATTTTTCGTTACACACTCCTCCTTCACTCTCGAAAACAATCCAGGTAGCCCACACTCATATTGGCACCTATTGGCCGAATTTGTAACAGATTGACTGTACCAGAAACAAACTGTCCGCAAATCAGGCAACCAGATAATTTAGGGCGTTCACTAAACATCCTAGAAGGCACGGTTGCCGTTTCCGGAGAGTTCCGACGAAATTTAGTTGTCTAAAAGAATTCGGTTTGGCGCCCACAACGAGCCGCCTTTTGTTGCAGAGGCCTCGTGATCAGAAGATGTCCTCTAAGAGTGGCATCCTCGCCAGTGCATTTTTAACTAAGTAGAATACTTTTTGGTGCAGCTATCGTCTATTAGTGGCTGAACCGTCTTCATGCAGACTTTTCGCGATCTTGTACAGGCGACGTCCAAAGGGTCGACGCTGAACCAACACCACAAGGGCTGCACACGTGAAACTCAGGCTGGTTATCACATTCTAGACGATGGTGAGATTGTTTCCGACACCAACCGGAGTCCTCCATTTCAGGTATTCGACGCTTTGACCGACGCAATAAATGGAATGAGAAGAGTTTGCTATTCACAAATGGGTACAGTGAGCAGGTGTACTGGTGGTGTCGTTGATATTGTGTGCCCTGGTGGTTTTATGGGCAAATATCTGGTCGTCAGGTGACGCCAAGAATTAGCTCGACCGGCGGATAATGTTCAGATCATACAACAATGCGGGTTGCTGTCGCATTAATGACCAAAATATTCGGTAGACATGACTAAGCACAGCTATTTAATGGGAGTTGGGCATGCAACGGTTTTCGGGGTGAACACAGTTGATTTTTCTGTTAGTAATCAAAAGCGCCTGTAATTCAGCGACTTGGAGGTTGCTGCATAATCCACAATTTAATAATCAGCCTCTGTTCCACGTGCAGTCCGTCCTGTGTTCATTGAGTTTTGGATGATTCTGCGGAGGCCACTTTTACCACTCAGGACGCCGCCACGAGTATAATATCCCAAGAGTCTTCATAGAACCATCTATGAAGTCGACCTATCATCTAGTCACAAATAAGTTCGTTTCAAATGTCTCTATTTGGCAATGCTAATTGGGAATAGGTATTTGCATACACGATGTTTAATGAAAGTTAATTTCAGTCAATTGCAGACAACATTTTGTCCTTGCTACATGCAACTTAATTGGTCGGTTGGGCGTTACGAAGAAACACACGCGTCGGTTGGATTGCCTTACTAGACAAACCCATTACATTTCTCTTTTTAACTGCAGACCAATTTCGGATGAACCGAAATCGGTGCTTCCTCGACAATACTCAAATCTAATTCTCAAAACATGCTGCAGATAGATTGAATAATGAAAATTGTCGTCGGGTGATGTTTTGAGCGAAAATAATTTTATTCAAAAAAAATCTGGAAACAGATTGGACATTTTAAGTTACAAAATCCACATCCTGCAATCTTTTTGCAATAAATTTAGGGTGGGTAGTGAGGGCTGTTGTTGTTGTTGTTGTGTATTGTTTTTGTTGTTGTTGTTGTTGTTGTTGTTGTTGTCGTTGTTGTGTATTGTTGCAGAGCCCCTTGGGGTTTGGCTCCTGTTTGGCGCCATTCTGGTATTCTCCTTTCTGAAATTCGTCACGAATATGGAATATTGACAATAATATGAACAATAGTAGTCGGGAAAGCGTATAATGGCCGTCATAACCGTATCGCGCGCCGATCTTATTATGCATCAAACGTATCGCGCAAAATCTGTGCGTTTGAACCCTAGCGCCGCGCCAAATAGGGTATTTGAATAACTTGGCAACTAAGCAACATAACGAGTTTTAAAAATGTTCAATTGCGTTTGGGAATGTGCAGCAGATTCTAGTATATACCAATTCACAGTTCGTAAACCGATTGCAATAACCATGTAATATTAATAGTCGCTTTATTAAGGTCACGGGTGCCAAACTTTTAAGGATTAAAATGGATTAGAGTACACCCGAAAACCATCTCCAAGTTACTGCTTTTCTTATTCTGTGGAAACTCATAAGGAGGACAAATGAGAAAGTGCCGAATTTAAAAATTATTCGTCCTTGGTGGGATTAAATGGTGTAGCCTTCGCATTGGTCGAAGCGATGTGAGTGTAAGTGGACTGCAAGAGATGGGATGGGAGGGGGCATTATCCAGGCGCCGACAAAGGTTTTTATCCGACTTGTGTTCATTTAAAGTCTCATGACTCGGTGAACTAAGAAACTGAGTTGACAAGATTTACCGAAGACGGCATACACATGATCACTCCAAGATAACCGACCGTTTTAAATAACGCCGAGGAATTTTGATCTCTGTGGGCGAAATTATGGTTTGATTCGATTTCCAGAGTGTCAACATCTTCTCTGAGGGAAAACTTAATGGAGATGCGTTTTGATGCGTTCAGCAGAAATTCATTCTATGAAGACCACTCGCGTACCCCATCCACGGCCTGTCCGAGCAGTGGAGAAGTCTCATTAGTCTTGTAGGCATGGCATAACGTCAGGTCATCCTGGTAATTGATGAGTGTAGCACCATTAGCGGACCGAAGGTTAGACGTGTAATAGTTGAAAAGGAAGGGAGAAAGCACTGCCCGTTGCAACTCACAACGGTTTTTTTGGCAAAGAGGGAGAGGCTTCGTTTCCAAGTCTTACGTGCTGGTGTCGGTTCGGCGAGTTGGGAATGGATGTGGAAGCGTGAAAAAGGGTTGCTGGTCGAAATGAAGTTCAAAAATACTCCCTTAACGGCTTTCGCTCCGGCATCAAGTGGAGGGTGTGCGTAAACGTAGCCACGGCGTCCAGAGGGCCTCTATTTGGTTTATAAGCAAGCTGGAGCGACTCATCGGTGGCATTAAGTGTGTCCTGGAATTCAGAGAGGAGGTGCTGCTCAATCGCTTTCAACCACACCGAAGAGTTGGCGATAGTTCGATGCTTTACGGGTCTCGCGGAACCATTGGGCGGTTCCGTAATTGTGTTTGTAGCGAAATCTCGCCATTCCGAAGGAAAAGAGCATTTTCCTTGCGAGAAATTGTCCAGTTGGGTGACAATCGGAGAAATCTCGCGGTGACAGATTTTAAGAACCGCGGGAGGGACCCTGTTCGGACCAGTCGCTGTGGAGCACTTGAGGCCAACCAAAATTTTGGAGATAGAGGTATCGTGAGCATGTAGAAAAGAGCTTGGATTAAGAGATCTTACGTGAGGCACCGCAGATTGGTCAGAGGATTTAAAGATAAAGCTATCATTCAGAGTATCAAGGTCTAGTGCACCACTTTGTAGATATGAGCGACGGCTTCCCGTCAATCTGTTTAGATTTTTCCAGAGGTCGCCGAGTTTCGATGTAGGGAACAGCTCATCGACAAAAATCTGATTAAGGCGATTTTCCTGAGCTGTGATCATGATCGAAATTGGTTTAATTCTCCTTGCGATAAACTGTCGAGTTGGGTGACAATCGGAGATATCTCGCGGTGACATATTTGCAGAGCTTGTCCGGAGCAGCCGCTGCAGGGCTATTGGGACGGAGGATTCGTTTCTGGATGTTCCTGAAGTACTAAATAAGTTCGTGCGGATGGTAAATAAGCCGGCTTCATGAATGAAATTTCGAAGTGGTCACTAGGTGAATCGGATGACGGCTGGATTGAGTCGTAAACAGGATTCCAAACTCCCTTTACAGGGGTAATACTGCCTTCAGAATTCAACGTTTGCCTCTTTATATATGCGAAGGGTTAAGTGACAACGCTTTTATCGATGTAGTGAACAGAATGCCAACACAAGTTATCCGACTTCTTCCAGCCTGAGTCGAAGAAAATCGGCATCATCGTTATCATCGCAGTTACAAATAATGTCAACGGTATTCGGCTCCGCATCAGCTTAACCCGAGCAACCTACCTCCACCCTTTAGGCGATATGACGGTGCTGTGTTGTTCAAAACTGCACCGATAGTTCATCGAAAGCGGGCAGCTACGGCACCTGTAACCTGGAAACCGGTGGCATCATTTTCAATGCAGCCTCCCTCAGGTTCACGTTTGGTCTCGGCTGTGTCGGTCAAGTGATGGATAACGCAGCAGAGGCAATTTTCACAACGAACCCTATAAATGTTCTCAAGAAACCCCGTGGAAATGCCATCTGTGAATCCGGTTTATCCTCCAGCAGACCGAAAAAGAGTTATAGGGCTTAGTCTCCACAACAACGCAATCTGCATTGGTGCATAGATAGCACAGTTGCAGATGTGAACCACCAGATCTGGCCACCTGAAAACTTCTAGATTTCTGGCGTGGGCTTCTGCGTTGTGGGGTTTCTGTAATTTGAGGAACATGATGACATCAAATTGTGAAGGATAACCCACAATTACCAGATTTTAGTTGAGGCAATGCATACAAGGAAATATCTAATTACAGGGAATGTTTTGCCAAAAAATAGAGCCGATTAATTATAAAACATACACCCTGATTCATTAATAAAGACCGTTTCATTTCCGCCTGGCAGTGGTTGGTGTCCAGTGTGTTCGAGAAACCCGTTTTGAACAATATATATTGAAACATAAATCAAAGACGTTCAAGACATCGGTAGTCAGAAGGACAGGTAGGCCGACTAATTCTTGTTAGTGGAAAAGATGATTCATGGAGACCATATTTAAATACGTGATGTGCATTCTTTTTGGCGAGCATTTCCTCATTAAATCCAATGGCAAATAATTCAACATTGAACTGGGCAGTAAATAAAACGGATTTCCGAAGTTGGGATAATATTAGAGGTACCAATAAGATATGGCACATTTTAAGAATGGAATGAAGACAAATATGGTTTATTTCGAATTACCTTATGCTCCACTTCTTGACCTCAGTAACAAATTGGTGTAAAAAGACGAACTTTTTGTAGCAAAAACATGAAAGGACGCGTGTTTCTCCGATCTTCTTTGTTATCCAGGGAGACTTTATGCAGCATTATATACAATGTGCCGATTTGCCTTCAATTGTAATGGCACATTGGAAAATGGGGATACCAGTTACTGCGATAATTCTTCTATAGTTAACCGAGGATCTGATTCAACCAGCAATTTTACAGCGCATCATTTAAATACCAATTGCTCGATTTGAATCTTCAAGACAAAAATATACATCAGCGGACAGTAAGAAATTGTCGATAAATTTTAGTTATGGCTTTAGTGACCTTACTGGTGTTCGAGTCCGATGTCTGAAGTGTTCTCTGTCTGTTTCGGGATTATAAATGTTTACCATCAACAGTAAAATGCAATATATTCCTCATCAATAATGTTAAACAATTTTCCTAATAAAAAATACTTACTGAGATGCTTTCATCACCTGTCTGGACACAAACCGAAAACAAGCAACGATTCGTCAACGCAATCATTCTGTTGTCTTAGTGTCAACTTTCTAGTGTTTCAATGAGTTTGATATAAATTAGAAAATGATAAACAAATACGTCAACGAAATTTAGTGGAGGAATATTGTTATTGCCTGACGATCTCTGTGACCAAGTAAGAGTTAAAACGAATATACAATGACAAACAAAAAATAAAACACTCTCGAGTAATAACAAGTTTTGACAACGCATAACAGTGGTGTCCATCAAAATACTATATCAATAAAGAATGACTCCGATCAATATTCTTCAGCGCCTGTGAAGTATAGACCTATCGCCAACTCATCTGCCTGGTTGAAAGTGATTGAGAAGCACCTCCTCTCTTAATTGGAGGACACGCTAATAACTGCCGATGACCCGTTCCAGTTTGCTTATAAATCAAATAGAAGCACTCTGGACGCCGTGGCTACGTTTTCGCACACCCTCCACTCTTCACTTGATGCCTGAGTGAAGGCTTTCTTGGACTTCACCTCTGTTTTCAACGCTATCTCACGCTCCGGCATTCTTTCTCAACTATGTCAAGATGGCGTGGAAGGATGATTGATTAATTGGCTTCAAAAATATTTATCTAACCGACGCCAACACCTAAGAGTCGAAAATGAAGCCTCATCCTCCTTGCCAAATAATTGCGGTGTACTAAGAGGCGCAGTGTTATCTCCAATACTTTTTAACTATTACATGTCTACCCTTTGGTCGCCGAACGACGTGACATTAATAAAATGTCTGACTTGACCTTATGCCATGTCTGCAAGACGAATGGTGATTCTCAACAGCTCGGCCAGGCATCTCCATTACTTTTTCCCTGAGAGCCGATGTGAACACTCCTGAAATCTCTTCACTCCACAATTTCGAAATTCCTTGGCGTTATTTTAAACAGTCGGTTATCATGGAGTGATCATGTAGATGCCTTCTTCGGTAAATGTTGTCGCCTCTGTTTCTTAGTTCGCCGGTTCACGAGGCTTGGTTTAAGCTCTAGCCGCATAAACACCTTTGACCATGCCAGTATAATTCATTTTATTGTGTATTGTTCCCCAGTTATTTTACCCGGCCTTAAATGTTCTGACTTTCTAACCCTTCGTAGGCTTTTTTAAATTAATCTCGTTTTCTAGTGGCCTGCCTATACTCCCTATCAAAGAACTCATCGTTCAACGCCACTTCAATAGTTGTTCACTAATTGCTGCTCGTATTTTAAGTGACCCCTTCCATCCCCTATTTTCAAGTTTATCTACGTGGAAATGTCTTCGACCAATGTGTAGGCTATACCGTTCAATACCCACAAGAACGGCGGCATATCCCAATTCGGTGATTCCTTATTTTTCCCTATTTTTGGTTTCACCGGAGCAGATGAAGCAGGAACTAAAAGACAATTTCCGTATCATGTACGTTTTACACAATCTTGTTTTATGCTGAACGTTTGGGTCCTCGTGATCTCAATAAAGCCACTACAATTATTATTATTCTTATTTGCCTATAGCTTAGGTGGACGAGTGTTATTTTCAGAATTGAATGTATCCAAACACGTCTCCATCACGTTTCCCTCCAGAGCAGAAGTTGACACACCACTGATTGCCTAACTCTGTAATTTTAACCTACGAATTCTGGGCGCAGTGTAAAAACGTCGTTCATCGTGGAGTAATCACTTGGCTCCGCGCTATTTTCCCTGGCCTCTGCGTTTCTGACTTTTTAACCCTCTGTTGGTTTTTTAATATAATCTCGTTTCTATTGGTCTGTCTGTGCTCTCAATCCAAGAGATTATCGTTCAACGCCACTTCACTAATTGTACACTCTTCGTTGCTAGATGACCCCTCCCATCCCCTCTATTTTAGTTTATCTAAGCATATATCTCTTCGACCAATGCCTAGGTCATACCGTTCAATACCCACAAGAACGGCGGCATTTTGAAATGCAGCCATTTTTTTGGGCATCTTACTTTTGTGCCAAAGACTATATTGTTGAACACGTTCAAGCAGCTAAGAAACGTGAAGTTGGCGAACGGGTGGCAACCTGGCCACGTCGGTGGTAGTCTGGAAAATTAGTGTGCGAAATGACTGTTTGAATCAAAAGCGAGATAGTGTGGCATGAGTGAGAATCAGCAAGAGAGACACCAAACCTCTTTGTAAAGCCTATGCGTGATCTGGAACCCATTAACACACACCGAACCCCGCCCCCATATAAGCACGACACCCCCACTGTCAACCACGAAGGCACACGTCTGCGTGCAACAACATCAGTCCTAATGGCGTCCACTTGTAAGTACTCACAGGCATTAGTGACCACCTTTCGCACAAATCCCATTCATTTCACGTGTTTGTGCTCTGTCTTTCTCAATGCTCCAAACACCACTTCTTGAGTAACCGATTAGTTAATATTTCATTTACAGAGCCAATGCTTTTAATGCCATCCGTGGAAATTGTTTATATCTTCGCATCGTGTTAGTTTGGGCTTTAAATTCGTATTAAAATGGGCGTTCACCTTCACCTAGCGGGGTACTTCGTGATTTTCTGCTAATAAAATCTTGACGAGATCGCTTTATCCGTTTAAATGAATTAAATTTGGTGAGTGATTACGTTTTTTCTGGGGTAGTGTGACTACCCGACCGTTTTCTGTTTGTATAAGTATGATTTGGCACTTGCATGCGTAGAGGAGATGTCAAATGACGTTTAACCAGACCTCGGATACCGAGAGAACCCTTCGTTTTATTGAAATTAATAGAACCCTTCGAAAGTGTAAAGAAAATTCAATCCTTCATAAATTGTGCTGTAAAGAATACAATAATGTGCGTCACGTAATCCCCAACGCGAAATCCCCAATTTCAAAGGCCCTTTCCTATTGGCTGCCACGGCGTCCAATCAGCGTGCTACGTCAGCTGACCGGTAATGCTTTCAGGTGTGTTACCTTATATTATACACATTCACGCGTTTATTTTCCATGCTTTCAAACTAATTCCTCATTATGGATATGAAAATTTTCTCCCTGTCCACATTTATTCCACTCCTGCTCCTCTCCAGTGCCTTAGGTCGGGTTGTGACGCGATCGCCTACGGACACACTTCAAGCGGAAATATCCGTGATCGAAGAGCAGGCGTTGGCGTCTGTGGGAGAAAACCTTAATTTAATTACCCGACAGGCACTCGAACGAGCCGGAATGCAGTGGGAAAATCTACGACCAACCGGCTTCACCCTCCTAGAGGATAACACCCACTTCAGGATTTGCCCCAGCAGTACGCTGAACACCTCGTTCCTCTGCCTCAAGAGTCGACTGGATAGAGAACGGCTCTGTCCAACAGAGAAGATCAGTTCCTCCGTAGTTGAGGGTCCCTCGGCGTCAAGCAAACCCTTCGACCAAGCCTCCCTCCTCTCCCAACAGGCAACTTCCCGCGAGTGTACCATGACTCTGATTCTGATGGTCGACTTCCTGAACACCTTCGAAGAGACCCAACAACAACGCATTTTAAGCATTACAGTTCGCGTCCTTGATATCAACGATCACACCCCCTCTTGGTCCATTCAAAACTACGATGGAGGGTTTCGTCATCACGGTGACCCAGATGGTAGACCTTTCGTCGGTGGTATTCCTGTGCTGAACCTGCGCGTTCGAGAGCACATGAAACCGGGATCAAAGATGGAATTGCCACAAGCGGTGGACCCAGATGCCTATCCAGAAAACACTACCGTGGCATATGGAATTGCGTCGGAGTCCGGCGAAGGAGTCTTTTCTTTGGAATGGACGGGCAAAGCCAAGCAGTCAACTGCGTTTTCAACGGGGGCATCCGTCCAGGACAAACTCTGGCTCATTGTGAACGAGGAGTTGGATCGCGACGTGCAGAAGTCGCATCGCGTGAAGATTTTCGCTGTTGATGGCGGCGCCCACCAGCCAAAAACCGGCTACCTCTTGCTTAACATCACAGTGGAAGATGTTAATAATCACCCACCGCAATTTGAAAAACGCTCAGATCTCATATGGGTACTAGAACATAGCCCGATCGGCGTAGTTATCTATCGGCTCAGAGCGACGGACAAAGACGATTCTGACTTCGACAAGCTTGTCTTCAGTATGTCCTCTTCTGCGCCTGCCTCAATTAGGAATCTCTTCTCGGTGGATTCACGAACAGGTGAAATTCGGCTTCAAGGCGACCTCGATTACGAGAAGGAGACCTCCTACAATATTCCCGTCAGCGTCAGCGACGGTCTCTGGTTCGATGAATCCTCGATTACCGTCGCCATACTGAACATCAACGATCACCCTCCAGAAATAACGCTTCATTCTCATCTGGCGATGTCTCCAAACTTTCCCTCCTTCCTGGACACACATCACCGCATGTCGGGATCCCAAATGACCATCGAAGTCATGGAAAATGGTCCATCGGATCAGCTGATTGCCACCTTTACTGTTGCGGATCTCGATGACGCAGCGGAGGATAGGTTTTTGCACACGAATTCACCGCTCCGAGAGTCGTTCCTCCAAGCCAATGGCATCACACTCGAACAGGCCAACGAACGAATGCTACAATCGGCCCGATGCAAGGTCAACTACGATTTCATGGAAGTTGGGTTGATTAGTAAAGACAGTCGGTCGTCCAAGGCGCGCTTTCAGGTGAGACTTGCGAACAAGGCGCTGGATCGGGAGACCGCCACAAAGCATCTGGTTCGAATTGAGTGCTGGGACCAGGCGAATCGATTTGGAAAGCAATTTCTGGCCCAGAACAACATGGCCGGCTATCGCAGCTCCCTTGCTCGGTCCGCCAGCGTTGTTTTCACTCTCATCGTGCTGGACGAAAACGACTCGACGCCACAGTTTGTCGTTCCGAGCACAGGAAGCATAGCCGAGGGGCAACCGGCTGGGACCACGATTTTGCAGGTCGCTGCCAAAGACGCCGATGACCCCTACTCCCTGAATGGCCAGCTGGGACTGCGTTATAAAATCGTCAGCAGTCCCGAGGTCATCTTTGTCACCAAGACAAACAACGGATCCTCTCAACTGGCTGATCGTGACCCCGCGACTTGGTTCACCCTCGAACCCCGAACTGGCGAACTCAGATCAGCCGTAATGTTTGATCGGGAGGTCATAGCGAGTGTCAACGTGACGATAGAGGTCACCGATGGTGGAGATTTCAACTTGTCGTCGTCACGTGTAGTGAAGCACAACAGCGCCTATATCACCATCCAGGTAAACATCTCTGATGTCAATGACTGCCAGCCCATTTTTGACAAACTGGTGTATCAGCTAAACATCACTGAAGGGGCCACACCTCCGCTTCTGGTAGGCAGCGTTCATGCAGAGGACTGCGACGTAGAAGACAACAACAGGCGTCTACACTACTGGCTTCAACAACCGTCGAAAGCGTCGTCTGCCGGTCGCTGGTTCACGGTTTCAAGGACAGGGGAACTCTACCTCGGAGCTAAAGGTGGCAGCGAGCGACTTCATGGCATCAGACCGCTGGATCGGGAACGCGAAGAGGTGATTATGTTTGAGGTGTTTGCAAGGGACCACGGACAGCCGCCGTTGACAGGATCAGCGCAGATTATCATACGACTGGAGGACGTTAATGACAATTCGCCCGTCTGGCAATTCCCGAAACCCCTCGATCGGTTCCTCAACGTCTCGCTGGAAGCCGCAGTCGGACAGCGCATTGCTCAGGTGAGTTTTATTTGCTCCAAATTAGGGATTAAATCTCAGCTGAAAACGCTTTATTGCCTCGAGGTTTGGTTGGCTGGCTGGGCTGGCAGGCTAGAGAGAACGGCGAACATTGTGATTATGATCAGCCATGCGAGAATTGTTCATCTGAGCAAAGATTCGCGTTTATATGACTATCAATCACGCCGTCGACGTTTGTCTGCAAGCTCCCGCATGAAATTGGGATTGAGAACCTGAAACCGGGATGAATGGTTGTACCGCACCTTCGAGGCATTGATAGGTTTTTCGAGACATCGAAAATGACGATTTTTGGTATCTTAAATGAATTCGCTTTTAAATAGACCGGGATATTCATTTAGTTTGAAAAATATCCTTGCCATCTTGGCGTTCCAGAAAAAGGGGGAAAAGCACATTTTTGTAAAATCCCGACGAGCATGAGTTTGCCCCGTTTTGTTTGAACACACAGTGGCGTTCGGGGGCCGCGAGGTGTGGCACTCTGCCGACCGCGTTGCCTTCTTACGAACCCTCGGCCCCTCCGAGCAACCTTTTTTCCCCTCCAGCAACAAAAAGCCCTTGGGGCGGTGAACAAGCGACATGCAAAGTTTAATTAAAAACGGGCAAACGAGTAGGTTACATGTAGGTTGCACACACTCACGACAACCTGCACCACATAAAACGGCGCGCAAACCCACGACTATTTAGTTAATGAGTCGGAGGGTATGTGCCTGAGGATAATGGTGCCCGACTGACCCGAAGCGAAGTGACGTCTTCCTGGTGGTCCCTGGTTCAAATCCCCACACAATTGTTTGGACATTCGTTAAACGCCAATTTCTCAAAATCACACAACTCGTTCGTATCATTAAGGTATCAGGACAACTAGGGAATAAGAAGAAGTAGTAGTGTCAGCGGTTGTAATGGCATGATTATTCGGCATATTTGATGACAGAAAACATGGTCTCTTTCGTCCGAACGGCGTTGGCGAGCACTCATTGAACATCTGGACAGAATAAAATGATGTTATTTTAATAGCTGGCTTAGTCAGTGATAACAGCTGTGATTGGGCGGTAAACCGCTCTTTTTATCAATAGGACGCATGTTTTTCAGTAGATTTTCGAAAGAAATGGAACCCTAACCCAATTTTATTTGCTCAGTATCCTCTGTTATCCAGTGGCCAGCAAACAAGTTTAAAAACCACAAACCACGTTGGGGGCTGCAGGACATTGGTGGATTCGATTAATTTGGGGCATTTTTTAAAACACTACAAAACTGTGGAATATGCTTCCCTGGCGTTTTGTAGAAATTCTATGTGACCTCTGGAAACCACGTGATGGCGATAAATGAGCACGTCATTCGAGGGATTCGTTTGCTTTCGTTTCGTTAAAACGAATCCAATATTGAATCCAGATCGGCCTCATTTATTTTAATTTCCGATAATAAATAAAGTTCGCCAAATAATTTCACCATTTCCACGTGTTGAACGTTTGCGCGTTTTCGCCGCATCATGCAATGTGGATGGATCTTGAAATCGCGTTTGAAAGCGCAATACGTGAGATAATATTTGAATTATGCGCGCACGATGTTTTTTTCAAGTTAGCACATCGTAAACACGCCAGTGAGACGCCCGAGTTGGCAGCCCTCGTTTTGCACCCTCAACGGCTCGAAGGGGGTTTGCGGAACCCAGATTGTGTTTATTCAGGTGATGTTGGTTCGCCGACTGTCCGCGTAATTGGGCCAATCAAATTGCAAACACCACCCCCATTTCGACAGATACACGTCACTCCCTTTGTCCCACGTTACGGACTTCAATTTGACACCAAAACTAGACCTCATTGCATGGTATCACAGCTTTTCTTATTGTTTGTCAAATTTTAGCCGAATCGCATCATCCAATCGTGTCAAAATATCCACTGATTTGTCCTCATTTTCTTGTTGTCGGTAGAACATTAGCGTTCCCGGACTTCTTCGGCTTCTAAATTGGTAAACCCAGTCAGTATTAATATGGTCCTGTTCTTTATACAGTGGCTTCATTTCCGGTATCCTATAAATGGATTTCTATCACACACTATAACGTATATTGTCACAAAATTGGCGGTTTGAACCATGTTTGGATGCGCCGTGTTTCATGCGAAACTAATAGAGCCATTGCCCTTCACCGCACAGGGTTTAAAGGATTTTTATTCGCGTGCAGCGAAGAAACTGCTCTGATGGCGCACTTGATGTATTCTCAAAAAGGAGGCTTCCTCGTCTCCCGTTAAAGAGTGCGACGCGAGGAAATTTTACTAATGTTCGGCACGCGGCATGAATATGGCCTTTTAATGGCCGCCATTTTGCGTTTGTGCACGAGTATATTTCTCTTTCGGAGTCATATCTGCCTTTCTGGCAATTTCACTCCATTTTTATATTTGTTTAAAAAAATCGCGAATCGAGGAGGATAAGTATCGCCACTTTCGTTGAAAAATATTAAAACGCAAGAATAGGCGCAAAGAGTCGAGTATATGAAGCTTAGGGGAGACAGCCTCCTGTTCTATACCCTGTCCTCTGGTCAGGTCAGCAAAATTAAGAGGCGCACATGGCAGCCTGGTGACGGCGGAAACCGGCTTCCGCATCATCGTCCAGATTCCAACCAGCCCGAGTTCCCGTGTGACCACGCTGTGCTGATGCTGTGTTGCACTTCCACTTCATCTTGAGGAAACACCGGCTACACGACCTGTAAAATTGAAACTTGCTTGCAGACCGCTCATCCCCTGGCAGGAGAATGCGGCACAACAAAGCAGTCGGCACGCCTTCTGTTTGTCGATACATTTGGGTTCTGGGAGTCTTTAAAAATCAAGTTTCTTTTT
Organism: Proteocephalus fallax; assembly: GCA_028672205.1. Lineage (NCBI taxonomy): Eukaryota > Metazoa > Platyhelminthes > Cestoda > Proteocephalidea > Proteocephalidae > Proteocephalus > Proteocephalus fallax. Next base: position 342,338 of record JAPUBX010001280.1, on the reverse strand, counting down.
CAAATTCAAATTAACACCCATTCTAAATAAAAAGTAATGATCGGTATTTTTTATGTATATAGTAGAGGATAAACTATTTATTTATAATAAATGATGCATCGCAATTTTTTCCGCGTGCACGCATTTAGGTGTAGATTATTTTGGTGTACAATCGCTGCTGTGAGGAAAACCATTAAAGAATATCAAAATTTATAAATTGAGGGGTGTTCAAAGCAATCTGCAATCATCATCTGGCGAATTTTACTTAAGGATTTGCCTCTTAAGCCCAACGATCATCTACAACGTCGAAAATTCGTTAATTTCATCAAAGGAATCGACGACTGTAGGCTTGCACGCAGGAGAAATTCGCAAACAAACACTGTACACTTCAATAACCAAATGATGATATTACATTCAAAGTGGGTGTTTAATTTGAATTTGAAAAATACCCTCGAACTTGAAAGTCTCTATATGTTTCCCAAGAAAATCTCGTCGACAAATGGGTAACGAAATCTACGCTGAAGGTTCCCACGCATAATCATCACGATAATCAACAATCTTCGGGTACAGTGATGTCACCTTGATGCAAACCCACCCCCCCTCCCGCTCCAAACGATTTCAGCAACCTATCTAGTAGCTTCAGGTGGCTGTTTCGTTTAACAAATGGTTTTTTTGTGTTGTATTTAAAAAAATAACTGTGCTATTTCACCACTTCGACGCACGAAAGTCTATCTCATTCAGTCTTGTGGTTGCCAGTTATCCGTAACCACTGGCGATTCACCGGAGCAAAGATTTCCTAAACAACTAGGTTCACGGAGGAACAGGCGGTTCTTGTGTCTGATTTGAGGTGGATGGTTTTAGCCAGCTTTCACCTCATCGACTCCGATTCACTTGTTTGTCCCCCCACACCTGATTAATTAGCCCGTCATCTCAAGACCTGTCTTCGTTAGTTGAATTAATCAACGACCGAGTGAGCATTTCAATTTAATTGAAACTACGTTTTCCCTCCTCCTTGTAGGGTCATTAAAATAGTTTTTTTGTGTTTTAGCCCTTAAATATTGTCCCATTTGTGCGCCTTAGTAACTGCAAGTAATGAAAGATGAGTGTACGCCAAGCAAGGAGTGTGAATACTGATGTCTCTTTCAAGAAGATGGGGCCATCTTTAAAAGTGCCCTTATGGATGAATGTAATAATACACGTAATGTAAAACGACCTAAAAGACAAAAATACTTCTCTTAAATAAATAACTCGTTCGCTTTGCGTATCTCTTCGTGTGACGCTTTTAGCTCTCCGCGTTTTGAAAGGAAACGCAAATCGGTTTTCACAGAGAAGCGAACACTCGTCGCGTGCCCTTTTATTAATGGATTTCGGAAACAGGGGGTAGGTATGATGGAATTTCCCACAAGGCCGCGGGACTGCTCGTGGCTGCATTGTAGTTTGTGCAAAAGTCGTCAATCATCGTAGTCACCTACTTCGGCGTCAGTTTTCCGACCTTGAGTTTGTCGACTTAAAATTTGATGTTAAAAGTGGACCGAAATACCACGTTCGGAGGCTTTGTGTGGGCTGCAAGGACTTCTCTGACTAAGACGTGGCTGGGCAGTTGAAATGGGGGCGGTCTTGTTTGAAAAATACTCCAGTCGTAGTTGTAGGGTAGCCCTGTTTCGTCTGCCTTCGTTAACAGGGGTAAAATCTCCCGCAACCAATCAAAAACGGTAAATTCAAAGACAGTCTGGCAAATTGCTGTCAATAAGAGAGTCGATTTTCCACTGTATTTTTTTCAAAAGAACGCCACAAAATGCTCTCGTACTCTCTCCTACTTTCGGTGTTTTCTGATATTGGACGTTGTTGTTGAATTCAACTAATATCGTACTCCCAGTTTTGGTTCAGACAATATGGTGGTTATAACGCGGTCTTTCATAAGGCAGCGACTGACTCGTAAATAGAATAATTATCGCCGGCGGAACCAATAAACCTTGAGACAAAAGTAGATGAACCGACATAACTGCCCGACCAAGACAAAATAGTGGATGTAATTAAATGGATTTAAAAAACCTAATAATTACTTTTTACTGTGTTTGGAGCTATTTTTCATCCTTTCCTGTCCCTTTCTCTCTAAGAGCGAGAGAATGGCGGAAGTCCGAAGGATTAGCAGAGAAGCTCCAGGCTCTCCGTTCGACGCTGCATTGGTGACCGAAATAGACAGATAAATCGATCGCAGATTGGACGAAACGCACGTATGTTTCATCGCTCACCGACATAAAGCCACGCTTAAACAGCTATTCAACAGGTTCTCTGGATTAACTAGACAGTCTAAATGACTACGGAGAAGACAATTGCGTAGTGGACGCAACTATATCGACCAGCAGCACTTCTGTTGCATATTCATGGACGTTTTAAATTACAATCCAAAAAAACTTAACTGGACCAAAACGGTCTGGATCGGTAGCCCTTTTGCGTTTTTAATAAGCCTTATAATGTGACTTGGGCCAGGCCCGTGGCTTTTAGTGGCCGCTGTCACACCGTGTGATTTGGTCACGCAATCGCAGGTATCACGCCGGTCGGCAGCTTCCGCGGCGCCAGCCGCAGACCATATTGGGGGGGGCTGGGGGAACGGGTGGGAGCAACTTCCCCTGCTCCAAATTTCCGCTAAAATTCGACCACCCCTCTCCCCCACGCAGCATTCACTTATTATTTCGGGAAATGATAAATACGAACTGGCTCGGTGGCTTTAAATCGAATTTGGCGTATTTATACCCACGCTAATTTGTGGGGTGAAAAGAGGGAGTTTGGATACTCTTGGGGCTGTTGGGAATGTATTGCGTGGTGGGGCGCATTCCTGAAGAATGCATTCGGCTTTAAGGTGCAAATGAATCCCCTTCTCTAATTCAATTGTAATTGTTTTATTGGAGCTATAAGGAGGCAAACGTTCACATTTAGTGTTTGCCTCAAATAAAACGGTTTCCGGGTATTTATGCGAGGGGAATACTTTACATTGAATAGGAGACAGTCGTTTGTGTTTCAGACTGTTATTCCTTCCCTTATCGACGTTCTTTTTTACCTCTTTTTCAATGAGGTTTGGCAATTTATAAGGAAAAACCGTGACGAATCCACCGACGGTGAAATGGCGGTAAAATTGTTTGACAAAACCCGTAATGTCGGCCACATTAACGCAGACGTTTGGCTTGACACTGTACTCCCCTCCCGCCGACTTTGTTATTGTAGAATTTTCTTTGTCAAAGTACTTCTTTCCAAGACTCTTTCCGCGTAAAAAGAAACACATAAAATCAATAATGCGGAGGATAAGTGGGTCTTTAAGGGGGGAATTGCGATAAGATGTTCATTGGATTGTTTTTAAAAGACGGGTCCAATCAAAACTTAATAACGAAGATAATTTTCTGCTTTTGGCGGGAAGAGTCCCCAAGAGCGACCCATCGTTCCTATGGACGAAAGCAGCAGTAGCAGCATCAGTGTGGCTCTCCCCAAACGTGCCCATTTCCATCTGGTGCTCTCTGTTTCAATTCCTTCTCGGTATGGAAACTTTTTGTTTGTTTTACTCCATGCGCGCTGCGGAAAGTAGCGAAAGATAAGGTGAATAACGTTACTGGTGATGCTGCAAAAAGAGGCATACATTTAGCGGTCACGCGTGAGTTGGTTGTAGTCGAAGCGGACCGTGACCGGGCCATAAAATTACACCACCCTCACCCTCCAAAAACCGTGTTTCCGCACCAATTTGATAACTGGATGGGTTTACAGGAGTGGATAGTCGCAAAAAGTCTCAAAACGATACCAACTACTGCCACTGCGGACGACTATTTTAATTGGGCAGTCTACGGGCTGTCTGTGGCATTCGTTAAACGACCCCCGAGGGTCGTTTCCAATAACACCGCCCGTCATCAAAACATTATGTGTCTTTCTTGCTCCAATAGGCTTCGTCGTTTCCACTTGCGTTTCTGGGCATTTAGCCCGTTGGCAGTCACCCCTGCGACGGCTTATTAACCGACAACAAAGGTGATCACTCAAACGCAGCCCAAATGGTCATTTTTATTATCGCCATCGCCATTATCTTTCCTGGTATTTACTAAAAGCGACTAAACACTTTGTTCTTCAGCGCCAACAGAACGCAACGGCCATGATAGCCCCCCTCCCTCCCTGACCAACCCTCCCCTTTCTAACCCCACCCCCCCACCGGCCGGCGCGGGCCCCACCAAGGCAACTCGAGTCCCCAAAACGATAAGGAACAATGTGCCCTACCAGCCTCATGCAGCGCGCAGGTGCGGCGGTCTTGGGGGGTGGGGGGCGGAGAAGGAAGGGGGGGTAGGGCACGCAGACGCACCGACACGCAAGCAGTTGCAATCTGATAAGGGGTTGTTTGGGTGGGTTAGAGCGGGAAGGGTGGGGTATGGGTGGGTTAGTTGGCAGGGGGTTGCTCTCATCTGCAAAGGTCTGCCGCCGCCTATTTCTATGGAAAAGATACCTTATGTCGGCAGTACCTTCACCGGCGTCACCATGACTGCAGGGGATAAAATTGTACTTACGAAGAGCGCGTTATGTGTGGGCATGTGTTCTTCTGTATGTATGCGTTTGTATGTGTGGAGACTAAGCTCTAAGGAAAGTGTTGACGTGCTGCAGCAGCTTCGATACGCATATTTGACACTTCAACTATTTTGATAACGCACAGGGTAGTCACCTCTAACTCCTCTTCGCCATAGGGAGGCTGGATACGAGAAGGTCTATGCGTGACATATCGTGCTGCGAAGGTTTCGCGCGCATTCCGAGTGCTTCTTCTTCGTTTTTGAGTTTGCACGCTATCAAATAACTGGGGGGCCGCTTCAATTTTACGAATTGCACTTCCACCACGGCTAACCCACTCATTCTACCCCCCCGCCCCTCTTTTCAGCATTAATTAATTAATTCGAGACCAGAAGGGTCTGCATTATGCATAATCGACCCACCACCACCAAAGCCGCAGGGGAAACATCGGAGCAAAATTTTACTTCCGTAAATTTACCAGGATACAAAGTATTAGAGTCCGCGGTCGCGATGCAATTGCCCAGATTGAAAGGTGGGAATCATTTACTGCGCGGTCGGGCGGGGATTCGCCGTCCATTAACAACCCGCTCGCCGTTCCTGGTAATATGTTTCTCTCTGTTCACCAGGAAAATGATTGGTTAGTTGCTTGACTGTTCCAGCAGACACCCATCACGCTGAATACCGATTACCAGTGGTTCGCAGATGATGTGGATAATGTGATCTAGACTACTAACATTTGAGCCCCCTCTGTTTAATTGTGCAATGAAATGACTTTGCAACAGTAACGTCGTGGCCCAAAAGCCCAGAAGGGGCAGCGGGGTTGGTTGTAGCATTTTGTGTCCGGGTACCCCCGAGGGATTTAACACGGAGAAAAACAAATGAGCTATGTAGCGATATTTCGACAAGTAACGAGACTATGGCGTGTAATAGCCGACTCTGGGGGCTAGGTCATCTGGGTACAACTCATAAGTAAATAATGAACGATGGAAGATATATTTTTAATTGGTTTAGAAAGGCAGGGTGTGTTCTATTGGGAGTCCTGGATAATTGCATTACGAGAAATGGTCGCCATTGTGCGTTGGCTGAATTCTATTTTTTTCAGGGTTAAATTTGTGTTCTTTCGTTGAGACGACAATATTTCACGCCTGTTTTAATCTGTCACTTTTCGCGATAAGCCGAAAATATCCTTGGCGTGTGTGATGTCGACAACAAACTGTCAGATAGTCCGAAGGTTATCCGATCTGAAATTCCATTTGTCACAAGTAATGCTGTCTCGGCACTTTCAGAGGTTGCAACTAAACTTTGACAGTCTAACCTTGGGTCCCCATGAGCAATTAGTTTAAAAACCGACGTATTCAAAAAGAACGAGATCATTTTCACAAACTCACCGTCGCAATTTCTCCTTTTACTAGAGGATGAGCCGGCTTTGTGGATGAGGTTGCAACATAAATGAAATGTTTACGTGAAAACATTGGAATACAAGATTCAGGCCACCCGGCTTTTGAGTGGGTGGGTGGGCGGGGGTCACCTCTGGGCTTTGGCCAATCAAATGCGTTCTGAAAAACAGAAATTGCGTGCGCAAGCTGATTATACGTTACCTTAAATTCGACTGAAGCGAAGATCAATCGAATAAACAACCGCGTCGGTATGGTGTAATACTGCCTAAAGACGCCAAAACAAACACCCGTTAAACGACTAAATGGTCTACTGAGAGTACAGAATGCCACATTCTTTTTTTTATACGCTCATTTATTTCAATTTGAAAGCAAAACAGACAACTTGAGGTCGATTAAGGCCATCCGTTTAAATGTTTAAATTTCGAGAGAGTCAATTATACGAATTTCAAAGAGAAACAATAGTTCACAGAACCAAGGTAAAATCCCAGGTTTCGCTACACCATCTGCTCGTTCCTCAGGCTAAATCGGCTTTTCCATTCAGATCTTCGTCCAAGGGATCAAAATATCCTATCCATTACTTGCTCAATAATACATGTACTGTTGGATGTATTTGAAGGTCACAATTGATCACAAAGAACCCAAAGGTATAATGTTCATCCTTTGCGTTTTTATCCAGCTAAGTGCGACAGACAATGACGAAGGTCCACGTGGCCGCGTGACCTATCACATCGTCAGCGGCAACGACGAAGGCCACTTCGAGCTAGACGAACAAAGTGGCTGTCTCTACATCGTCAAGTCCTTCATCACCCCTCCTCCATCATCCCCAGCCTCTATCGGCGGTCCCAACGCCACCTCCTTCTACGAGAGCCGTCTACGCATCCTCGCCCTCAAGACCTTCCGACTGTACCTGCAAGCATCAGACCAAGGAGATCCGCCGCGACAGACAACCGGTGTCCTTGATATCCGCCTTTCAGGACCTCCGAAACTGACAAATTCCCAGCACACTTCATCCCCCCCCACCTCATTATCTTCTATCAACCGTGGACAATCTTCTCTCCCAACACATTCCCATCCTAGCCAATATCTAGGATCCCCCGTTGAACATAGACAGCCTCCCCCACCTCAGGGAAAACACCGCGATGTCCAGGATGGAGCCGATGGTTTCGTGTCGTCAGAATCGCTCGTCGTTATTGCCGTCATGGTTGCTGCTGTCGCGGCGCTGTTATTCATCGTGGTGTTGCTGGCGGTAGTCTGTCTCCGAAAACGAATGCTACTGAACGCTGGGGTTAATCAGAGTGGAGCTGCCTGGGGTCGTGGGAGGATGCCACGGGACGCTGGGAAACCAAAGACCGAGTTTGAATTGCTCTCGGAGGATAAACACGATGGAGGCAAGTACTACATGACCGGTTCTTCGTCTCAACAACCGCAGTCTCCATCGCAACAGAACGTGGCCGGATCGTTGTCCGCTCAGTTTCTAGATTCCACTTCAACTTACGTCACGGTCACTAGGAACAGTCTGAGAGGGAACAATGATCAGAGGGAGATCATATCGATCCCAAGTGGTGAGCTCCTTTTTCAATAGAATATACAAAATGATACATAAAAACCATGCTCCCATCTGTCATTCATCCATCGGACTAACGCTGTTTTCAGCAGGTTTCCATTTTATTTAGATAATCCAACTGAACAGTAATTTACCTAATAAATGCATAAATTATCCAAGGGGCGACTTCAAATGCTCCGAAATTAAATAGTAAATCGATTAATAGTTAGTCCGGTTAATTGTTTTTAGTCATCGCTGAAAAAATCAATATTCAACACTGGAAATGTTAAGTGGTAAGATTTTCACTTGAGGCCGATTCCAAGTCTCGAAACAGGAATTTGGATACATTTATAATTAAATCCAGGTCCTGTATTTGTTCAAAAACAAGATGTTCATCACAATGTCCAACATATATCCCCGCCTGAATTCTTACTTATGAAAGTTGAAAGTCAAAACTTTATTGTTGCGACAGGTTGTTATGTATAATGTTTGCAATTTTTAATTTTTTACGTCAGCTTTACGTCAAATTTAAGTCGTTTTGACATGATGACAGTTTTCAGCACTAATAAATATTGGTCTAATGGCAAATGTTGTCATATTTAGTCTCATAAATACTGTTACTGGTCCTTGTCTGACATCATACAATCCCTCCACCACGTAAATCGCAGTAATGTCGTATTCTTCTTGAATCCAAGTTATTGAACAATTTTTATAGGCATTATGACAGTGGAATTAAATGATCCCAAATTTTCTCATGCTGACGCGTTGGATCATGGTCTCAGTTTACGTGGTGTCTCATATTACACATATGTTCGCCGATTTGGGTTCGGGAACAAGCAAACGAAAAAAAGGTTTCTTTACTTTTAGACCAAACAGAGACTAAATGCTCACTTTCTGAACATAATGAAGGACGTTTATCTTCAGTGTGAAATCTTTCTTTTAAATACATTTAGTTAAATTAAAATTCAACGTTCCGAGTTAATCAAGTATTCCCAGGTACATTTTCGACCAATTGTTCGGACTATGTATGAATCGTATAATAATACATTCTGGCATAGGCATGAATAGATATATTAATTTTACAATATTAAACAAACCGGAATGTTCCACTCCAAAATGCTAGCTCAAGATGAACGTGGATTAAATTCATTCGTTTCAAGAATCTGGGGTTACCTTAACCATTCCTTTGTTCGTCATACATCGGAATACAAGCATTGGTGTCAACACCCCACTGTGGAATTTAAACGAATTCAGTCCATTTAAAACGTCTCCCGGATTGTATTTTGCATTATTTACAATCATTTAAGGTCATTATTCATTTCGTACTATTAGAGAGACGCTAAGCGCACATTAAAGAATGTTGGGTGGTATATTTATTCTATCCTACCACCAGGATAGCTCGTGCTGCCTTGCAGGACGCACTTCATTGGTCGATGGCTAGAGGTGCCTCCTTTCAATCAAAATCCGGGTGATATTTTTTTATATTCCGAAGACTTCCTGTTGCAACATCATTAATGAAGACGGCTCATCCCCTAATGGGAGATCGAATTACGATGGCGAATTTTGAAAACTATCATTCATTGTTGGATACGTTTGTTTATAAACTAATTGCTGTACTTTTGAGGTCATAGGGACCCAATTTCGAAAATTTCCAGGGGTAGAATCGCTCGAATTTATTTAATGAATCCAATGCATTATTTAATGCCTTACGTTGGGTAAACGGAATTTCAGATCCGCACAAACTAATGATTGTGCAACTGCACCCTGCTAAATAGCCGAAAGGGCGTAAATTATCCGCATTTTTTTATTTGGACAGAAAATGTTTGCTCTTAAATAAACGAATGCTACCATAAGCCCAAGATAGATGACCGGGCATAGTGAACCAGCATGTTGAGCGTTTAAACCCCCCCCCCCCCCGATAACTGCCTGATGGGACTTTATTAACAAAAAAGGTGAATTTTGGAAAAGAACAAAAAACACATGTCTCTCATTTAATTACCACTTGGTCCTCTCCAGAAAAATTTAATTTAAAATAAATTATGTTCTACACAGGCAGTAAAATGTTCCTAGCTGGGAAGGAAGCACTTAAGGAATGGTTGGGAAAATATTAGCCAAATTGTGCGCTAAAACTAAACACCACCGTTGGGGACGAGATTTTGTAATGAATGGCTTAGTTCAATTATGGTTTATCTTTTGCCACATATTTATCCATTGGCATTCATATTTTAGTCTTCATTAAAATGAATCTCCCCAAGGGCTTCAATGCTCATTTATCCGTTATAAGATGGGATGCGCATTCGTCGTAAGTTGATTCACATGAAGGGAGAGAGAGAGGGTGAGTTAGTGCAGGTTTGATTTTGGACAAGCCTCAACTGCAAATTCGGTTTCTGTATAGAATATACCATAAAAGTGGAATTTCCCGCAAACCTTCTCCGCGTCGTTTGTTTCGTCGATATCCACACCCTCCCACCCGCCTCTTCCATCGTAAAACCCCAAATTCATGAAAAATGGATGTATTCTGCCCCTGATGCTGCGTTGTAGAGAGAGAGAGAGAGATTCGTGTTTTATTGGTCTTCCGAAAAGACCTCCTGTCCTCCATAAAGATCTCTTAGCCGAGTTGATCCGGGAATTATTAATCAGGCAACACCCCGACCACTATTTGACAGGTCATAAGTCGCCCCTAACCACCACTTCCAGCCATGGCTCTTACGCAATCACCCGATTGCAGAATATCGGCTATTATTAGCATAAAGTAACAGTTGTTAATCATAGAGGATCCTGTGGATGCAGTCTTTGGTAAATTCCATAGTTGTTTTAAGGGACATTGAGTGAGCTCATATCGCACCAAGACTGTCCTAGTGGATGCTTGTGCCGTTCCCCTTGTTTTTTAAAAAATAATTATGTGTTAATAATAATATTGGCTTTATTAAAGACAAGAAGACCAACATTTTCAGAATTATAATTTACAACAAACAAAATGAAATAAAGCGGGGTAAATTTATGGTGTGTTATCAATTATGCACCCATATTTAGTTTCAAGTAAACAGGTTAAGCATTGACTTGGAAACGGTTTTCCTAGCATCTGTTACCCTTTCTCTGATTTTTTTTCGATCATCGTGACCTGCATAACACGATTTTCACTTGTAGTACGAATTCTAATCGACATTTTAACGACGCAAATATAAATTTATGGGAGTGTGGTAGTCTCAAAGCAGCGTAATCGACGCTTATTTTTTCGGATCTCTAATAAAATTCCCTTTTTAGTTAAGGAAATAGTGTATCTGATCAACTTGAAAGTTTTCATGGCGCCATTTTATAAAAGGTATTATGCGCTAAGCCTTTATTCCACAAGTCATGGCATGAGAGCATTGGGAAACCTATAGGATCATCACGAAAGTGTTCGATGAATCCGTCCAGTCGTGATCCAAATATAAAGATACTCGCATCCCAACCACAAGATTGCTGGTAGGGGACGCATTGAAGTGTTACTAAACTGAAAAATGCATCTTTGGTCATCAACATTCGGCGGTTCATCCTGATTGGTTGTCGTTGAGTTGATTTAAACAAAATATCGCATTCACCGTTGTTCTTTATTAATCGAGGCCACATTTGTTAGAGCCAATTCACTAGGTTTGTCGAAGTCAGAATTAATAGCTACATGAAGTTTCCGTCAATCTCTAGTCTGTTGTTCAAGCAGTGGTGAAGTGTTTTAATAATAATAAGGATGGGTTTCTTCTCATTAAGGTCACGAGGACCAAAACGTTAAGCATTAAAATTCGCAAAAAAATGATACAAGAAGTGGGGATAATACGTAGAAGATGTGGAATGCGTTCACAGGAATAAAAGAAATAACGGCGAGGTAAATTGGAAGAAAGGCAAATTAAATCTTCGGATTATATAACTTTTAGCAAACGCGGAAAGACGGCCATTTAAAGGCCTCATACATAAAGCTCGCCAAAAATACTTTGAGATGAGCTGCTTTCGATTGATTTCCATGAATTTACGAAACGTTTTGAAATCGCCTCCTGTTTTGAATATGCGGAACCAAATAGATAATCGAAAACTTATCGTTGTCGTTTTTTAATAATTATAATAAGATTTTTTACTTTGCAAAAAGAATTTCGGAATTGCAGCGATACCAAAATAGGTAAACGGTTTGCCCAATAGGCTGCGAACAACCGCACAATCCAATTAGCAAATCTCAGTAGTCACACGAGGTGGCGCCATTTTAAAATCTTCTTTGGCAGAGCGTCTATCTCCTCCCTCTGTCGGGCAAGGCTTTGTCTCACTTTAGGGGGTTCGCTGTTTACAAATGGGGGATTTTGTAGATTAAGTTTGGATGTTTTACAACTCCAACTGTCCATCTGTCTCCAACGCGCGGTTTTTGATGAACTGGGGGGTTTTGTGGTGGACAGGGTCGCCCCCATGGCCTTCTCCCCAACCAACTCCAGTTAAAACAACAAAAATAAAACGGTTTTTATCCGTTTTCAGAAGGTTGTTGCACGATTCAACTGCTGTCGGGAAAACTTTATTTACGGCGTAGAGCGAATTCGGTTTAAACCTTTCGCTTTGAGCACATGCTAGATTGGGGAACACCGAGGTTCTGGGGCAGACTTCGGGTTTTGTCGGCATTTCTTCTCCTGTGTCGCGGCTAACTCCCCCGAGAGGATGAACTGTCTGCATGAATGTCGCAAACCGTGGCAGTCTATACGCGGCGAACAGAGACAGCGAGGTCGGAGCAGATTGGCGTCCAGTTGCTCTGGCTCCAGCTGCGCACTCCGTAGATGCACTGCCAGCCAAGGCGTTTCATGTCGACTTTGGGGGTACCAGCTCACGTTTTTAGTTGACCGCCGCCAACCTTTGCAATGTGAAGGCGAGAGGCGCCGGTTTGAAAGGCCCGTCTCTGGCCGAACCACTGCAGCCGACGGCGTTGTAGAAGGGTTAACAGCTTCTCCGTGTTTACACAACGGGGTCTTATTCCGTCGTTGGAGAGATGATACAATCAGTAATCTTTAGAAGTTCGTCGTAGACACCAGTGATCGAATACTTCCAATCTCCTAGCGTCTTCGACGCACACTGGACATATTTCGAAGCCGTAGGTTAGGATTGTACTATGGAATTTTACCGACGGCACTCAATGATTACAGACGGGTTTTTGGAGATGGTGGGGCGAGGATTGTTGGGGTGGTGTTGTTGAAAGAGTTTCAGCGCGAATTTCGGTTGCGCCTTTCGTGGGTTCGTTCTGCGTTGTAATGAGACTAGTATCCGCAATACCTCGAAGAGTACAACTCATTAATTTGTGTTTGCGTAGATATTGAGAGACCCTCGTGGGTTTCAGGACACGTAGTTGGTGTGGTGTGGTGTGTTTGTGTAGTTCCAATTCATAAAGACGCGCTGGCCTTAAGAAATTGTTGGAAATTTGTTCGAGTTAAATAATCTCTAGCCATTATGCATTCACTCGATGTGGCTTAGTCATTGTTCCGACAGTTTCATTATGAATGAGAACTGCTCACTGGGGACCTAGCAGCTTCAAGATGGCGTTGGCTTCCAAAATAGCATTTTACGATAAACTGTTTACGATATTTGCTTAAGAACTTGAAGCCAGACTAGTTGGTGAGGCGCAATCTCCATGTGGCCTACTTGAATTAATAAAATCGGTGTAATGTCTCTTATTTAGGGCACGTACGGTTATTTTAACCTTGGATCGTGTAAAAACGAGGTTGTCCCACTGTCCTTTATGCTAAACGACGAAGGCAGTACTTTCCGTCCTTCATTTAGTACTGGAAATAGACAAGTATGCTGGTGACGGTTTTCGTGACTTTGATGTCATGTCATAGATCGTCAAGATCAAATGACAATCTGCCGACGCATGTTCCCAGGTTTTGAATAGAAAAGAAGAGTATTTATGGAGACAATAAGTGACCGTTATCCATCACCCAGGACCAATGAAGGATCATTCCCAACGGAGATTATCGTTAACACAAGCAAAATCGATCTGTGCTTGTTTAGTCTTGATCGCACAGTTCTGGCGAGGTTTATTTCGAAAAAACTGCAGTTTTCCTTTAGCGAAAAACTTTGAAATTGTCAAAACATTGCTCCGCCAAATTTCAGTCCATCGGTAGACTGTTAAACTGCTGCGTTCCAAAGTTTGTAAACCCCTTAAATACGACTGTTTCAATAATTCTGCGCATGTACTGTTCCAGACCTCGGCCCATTCTAACTCGAAACAGTGGATTCTATCCGCATGCTTTGGGTAAGATAGGCTTAGTAAAATCAAGGGCTGTTTTTCGCTTATACAATCCTCATTTAAGCCCAGCTTAACATCTTCCTGATGATTCGTTTGTAGGGGAAAGTATTCCAGGAAGGTTTTCTTCAATAATTTACCGGAATAATGCTATGAAATTACATTAATAATGACATTAACATTGTTGCGCGTTGGTCTAACGCTGGACGAACTAGAATAGGGGTGTGTGTTGGAGAGATCACTTAATATTCGAGATGCCAACGGTGAAATGGCGTCTTGGATGGAGTGCATGGATAAGTCACAAGAAAGCTAGATTATTTTAAAAAAAGCCTCCAAGGGGTTAAAGATCAGAACATTCGAGGTCAGCGACACACATCGGGGAACCGTTTGCTATTAGGCGAATGATACCACGAGGACCAAAAGCTTCAGCATTAATCTGTACAGCGGAGTATGAAGCGAAGAGACTGTCTGTTTTACGTCACTCCTGTCAGTGACATCGATAGGGGGGTGTGTGGCTCGGGAGATAATTCCTCCCGAGGATGTTTGCGCGTGGATGTGTCATGGTTTGCTGGTCCCCCAGCCTGGATGATTTGTTACAATAAATGCGGAATAAAATTTTTAAAGTTTCCGGAAAGGTAAATAAATTCCCGCGAAACATTTAGTCCAACCATCCCTCCACCAAGAGCCTCACACCCCTGGGCAAACAACGCAGTCGGCGTGGACAGGGTGATTTGTGTTTAAGTTAAACAATCGGACTGTGTAAACACATTATTGCGGCCACAAGAAGACCATTTGTCTTCCCACAGCGGCACGCTGGTGTGCCTTTTTTGTCATAGAATGCTGATGCTGTGGCAAATATTCCGTTATGCCTGCATCTGTCCTTGCTATGATCTCCCCGGGTACAATCGGTTACATAAAAAAGAGTTCCTCTTTCGACTCCACTTAGTCATACTACTGAAGGCCCCCCTAGGGGTTCAATTAATTTTTAGAACATCAAGCGACATTATTGTCGATTGTGCGCGATTCGGGAAGTCCATGATCTAGTGAAGCTTGAAGTCATTTAACGCTCGAGCAACCATCAAGCATGCTTTCGGCTATTTGAAGTGTTGGTATGGCGGGAATTTACGAGGGGCTTTTCGATTCACCTCGATTCACATCAAAGGGGAGAAATTCAAAACTTTAATCACACAGTTCTATCACCAGGGGCGGCTATCAGACTCTCGTTTAATAAACACATTTCCGCAATTTTATGAGGCTGGTTTCAATTTGATGGGCTCTCCCAGTGAAATGCAGTAGAAATGCAATTTTTTTTCCATGGGCGTCGGCAGTTTGAGGTAGGGAAACAAGACGGATTGGAGGAGCGAATTAATCATTTCAATTAACTTCAACTGAAGCGACCGATTCGCTCCTAGGACCCCGCAAACAAAGCTGGTTCCATGGATGTCGCCGTAACTAACTCTTTCACTAACAGAATCCACAGACACCCCGTCCAGTCGTGTTTACGGGTTGGCAGAAGGTGGGGACTGGAATGCTGATTTCTGGCAAAGTTTTGATATTTATCAATCTGAGACACGACTTCAGATCAGCGTAGATTACATTTGTTACTGTCTTCTTCTTCTTTTTCTTCTGATGCACAAAACGTAAAAAAAGTGTGTTAATCGCTGTTTCTATGGTGTCTGTCAAAAATGGTGAATTCTAGTAGGATTCCTTCATTTTGTTGCTTCGTTTGGCGGCTATCTTTTCCTATTAGAGGATTAACCGGCTTCAAGAAGATTCTGGGGACTATTTTTTAAACGCTGCGTCGTCACTAAAACGAGCGATGAGGGAGCCGGGAGTCGAACCCAGGTCCCTCATCAACCGAACGAGGATGCTGACCACCGCTACACCGAGCTGAAGTCGTGATCTACACAACCGTCAAACAAGAGCGTGATCTCAAAATAGACAGTGACCGTTTGACCTTGTCGAGTAACATTAGATGGGAAATCGGAATTTACGTTCCACATTTAAACGTTATTATTGTTGTTGGGATTACTAGAAAATTTTCATATTGATCCATCGTCTTCCATTCCTCATCCTCCACCTCGTCTTCCTCCGTCTGTCGATGAACGACCAGATAAGGACAGAACTCCCAAGTCAAAATCATCATCTTCACCTTGACAGCCGTCACAATCTTGATGGCGAGAGGGAATTAAGCTGGGTGTATTTGAAGACATAAATTTGGATTCAGAAACGTGGCTGTTGATTGCGTGTCTATTAGTGTTTCCGTTGGAGATAGGATATGACTACTGTCTGTTCTGTTATCAGTTAACAAGTCTGCTAAACTTTTGAGACTTCTGATAGGGCGTTAAAAGGTGGCGCGATGGTGCAGTGGTGGTCAGTTTTCTTTACTCACGCGCACCCGAGTTCAACTCCTAGGTCGGGCCATCACGGGTGCGATTGGGGACGCGGCCACCTGTCAACATATTCACGAAAATCGTCATGGCAACCAACCATGACGTCGGCTTATATTCTAGTAGGAGGATATCGGAGCATAACTTTGATTGGAATTAATTGGTCCGTTAAATGGTGGGCTGAAGTCAGCCCGGCGTTCTCGTCAGTTCTTCATCGTCATTCTCGAAACCAGCCTAGTTTCAAATGTTGAGGGGTCGTGATTGGAATACCGACATATGTTGGAAACAGGAGTCATGGTCTGAATTGTGCGATTTTTAAACATCTCTGCGACTCCGGTGTCAGTAGAGCGAACGCTTCTGGCCCTGTTTCGTGGGATGACGAGCAATTTGTAATGGCTTAAGATGAACACGTCGATTGTCATTAACCAAAAAGAATTCCACCAAAATCAATACATTTCTGGCTTCAATTGTTATCATAACCAGAAGAACGCCACCTGCTATCACCTTTTTTTCAAATAAAGCGCCTTAGACACCCAGAAACGACCTCCTTCATCTTGCAATCTTTTGATCATATAATCTCAGCATAATTGTTTCTAAAACGTTTTGTGAACACAGTGGCCTAGTGAACAATGCGGCATACTCACAGAAACAGATCGAACAGGAGGAGATTGCATTAGGTGTCTTTTAATTGTCATTATTTTAGGAGCTGCGTAACGAGCGGCTGCAACAATCGCATGATTAGTCTACACAGTAATAAGCTCCCCTTCCCAAAACGCAGACAGAATCAGAACCGTCAGACAGAATCCCAACCAGGAGGCGTGAGTGGCGGCGCGTGCACTCAACTGCCTTATAAGTCGAGTTGTGAGACAAAATGGCGTGGGTGATTTTACCGGTTTTTGTAAGATTCCTGCGATTGGGGGCATTCATATGTGGTGCCGTGGCTGCCAACACGTTTGAAGGTACGAGTAGTCGAGCTATTGGCCCCCAAAGCATTCATTTGTTTCGTTTCCAGATCTCGCGACGACATTTGGAATGCGGTCTCTGGACAATCTCAGCAACTTTCATCCCGACATGCTGGCCCCCTACCGCCTGGACAAAGATGGCGGCTCTTGTGGTCTTCTGCTCCACCAGGTACCCTCGACCCCAGGTACCCTCTTAAACTCGACCGAGGAGATCAACTCTGAGAAGAAAAAGAAGATAACGGCGAATCCGACAACCTCCACAACCTACACCCTGACTGGAAAGACACCCGTGCTTTGCAGTACACCGGGAGTGCATTTTGGCGCGAGGACACGTGAGTTGAATTGCACTCAATCACCCTCAAGCTAGCACAAAGTTTCATCCGAAAACAAGCGAATAGATTATAGGTTAAATTAACCGGATGCATTTCCTGGGAGTACACCGACCTAGTGATCACGGTCGTCGTTGCGAATCTACATTTCCAGCTCGACGATAGCGGACGTTTAGTTAAAAACCGAACAGTTAGGATATCTCAAAGTGTCCACAGCGGGGCTGATTGGGACGTTTACGAAGAAGACTTCACGCGTCCAGGCTTCCATGGGGTCAGCGCATGTCATGGGACGCTCGTTTATCGCCCCCTCCAGTGACTCGAGGTCGGAGCAATACAGGGGATGGTCCTCAACACATACTTGTTCTCTACTATCTTTATATAAGTAGCAAGTATTTCCCTTGGTTTATAGCCCAAACGATGCAGCGAAATGCCGCAGGACAAGGTGCTGCCTACGTGGCCCTCTCACCAACCGCCGTTTCCTACACCGCCGTAGACAGTGGTAGCCATGGAAATACACAAGAGCGTCTCATTTTGGAGGAAAAGGGTGCAGTCTCCTTGGAACAAAATCCAAATACAGGCTGTGGCGGTGATGGCAACGGTCCTTTGTTTATTGCACTTGCAAGGCATCCATCGGGCTTCGTGGGTTTCGGAACAGAGGCTGCGGGGATGACCTACACGTCGCTGAATTTCGCACCACCAGCTGGACAACAACAGGTTGCATCTGCGATAATCGCTGATGGCTCGGGGTCGCCAAACCAAGAGTCGAGTTTTGTGTAAATGGAGGTTCATCACACTCAATTCCATGACAGCAGGTGTCTCTTTGTAAAAAGTTGCTGGCATTAAAAAACGATCTTTGTGAAATTAATGGATGGTTGGCATTTTAAAGATTGAAGGGGGTGGAAACTGTAGATGTCACGCCGTTTCCGAATCGAAGTCAGTCCCTGGTCACATAATCAATAATAGATTTCATAATTTAACCAAAATATTTAATGCTGAAAAATTTAGTATTATGCCTAAACTGGCTTTTTAGATATTTTTAATGCAACGCACCAAAAATTGGTGCAGTAATAATTTCGACTGAGTGCCTAGGCGATCCGAATTCTTGTTTCCCCAGTTGCGACGTCAAGAAAATTGGATTTTGGGATTTGAATATTTATTACCATCGATTTTCCTATCTAAACACCCCTCATTTGCCTATGGTCTACTTGTTTATTTGCAGAAATCCTATTGCACCGAATTATTTAATAGTAATGCGACCGGTTTTAATATTTTATTAATCAATCACGACGTCCATCAAAACTTTACAACGTTTGCTGAGCTCTAATTTATGCTCGAGTTCACCAAAACGTAATCGGACCCTTAAATAGAGGCAAGAAACGATCATTGAACAAATTAAAATAACGTTTATCAGCCATGATAAAACGGGCGTTCATGGTGAATGAAAACTGAAATGAACATTATGCAACGTTTGCGAAAGAACCAGCTATTCTCATCCCGTGGAGCAATCAAGTCTTTCACTTTTTTACACATCATGTGCGTCGGTATTCTGCATGATGCAGGAGCCCATCCGTGTCTCGTTTTCGAGGCGCTTTGAAAATGAATGAGCAGAAAATGTTCTTCTATTTGACTGGTTTGGTAATAATATACAAGATTTAATGCTGTTTCGCCTCAGAATTACAGATACGTTGGTGCCGCTGACGATGTAAATTGAGTAGGTGGGACTGAGCCGATTCGTCCCAAGGAAAATCGCAGACGGAGAGTTTATCCAGATTCCTGATAATCTCTTCAGGAGTCATGAGATTGTCTGTCTGTTCGGGACTGTCCAGAGGAGACCACATGCCCTGAATCGACGGAGCATGGGAACTACGCGGTTTGTATATTGGCATAATATTTTCGCCTGAACGTGTTAGCATGAATCGAGCCCAGACACTGATTTCTTCGGATGTCATTTTCGCCATGCGAAGGTATTGCCAGTTGCCATTAACTGTTGACCGAAAGTACATAAATTTTGAAGTGTGTATGCGAAGTTGGCAACAAGAGATAAATTAATAATCAATGTGTTGGCTCGATTGGGGGAATTACTATTTTCTAATTGTATATGTTGTTTCAACATTTTTTTATCTAAAACCAAATTTCAAAAATGTGTGGTTCTTACGAAACAAGTAAAAAACGCTTACGGTATTCGGCAACAAGAAGAGGAGACCTGTGTCGCCGAGGTTTAACATATACTGTTACGGCAGGGTTGGCTTTCGCAAAATTAACGATCTCTTGTTCTATGAAATCCCGAACGCCACCGCTGTCATTTCGGTTTTTGCAAAACTTGAATGTCAGTCTCTTCAATTGACAAACATAGCGCCCCAATCCGAGTGAAAGTGGGACCTTCAATGCAGATCTCGGCAAAACGTTTCCAGACATCCCACAGCTATGTACAACTGGGTTCAAAACGTACCATTTAGGCTAATTAGAAAGCCTATTACAATAAACATACCCATAAGGTTCGATAAATATATGTATTCCTTTTTTGTAAATATTCAAGAATATCGGCTACGCATTAGTTGAAGAGACTTACAGTTATATAAACTTGAATAGGGGATGTGCGAGGGGTCATCAAATATACGAGCAGTTAGGAGTTAACCGCTATTGCAGAAAGTTTTGGTCCTCGTGACCTCAATAAAGCCACTACAATTATTATTATTAATCATTATTATTGAAGTTGCGTTGCCTGTTAAATTCTTAGATGAAGAGCATAGGTATGCCACCAGAAAACTAGATTATTCTAAAACGCCCTTGAAGAAAAGTTTGCGTCAGAGAAAACAACTGGAGAATAATATATAATTCGTGGAAATATAAGGCGTGATCGAAGGTCTTTATATAGTTGGAGATCGCTCCAATTCTCCTGAACTGGCTAACTAAGAAGCAGAGGTGACGGCAACAACATGGTCACTCCAAGATAACCGAATTTAAAAATTACACTGAGGAATGTTGATTTAAAGATGTCTCTGAATGCCCGTAAGGGTATGTCCCGGAACTATGTTGTCTCATCTATTGGGTAGCGAATATCGAATAAATTGCAAGTAAATTTATCATTGTTGGAAATTACGGCTTTTGGTGGAACGTGAGTAAATAAAGAGAGTAACGTTCTTCTGAATAAAGCGAATAGAGTTATTATTACGACAATAATAATTCTTAAGGTTTATAGTTCAACCGTCTTAGACCGAAATTAATGTGTCGCCGATTGCCGATAAATCTGTCTTTTTTCTCCCATCGTGAACGCTAGCGGTACCTAATTCCCAGTAAACCTCACTAACACGTCAATATTTGTGACACTCTTGAAACCGGCATGTAGAAGGGAGGAGACGCATCTCGATAGAGGGAAGTACAGCATGCGTGGCAGAGACCGGGGGTAACGGAGTTTGGGGAGTGGTGTCGCCGGAGGGTAACCTGGGTACTCAGTGTCTTTTCAGGCTCTAACATGGGGGTACTCGAAGAGTCTTCGTTGTTCTGACTCGAGCTTTGTTCCTTAACCATACGCTTCTCGACAACTAACGTCAGTTGGCGGACTTGCTCCTCCTCTTTCTCGTAGATACAGTTGATACGGCCATTTCTTGCGGAAGATTCTTAGTTGTCCTTGGCACCGATTGCGTCATTTTCTCAATGTAAATGTAGAAAGGGATTAACGAAAACCTAAACGCACCGCCCGTCACTCGACGATTCTAGAAGTCCTAGATTCAGCCCGGCTTAAGTCCCATTAAAACAAAAACCCAATAATCGATATTTAAAACGATCATTACAAAAAAACGACTAGAATTAGTGTGAAAGTTTATTAAAAACGTTAGTTATAATTAAATAAGAATGTTTTCTTCTACACGGCTTTTCCGGCCCCATGAGATAGAATAAGAAATTTCGGTGAAAATCAAATATTCCATATCAAATAATACTCCGATTTTATGGTCGTTTTTTTTATGTCAATTGATCCCCAAGACAATAAATATATGTTAGCAATATATAACTCGACGCAATCATCGTAATACTATAATGTACATACTTATTGAGTTTCGCGTTTTATATCTTGTTTTATATCTATGGCTTTGTTTTAACCCATGAAGGTTTCGCTTTTCAGGGGCGTTTGGATTGTTTTGGAATACTTTGCTGATAATTTCATTAAAAAATCTCCTGAAAATTACATCCTTGTGAGTTAAAAGAAATAAAACAGATTTACGAAAACAATCGGCTCATTTGAAATGGTATTTATACCCTCGAGAATGTGCCATGGTCATCTGGTTTTTACATTTATCCCAATTTCACCATTCGTCTGGTATATTTAAAATCACGTTTTTTTCGTTTGTTTAAGAGTTAGCAATTCCGCTGGCAAAGCGCCTGCTTTTTTGCCACTTATATTTGTTTAATTAGCCCCATTTTAAAATTTGGTGTCATTTTATTATGGACATTGTCTCTGTAAAGGTTATTATTCTAATGCTTCCTTTTGGAGCGTTTAATTAACCAAAGAAAAATGATCCATTTGATTTCATGCCGATTTATATTCCAGAACATCGAAAGATATGTCGAAATGCGATCCATTCCGTTCAAAGACGGAATTCAAAGGCAAAAAGCAAAAACGATCTCAGGGATCCTCCCATTATCGACCCAAAGCACCCACTGAATTGACGATTCTTCCTCCTCTCAGAGACGCACCCGCTAATGAACAACAGGAATTGTTCATTAAAAAGCTTCAACAATGTTGTGTTGTCTTTGACTTTTCGGATGTCCTAACAGATACACAAAGTAAAGAAATCAAGAGAAACTGTCTGAGTGAACTTGTTGAGTATGTCACAGTTACCCGTGGAGTACTTAATGAGAACACTTACCAGGATATTATAAGAATGGTACGTATCTTTTTTATGGAAGCGTTTTCCTATAATGTCTGTTCATTTTTCCCACTTGCTGTTTGATAATGGCGCATGCTTTTATTATTGCGCCGGTTTGATACCTCTATTTGGAGATTAGTTATTACTTGTGCTCTTGGTTGTTGCAGTTTTTGGGTACGTGTTCTGTGACTCATGAATTTGTCTTAGTTATGTTGCTCACGTGTTTTAGATTGCGTGCAATATCTTTCGAACTTTGCCTCCTTCGGATAATCCAGATTTTGACCCGGAAGAGGACGACCCTGTTCTAGATTCAGCCTGGCCGCACCTCTTATTTGTCTACGAATTTTTCCTCCATGTGCTCGAGTCATCTGAATTTCAACCCAGCATCGCCAAGCGCTACGTCGACCATAAATTTGTCCTCCAGTTGCTCGAGCTTTTTGACAGCGAGGACCCGCGCGAGCGTGATCTTCTCAAGACTGTTGTCCACCGCATTTACGGCAAGTTTCTTGGTCTGCGGTCCTTCATCCGAAAGCAAATAAACAATATCTTCTTACGCTTCATTTACGAAACGGAGCAGTTTAACGGTGTTGGCGAGCTCCTAGAAATTCTGGGGAGCATAATAAATGGATTTGCACTGCCGTTAAAAACAGAGCATACACGTTTTCTCATCAAAGTACTCATCCCTCTGCACAAAGCGAAGTCTTTGGGAATGTTCCATGCCCAAGTGAGTTCCGCCTTTTTATTGTAAGGTTTTTATTATTTGGCGAAAAAGATCTATTTGTCTTTGTTTCGACATGCTAACGCGTTCCTAGTTTCATCCTCAAAATCAAGGTTTGTAGGGAGGTTTCTCGGGTTTAAGACACCGTCTGTTTAAATTGTGTAGTGGTTAGCACCCCTACCCTGTTGGTGACTGGACCGGGATGGATTCCGAGGTCAGTGCACCTCGGGTGGCACTGGGGACGCCACCTGTTTACATATTCCAGAAAAACGTCATGGCAAATCCCCATAAAGCCGATGTATTACTCTAGTTAGGAGATAGCCCTCAAATGTTAATTTGTTGGATTGGTGTGTTTGAACCCACCCGTATTTGTAGCACTCGAGTAAGATGAGGGTTGCTGTCGAAGTTTTAGATGCACAAAGTGATTTCAAGCATTTTTATTAGGTAGAGGTGTTCTATCTGTGGATGAAGGAGTTGATTTGCATGTGACGGGGTTTTGTGCTCGCATGAAGCCCCACTGCTATTTGCGCCTACGTGCCCCAATTGCTGGTGTATAACAGACGTCGGTGTACGTACCTACGGTATCCATTTCTGGTTGTCCGCACACAGCAGAAGTAAAACTCGCCTGTTCTGTTTCCAATTGTGTGTATGTGACACCGATAAGAAATGATAAATTCGATCACACTTGACCTGCTAGGTGCAGTTTTCCTCTATCAGGCATCCTGTTATCTTTTTTAGCTTGCTTACTGTGTGGTCCAGTTCCTCGAAAAGGACTACAGCTTAACAGAAGAAGTTGTGAAGGGTCTGCTCAAGTTCTGGCCCAAAACATTCTCGCAAAAGGAGGTCATGTTTTTGGGAGAGATCGAGGAAATCCTGGACATCATCGATCCCACACAGTTCAAGAAGATAATGGTTCCACTTTTTCGACAAATCGCGAGATCCGTCTCTAGTTCACACTTCCAGGTTAGTTGATTTTCTGTTTCTTTTTATGCACACTATTTGTTTGCATTATACTTCAAGTCTGATCGCCCAAATTTTTTTTCTTCGTCATACTCTATAATCTTCCTTGATCGAGTCAGTGTGTTCTCGGAAACCCCAGTCTTGTGGCTATTTCGACCGCTTTAAGCTCCTCCTCCATCTTGTGTGTCATTTTATCGAGGGGGACCGTCTATGCCAGCGGCACCTTGCGTGTTTGATTAAGTCACGAGATTCTTCTTTGGAATGGCTAGCTCCTTCCTTCTGACTTTTGAAAGCAAAGCAGATTTCTGGCTTGCTCGGTTCAAAATTTGCTCTTTCGGTTTACTGTCATTCCTGTCAAGTACTCGTAGACACATTTTGCGATGTGCTATTTAAGGAAATGCAGGCAGTGTAGTTTTTCAAACCTTCGTTAGGCAGCTCTATGTGCCGCTGGAGCCAAACAACTGGACGCCAATCTGCTCCGACCTGGCAGCCTCTTATTGCCGCGCATGGGCGCCTACGGTTAGTGAAATTCACGAAACCACTCCATCCTCTCACAGGAGATAGCTGCGGCAAAGAAGATTTCTTAAAACGTATATCACCACTTGGATCTCCTTTAATCGTGTTTTTTGGCTTTTTTGAGTCAACACTTTATCCACCTTTTGTGCTGTATCGTTGTTGGTAAGCGATTAGCTTATTTTACAAAGTATTTGGTGATTACTTATAAAAATAGGAGCCTACTTCCGCGTCCACGTGACTTTTCCGTATTTTGTGATTTTGTCACAAATGTACTTTACTGTCGCGGTAGCCGCCACATTTGCATTACGAGTCGATAACTTGTTTTCGCACTTTTTGACGGCCGATTCGCCTAGACAACTTGAGTGAATTGCGTGCCTTGTCTTTTTTGATCTTCACTAGTTTATAATTTTGTTATCAGCACCCTTAAGTACATCCCACTACGTAGCGGCCATATCACTTAGAAACCCAGATTCTCGTCCATTTATCGACGGTTGATCCTGTTAGGCCAGGCTGGTATGCGTGCGGGTGACCGGTGAAGGATTTCGCGTGGCGCTGAGGACCGCAACTGTGCCTAATTCTTCACTGAAACACCATGAAACCGGCGTATTCTCTCACATGAGGAGATGGCTGCAAACGTTTCTTTTAATATCACCAATCATGGAGCATTGACTTATTTACTTGACACAGTCTTGCGCGCACAACCCAATGCTACCTATTTGGCCACCGATGGTGTTCTTTTCATTATGGTCGTATCCTTTGGCAACCATTTCTTGTCCTGCCTTTCGCTTCCTATCCCTCTCCCATTGATGCCTTCATCTGAAGCCCACGTCATGCGCGCGCCCATCCCCGCGTGCCTACTAGCGTTCAGTCTCTGTGGTAGCACGCGATTGGTGTGAATGGATGTTGTTGGTTTCGGCAACGAATGCACACTACCAGGGGCTGGTCGCACAGAAGCAGCAGCTACAAAATGCCCAGTTTCTCTGTGTGCGTGGGAGTGCCACGCGCGTCGTTTTTACCTGCCACGCACTGGCGTTGCTCCTGCATGCACACCGAAGGTGGGTGCACTATTTGGCCTCGCATCGTAGGCGAAATTCGTTTTGTGTGGTCAGCCTGCTATAGTGTGAGTTGACTTCGTGGGTGTTTCGGTGTTGATTACATTTGCGTGAAGCGTCTGGGAAGAAGGGGCAACGGGTGGGACATCCCTAGCGCCATCCGGTGCGTCCTGTAATGCTTCAGAGATACGCTTGGTGGAAAAGAACCGTCTTTATCGATTCTTGGAGTAGATCTACTCACGTATCCGGAGTGACTGGAGACTCGCTGTGATTTCTGGTTCCTTGCAAGCCGGGCTGTTGTTGCCTTCGCATAAACGTGACCCCCCTGATGCACAGATGAGAGTTTTTCAGTTTCAAGTCGAGACTAAAGACGTGGGAATAACTATGACAGTGGTATTACTCCCCATCCTTCTTCACGATAAGTCTCACGTGACCAACTCCTATAGTAGCCCGTCTGGGAGACTGGTTAATGCTGCAGATGCATAGCGAGTGGCTTCGCACGACTACCTCGGCTGTCAATCACCACTGCTTCCTCGGGTGACGGGTAGACAGCAGGGTGTTGGAAATTACCCACCCTCCATCGTGTTGGCTGTCAGCTGCTTGTTACAACAAAATATTGCGTTTATTTGTGTGTTTTAATTTCCATCTGTCTAGTGTTAACTGTTTGGATTTTTAGCGGAATTTAGGTCTCGCCCTTTCACATCTTTCTTAAACGTCGTTTTAGTAACTGTTGGTCCAAATTCGTGATCGCTGAAAGTTAACAGTCAGACAATCAATCCCGCTTACTCATTTATAGGCCCTGTGTGTTTGTTTATGTGTGTGCATGTTTTGTAGCTACTGAGGGACGTGGATGCCAGATAAAATAGGCTTTAGATCGTGTTAATCACGCCGTTTTGCATTCTGGATCTGGATAAAAATACACTTTTAAGGCAGCATGGCTCAGATTGTTCCGGTTGGTGAGTGACCTGAATTCGACTCTGGTCAGGTCATCGTGGGTTCCACTGGAGACGCCGGCACCTGTAAAAATATTCCCGATAATCTCCACGAAGCTGGTTTTTAGTCTATTAGGGAGAATTCGGTTTGCTGGACGGATATATGATCGGCGTACAACTCTGTCTATTGTGTACTTGGTTCCGGGTTACATATTGTAGATATATCCCAGAAAATACGCGAAGTCTCGGGCAGGAATATAGGAGGGACGGGTGTATAATTGCCCCAGGGTGTCTAAGAATCGCGGGCCTGAACGTGTAGAATCCCCCTCCAAGGACAGTTACAAGCATGCCATTTACTTGCGTTATTGAGACTATGAGTGCGAACCCGTTCAGTCCTAAACTTTTCAACAAATAGTGGAATCTGTGGGGTAGGTTTATTTTTAGTAAGACAAACTTTTTTATAAACAAGCATTCGTTTCTTCTCTGTTCTCTCTTTCTATTATCACCTTTCTCGGTGAGTTCCGGTTGAAATTTACTAAATAATCAAGAGGAGTGGTGTGTGGATGTCCCATTGTTCGCCGGTAGGTTAAAATAATTAGACAATCGTATGTTAAAACCCCGACCATTTTCGTCGCCCGAAATAGACTCCAAACAAAAAACGCCACACGAAATAAGAAATATCTTGAATACTGTTGTTGTGTTGTTTGTCCGACTGCATACTATCAGTTTCCGCTTCGTCTTCTGGTTGTCGGTAGACACGCGCGTACGGCTGAAAACTGAAACGGTTGACTCATTTTTGCCAACCGGCAGACGAACGACTTGTGCTTCGTCTAACCCCTGACCAATCGCGGTGTACAAATACACACACACACACTGCGTTTGGTTTTTTTCTGTATTCATGTGAGCCCCCACCACGTGGCTGTGCGCTGAAGTGTGCCACTGTTGGTGTTATTGGCTGCAGTCCATACTTCCTGTATTCTGCTTCCTCCCCGACAGACCATTCTTGTGCGCTCTATTGACCCCTATTTGTTCTCTCCACTTCCAGCAGTAAGAATGGAATTCGGGGTTTTACCAAATTGTTCCACCATTTTCATTGCTATTCATCTCTTGTACTGGGTCCAGGGGCGCAATTGCGTGTGGGTGTACGCGCGCTCGCTCGCATAGATTGCCATTACCATAATTGTCATCAACAGTCTGCAAAGTGGCACGCCATTGGTCTAGACCTGTGCAATCGCCCCACAATTTCTCTCTTCGTGTTCCCTACCGCAACGGAGCATATTGGTTATTAAAGTCGCCATTGAGACGTGCTTACAAAAAAGCACCTCCGTAAGAAAATAACCACCACGTGAATCTGTCAACGTCTTTCGTCTGTTTTTGCGAAAAAATCATTTGTTGTACTGCTGGAAGATAAGCCACAGTTGCGCACGAACGGCGATCTTAGTGGCGGTCTTTCCAGTTCTGGTTCCAGCGGAGAATACCGTAGACATCTGTTAATCCATGCGCCAACATACGACCAAGGGCACACGTTCGCAACCGCCCACGTGGATGGCGTAGAATGCGCCAAAACAACTGCAAATGCATGAAAAGCCTTGTATTAAAGCATGTCTGTATATTTCGTCGGGTTGACAATACCCCCTCCCCGAATCGATTTAACACTTCTGCTCCAGCGTTCCCTGGTTATGTTTTGAAATCCCGCGTGTGTTTACGCGTGCGCCTTTTGCGTACTATCGACCAGTTTTCCGGTTTTGTAAATTTTCGCCAAAGAATAATGCAAAGCCCATCTTTACATGTGGGCCTGTTAACGCGTTAAGTGTATCTGGCTGGCCTTAAGTTGCGAGCACGTTGCCTGCCGCCGCCGTATTAGAAATCCGCAGGACATTGTGGTGTTTTTTGCCTCCAGGCACTCGTTGTGTTTACCTTTCGTGTGCACATTCGTTTAGGTGAAGTCTGACGGCGACAAGATCGTTGGGGGCAGCGGCAGGAGCAACAACAGCGCATCTGTGATCCTTATCTAACAGGCAGTAGGATGCGGTCTCCGCCGCATGAGTCTGGGCGGAGATTGGGTGAAATATCGCTTTTGTGTTTTGGGAAATAAACTAGTAGTTCAGTTGTCATCGTCAAACGGGCATATCCAGTATCTTTATCTCCGGATTTGCGATCGCTGATGCAGAATCGCTGTCTGGGCTGCTATTTTTTCGAGGCTTGCGTGCAGAATCCCCAGTATATCATCGGGAATAGAGAAAACGAGAGTGAAGCTATGCGCTGGTATCTCGGTGGTTACACACATCCCCGATTCACAACAAAATTTGTTTTTTTTACAATTTACGATGATTTCGATTGACGTTAAGGAGGTAGTTTTTGTTAAGTCGTATTTTGACCCTAGGGTTGCTCGATTCTTTGCTTACTCCACTTGGGAATGTTGAGTCGGAAATTCACTGCGACACAATACCCGTGGAGGTCTTATTAGTCTCCTTTTTATTGATATCGGCAGCTCCAACGCACCATCTGTTTGCCCATCGTTGACAACTTGGCGCTCGTCATTTACGTTGCCCGTTTTTTTTAGGTGGCCGAGCGGGCTCTGTACTACTGGAACAACGAGTATCTTGTGTCGTTGATTGAAGAGAACAACGAAGTGCTGCTTCCCATTATTTTCCCCTCATTTTATCGGATTTCGCGAGAGCACTGGAACCAGACAATCGTTGCCCTCGTCTTCAACGTGTTAAAGACCTTCATGGAGATGAACCCTGTCCTCTTTGACGAATTAACCAAAAATTACAAGACTGAACGACAAAAGTAAGCGCGTCTTCGACTAATTCTACTATTTGTAACATCGTTGTTATTCGCCAGACAGCCCCCACGACCCTCCTACGTTTCATGAATTTTAAAATAGCACAAGAATCACCCAGGATAGCATAAATAGTACGGTTTGTGTGAATTTGCTTACTGATCAGGTCAGGAGAATATGTTGACAGCAAACTGCCAGAGACTCACGTGCGGCTATGGGCGGCACTCAAGTGTGTTTTTGCTGAAGTAGAAACTGCCTTCACTTCGATGATTAGACGCTTAAATTAACGCGCGTTCAATTTCGCGCAATAATAGCGGAAAGGAACGCTTGTGAACTAGTGTCCCTCAGCTGAACCAGTTGCGGAGAAACACGGACGCAACCCCTCCCCCCTACACACACCCTCTTGTTGGTGGGTTTCATAGACGTTTCTATAAATAATCTTTTGAATAGCATACAGATTGCGGCATCCCCAGTGCTTATGAGAGACTGTTCTTGGCGAACAGGTGGCTAGTTTGCCGTCGACGTTTGGCGCTGCTATAGAGTTAGTCGGTTTTTTAACAGATAACATGTCGATGAAGATTCTTGGAAGCATTGTAGGGTTCGTGTCCCCCGCGCCACTCAAAGTTGCGGTCAGCCGAACTAGCGTAGCTTAACTCCGCTGATCGAACGAGAATAGATGTTTCTAAGCGGTGTTTTTACCGGTTGGATATTTTCAATCGGTATTTACCACATTTCCTCATATTTTCTGTTGTGTTGGCAGAGAACCGAAGCGATGTATCATTTTGTCGTGTCCCGCGTCCCTCGTTTGCCTTCGGATTAACGTTTGTTTTAGACATTTTTCGGCTTACTTTCTGAAAAAATCTGTTTCCCTATAAAGACTGGCAGAAATAAGTGAAATCGACTGGTTCATAAATATTGGAGAATTTTTCTACACCCGGTTGCTTACGATTCGTTAGTTGGCATGGTTTTTCGTGTTTCTAACGTATCCAATCCAAATATGGAGGATATCTCCTACTAGAGGGTAAACCGGCTCCGTGGGGGTTTGCCATGAAGTTTCTCGGGAATATGTTTGCAGCTGACCGTACGTGTCCCCAGTGCCACCCGATTCGTCCTGACCCGGGTCCCCCACCAAGAATACGATGATCCTAAACCATCCAATACCATCGGGTCACTTATGTCTATCATGTCCTCTGTATTGTCATTGTATCTACCAAAATGATCTCTAGCCGTTGGCTGGCCACACGAGTTCCGCAGGTGAGGGCATACGAGAACCGCCTTACTGGTCTGGATCTGTCTGCGCAAGCTAAAAACCCACGGCTTTAGTTCCCCGCCACCATCACCTGGTGTATGCCGCCTGTCACGAGGGTTAGTCGAGTGTGTCTTCTTGTGCAGACAGGCGGTTGCTGCCAGGAGTTAGTTTAGTGGCTGTAGGACAGCGCCACCACGTCTAATTTAACATTGTGGCTGCTTTCAGGGAGAGACGCCGTGAAAAGGAGCGTGACGATCTTTGGAGGCGACTGGAACATCTTAGCATTTCTGGCGGTGCAGGTGACGATAGCTTGGCAACTGTGTACACTACCGAAAACGCCAACACTCCAGCGATAAACACCCCTGGTAGTGGTGGTGCTGCTACTGCAGTGCCTTCAGCGACCGCCAACTCTACCGGTGACTCCCTCAACTCCTCTTCCTCTTTCGGCAAGTCCACTGCCACACCCTCGTCTTCACCGTCTTCGGCCGCTGCCGCAACCAAGGTCTAAAACTCCGCCCCCTCCCTCGAGCCCAAATTTGTATATCTTGTCCTGATTTGACGATTGTTTGCCCGAGAACGTCCCATCCTGCTCCCCGTTTCTCCCTGTACAATACAGACTTCCCACTATAACTTCTCTGCCCACACCTTCCGCTCCCTCCACAAGCACATCAAGGTGCGCTCCGCACTTATATCACCCCTCGTCTAGACCAATCTTCGAGTCATCTATTTTAGCCCTACTACGCGTGCGCGCCTGCGGACGTGCAAGCACGCCACTACCCCCATACATACGGCCTTTATAGAACCTGATAGCACCGCCCCCAGCTCGCTCACGCTCCCTTCTCTCTCTCTCTCTGTCCGTCGCCTTCCATATCTCCTTTGTAGACGCAGGTGGTAAGCCTGCGCCCCTACGTCGTCCAATCTGAGTCCTCCGTTACTTAAGATGCGCGCGCAACCTTTTGGTGGTGCATGAGACACGCTGTGAAAACTGGAACTCACTCGAATAACAGACATTACATGATGATGGTGATGTTGAAAGGGTCTGAGGCCTTATTATATGTCAGCCAACGTGGTCGGGGTTTTAGAGAAATACGCACCAGTCATTCTATCATTCTGGGGCCTACCGATCCGAGGATATCGATGACTTGCCTATAATCTCATTGATTTCCAGGTCTCTATACCGAAGTGCTTTAATGAACAGTTTCCAGGCGGTTACCCTATCGGAAATGTCTATCATGTAATCCGATGTACTGGCAACTTGGAAGCAACAACAACAGGCATGTGCGTGTCTGTTGATCAATGGTCATCTATGCAGTTTGGTGGAGCATTTCAGGTGTCCTTAGACATTGCAGCCCATCAGCCATTAGAATATGAAACCTCGAATCAACCCGAATCGTCTGAATTAGGTTGAGAAGATCCTCACATAAAACGCGATGGTGACCTAATGCTTTCGGTCGGGCAGTAGGCGAGTAGAGTGAATAAGAATTTGGGACCGGCGTTTATCCGTATCCATGATAAATTATAGAATTAGCCCACCCTACTATCAATTAAAAATCGCATTGCCGAATTGGCTTTTCGTTCTTAAGGATTTACCCCAATTGTGGGATTTCAACGAAGACGTGATAAAATATCAGTTGGTTCCTAATATAAGGTCTACTTAAAGGATACAAGTAAAACAATATTACATGACATCGGGTTGGTATTCTGCGGTTATAGATTTTTATGCACCAGATACGCACTAGAAACCATTGATTTATCAATCGTACGAAACGGATTCCGGACGCTGAATTAAAATCCGCAGATTCTACGTAGCTACTTTTCTGTATTTTATTGAGCCCAATATCTATAAACCAGGCATTAGTGAATTTTATGTTGATAAAACGTGCAATTCGGAACACTTCATGTGTAAATCATTAAACGAAACTCACACGCACTGTTTAAGCAACAAATTTGAGTACAAATTTGACTGTAATTACGATTATATATTGGAGTTACTATCGACGTTTATGAAGATTCCGGGTCATGTGCCGCCACGCTTACGAAAATGTCCCAAGATAAGGAATAATATCTCCTTTGCATCCACCATGGATTAATCGACATTAGTCACCGGATCCAATTTCTGTTAAAATCCATTGCTTCTTTTTCCGCAAAAACAGAAGTACAATTAACTCTTCAATTAACCATGTGCTCGTGAATAATAAATCGAGACCTTTCGGTCTATTTATCCAGCTAAAGCTGTGCATATTAAAACCAAATACTTGAACTCGCTTTACATATCAGGGAAGAAGTGAATCAGCACAAATAAAAATGATCAAATTTACGACATGAAGGTAAGAGACCCGTTCGTTTTTATCCAAGAAATCGTCAAAATGTTGGTATCAAATGTTTAGGGAACAATTTGAAGGGAAATTCTGGGGTCAAAGCGAATCATGAATTCGCTGAAGGCGCTGCTGTATGGCACCGTACTGAAACTTTCCCCGAGAACCGCCGAAGGGATCATTCATGGCTTGGCCATCACTTCGGAGTCTCGCTTTGCAGATATTTAGATAATCGTCGTACTGCTCCAGGAAATTCAGTTCGATAATTTGGAATAATTCATCCGGGATTTTAATCTTCTTCTCCATTACGTCACACACACCACAACGGAGGGTTTCGTGTACAATTATTTCGTTGTAAAGTTTAGAACGCATTGAATCTGGTCGACTTTCAAAGCCTGGCTCGTTGTAATAGGGCTCGGCATTCATTAGTGACTGAATTGACACCAACACCGTCAACAAATTTTGCGTGGGTGTCCACTGTGGACCTGACCATGTGCCAATTATGCTGAGACAAACCTTGAAAAAAACACATCGTTCAGATTTAGTCGTATACAATAGATTTAGAAAATTACAGTCCGTCTTACCTTGCCATTGGCGTACAAATTCGGCCCGAACCGAACGGTACCACGACCAGTGTTTAAAATTTTTACACGAGGTGGGCTAAGAGGGTAGTCATCCGGAAAGGTTAACACAAATAAGAAATATCCGCCTTCATACGGAGTATCGGCTGGACCACTAATAAAAGCATACACTCGACCAATATCGTTACTAGAGGGTGCGACACATATACCGAGAGGAGGGTCCCTAAAGTCCGAGATTATGATAAAGCAAACGAAGAACAAACTCGATAAATTTCTTTAAGTCCTTTTTAATACGAATCTGTGCGGGTTTACTAAGGTCTCCAACCCTTCGTACCACATCTGGATCCCAATCAATGATCTGGGCAGACTGGGTATCACCAGTAGCAAACATACTTATTTCGATTGCCCCGATTTGATTGAAGGAGTTCACTAATATAATCAAACAAATAAATAATTTTTGGATAATTATGTGATACGTCTAACGTTTTGTCTGACCAAAAATTTTGAATTGTATATTTTCCGATTTAAAAAACCTATACATATATTTGGGAGCACAGCGACGGTTTTAATGAACCCATAATAATTAAAACATTTTCCTGCCTCTACTTCTATGATAAACAGAAAGAAACTTTGATTTGAAGCTAGTTCGGCTACATTTATTGACGGACTCGGGTAACGGAAGTTTTAATAGGACGGCGAAAAGGGATTAAATATAATGTAATATTCGATTTATTCATGTATTACAAATCAGTGTATCTATTGATCCAATTACCATGTATATTATCTTGGTTATTGATCAGCCTTACTAATAGATGCCAAAGAAAGCACGCAATCTCTTAAACGAGAAAATATATTATGCTCCAGTTAATTTAATCACATCCTTCAAGATGGTTATGCCGGTATTTTAACCTTGTTTTCCGCATGTATTTACTGGTAACCAGTAATTCCGAGAAAGAAAGGAATTGATAGCTCCCTGATGTTAAAGATGTAATTAATGTTCAAGAACCTATTGAAATATTCGAAAACGTAAAAGTATATAACATAACTAAATAAGGTAGGCATTTTCAATAACAAATCGTTTCATCTAATGAAATGTATGGTTCTAACGTTCTTAAATGGACTCTATTTGATTCAAATATTAATGTTGTCTTATTCTGTCCGTACCGGAGTAAATATGGAAATGGTATTCCTACTTTAAACAAACAACCGACCTTGGCGGCTTTTCAACCAACCGCGCTTTACTGTAATGGAATGTCATTTGGGCTTAAGCTTCTCTAAATCCTTCATTTCCTGTTGATATGCAGAATAAATTTACTGTTGTTGTACTTGGAAGTGGTGGTGTCGGTAAAAGTGCATTGGTCGTCAAATTCGTTTGTGGAAAATTTGTTGATAAATATGACCCAACTATAGAAGATTTCTATCAAAAAGAAGTCAGGTAAGGCTTTAAGCACATATTCGTTGGTTAATCTGTCTTCTAAGTATGTTTATAAGGTTAAGACAAGCACACCGACGGTTTTCTGAACAAGGATATTCAATATGCTTACGATTACTATTAACATACTTTGTCGACGTTCTTGTTGGTGGATTCTGGTTTAAGGAAAGGAATACCTTAAGTAGATACCTTTACACTGGCGTGTATCAGACAGTCATAATCGTTTGAATGCCCTGTCGATGAACATTTACATATGGTTGTTAAACAAAGATATATAATTCGGTCGGATGCATGAGTTCGAATACAAGAGGAGATTTGGGTGAAACTTTGACGTGTCCATACAACGGGTAACCACCTGGATTGTCCTTTTTGCCGGAATGATGGAGTACTTCTCTGGATAATCGTGTCGCCTCTAGACAGCTGTAGGGAATCAGAAGTCGGTGATAAATGAATATCTTGTGTTTGGTGATAGAGTGAGTTTTTGTACTCTCGATGCACATGAGAGTAATTGAAATCATCATAAAGGTAAAACTTTTCGTCGAAATAAATGTTAAAAAAATCGGTAATTTATGTATGCAAGCAGCATATTACACGAAACCGACGTGGATAATTTCCAACATCAGCACAAGTCAACTTACCTATGGGGTATTTTAGTACACAGATAAATCCAAACTATTCAGGCTTAGTATTCGTATTATCTCATGCCTTTTAGTTTTTCTGGGATCGGCCGAACCCTTCGGATCCTCGACACAGCGGGCACATCCCAGTTTTCGTCTCTTCATGACTTGTACATAAAAAATGGTGACGGATTCCTCATCGTCTATAATTTGGCCAATCGGCAGAGCTTCGATGATATCCGGAGCATGCGGGAGACCATTCTCCGTGTCAAAGGTCTCCCACCAAATGGCTTTGTTCCTATCGTCCTTGTTGGGACGAAATCTGACCTGGTATACGAAGCAGTTGATCGGCCACATGATTTGCGCGAACCACTCAACCTCGCAAATGCCTGGCTTTGCCCCCACATTGAAACTTCCGCCAGGGATAACGTCGGTGTCGACGACGTTTTTCTACAACTTTTAGCACAGGTATGCACAATTTAATTCATAAATTCGATGCGATGTGTTTTACGTCAGCTATTTTTGCCATTTCTGTGCATCCAAGATCACCCACCGGCTATTGTATTCTCCAATTATCTAAAGTCGTAGAATAGAAGCACTAAGTTGTTCATTTTATCCTTTTAAAACGGTATTATTTATCAAAACCCATAAGGCAAAATAAAAAAGGTACTATTGATGGTTTTTCTGTTTGATAACTAAACGAGGCCTTTTCTTCTAATCTTCGCTGAGAATATTGTAAGCCTTCTTGGTGGGTTTCAACGCTGATCCCAAAATGGCACTTCACTTCACTAGCAGTTTATGTGTGAAGAAAATTCGATGTCTTCGTTTTTCTACACTGGACTGTTTCAACGGTTGCTCTCGTTTTAAGACGGCCAGAATATGCGCCTTTCCCTATGACCAAAACGATGAACCCTCCAGTTTCCTATGTGCGATTTAAATGTACCATTAGCCATGTGTTACTTGCCTTAGTTCGTGCCAGTCCATTTTTTTCGATTGGAATCGCCGAGATTTCAGGGTTATTTGTCGGGTTGAATTGGGAACACGGGTTGATGGACTGTCTGACGTTGTCAACGAAGGCGGACAAACCCCGCCAAGAGACTCGAAAATGCTGGTTCTTCGCCTCGAATGGGCCAGCACCGGGGCCGCTTAAATCACCTGGCGATAATTCAAAAGGTATCCGAAAGCCCATTGACTCTTGTTTAACTGAAAAGTGAAGATGTTTACTTGGGGAAATTAATCTATTTACAGGACGGTGCGTCCGTCAGTAAATTACTTGTGCATTAACCGTGGAGGCTGAGGAATATTTCTTTGTGCCGATTCCCGTGTGTTTTGTCTCCATCTGACACTCCCAAACGCTCACCCGTGTAGGTGTAGCGTGGATTTCGGTGTGCGGCAGCGATAACCGATTGACAGTGCGGTTAGTATCCCGGAATTCGAACTTTCTGTGAGTCTTCCAGCCGTTTGTAAGTGGATTCCGACGGACTGGGTGGAGCATATTTAGTCCCCGATAGAACGGGCAGAAAGGTGTTTCTGTGCTACCATTACCTGGATTCCTGGGCCAGAGGAGTCCATCTCTCGATCAAAAGCCAACAGGCGGTGGTGACGTCAGATTACCCTATTCCCAAGAATCTCGTACAAATATAATTAACTGCGGCATTTACAAAGTTGGCCCACCCCCAATTTGAAGACGGTCACACGAACGACCTTACTAACGCGCACGATAATAAGATAATGTTAAGACGACGACGCATTAATTCTGGGAAGACGCGAACCTTTGGTAATGGTCATTTTGTGAAATAATAGGCCCCATCAATTTCCTTCGACCGTTTTATTAAACCTTTTGCTTGGTGAAAGGCAGTGTATTGTGGTCTTTTACACTAATTTGAAAGCGGGATCAGAGAATTGTCTGTGTCGAGGCAAGTCGCTATTTACCAAAATGGGTCGTTAATCGATTTTAGGAGATCTAGATTGCTTTGGATTTAATTGAATTATTTTAAAGTTCCATGAGTGGCTTCACTTCACCGACGAGGTGAAAGTGTTACTTTCGCTTTGTAAATTTTGTTCCACACCTCCAGGTGAACGCGCTTTTGACATTCCAGCGCTTTTAAAGGAATTTGGGCTTTCGTAAAGCAATATTTGGACCAGAATAATGTTAAGACTCCCCTGCACAACCTTTTCGTAGATATATATGAGTAAACAAGCCAGAAGACTGGCCGAATGTGAGATGGAAGCCATTGAATATTTAAGGCGGCCAATCCCTTCACTCCTCCAGCTCCAGGGTGGCCTTTTTTGAACCGCACGAAACGAACGTTAAAGCTGGTCTCTGTGTGCACCAGGAATTCTTCGCCTTCCTACCCGACCCAGGCACGACGACTTGTGCAAAGGACAATGCACTATTTGTTTTTTTAAAATTCAAATACGGTTTCCGTTCGAGCGTGTGTTTGGTTTTTAAAAGCGTTCCAAATGAAGACCATGGGTTATTATTCACCAGGACTGTTCGTTGTCAACCCACTCCAGTGAAATTGCCGAATTGCAGTCAATGAGAATGTACCTTCATCGCTCCGATTTGAGATACTGCAGATTCTTGACTCAAATCTGCCACGAAGAACAAACGACAGGAGACAATGGGGATGATTGTTCCGCGAGGGAATAACTGACGACCCCTAGACCTCTCCTCTCTGTGGTTTGCAAACTTCATAATGAGTTGAAGATTTGTGTTTTGTGTAAAATCGAATGGGTGTTGTGTGAACGATAGCATTCAAATGCGGAGGTGTGTTTGAACAAAAGTTTCGATTTCAGGAAATCCGTTTACAGCTTTTCCACAAATAGACGAATAAAATACAACGATTATTTTACACCGCGTGTCGGTTCGCCCAACGCTTTCCGTGTTCAGGTCAATATTAAACTTGAAAATTTCGTCCCCGAATTCGAATGTGTTGGATATTAAAACAAAACTGAAGGATGTATTGAATGTTTTTTATCATAATAAGTAATCAATAAAATTTCACTTCTATAAAAGTTGTTTTTTTGAGTGAACTTTCTAACTCTAAGATCGAAATTTACCTAATTGGGATTTTGATCAACCTAACTTATAGACGAGGTCATGTCTCAAGCACTTCTTTCTCACGACTTTTGTCCGTCACACTAGATATCGAGTAAAGTAACAACCTTTATTTGCATGAATTCCGATGCTTAACCAACCTTAAAGCTCGGATTCCTCTTTTATTCATGGATATTAATTCCGCTAGAGGTTTTCAGATCACTGAATTTCGCATTTTGGTGACATCATATTGGTAACACTGTACTTACAGCCGGCAGCTAAATCCATCCAGACATGCGCGTCTAAAAAGAGTATTCAAGTAAGCAAGCCATTTTTTTATGTGGTTTTTTATAAGAATACTTCAATAATTTCCGAAAGTGATGAGCTTGACCGGTGAAACGATGGGGATCATTCAAGATCACTTCAAATAAATTATTGTGACTCCTTTCGTGGAATACCCATTTCTCAAGAGGTGGTCGTGAAACCCCTCGGACTGTTTGAATGAGCATAAAAGCAAATTGGGGACGTCTGAAAAAATGACTGAATATTGGCCATCATGCGTTGCACAAATACGGTTTTAAAAACTAAAATCACTCAGTAACTTCTTGTTGGAACTTTTTCGAGCCCACCCGCGACCAAATCCTCTCCATCCCCCCACCCAACTAGACAACGCTTTTCCGAGATCTATCAAGTTACTCTCGTTTGTCATCGGCTTCGGAGTGCGACAAGTGGTGATTACTTTCTCATCTCAATGGGAAGCTGCTTTCCAAATCAAACGCGTGTTGCTGAAGCAAGTTCGGACAGGCAGCAGTCGTCTGGCGGTGTGTCTACCCGTATAATTCGTCCTAGGCGTCTCAAAATGTGCTTTTTCGGAAATCCAAACAAGACATTTTTTTGAAGCATAAAGGCATAGTGCTAGATTAAATGGTCAACCGCGGAGATGAGTCATCTTGAGGTCGGCGCTGGAAGATGTTCTCAGTGAAGGAATGCTCTCCGGTGCCTTGTAGGGGAATTCTACACAAAGAGTACCCAAAAATAATTATGGGTGAATCGTTTTTGTTATGCTCGCAGAAGGACAGCACGGTTGGGTGTATTTTCATTACGGTTTCATTGATTTGGAAGGCGTCATGTCAATTCATGTAGCGGTGGGGCGGTTGAATGATGACAAGGTCACGCACGAATTAAATTAGCCGTCCAATATGTGTCAGGCCTGCTACATGTATTTCCGAATCCTTTGTAGTAGGTTGTCGCGTGGTCTTCAGAGAATAACCTTCTGCTGACCGCATCAACACGCATCTCCATTACGTTTTCCTGGGAACAGGTAATAATGGCGGCGCTTGTTTTATTATGGTCACGAGGACCAAACATTTCAGCATTTAAATGTTCAGCAAACAAGACTGGTTCAGGAATGTACGATTGCCACAGGAGATAGTCATTAGCAAACAATTCATTTCATCCATTGATTGATTGTTTCTGCTGTCTACTTTTCCATTTTCAATTATTTTTTTATATTTTGGGACAAATGAATTTCTTACGACAATGACAATTCGGAATACGTTAGCACGAAATAACAAAGATTTGAATTTGCAAGAAAGGCAAATTAAACCCTCGAAGTATGCAAAACGTATGGCGAACGTGTAGTGGCCACCATTGAAAGTCGCTATCCACAGCACGCAACAACGTTTTCCCTCCGATAAACCATTATTCAACGGCATTTCACCAATTGTTCCCTCATTGAAGTCGTTCTCAACGGAAATCTCTTCTACACCATACGAAGGCAAGCACTTTTAATTCCCGCATGAACGACGGCATGTCGCAACTCGGTCGTGCTTTATTTTTCCCGATTTTTAGTTTCGGCTGAACAGGTGATTCTGGAAGTCGATGGTAGTATTGTAAATTGTTGTGCTGAAACGTTCGGTTCTCGTGGCCTTAATGAGGGCGATTACCAATTTTATTATTATTTGGGTCATAACATTTCCGTGGTGTACATATATTTCTGTCGCTTCCACTTCGAACACAATCAATTGCACGTTTTTTTCTATCCACAAGGACCAAAACTTTCAGTGTTAAAAGACGCCACAAATAAAGGCAGGAATTATCAAGCGATTGATTTGTGTTGATTTGTCTATTCATTCGATGGTATTTTTTCCATTTGCAGTTTAGTAAATTGGAAATCCATAAAAATACATTCGCGAAATTTCGCCGTTAGACGACGAGCCGTTAGGTCTTGGAATAAGTTAAAACGAATATGAAATAACAAGGGGAATTAAACGCTCGAGAAATATCCACTTGGCAATCCCACAGAGACGACGGCTATCCAAAAATGGCATGACCGTACCCCGCGGACCCAAATGAAGTGTTGGGATTCGCGGCCACAGAATCAGGTTACCCCACGATGACATGTCTACTTATGAATTTATGTGACGCCCCAACGATCCTGCTGGGGTAGTCGCGGAATTGCACTTTTTGTTGTCGGAATTTTTTGAATGTGCCCCGCCCAACAGTTGGGAGTTATTCCACTCAGCCCGATGACTCATCCAAAGTGCGTTCGTGTGTATGTGGTGCTTGGCATTTCCCAGTGAACCGGATTCCCCCGTGGAGCCTACAGATGCAAAGGCGACAAGACGGTGGTAGGGAGCATTAAAGCAGACGGCGGAATTTGGATTGCTGCCAAAATGGTGGTCGATTTACACCGGGGGCCTGTGATTGGCGTTTGTCTGTACGTTTTCTGCAAATAAGTTGATCCAGTCTAGTAGGGGGTCTCCCGGTCGAAGACACGTGTGAACGTCCAATGCGTCTGCCGAATCATACTACTCATAGATTCGCGGTGTTCGGAGGGAATACAGCGTCTTGGGGGCAAAAATCGGTTGTTGTATCTCCCAGGGGCATTTAACCTGACTGAATTCCACCTGTGGGCGTTGTTGTTGGTTAACTTGTGGATGAAGCCGACAAAGAGGAGACCAAATTAACAAATATGGCTACAACAAATCGATCGCAAACATCTAAGAGCGTATATATTGATGGACAGGCGGAAGAATGATTTTTTTCAGATAAATCACGAGGCGTTGCGTGTGCTGGTGTTTTTTGTGTTTGCATGTGTGTTGGTGGCCTTTGTGCAGAAAACTTGTCGCCGGAATTTAGACCAATAAACGCGCCTTAATGTCGCCAATCAACCAATCACTGTCATCGCTTTACAACTTTCAACGCTGACCACCACGGGCTGTTGGGGAACTTATTTTTGTGTGTAGACATTCGAAGGCCACAAACGCGTTGTTTTAAATATCTTATAAGAAAAGTTACATGTTTTGTTATCTCGCTATTAAAGTACACAAGGAAACTGGCGCATAGAAACAGAATATTTTTGACATCATTAAAATTCTTTAAAATATACTGCCTTGAATGTTACCTGATCTGAACCGGCACAAGTTGGTCACTCTGGAATCAGGCGCATTTTCAGATGAAGGGAAGGAATTTGAACGTTATCGCAGAAAAGATTTCTCAAAGATGCCTTCAATTATCTGCCGATTTAGGCGTCATGCCGATCCCATGTTGGAGAGAAAAGCTGTCTTCGTTACTGAAAAGAGAAATTGTGATCCGAACGATAGTTTTGAGCACCAACCACTGCTTTTGCAGCCACGAATCCTCCCAGCAATCACATTCTCGCTTTAAAAACTCCACTAAACTATTCTGTGCTCGGTAAACTAGCAATAAGTTCAAACACGGAAACACCACCCATCACAAGAGCATTCCAGAGGCTCTTGCATCAAATGGGTTACGTGCGTGAGTTGGATAAGTTGGGTCATGTTGAAGCCCAAGTGTCAAGTCACGCTCGTTTTGCATCAGTCATATGGTTTAACACCCGACATCTCCGGTTGTGGGAAAACTAAATATTGTTTGGACACACAGCCAACCCCAATCGATGTCGGTGTCTTTACGCGGTTCCTAGCTTTGGCGTTCATTCGGACAAGTTTTCACGACGAGTTTGTCGTCTGCACAAAGTAGTTATCCAAGATCGGAATAACAATTAAATGTAAATGATGCCACATTTTGGTACAGTAATGTCAAATTGCTTTATGATTCATGGTTTATCCATTTACGGGGTCCTTTTAAGTATCTGAATAATTCAAAGCCGCAAATAGGTCGTTTCACATCAATTATACCAATTCCACTGACAATTCATTCAGTCGAAGCACTAGCCCATAGAATTTGACATTTCGCTTGAATATATCGTTTTCTTTCATTCATTTAATTTTCTTTCGTTGACTATACAACTGCGCGTAGATATTCGAGTTTAAGTTTTGTTTAAATTTGCACGATTTGCTTTACGTTTGTAAATGCCGCCTATAAAATATTGATCGATTAGCGCCAGGAGATTAAATGGGCGTTGTATTTCTGTTTCCAATAACATTTGTGCAAGCGTAACTTGTTTTTTTTTAAGTTTTGTTCTGATTCAAGGATATTTACAGATCAGATATTTTGCTTATTACTATTTACTTGTAATACCCATGGCGCGTTTCTTCCCATGTTCTCGCGATTTATTGGCTGTAGATTACGCCCAGCAGGCATCCCAGAGGTTGTAATAATAATCGCGTTCGGCGATATTGTTCAGCCTTTTAAAAGCCAGCTGACCGATCATATCTGTAGTTGTGTTGCGATTGAAAATCAATGTTTTCTAATTTTCAGCCAAAATCGATTCCACCCCATAGCAGCTGATTAGGTGACCATAGTTTAGTAATATATCCTGTCGCCTCTGCTAGGGAGTCAGTTATTGCGTTCTCGACACAGAAGCAGGCTGTCCTCTTCATATTCTGCCGAATCACGGCCTCAACTGTTCGGCGAAAATTTCCGTTGGTTGGAGGTGTATTCTACGGCAGATCTTTGATGTTGCATGCTCGTATAGACCCAAGGTTTTTATTATTATTCTGGTACGATGGCAACGCCGAATATCCTCCCACCGGTAGCCCTAACAAATAATTTCGAAGCTGTCTTGGACAACAACCCTTTTCCGGACTTACAGAGCATTTTTTGTTTATCGAAACCTTCTTTTCCAATTACCCCCCACACTGAAAATCGAAATGCCAGGTCCTGGTTTCACCAAATGCCAAATTTATGGAGTCGCTTGGTGCACATCCACGAAAACGGAAGGGGACTTGGGTCTGCCTTTGGTCCATCCTCCAGAATCGCAGCTCGTAGGTGCTTATTGGGTGGGCGTCTTCTGGTGTCTTTTCGTGTTCTCATTTTCGCTGGACGCCGTCAGACATTCCGGGTTTGGCTGCCAACCAATCACATTGTGCCCAGTCACCCGCTTTCCGGCAAAAAGGCCACTGTCAGACGAAGGAAAATCCAAAATTGGCTAGACTCCGGGGGAGAGACGTATGCCTCCACATTTAAAACAATTAAACGGAATCTACCATTAATGTTCTTGAGGTCGTCTTCCAATTGGGAAATCAACCATCCTAACCTTCTTTGCGCACAAGACCTATTCGCCGACTCAGAATGATTATGAGCTTTGTCGTCCAAGAGAAGGAAAAAATTGCCTTGTCTCGCGGGGGTAAGAAACCTTTATCCCATTTCCTATCGACCTATGGGTGCGGTTTTTATTGCCCGTTGTATGCATTGGACAGCAAATGATCGCGGATTATTGACGGTCACTGTAACCTGTCCGTCAAATCAGTTGTTTTATGACCCACTTTTCTAGATTTTCTATTTCTAGAATATTCCTCGTTTTTACCGTGCGATTGTTCATGTGAGTTATATTTCCCGGAGGTCTAGTC
The DNA here is from genome assembly GCA_028672205.1 of Proteocephalus fallax. Taxonomy (NCBI): domain Eukaryota; kingdom Metazoa; phylum Platyhelminthes; class Cestoda; order Proteocephalidea; family Proteocephalidae; genus Proteocephalus; species Proteocephalus fallax. Next base: position 298,128 of record JAPUBX010001280.1, on the reverse strand, counting down.
CAAGATTTCTCCGTCAACAAGGCGCTTCTGCTGTCACTCCGGGTTGCAGATTAAGTGTACCAGGAAGGTTAAATCGAAAATCTCCACCTTTCTAGGTGGTCGGAGCAACACTATTGATCGGCGTTGTTGTTTAAAGATCGTAATAACCACAATTTCCCGTAGTTTCTCGTACTTGATCTGTATAGTTTACGGAGACTTATAATACTATATATATATATATTGTGTGATGTTTGGCTCCTAAAGATGATCTAAATAATATTAATTGCAATCGCTTTATTTAGTACACAAGGACAAATAATCAAAATTTTAAACACTGTAGCATTGCAGACGAAAGCTGTCTAGAAGTCTCATGGCCAGTAAGATTTGGGGAGATTTGGTGGTCTTGCCATCACGGAAATCTCAGTGACCCACTTAATTGCACAAAACGAGAAGACTGATCTTCTTGAGAGATCAGGAAGTTTAAACGTGATCCATTTACTTCTGGTGATGCTTATTAAGAGCCGATTCGACTGTCGTTTTACAGAATCTTTCAAGTTTGCCTTTCATTTTCGAATTCAAATTAAACACCCATTTGGGATGGAAAATCATCACCTTTTCGTTGATATGCATATAGTAGAGTGTCTATTATGTATGAATGATGAATGGTATATTGCAAATATCCTTCGCATGGACGTGTAGATGTTCTGGTGAGATTTTCGATTACATTTCGCCATAATTGGGACTCAATAGCATCACCTGACCAAAAATGCACAGCCGACCATAACCAAAGAGAAATTTAAATGCTTATCAACATTTCGCCCTGAGGTTTCCAATGCCAAATTTCTGCTATTTCGTTTATTTATGTACCCATTCAAATGCAAAAGAGCTTCGTCTGAGAAGATAATTTGTTCAGCAGACCATACGGTTGTTCTCACTAAAATCATCGACGTTTTTACATTGTGCCAAATTAGATCTAGACTCCGTTTTCCTTTTCCAGATGATGAAGAATCCACCCAAGCGAAAGAAGATATGCAGCCTCCTATGAGGGCAGGGTAAACTTACTCCACCCCCCCCCCCCCACACCCCAGCAACCAATCCCTTTAACCGGACCCAGATAGTTGACATTGGGCCAATCCCCTCTCGGAGAGTGTATACAATGGTTGAATTTACTATTTTTTACCTCCAGCAACCTCCGCCACTAGCCTCCCATTTCCTATATTATTCTTTAACCCCCACATCCCCCCGAAATCGCCATTATCCTAAAAGATTATAATTTTTGACGACAGTTGTTCAGGTTGGTTGTTGGTGGTAGTTACCTCTCACGTCCAATTCAGCAATCGGGTGGCAATCAGGGTTGTTGAGTTAAATGCTGCATTTGACTCACTTTGTACCGCTGCGTAGGCCATACCATTTCTCTGGAGCGTGTAGAGACTCGTTCAACGCATTTCCGTCTTCTATATTGGGGGGCCTATCTCCTGAAGGAGCAGAAACTGGCTTAGTGAATGTCGCGAACTATGGCTGGCCCTTCGCGGGTATCAGAGGGCAGATCGGAGCAATTTGCTGTCAATTTGTTCTGCAATGCCAGCGGAGCCAAAATATTTGAAAGCTAGAACCTACTTGAGATTGAGACTGCCTTTGTAAAGCCATGAATTCGGATAAGAACCGTTTGCAAGGTAGTTGGGGCGTCTCCCAGGTCAATGACATCGTCGCCGATAAAAAGGTTCGGTCCCACTTGGACATCGAAGCAGTAGTAAACGACAGCGTGGTGCAGAGCCTGATCAACCACGCAATTAAACAGACAACCTTGCCTGACGCCCGCGTTTAGATGGGGGATTCGTCCATTTCTTCACTGTAAACACTAACTCTCGCTCGGGTGGACGAATAGTTCGATTTCAGAAGATTCACCAGTTTACCAACCGTTTCCATTGCTCACCATAGCGACTCCGTTGACCAAGTCGAATGTTGCGCGGGAGTCAATAAAGCATGCTACTGTTGGTTGGAGGTATCTGTAGCGATTTTCGGAAATTCGACGTAGGATGAAGATCTGGTTCACTCATCATCAGCATCATCAGCATCATCATCATCAACCATGGCGGAAACCTCCTTGATGGGGGCGAGGAGGAGAACTAAGAATACCCTTGCGGTAATGTCGATAAGATGGATGGCTCGGTGCTTGATGCAAATGGTCTTGTCGCCTTTCTTGGGAAGCTGGAGAAGGATGGAAGTACTCGCGTTGCCTGGAAATTTCTTCATTTTCCAGATTGTGCAGAACAGTGGTCGGCGAGGGTCGACGAGGATTAGTGAGCAGGGCCATTTAACTCAGGGTCGAATTTCCACCTATGCATCTTGAGCTTGAAAGGTTCACGACGAACCGCCTTCCGCTCGCGACCCTCTTTCACCCCCCGGATGGATGGTGTGGCCACCTCCTGCGACAGGATGAGCCGACTTCATGGATGTTCCCATGAGGATTTCTGGAAATATTTTACAGGTGGTTGCGTCGCCAGAGTCCCTCGAGGACGCAGAAGTGGTCGATACATAATCCACAAATTAACCAACACACCAGGGGCCACAAGTGGAACTAAGGCTGTTTGTTAAATCCCAGATGATGCAGCAGCCCGTTTCCGTCACCCGACTTCCGTGTCGCTGGGTTACGGGCACGCGCCGTGCTACCACGCTCCCTTGTTTATCTAAACTGGACATTGTTGTTATTGCGTTTTTTATGCTGCCATCTCCTCTTTCTGGGAGATGAGCCAGCTTCATGTATGTCGCGCCGTTTATTTTATTTTCCCAAGATTATTGGGAAAAGGTCCCCAGTGCTTTGGTTGAGCGGGAGGCACCTCTATTCCCCTTTGTCCAATCAAAGCAGGAGGCACCTCTATCCCCTTTGTCCAATCAATCGCATTCGGCGAGGCAGCAGCTGGGATCCAGATCGTAGATCTGCTCCAGTCTGCTTGGATCTGCCAGGACAGTAGGAGCACTCACAAATCCGCATACCATGCTTTTATTCATTTGTACAACGGCTCTATCCTTGTGATTTGATGGTGCTTCACTCTTCATACACCATTCCTGGCCCCAGAGATTCAGTCACGCGGTGTTTAATCAAACATGGCGTCGGGGGATTGTCGGAACCAATGAGCCCTCGTCTTTTTCCCGTAATGCGGACACGGGTAGGAGAGATATTGTGCGTGACAGTGGTGTGGCGTGGCAGGGCCTTATCTAGGGTGCTAAATTTGTGGACATTTGTGGCCGATAAGCCAATCGCTGGCCGTTAGGCGGCTGGCGTGATGCGGTCAGCACTCTACAAATAGACAAAAAGCAGGTTCAGCCAACATTCAAATGGAATAAAACATTTTTTGTTGGAATTAATTAACCCTGGGTTGTTTTCTAGCCACCTGGCCAATCTGAATACACTTAAAGGATATCAGATTCACTAAATATTCTGGGATATCCTTAGATAGGATAAAGGGGAGGGGTGGTTTAAATATTCGAGGTATCAATAAGAAATCGTGCATTTACAAACAGATGTTGAAATTCATTTTGTGTCCAGACAAATTGTTTGACATCATATGTGAACAACGTATTTAATTTTATGGTTGAGGGTAAAGTAGATCGGAACAGGTCAGATTGCTTTTATTTAATTAGGGCTTGAACCCTAGCAAGGCCACTAAAGCAATTACAGAAATACATGTGCATTCAGTCCGACGATTTCAATTTTTGTTTCAACGATTTAAATTGGACAAGGTATTTAAATTGAGCGCGAAAAACCGGAAAACCAATAATTATCGATGAAGGGGCGTAAAAATGTATGGTCGAATCAGATCCTCTGTTAACTATCGAAGAATTATCGCAGAAACTCGCATGGCCGTTGTCCAATGTGCAAATCGGCAAATTGAGTAGATTGGTAATTTGGGTGCCGCATCAGCTATCCCGGGTTAACGAAGACGAGTAGAGAAGCACGTGCACGTCTTGACTGTCAAGGCAAAGGATTCGTTCTGTTTTGCATCAAATTGTTACTCGTGACGATAATTTGATCGTTTACGAAAACGTTAGTCAGATAGAAAACTATAGTTGGACCACAGATCAATTGCAATATGCACAGTTTCTAATTGGTATAATTAATATAAAATATTTATATGGCTGTCTTGTTTTAAACTGGTTTAAAGTGTTAAGAGAAACGGGAGAAGTCAGTGGCCATCTTCTAGGCTACGGGACTTCACGGAAGAGAAAATTCTCCGAAAAACACCGAGAATCGAGTTTAATTTCATCATTTGTCGAACCCTTCAATGCACTGATGGTTTTCAGCCTATAAGGTTTATCCACCAGCTTCTACAAGGCAACGCACCTGAACCGACCAAAAGACTTCCAATAAACCTAAACTTGTATTTACTTACACGTACATAAATTACTCACGCATAGGTATAAATCATGGTTGTTTAGAAAAGTCTTTTTTGTCAGCGGCATGTCGCCGGCAGGTGGGGGGCCACATGAATGGGGGCGGGGAGCAATCGACGAGAGCCGTGATTGACGTTTGACTGGGTCGCTGGCATGCGGGTCGAGGGGGGAGGGCATCAACGATCCAATCAAATTCGCGTCCCGGGGGCGGGGGTCTGTTCAATCGGTGTCGTCGGCCTGTTGGCGTGGAGGCAGATTGCGGCGTTTCCGAGACCACGAGAAACTCAATGTCTAGTCCTGATGATGGCTGTTTTTGTTCATCCTACAATCAATTAATCGATACCCAACGGTCAAATCCATGAGTGTCCCAGAGGCATGAATACCAGGCGTCTTTAGAATGGGAATGGCTATAGAGAATTTCGCTCGAGGAATTTTATCGTTGTTGGTACCAGCTGTATCAAAGTATCCCTAATCTCTGAGACGTCAGACCTGGCGTCATAACCCAATAAGAGCCAACACGAACACAGGGATAAGGGGGGGGATTTAAACAAACCGCAATAGGGTGTGAAGGTAAGCCTACCTTCTGCCGGACTGGAGGCCGGGGGCAACCAGACAGGAGTCTCGGTGGTCTCGTGTCTTTCGCAAGGACTTCGGGATGGTTCATTTGATGTGTAAAGGCAGAGTACCACTTGTTATCACCTCCTCGGGAAGATGGCAGCGGCAGTGCCTCCTCGTTTTCCGTCTCGGTGGCATCACCGGACGAGACAAGATTGACCTGGACGTGCTGTCGCTTCTTCCTCGCTACTTCGCCTGTTCGTCCTCCGCTGACCTGTTGGGGCCCACCAAGCGGCATCAGAGATGTCTCCTGTTCCAGCCATTCCTGTTGGAGGCATTCGGCGAGAAACGTACAACAGGGCAGTCGCTCACTCGTCGACGGACAGACGAAAAGGCCCTCCTGGTCAAGGTCGAGGCCCGACCGATCGATGAGCAGTGGAGGAGGAGGAGGGGGAGGAGAGGCAAGTTGGGATGGAGTAAATGAGGATGGCGGTGACGGTCTTCTGGGCCGAGGGATGCCCGTTGGCATCGCATCGTCAGACCGTTCAAAATACCTAAAAGAGACCAAATTAATCTTCATAGAGAATACCGATTGTAACATTATTTTAACAACTATGGCTAATTTGTAGAATTCGTTATGCAGTCCTCCTGTTGAGGGATTCCGTAATTTCAAGATATTCACAATTAGCCTAGGGCAGCTACGCTCATCCCACTTCACACAGCGGATGGTGCTGCTGACATAGCATGACTTGGCTCCCGTATCTGGCTGCTGAGCCACCCGGAGGCTCATTTTTAGTACGTCAAACGCTTAACACCTTAATTTGGAGTGGCTTCAACTGTCTTCTCGCAAATCAGCTTTCCCATGGTGCACAGGGCCTGAATTTGGCGTTTTCAATCAGTCGCCCTGTTAGTGGGCGAAGGTCTTTCGTACAGTGATTGTAAGAAAGTTGTAACTCATACCAGACAAAGAGGAACTCTAATTATATCGTTAACGCGTATGTTTAAACCCATGCTTGTTTAAGATGAAGTCATAGACGATCTGCATTACACAAGGGGAAGCAGACGAATTCGTGTTAGCCAAATCAACCGATTAAACTGATCCATTTCCAATTTACGATGACACTGCTGCAGGATAAGGAGATTGGAAAGCATAAATGTTTATTATTTTAAATTAGATGTACGCAAGCTTTATTGGATACCTTCGACTCTGTGCTACATTCCCAACTAATCTACTTGTGTTCATCCAAATAATCAGTAATTTTTATTCTTAAGTTGAAAAGTTTTGTTCTGGATTTCTCCTCTTCTCTATATCGAATTCGACCCCCCCCCTGGGACGGAGGGTATTATCTGGTGGAATATATGACTTGTATGCTACAGACGTACAACGGATGAGTTAGAATGCGTCCTTATCTGACGAAATAATCAGCTGAACTACAAATTTCACCCCCACCCCAAAACCCAGCAACACATAAACACACAACCGCTCAATCAATTTGAGCAACCAATTAGAGGAACTTGATCAACAAAGCAACAACATGTTGACCTCTCAACAAGCCGTCGGAATAGCCGTGTCCGTTTGTAGGCATTCGTAGTTGTTGAGGCCAGGGAGTCCAACGGGAAGCCCGTCAGCCTGGGCGACTGGACCGGCGGCTGGGGGTGGGGGTGTGGGTGGTCCGGGACAGGGCGGCTTGTCGGGGAGGGCCGCAGACGGACGGGTGCGGGTAGGCGCAGTCGGAGACGCAGACGAGGCGTTGCCTGGCGACCCCGAAAGACGTGGGGCTGGCGAACGACCAGGGCCGGCGACGCCGTGGGCTTCCACGTCATTGTGGCGAGGTGGAGAGGTTCCGCGGGCACACGGGTGACGCGCGCGTACCTGTAGGACCAAGGTCGAAGCTGGGTTTATCAGTTGTTTGGTCGGTTCTGACCGCAGGCAAGATGGCAGCGGATGTCGTTCACATTCCATGGATAAAAACCTGGCCAGTTCTCCAACTTTGTTGTCTTTAAATAAACTAACTGATTGAGGTCGCTGTTGCACAGTCATCGATTAACAACGATCTGGAAGGGTTTATACATTCTCGAGTTCGTGGAGAAACTGGGCTCAGCCTTCGCGGCCACTAATGCAGATAACCAAATTCTGGCATCTAAGATCGGACAGATAAACATCGCGTAAATGAAGCGCTACTATGTCGGTGGTTAGATAAATTTCTTCTTCTTTATCGCGGCTATCATGAATGTCACGAAGTGTGGCTGCTCCCACAGGCGGCCGTCGGAGGCCAGATTGAAACAGCGATTGCCCCGGCTTTGGCTCCAGTAGCGCCCTCTGTAGCCAGACTGCACATCGAGGTACTCCATCGCTTTTATCCACGTGTTTGGTTGCTTGCCACTCAAGCAGCACAGTGACCACGAGAGCCACATGATTGAATGGTTCGTGTCTGGCCACCGTAGAACCAGGCCGAACCACTGCAGCCGCCGTTGTTGAAGGGTTCACAGCTTCTCGGTTAATCGGCACTATATTTATGTTTGCTTCGCCTACGCGTCAGTTGTCTTCGTCGGATATCCTGACAACGACAGCATAAAAATAGAAATGAATAAGATCCCCCTTGATGAGGATGCTTTTAGTCTTTTTAAGGATCGAGGTAATTAGATCGAAGATATATGCATGCCTCTTTTCTGTAGAAGAAACCATAAATATGCACGACAAACGCAGATTGTTTTTGCATTTTTTGTCGTAGGTTGTTAGGTGTAAATAAAACAAACGCAGTTTGGGATATAAGACACTACTTTAAATAAAAGAGTACACTAAATATATGGATATATATTCGGCTCGCTAGCCTTTCGTATAAGCATATTTTGGCGCGAATTACCTGTGATATGTTGACATCGCCTTGTCCAATCTACAGCGATGCAGATGTTTGTGAAGCACAACTTGCAATCCCACGTGAATCCCTGAGGTTTCGTTAGCAATATTCTTGTTGTCGTCTCTCTCGCGTTGCATAATTTCACGGTGCGATTGAAATTCCATCGATGTGCCAATATAGAGTTTACTAGCTTGGAAAACGCGCGTATTTAAGATATATGCTGATTTAAACGTGAGTGCGCGTGTCACTACCTGGGACTGGAGAGACATTATCGATGAAAAGTTGGCTAAAAAGTGATTCGGAACTACTGTTACGGTCGGAACCTCATATGCAGGAATTTCATTAAGGTCTTCACAATCGTGTAAAGAGTACTTTTCGATTTCGACCAAATAATCAGATGAATTATAGCTGAGCGACATCCATTCAGAAGGAAGTGAGGTAATTGTGATAGTGAAATCCTCTTCAGTGTCTGTGGATGCGCTGGATCGACTGTAGGTGAATCTGTCTACCTGAAACAGTCTAGAGCGCCACTGGTTTGCGTATAGATCTGTTGGAGGGGAGATGTTGACAGAAGCAGAGGTCGTGGAGGTTAACTGTTGTGGTTCTGGAATTTCGGGAAAGGTGGCAGCGCCTTCCGTTCTTGGAACATTGCTTTGTCGTCGATATGTGCAGGTAGACCTCACCGATGAATCCGAAGAGGAACTTTCGCGAGACTCGTTCATGAATCACGGAATTTTAATTCATGCTACTTTGAAAAACAGAAAATGTTCTTTAGCTCATAATGCCATTTTCATATTGATAATTTATTTAATCACAAAACGAATAGATAGACATCTCCCGGAATTCATTACTAAATTAATAAGCCATCCTATACTTTTTTTCAACGTTAATACTCTGATAACATTGTTAAGGAACAAACAGTCTCCTATTTTCGACGAATAACTCGAACGTTGTCGGACATCGTTGATTGAACGGTGACAAATTACCTCTAGCGTTCTTGTGGGACTCTGATGTTATCGTTTTATCCGTAAAAATAAAGAAATGTTGCTTTTTCGATGTGTAAAAATGATTAAATTATCTTGAATTTGGAATCTATACACTAATAAATATTTTAAGATAAAATAAGTCGTTGGTCAAATGCAAATGGGTAAGAAATTTTATAATATACATGCTGTAGCGTAACGTTTCTACAATCACGAGATTCTTATTTGCATGATAATAATAACGGCATTCGCGTTATTACAGTACCGTGGTTTTTTTAAACATACATAAAGATAATGTATATATGCTTTACCATAGGCTGGGTAATCATTTCCAGATAAATAAGGAAGAGCGATAACACATTAACCAAACGCAAAACGCTTCAGGTCAAATATTTGGCAATTTTATAGAACAAAATAAGAAAGATTCAAAATCATTTAATATTTGTAAAAAAATATTTTTATATTAAGGGAAAACAATATTCACCAATTTTTTTAATATTTTGTTTGAGTAGTCTTTACCAAAAGCGAGAAGTCAAAGTTTTACTTTCCGATGATCGGTTTGGTTAATTCAGCACGTTTTTGTTAACATTCCAGAATTCATTATTCTTTTTACACCGACAAGCGTTATAATACTTCAAAAAAACAGCAACCATAGATAAATTGTTGACATAGATTTCGCATCTACCCTTCATTATTGCCACATTTTCGCGATTTTATTCGTAACGGACATGGTCGGTAGTTCAACCCCGACTACACCGACATTCGCTTTTATAAACGCACCCAAACAAATACCATCCATTAAGAAATTTCAACGCATTTTTTTATCTCCGTTTGTTTATCTAGAGTAATGTAACTCAATCTCTGCCGAATTTATTAGTGAATAATTTACACAACTTTATTTTGTCTTGATTGCATATTATTTTGTGTTATCCAGTAATAAAAGGAGATTATTTATATTGCGGTTATTTTTGCTGCAGGTCCACTTGCGCCAGCCGTCTGAATCTGAGGTGCCCTGGAAAGGTCGGGATGGAAGTGTCCTTGTGGTAGCTTGCGTTGGCGTTGGTAACGTTGGACAGTTATGCATGGATATCCTTATTTCTTCATTGGACTGCAAATTTGTTGGATATTTGGATACCACTTGTTTACCTGCTGTAGTGGGTCCTGCTCCGTATCCAGAATTACATTCCTCTGCACCAGAGTTAGCATGCTCTCTAGAAGTAAGTGCCCCACAATACATCATTGAATATATACTGTTTTAGTAATTGTTATTACCTAATTTAGGCAGCTCAGATCATTCCATGTTTTCTATATTTTAATTGTTTAGGTTTATGATGACAGATCCCGGAACATTTCACTGCTGCAGGTTCGTTCGCCTACCTTCGCAGGCGCAAGGAACCATTTCGCTTCTGAGTTGAATGAGTTTATTGATCAACAGAGGTTCTCCAAAATTGTGCTTCTCTCCAGCAGTTTCGCCTTGACACGAAAGGTGATCGTTTTATAAGTTGCCTTGCTTTCAAAAATGAGAAATATCTCCTCAAATCCTGCCAAGGCATATCGTACACTTTTTACCTCGCGTTTTGTGTCTGTAGGATTATCAACTTGGCGCTCCATCGCTCCAATTTGCAGTCACCCTCACGACTGATGCAGATGATCGGAAAACACTTTCGGCTCTTGGTATATCCGAGCTTATAGAGGAGGTTATCGAAGATGGTGATGAAAGTAAATGTGGGCTCAATCTTCTCGGTGCTGGGGTTGGTCTCCCGCTTTTCAAACACCTTTCCGGGCGTAATAGCATTCTGTTCAACACCTTCACTACTGACGGGGACAACCGCGGAGATGCTATCTTTATGGCGAATGTCCTAAATTCGTGGCTCAAACTGTTCCCTGAGACGGAGGCCAGCGTGGCCTTGAAGTTTCCCAGCAATTGGAAGATGCTCTTCGGAAGCGACTTTGATCCCGTGTTGTATTAAGCTTTGTTTATAAATTCGCTTACATTCCCATGTCAGTATGCGTGGACTTCTGTTCTTAGGGTCCCGATTCGTTGGAAAACGTAGGGATCGATAAGCGAGCAAGTTACGTCACTTTCTAATAGGTTAATGCTGGAAAACCTTCGACTAAGCAGGCAACCTCAGCAGAAACGCCCTTGGACCATTGGATCGGAACCGTCGGCTTTCCGTTCAGGGAAAAAGGACAGGTCACGCTCGGCTTCCGCTATCGTATAGAATTCGACTTCGGTAAACCGGGGATTCGCTGGATTGGTGAAGATACATTTGAGATGTTTCATACCGACTTCGACAGCCCGTCGTTACGGCCGTTGCGTAGGCGGTGGGGGCCAAGGAAACGCCTTTCTCAAAATCGCGCGCGTTATAATAAGCAACAAGTAAGCATCTGGGATTCGATAGCGGCCAATGCGATGCTTTTCTACCATAAGGACAGGTATACTTTGACCGTGGGTTCCGTATTAAACTAATGTAGACATCGTAGCATGGGCGGCCATAGGACATTATGTATAAATGTTGGACAGCATAATGATCGCGAACGCATGAAATGGGATACAAGAGTAGCTGTTGGTGAAAATGGGACGGTTCAATGCGGCATGAGACCACATGGTTGACCTGAATGAGGCGGATGTGATTGGATATGCTTGTTAACTGTTGAGGGGTAGCTTATAATCGAACCGATTAAAAGACTAACGCATGTCGTTCTGGGAGAAAACAATCGATTCGCTGTAGAAATGCCTCATTTTGCCTGTACGTATGTTGGGCATTGCCCTGCATTTTCTGTCAACCAGGGTTACCTCTAGCAAACAAATATTTCCAAAGCGAAATATGCGTCTGTCACCATTAGCATATTCGTGGATTCACAATAAGAATAACTCAAGTGAGGCCAAAACTTTTCAAGGCGTGGTCATAACCAATCGGTGTACCTTGACATAAAACCTTTATTGGTACGGCTCTAGTCGAAGTAAAAGTGGAAAAAAAAGAAAGAAAAAGAAGACTGTTAAAATCAATCAGTTGGTGCAAAATGATAAATGTTGACTTTATATACTACGTACGATTACATAAATAATGAATATAATGACAAAAATCAAGGCCGTGAAGCAGAGATATCGGTTGTTTTGTCGACTCGCGGGAATGCCAAGAACTCGACCAACCGTATTATTCATAATTTGGCCAGCGGAGTCTACAGTAACCCTGAGGGTTTCTAGAAATTCATTTTGCTTTTTTGCATCGTCTCGAATTTCTTTAGCATACTAAAATTAAATAAATCGAATTAAAGGTATCTTCATATAAATGATAGATTTTCGTCGAAAATTAATTGGATAACCAAACTAACTTACCGATTTCAATATATTAACTTTCACATTCAGTTCTTCCGTCCTTCTGTTGTTCTCCGTTTCCAAAAGAATATCATTTTCTTTCGCGATAATAAGTGACAGAAAAAAATCCTACCCATGGCAAAACGCACTATTAAACTCGTCGGCTCAGTTTGATAATGTTATAATTATCAAGCTGATGCTTTGCTGGCAGCCAGGTCTAATAAACACCACTTGCGTACATGGCGGGTTTCAAAGACATGTTAAAAACCCATTGTGTTTTATTAAACATATTTGAAAGAATTAGTCCACGAAAATTATTTAATTAACACTTGAAATTTATTTGACTTATTTGGCCATTCCATTTTAACATCAACTTAGGCATAATAATAATGGTAATCGCTGTATTAAATTCACGAGAGCCATAACTTTCAGCATAAGGATTGTTGTAAGAATTCTGATTAAGCGTGAATATATGCAGAATTCTTTAACAGTATAAATTTTAGATCTATATAAAACAGTCGCACCTTATTTCCTACATGAATACATGAATACACCATGGTTGTTTTTCGAAGATACTTAAAACCACTAAGCCTTTTGTGACATAGGTGTCTAAAAAGGTTTACGAATGAGAACGCAAACTAAATATGATCGAGATTTATTTATTTTGTAAAGTATCAAATTACACTGAGTTGTGCTGGCGTTCGTGCGTCGTTGAGTGAATTCGTTAAAAACAAAAATGAGCTTTTAATTTCACTACAGCCCTTCCCCTTTAGAATATTCTTCGCCAGGTGAAGAGATAAAATAAGGATTGCCAGTTTGGGTCAATTTTGACCGACAGAAAACTAAGGGAAAAGTCTGACAGATGCGTTGGTATGCGGATGACTCGACCGCTTCGTATGCCGTTGGTCGTTAATGCCTCAGGCGGTTCCGGACTACTTCAGACAAGGTCGTGCGAAGATGACAAAATTGATTTTCGGGTAGAAATCGTGTTGTTCGGACGAATCGGGGATTGTTAAAACAGGTTCCTCGACAAAAGCTTTCTCGATTCGATCAATTGAAACCGTTGCATCGCGTCCATTCATGGATATTTTAAACGTTTTATCAGGACGGGAAAGTACCGGAAAAGGGCCATGATATGGTTGTCAAAAGAGACGGCGGACTCGATCACAACGGGGAAAACCGTGGCTACGTTTTCGCAGCTGGGGTCAGTTTTCTTTAGACCTAACGCTCGTAGCAAAACTTTGCAGCCTCGTAAGAACACCAGAGACAGACAGAGAGGGCGTGCCACCCAGTTCTGCAGGAAGGGGAGTACGACCGTTTCTGTGCCGATTTCCGCCAGAGGTATAACTTCGTACCAACGGGTGAATCCATCTACACAAGTCAGAAAGTAGCAGAAAACCCTAGACGAGGGAACGGGTCGACTAAATCAATATGAACGTGGCTAAACCGTGAGTCGGGTGGGTCGAACGTGCCGATCGGTGCCTTGGTGTGACGATTGCCGCAGACTCTTCAACTCGATGCGCGAAAGAGCGTCGGCAACCTTATTATATGCGCCATGGCTGTATCAGCGCTTAGTTGGCGATAGGGACTTCGAGGGGAGGTTTTACCGGGTCACAAGAATGCATGGCCGGGTTCAGCCAGTGGAATTTCAAATAGCTATAAAATCCAATAAAAGACCACCAATTGTGTAAATTAAGCCCATACAAGTATAAAAATCGCATAAATAAAAAAAGTGTTCGTGGGATTCTCGTCTACAGTGCCGAGGAATCGCCAGCCCACTACAATTGGCCTGCAAAATCAGGCTTTCTTGCAACAATTGAATGCATTTTCTATTGAATCGGACCGAGCCACATGGGAAAGTTTTCCAAATGCGCGGGATCTTCAGAACGCAGCTACTTTTACTTGAAAATATTAACCATGCGTCAATATTACGCTTATTTGTGTCAACCTACATATTACACGGCATGGTCGTCTTCTATGATGGCGAACACTGTTATCTGGTTCATTTAGAGTCAAGTAACACGATCCCTCCCTAAATCAAGGATACCTTTACACTGGATAACACAAGAACGCCGCTGCCTTCATCCACAGTCGACAGGACTCGAGCAACTTCTTACCTGTTCCAAGTTCATGGGCCAGCATCGTAGTTCTCCCGTTATAAAGACCCATCCCATTTTACCCAAAGCCTATATAACCTCACCATCCATTTACATTCGTCACCATATATTCTCTCATCTTATTATACCCACGGTTCCTCCATTCATTGCGTCTTCTTCCAGCTATGGCTGACTGGGACGTGCGACTGTGTTCTACGTTTACCGTTTCAAAACCCCCAACGAAGATCTAACATATCTTAGGTCGGAATCCCCCACTGGAATAGCGTCACATACCACCGTTTCAACGCCATCTGCATAATCATAAATAAAATAATTGACCTACTAATTGGACATCAACATAGTTGTCACCAATACACTTAATTTTCATCTCATTCATCCGTCCACGATAGGCATCTGATTGAGGTGATTTTCTAAACCCCCTCAACATGGTACATAAATCGCATTAATCTATGCTTACAAAATGTCTCGTTCATTTTTTGCTATCGTTATGTTGTGGCTTTCTGTTGGAAACCGTTTGTAATCACTAAGAAAACTGTTATTTACAATAATTCCCCTTCTATAATAGACATCCGCTCTCTGTCGATTTGACCTGAGATCTGGATGTTGACACGCTCTCATCTAGATAGACCTGCTCGAAAATCTGTCGAATTGGATACTGAGTTGGATGGTATTTTGAAGACTTGAATGAATCGGTTACAGGGGTGAATCAAGTTTTCACCAACTAAACCCACTTGTATTGTAAACCCAAAGTCTTAATATCCTTTGGGATCTGCCGCATGAACAGCCTCGATCGTGTATCCTATAAAAATATACCAATTTATGTCATCTATACACCCCCCGCCATGCATGCTAAATATTGATGTCAACCGAAAGCATACTGCCCGTCATAAAATTTCTTTCAATTGTCTCGCATTCCTCCGCATAATTCCCTTTATTAGATACGATTCCCGCGATTTTCACTGTCCTCAAATAATCAGACTGTTGAACCCTCTGCAGATCCTTTTAATAATACTAATATTCGCTTTATAAATATCACGAGGACCAAAACTTTCAGCATTAAAATTTACAATTAACAAAAATGTTACAGGAAGTGACGATTATACGTAGAAAATGCAGAATAAGTTAAGAATAATAAAATAAATAGCTTCAAGGTAAATTTGCAAGAAAGGCCAATTAACCCACGAAGTATGTAAAGTTTTGCAAACTGGAAAAGGTAATATCGTTTTCTAGTGGCTTGGTAGTGACCTTAAATGGCGTGTTTATTTCTTTCCCACACATGACATCCATTTTACTGGCACCCCATTGGCTAAGACACACCACAACGCATGCAGTGACCGTTACGCGGATAAATTAAGACAAGATCGACGACACCTACCACGACACGCCCCACGTGTGTCAAGACAGGACTCGCCGCAACGGGCGCTAGGCCTGGCACCTTGTCGCCGTTTTCGGCCCAGGTCCGGCCCTAACTATTGTTTTAATAAACAATATTTTTCATTCCCGACCTTCGTCTTTGGCCATTGTTTTGGACCACGAAGTCTTCGAATTAATATAGCTTGCCTATTATCAACACCCCAATGATAATAATTCAACGCCATTTTGCAAATACCTTCTATGAAACCAAGAGAGGCCATACAGTTTGGCCGTTATAGACTACTTAATAAAACAAATAGGGTACTTGCAGACACCTACCTGTTGGCATAAATGTAATGATCGTTTAATGTCATAATTGCTGTCTGTGTTTCGGACATTATTACTTCAACATAATCGAAAAAAACAATGTCTTCCGTCAGTTTATCTCCTTTTGTTGAACATTTCGCGTCTGAATATTCGATAATTGACCCCGTTATGACAAAAATCTCAATAAAAACACGAATGTTACTGTTAAATGAACACGAGTTTCTACACAGCCCCTCATACTTTTGATAGGAAAAGCGTACCTTAGAGGATATACTATAACAATTTAACAGTTATCATTTATTCATCGACTTTCCAGTTTTTTGTGTAGGATGACCTTTGTCCTATAAACAGTTTTGAAATAGAATTTGTACTTGATAAAGAACTTCCCCAACCTCCCCATAATGGACGCTTAGTGAGCAACATTAATTAAATTAGCACAGATTAATCACTACAACATAGCATCGTTCAGCCATTTCAGCGCAATTTCACTAGTTATATCCTGCTTGCTACTCCTATATCAGATGACCACTCCCATTGCCTCGATTCAAGTTTGTCGCAATGTAAATCTGTTAGACCAATGGGAGCAATTCGCTCATTCATTATTTACCCGGATTTTGGTATCACCCGAAGAGCAGAAGTAGGAACTAAAAAAACCGTTTTCGTACGCAGATTATTTTTTATGTGGAAATTTTTGGTCATCGTGACCGTAATAAAGGGCTTACCATTATTATTATTATTTGTGCACTTAACGATGCTTGGTCCTAACAATACCGCCATAGTCCGCACAAAGGGATTATTATTGACGTTTATTAACGTTTATTCACACAAACAACGGAATCAAGGATGTACCGAGAAGTGTGTCAGGTGTCGTAGTAGTAGTAGTAGTAGTAGTAGTAGCAGTAGTCCTAGTAGTAGAACCTCTCCTCGCGACAAGACGCCAACCGGGGATGCCACATGTCATGGTGAGCCCTGGTTTGGTCGTCGTCGTCTTCTGTCGTCGATTTGATGTTACATCGGTTGCCGTTAGGAACATACAATCCGATCGTCTCCGACCCCCTCCCCCCCTTGAACTGGTCCCTCGCAGCCAGTGCCGTTCCAATGACCGCACGGGACAGAATGCACACCGTTGTGGCGAAAATCGACTGCAGAGCCAGACAGAGTGCGAAAAGGTGCCACAGCGGGGATATCCCGGAAAGAAGGGCAATCAGAGCTATGCTCCACACCACTGCCTGTCCCGTGCAAGTCTTCAGGGAGACCATTAACCGCTGGTGTTGACTCCAACTCTTCCCAATAGTCTCCCGAGTGTCCCGTCTTCGCAAAGATATGCAAATCACGACGAGCTGAATAAGAAGGAGCAGAGTGGCGGGCGTGAGGAGGAAGTAGACGGTGGAGGTGGTGGGTACAAAGCTGCAGGCTCTCTCTTTAATGATGAGATGGCCTTTGGTTATGAGTCGGCGACTCTGTGACCCCGAAAATGCATGCTGCAGTGTCATGGTGAGTGGAAATCCGATGATAACGACGAGAAGCAGAAGAGTGGTCCAGGCCTTCTTGCAGACGCCCGCCACTGCCGAATAGTTCAGCGTGGAGATGAAGCATGCGAGGGCGGAGAGGGTCTGGGCGGAGATGTTGAAGAGGTAGCCAAAGTTGGCAGTCAACTGGAGGATTCTGAAGGCATGACTGCTGGTCTCGAGACTGCAGCAAACGAACGTGAGAAGCGATGACAGGCCAAGAAAACATTGACCCATGAAGTAGGTTATACCGTACAACTGTCGGGCCTGTAACACAAATAAACGAATGAGTCGACGACAAAGACCTGTCCAATCGAAGTCAAAAAAATCGGCACACGTCTATCAGATTTTAGAGGTTCGAAAACCGTTTCAGAAAATGTGCAGTTCTTCATATCAATACGACTTCCAGTCTATTGGAAAAAGCCATAAATTCGCCGCAGACAACTCTGAATATATAAATCGATTTGTTTTGATCATTTTTTCGGTAATCGTTTTAAATGGTCCATGACTGGTGAAATAAATGAACGAAAGACCATATCGATTTGCTTTCTCATTCACCATCGTGTGTTTCTTGTTGTGAGCAACACGCGGACATGAAATCTTTGAAGATAAATTAAACCGGTTGTGAAATTCCTTCAAGCAAATACCCATCATATCTCCTTAAAAGCTGTAAATAGTTTCTTTGTGTCAATTCTTTGTTTTAATTATTCAGGTTTCCTTATTAATGTGGTATGAAATTCGGGTTAAACAAGGAGACTCACTTTTTTGAAACAAAGTAGCGTAATCAAGTGAATAATCAGGAATACGAAATTAACCCCAAAACAAATATGCGTCAGCAAAAAGTTATTTGTGCGCCACGCATTGTATTCATCATAGTCTGAATTTTCACTTGAATATGATCCATTCAAACTCGCCGTAGCGATCATCGTCTGTGCTGGCGGCGAAGACGAATTTACGTTGCTGAACATGGTACGGAGATTGCTGGACGTTTTTTACCAGTCCATTAACGACAGTCAGATCGCCCCTTGCGTGACCTTGTGGGAGCAGATTGGCACACCCCTGTCTCTTGATTGGTTAAGGATTAACCTATTAGAATTTAGTCAGTATACTTGACCTTACCAGAGCCATTGGCAGGATTTTGGATTGTGCGCTAGTTTATGAAAATGGGAAAATATTAAAGGCAGCTTCATAAAAACATTTGCAACTTTAAAAATGCATTTATGCTGATAAACACCATAATTCAGAAAATTTGCATTTTTAAATTTCAGACTGAATGCGTTTGTGTGCGTTGCCAACTATTATATCAGATAACAACAAAACATGCATTTGGCTGCTGCATATTTCCCGCGGTCTTTTTTAAAGCGATAATACAAAATTCAGTTATCGATTCGTTTCAATATTTTAGATCTCGAATAATTAGTTCCGTTAGCAATCGAAAACGTAGAATAATTAATTTAAATGACTGCACGTCATGATTTATTCGCGGGTTGATTTGATACTTCCCCAATTGCGAAAAAAATTAACGCCAAATTGCTCTTGAAGCTTATAAAACGCCTTACCACACTTGAATTTACGATAGATCATAGTCCAATGACACAATTAGAATCTAGACTTATTTTAAAACGATGCCTTATAGAATCTTCCAGCACAATTAGTTTTAATCCTCGCTTTACCTACTCAAGCGTGAAGTTAAATCAGCAGCCTCTTCCCAGCTGTAAGTCCGAGATCTTTCGCATCGTGAATACATGGGTCGTACTCGTTACATTTGGGTTGCATAACCTTGTCGATTTCCCATGCAACCTTGACCCCACGTAGTCCCAAGCCTAAAACTCTGCGGATCCGTTTCTGTAAATTTAGTAAAATTACAGAAAACTTATTACAAAGAACGCATTTTCGATTTTCGCAGTTTCGGACTTCGCTAATGAAATGTTGATTTTTTAAGGCCGCACCACCCACCACCCACCCAACGCCCTTCCCCTCTCCGAAGGGTCGTGCGATCTCCCTTTCTTAAACAATTGAGCCGTCGGAAGGGACGACCATGGCGCCAGGCAGGTATCGTGGAGCCGCAAACAATTTCGCGCCTAAACCAAACTTAATTAAAAATGTGTTAATCAGTTTTTAAGTATATGAGCTGTTAAAATTCGCGAAACGCGGCTTCAATATTGTTTATCTCACCGCCCGAGTTCGAAACTCGACCTCGAACTCCCTGATTCGCTAGAAGGCCCGGTTACCTCTCATTTTGTTCAATTATTACGCGTCTAAACTGCGGTCCCCCGAATAGGGATGACCTGACTGCCGATGTGATGCCTGCACGACGGACGAGAGACCCAAAAAGCTTAACGAAGCCATCACTGGGGGCATTCGAGTGGTCTTGTGAGGACTGCAGTCCTCAGAATGCGCCACGTTTTCCCTGACAATGAATTTTCGAACACCAAATTGCTTTGTTGTTATGTTTGTCTGTTCTGTTCTTCACAGTTTTCCACCGTCTCTCACGAGCTTACCTTTTGATCCTCCGTAGACTGTTTAAAACAATTCAATTATGCCTTAGGCTATCTATGTCTCTGATTAAACATATATCGTCATTTTCCTCGTTGTTCTCGCCTCTTTTAAACAAACCCCCAACCCTATTTAAGCCGGTCACCTCTTCGACCAACGTGAAGGCTATACCGTTTAATGCAACATGATTGGATATCACAATTCGGTCGTTCCCAGATTTTAAGTTGCATCTCTGTAGTTACTCAGAGACACGTTTCGTATGAACTATTGACAGTTTCGATTAATAATAATAATAATAAATAATAATTGTATATGCTTTATTGAGATCAGGAGGGCCAACATTTCCGGTATAAAAAAACAGTATACAAATTCTAGATTCGAAAACAGTCTTTTAGTTCCCGTTTCACCTGCTCTGGGGAAACTAAAAATCGAGACAAATGAGGAATTATCGAATTGCGATACGCCACCTTTCTTGTAGGCATTGAACGGTATTGCCTACACATTGGTGTACGGGTTTAGGGTGATTTTCAAGACTGTTGATTTAAATTTCATCCGATCAGGCAACAAACAGGTGATGTATAAAAGATAAAACACCATTTTATATTTGACAAATTATTTATTATATATTCTATAACCATAATTTCTGTCGGCATCAATGGGCTTTGAAAAACGAAAAAAATCTTCTGTAAATCATTAATCATATCATCGTGGTTGTGATAAATTTTTCAGCGCAAAAATAATTCAAAATTGAGTCAAAGGTGATAGTCGTTCCGCCAAAGCCTCAATTTCAACTGTGTGAGCTATGAACTCTTACGGAAAGTGAACTTCACTCTTAATTACTCAAACCTCGTTAACTCGTGTCCTATCTACTCCATATATGCTGCAGATTCATTTTAAATCTGTATGGCTCTTTATATTCTTCTTCCTTTCAATTATATTTTCCAATTTTATTCTATCTGTATCTCGTTGGTTCAATGAGTCATTTTCCCAGGCAAAACTGACGTATTTAGATGCAATCGGCACCACTGCATTTTACTCATCCTGAATTCTACGGATCTAATCTATTGGCTATGGTTTCGTGCCCTTAAAATCGACTTGCAAGGCCTGCCAAGTTGAGACTGACAGCCAAACAGATTGCCATGGACAAACCGATTATAATTTGGTTTATTTTCTTGCCATATTTTGAAAAATCGACTAGGATTCGATTACCTTATGCCCCTTCAAATGTACCCGAAGGTTTGTTATTTGCCTTCCTATAATAAGTTATAGAACAGTTTGTTCGCAATATACAGTATCTCTCAAGTTCGACGTTATATTTAAAATTCAAATGAACCAACCCTTTTGAATGGAAAATCATCACCTTTTTATTCGTAGAAGAGGGTCTAAAATTTATAAATTGTTCTCGAATGCACGCATACAGATGTCAATTATTTTGGAGTAAAATCGTCCGATGACGCTTAGGCATAATTTGGGCTCAATGACTCCTCCAGACCAAAATGCTAACGAAACAGCAACACATGTAAAGGTTTCTCAACATATTGTTGTGGGTTTTGCAATTCCTGTTTTCGATTCTTACACCAACTAAACCTTGTAATGCTTAGGAGACAAATCCTTACGTAAATTTCGCCATGTTGTAATTGCAGATGGCCCAATTGGAGTAAACGCCGCTCAATTGATACATTTGTATCTTCTACTGAAATGCTTTCTCTCACAAAATCGATATTTTTCGTTGAACGGTCGAAATGGGTGTACACCAAAAGAATTGACACATGCACGCGAGATATAATTATCATTCATAAATGGTAAATCCGTCTCTGTGACCACTTCTTTGATGTACACGCATCCGCTGACGCTTCCATGTCCCTACTCATTTCGGGACTGATCTAACCCTCGCCTATCACCAAGACCATCCTCTCCACGAGCACTGAGGACAGTACTTCACCTGAGAAGAGGGTAATGTTACCCACCGGGATTTGAAGGACACAGAATGTCGACTGCGCGCCAATAGGACGCCATCTTGTGTCAACGACCTTACACGGGGTGGCTGTCTTCTATGATGGCTAAGACTATTATCTGGTTCATCTGGAGAAAAGCCACACACTCTCTCCTTCAATACAGGATGCCTCACACTCGATCACACAAGGACACAGCTGCCCTCATCCACAGTCGCCAAGACTTGAGCAACTTCCTCCCTTTCCAAACTCATGGACCAGCATCGTAGTGTTCCCGTTATAAAGACCCATGCCATTCTTAACCAAAGTCCATATAACCTCGCCATCCATTTATATATGTTTACTTCATTATATCCATTAATTTCATTTCAATGCGTTTCCTCATTATGGCTGCCTGGGATGTGTATCCATGTTCTACGATTACCGTTGCAAAACCCCCAGCGAAGGTATAATATTTCTTAGGTCAGAACCCCACAACCGGAAGAGCGTCACCTTCGTGTCAGAAGTAACTAACCTTACGCCACACACGACTGCCTCGACCCTTTCCACCAATACTTTGCATAACTTCTACGTTTCCAATGGACATCCTGGCAATCTCGAAAATATAGTAATTCGAAGACTTCGTGGCCCAAAAATCCATATAGCACGATTGCCAAAGATGAAGTTCGGGAATGAATAATATTGTTTATTATTTTAACCATAGCGAGGGCCTGACCGGGGCCGAAAACGCCGACAAGGTGATGTCCAATTAGTAGGTCAATTATTTTATTTATGATTATGCAGATGGCGTTGAAACGGTAGTATGTGACGCTATTCCAGATGGGGATTCCGACCTAAGATATGTTAGATCTTCGTTGGGGGTTTTGAAACGGTAAACGTAGAACACAGTCCCACGTCCCAGTCAGCCATAGCTGGAAGAAGACGCAATGAATGGAGGAACCGTGGGTATAATAAGATGAGAGAATATATGGTGACGAATGTAAATGAATGGTGAGGTTATATAGGCTTTGGGTAAAATGGGATGTGTCTTTATAACGGGAGAACTACGATGCTGGCCCATGAACTTGGAAAGGGTAAGAAGTTGCTCGAGTCCTGTCGACTGTGGATGAAGGCAGCGGCGTTCTTGTGTTATCCAGTGTAAGGTATCCTTGATTTAGGGAGGGATCGTGCTACTTGACTCTAAATGAACCAGATAACAGTGTTCGCCGTCATAGAAGACGACCATGCCGTGTAATATGTAGGTTGACACAAATAAGCGTAATATTGACGCATGGTTAATATTTTCAAGTAAAAGTAGCTGCGTTCTGAAGATCCCGCGCAGTTGGAAAACTTTCCCTTGTGGCTCGGTCCGATTCAATAGAAAATGCATTCAATTGTTGCAAGAAAGCCTGATTTTGCAGGCCAATTGTAATGGGCTGGCGATTCCTCGGCACTGTAGACGAGAATCCCACAAACACTTTTTTATTTCGGGATTTTTTAACTTTATGGGCTTAATTTAAACAATTGGTGGTCTTTTATTTGATTTTATAGCTATTTGAAATTCCACTGGCTGAACCCGGCCATGCATTGTTGTGATCCGGTGAAACTTCCCCTCGAAGTCCCTATCGCCAACGGAGCGCCGATACAGCCACGGCGCAGATAATAAGGTTGCCGACGCTCTTTCGCGCATCGAGTTGAAGAGTCTGCGGCTCACTAATGGTATTGATCACGAGGGGATGTCTGATTCCCGGCAATACGAGGGTTTACAAATTGGGTAAAAAACCACGCAACTCTACCTCGGTTCCAGCGTTCTCTGCTCTGCGACAACACAAAAGAGTTTCCCCGCCCGCTAGTTCACCCATGCATGCGGTGTCACGTTTTCGAAAGCGTTCACGATCTCTCACTTCCTGGTATTCGCTCGACCACCGGATTAGCAGCCGAAACGTTTTCGATGAAGGGATTGCAAAGGGATGTGCGCCTGTGAACACGGTCATGCTTTCGGTGACAACAGGTAAAAGTGAATAGTCACACCAAGGCACCGATCGGCACGTTCGACGCACTCTGACTCACGGTTTAGCCACGTTCATATTGATTTAGTCGACCCGTTCCCTCGTCTAGGGATTTCTGCTACTTTCTGACTTGTGTAGATGGCTTCTCCCGTTGGTACGGAGTTATACCTCTGGCGGACATCTGCACAGAAACGGTCGTTCTCGGCTTCCTGCAGAACTGGGTGGCGCGCTTCGGATCTCCGCGTCGTTCTACAACCGACCGAGGGGCACAATTCTAATCAAATATGTGCGAATATATTGGATGCAAGCGGATCAGCACGACTTCTTACCATCCCGCTGCCAATGGCATGGTTAACCACCTCCATAAAAACCTGAAGTCCTCCGTCATGACTCAAGATGACCGATACTTTTTGACTATGATGAATACAATGCGTGGCGTACAAATAACTTTTTGCTGACGCATATTTGTTTTGGGGTTAATTTCGCATTCCTGATTATTCACTTGTAAGGTCAAGTATACTGACTAAATTCTAATAGGTTAATCCTTAACCAATCAAGAGACAGGGGTGTGCCAATCTGCTCCCACAAGGTCACGCAAAGCGCGATCTGACTGTCGTTAATGGACGGGTAAAAAACGTCCAGCAATCTCCGTACCATGTGCAGCAACGCAAATTCGTCTCCGCCGTCAACACAAGTTGTATGGGTCAATGTTTTCTTGGCCTGTCATCCCTTCTCACGTTCGTTTGCTGCAGTCTCGAGACCAGCAGTCATGCCTTCAGAATCCTCCAGTTGACTGCCAACTTTGGCTACCTCTTCAACATCTCCGCCCAGACCCTCTCCGCCCTCGCATGCTTCATGTCCGAAACACAGACAGCAATTATGACATTAAACGACCATTACATTTATGCCAACAGGTAGGTGTTTCTGCAAGTACCCCATTTGTTTTATTAAGTAGTCTATAACGGCCAAACTGTATGGCCTCTCTTGGTTTCATAGAAGGTATTTGCAAAATGGCGTTGAATGATTATCATTGGGGTGTTGATCATAGGCAAGCTACAGTAATTCGAAGACTTCGAGGTCCAAAAAGATGGCCAAAAATGAAGGTCGGGAATGAATAATATTGTTTATTATTCCAACCATAGTTTGGGCCCGACCTGGGCCGAAAACACGGACAAGGTACGCGAGGCCTAGCGCCCGATGCGGCGAGTCCTGTCTGGACACACGTGGGGCGTGTCGTGGTAGGTGTCATCGATCTGGTCTTAATTTATCCGCGTAACGGTCACTGCATGCGTTGTGGTGTGTCTTAGCCAATGGGGTGCCAGCATAATGGATGTCATCCGTCTGGAAAACTAAACACATGATTCAAGGTCACTACACATCCTCTACTATGTATATCAATAAAATGATGATGATTTTCTGTTCCAAGTTGGTGTTGAATTTTCATTTGAAAATTAAACTCGAACTTTAACAACCCCGTACAATATTGTCATAACTGAATTTGGGCTGGAAGAACCTACACGTATTTTAACGTGGTTAATTGATGTCCATTCGTTGAGGCTTTCTTTTAGTACCGTGTACCTTGCGAAATGCTTACTTACTTTTTCCTTTATAACGGACAATGAATCGCTCATTTATCGTACCTCCGTGTGGTGACAATAAGTTTGGAGATAACTTTTCGGCCTTGGAGTTTGCGATAGAATAGTATCTTTTTGAAAATATTTTCGTCAAACGTAAGAATTCGATCCAAGAAAGATAGGCGAACATTGCCTATTATGCGGTAGCTCATGAAGCACATATGTATCCGCAGATCCAGTGAAACAGTTATCCGACAATTCGTCTCATAATTCGCCTCCTTGTCTTGGAATACTCTTACGTGGACTGGATCCCTCAGTCGTCCGAAATTTCTCGAGTTATCAACATATGTCTGCGGCCTATGAAACGGCGTGTTTTGAAGCCACTGTGGAATGTTTAGTCATTGTTGTACGATGTGTTTACGAATGCCAAATTAATGTTTCCCGAAATAACTTTCATATATGTAAATCGCGTTTGGGCTCTATCTGGTTTCGAAACAAAGCAACATCGACATCAAAATCCGAATCAACCAATAGTTTGGAAAGAGAGATACCGCACCTGGTTACAAATTTTTTTTCTTAAGCAGGTGGTCGTCGTATCTCCTTGTTCTTCTTGTTCTTCTTCTTTGACGCGGCTAGCTTCTTCCAGAAAATGAGTCAGCCTAACGGATGTCGTGAATCGTAGCCGTCCACACGCGGCAATCGGAGGCCATGTCAGAACAGAGTGCTACCCAGTTCTCTTTCCAGGCGAGCACCTCGTGGGTATTCGCGGCTTTAAGCCCTCCACGCCAGCTTTGACAGTGCTGATGCACGTGTTTAGTTGTCCACCGGCCCGGCTCCGCCAAGACAGGCGAAAGACGGGTTTAGAGGCGATGTCTCTGGCCGTCGTAGAACTGACCACTAAAGCCGACGGCGTTGTAGAAGGATTGACTGCTTCTCCACGTCTCCACGTCGTTAGGGTGGCTTAAGACCGTACCATGTTTTAGGCCGCCCGATCGTTGGTAGAAAGGTCGTCGCATCTTCTGTCACGGGCGAAGATGGTAACAGGGTATAACAGATCTATCTCAAATTGATCAGTATCTACAAAATGTCTGTCTATTGTTTCCTCGAAAATTGGAATATACTGTGGGGCAACAAAGCATATAAACAGCCATAAATTGTACAAGTTCTCCCACTTAAAAAAGCAAGAGAGCCCTGTAATTATCACCATGGATACATTTCTACTAATAATAATAATAATAATAATTAATCATGATTGTAGGCGCTTTATCGAGGTCACGCGGACCAAACCTTTCAGCATAAAACAAGACAGCATAAAAATTGTCGATACTACATGTTTTTAAAATTCCTGCTTCACCTGCTCTGGTGAAACTAAATATCGGGACAAATAAGGAATGACCGAATTGCGATATGCCGCCGTTTTTGTAGGTATTGATAGGTATTGCCAACGCATTGGTCGAAGAGACTTACACTTGGATAAACTTGAAAAGAGGGGATTGGAGGGGTCAGTTAATATACGAGCGGCGATCAGTGTACAACTATGAGAGTGGCGTTAAAAAATGATCTCTTGGATGGAGAGCATAGGCAGACCTCTAGAAAACGAGATTATTTTAAAAAGCCTACAAAGGGTTAAAAAGTCAAAATTTCATGACGGGGAAAATCTCTGGGGAACAATATACAATACGGGGGATTATACAGGCGTGGACATAGGTCTTAATACGGCCAGAGCTCAGACCAAATCTCTTGAACCGGCTAATTAAGAAGCAGAGTCGACGACATTTACAACCTTCAGCTATTAGAGAAGAAGTAACAAACCAAGATTTAGCAAATCCAAGTGTATATTTTTTATGAATTTCCTGGTCAATTGTTGTTGAAAATAAGTATTTTGCCAATAAAATAGTAAATCTCAGTCTTTATTATTTACCCTTTCTTAACAATGGGAGGGGTCGAACGCTTTCTGTAAGTCTTTTGGTATTTAGACCAATTCCTACATGCCTATCGCGTCTAGGGCAGTGATGTTATTTGCTCGGCAATAATAATAATAATAATATTCGCTTTATTAAGGTCACGAGGACCAAAACTTTCAGCATTAAAATTTACAATAAACAAACATGTTACAGGACGTAACGATTATACGTAGAAAATGCAGAATAAGTTAAGAAGAATAAAAGAAGTAGCATCAAGGTAAATTTGCAAGAAAGGCCAATTTAACCCACGAAGTATATAAAGTTTGGCAAACGGGAAATGGCGGCCATTGAATTTCAACTCCCTCATAAGATTTTCTTGGGGTTTCAGACCTGTAAACTGGCGTTGCCACTCCTTCGTTGCCCGGGCGTGCGTTGGGGATAATTGTCCCGCAGAAAGACCCAGCCACTTTTCATCTCCAATGCCCTTGCTGATGGAAGGAGATGTCCCCCCCCCACAATTTCACGATAAATGGCCCTGGTTATCATTTCCTTTACACGGATTAGTCATCCTGGTCCCTTTACTGAAAAACAGTCACTAATCAGTATGTTTCCACCCCATCATGCTTCACATGAGGTATTGTTTTCTTTGGATGCGACTAGAGATTATTTCCCATTCAAACACGATGAGTTGACTTTTTGCCAAATCGTTATATTTTGGTTTCATCTGGCCATATGGCATTCCCCCAATCGAATTCTGGATCATCCAAATGCTCTCTAGCAAACCTCAGACCAATCTGGAAATGTAATGGCTTTGGCAGGACGATACACCTGGCACAACAGGATTGTAATCCCTTGCGGCGTAATGTGTTTCTGATGGTGGCCTTTGTTGATTTTGTCCAAGCTCTCTGTCGGTCGTTAACCAGGTCCTCCTGTTTGCCTCGGGGATTTTCGCTCACCATTCTTGTGATCATTTTGATCCCACGGGGTGAGATCCTTTGTGGAGAGGACGAGATCGAGAGAGATTATCACTGGTCTTTCACGTCTTCCATTTTCGTATAATTACTCCAACAGTTTATTGTTTCACACAATAATAATAATAATAATTGTAGTGTCTTTATTGAGGTCACGAGGACCAAAACTAGCTAGCGAACAAGTGTCTTTTATACGGATAGAAATTTCAAATTGGTGTCATCAATGCAAGTAACGAGTGAGGGGCATAGGAGACTCGCACAGAAGAAGTTACATGCCGGTGTAAGCCTGAACTCGTGTTTGTTTGTCACCGAAAAAAATATTTATTTTACCGAGGACTTCACCAATAAATCCACTAAAAATCATAAAAAGTCATTTTTGGGATTTTTTCTCTCATTGTTGAATTGTACCTATGATGAGGACTCGAGGTCTATCTCATCTTTTTAAGCGAGAGAACTTGTACTACTGGTGGCTGATTATATACTAGTTTTCCCAAATTTAACAACAGAAACAACGGCCCATTAAGGGTTAAAAAGTCAGAACATTTAAGGCCGGCGAAATTGCTGGGGAACAATATGCAATAAGGGGAATTATACAGCCATGGACAAAGGTTTTTTATACGGCTAGAGCTTAAACCAAGTCTCCCGAACCGGCGAACTAGGAAGCAAAGGCGACATCATTTACCAAAGACGGCATCCATATGATCACTCCATGATAACCGGCTGTTTAAGTGGGAGAACTTGTACTACTGGTGACTGACCCCAATGTAAGAAATTAACGGCCATTTTAGTGTATCTCACCTGCGTCGCCATTTTTTACGATCCGTTAGGGGAGGACATCCCACTTGACAACGCCACATTCGGCTATTTGTATAGGTCGATATGGTCATGAACGAATGGGGCTAATGAGACGCGAGCAGGGGATTGGGTAGGACTGATTGCGCGAACCAGTAAGAGGCCGGGACATTATATTCAGATGGATCAATCCGAGGCGAATGGGGAAGGCGCATAACTAGGCTTCACAATGTTTTGAAAACCAATTCGAGGGTTTAATTGGTTTGTATTGCCACTGTTCCATGTTAACTTATTCTGAATCTGCCTGAATGTCGTAAGAAAATTGTATTCCCAAATAGTTCACAAATTTGAAACCTTCAAGGCACGGAATGAAACGTTTGTAACTGCATGTCTTCTGTATCTCTAGGTATGATTGCAACTTCCTGAATGAATTTCGTTATTTGGAAATTTAAATGCTCACAATTTCGAACCTTGTAACCCCAATAAAGCGAATACCATAATTATTAGTGTCATCTAAAAATTAATTCGTTGCAGAAATGTAAATATCGCAGATTGCGAAGAATAGTGTTTGATAGAGCAGGGGGTCATGGAACGTTCTCCCCAAAACACCTTAATTTGCCATAAAGAAAACTTTTTTCGGCAGAAACCTTTACATTATCATTCTTATCGATTTAAACATGTTTTACCTACTAAAAACACGGTTCATGGGTGCGGAGATTTCGAGCGGACAATGTGCTGGATGCA
This sequence comes from Proteocephalus fallax, assembly GCA_028672205.1. Classification (NCBI taxonomy): domain Eukaryota; kingdom Metazoa; phylum Platyhelminthes; class Cestoda; order Proteocephalidea; family Proteocephalidae; genus Proteocephalus; species Proteocephalus fallax. Next base: position 268,316 of record JAPUBX010001280.1, on the reverse strand, counting down.
TGTAATAGAACTTCCGTGAAGTCCTGTCTTTTTCTTTGTCTTCCAGTCAGGTGTGAGGTCTTATCTCTCCCTGTCTCTCACACACAACGTAACGACAATTGAACCATTAATTGGACGGCCTTCACAAATTGGTATTACCGTAGCCCTGGCGACGGAGAAACAATGAAATTCTTGACCCAGTCGGTAATCGGATACCGTTTTCCGCCAGAATCGTTCAAGAGGAGCTTCATGCTTGATGGTAACGTGTTATGGTTCGCTTAAGGCCAATACGGAAGACAGAACACAGCAGTAAGAAGACGTGGGGCATTGAAGTGGAACCTGCATTCTTGTAGTGCGTGAGTCCATTTCATACGGGTTTAGTGACAATTTTGGCAGTCGACCAATTGAGGATAAAGTTGGTAGAACCATTTTGGCCGACGATGTGGCACCAGATGACACGGACGACCGTGACTTGACGATCGGTTTACATTTTTTTAATAATCGCCAGAAAGAATTAGTGACGAGTACTGCGAGATAGTGCAGGAATAGGTTAGGATGTAAACATTTTTTTAAAAAAAACATTTTTTTGGGAAATAACTGATTCCAGTAGATCATGCCTATATCTGGCTGTTACGTGTGATGATTGCTATCACCCCATAAAAAAAATTAGCACTCCGTTTAATCGGTCTAGCCCGGAAGTTGTGTAAGGCACGCGTTCGTCAATATAGTTTATGATGAAAAAACGAAAAGGTTCTTGCTAGTTTGTTTTTCCGGGTAAGATAAAGTGTGAGAAATTGATTTATAGTCGGTTCTTCGATGGTGATCTCCTTACCAGCCGATCTGGGCTTGTGAGTCTAGGTGAAAGTCAGGTTAACTGCAATCAATAGAGTAAATTAGTATAATTAATGATGAGTCACTATTAAAAACGAAATGACTGTTTTAAACAACGAGTAACGGCAATAATACATTTTAATCTAAGAAGAATTATAAAGAGTCATTAAGATTCAAATGGAAATTGCACCCGCGGTAACCACTAATCATGATTAAGCTACTGAGTTCAATTAGCCCGATTACTCTCTCTCTCTCTCTCTCTCTCTCTCTCGTTCGGTGCTGTAATTTGGAAGATTTGGGGGTCAATTCAGTCTGTGTGGAAATTGTGTGGTCAGTCTTAAGTGGTTGACCTTGAATACGTGTGGCATTTTAACAGGTTCAAAAGGTCGGCATTTCCTCAAACGGTTTTCTTATAATATTCCTCGAGATTTCCCAGACAGGACGGGGGTTCGTGACATTTTAGGAAACCAATCAGAAGTTGGATTTCCCGGGTGGACCGAGAACGTCCACCTGACCTCCGGAGTTCGCTAGATAATCAAAGGATGTGGTATTCCATGGGTGGATAGCACTATAGTACTAGTAATATAACCACGAAGACAGTAGGTTGCGTATTGGCAAGAGAAACCTTTTTTGTAGGAGGGGGGCTATTGTCAGGGCACTTTCCAGGGGTAATCATAACCACGCCGATTCTCTTTGGGTGTGAAGGATGGGAGGTAATATCTTGGGCCATTTGAACATCACAGAAAGACTTCCTTAAGTCTCTCTCGGAAGGGGAGAATGCTGGCTTGCTTGGCGCGGCAATCTCGTGCAATGTGACTTTATAAATGTCGGTTTTTGGTTGTTGGTCCTTTGACAGCCACCAACATTATAAAAATGATTTTTGCATTTTTTGGAGAAATCTGTCCTTTTCTCCACTCTTTGTGCATAAGCTGTTCTCGTATTTTAAATCCCCAGTTTTTAATGTATTTATCCTTGACTAAACGAACATATTCGCGAAAACAGGGCAGGTATCGAGAAATTAAATCCATTTCGATCATGATCGCAGCTTCGGTAAATCGACTCAATCCCATTTTTGTGGTTGACCTGTTCACAACATCGAAATCCGGCGGTCTTTTGAAAAATCTGAACAGATTGACAGGTCCCCTTGGCTCGTATCCACCAAGTGGACCCCTAGACCTCGATGCTCTGAATGATGGCTTATCGTCAAATCCGGTGGCCATTTCGCGGTGCCGACAAATATTATTATATTCTATCATTAATTGTCACGACTTGAAGCCGCCGAAGACCGGTCTTACTGTCAGCAGCGCCCCCGTCGACAGACTGCAGTCTATGGCACTCCAAATCCGCTTTCACGGTGTCAATCCGCGTTTTCAGTAGACCACCGCATCGTCAGCGCCAACCGGGGCGACGAAATGCTGAGGTTTGTATGGACTGTATCTGGCAGATCTATACAATGCGGCCAAACCACTGCAGCCAAGGGCGTAGTAAAGGGGCTGACACCTTCTCTGTGTATGCACAGCGAAGTCTTGGTTCGTCGTTGGAGAGTTAATCACGCCCTTCCGATCTCGAGATTCGCCTCTGGAAGTGGGTTTCTTCTGACACTTTTTATTATAATTGACGATTGTTTGGCATGGAAAATATGAAATGGCGTTTAATTATGGTTTTTTGTATGGAGATCATAGGTTAGCGATTAGAAAACGAAATTATTTTAAAAAGAAACGATTATGTTATAAACATAATATTCAATTCCCAAAAAGGAAAAAAACTCTGGGAAATAGTTTGGCAAATCTCGAGATTCGCCTCTGAAAGTGGGTTTCTTTTAACCGTCTTTATTTTAATTGACGATCGTTTGGCGGTCGTATGACAAGGGCGTAGCAAAAAAAAAGGTTTTTTAAATAATTTCCCAAACAAATTTAAAAGCATGACAAAACTTGCCAAGGGAAATAAAAACGGTTTGAGCGATATATTGTTAAACCTTGATGCCTCTATTGTGATTTGTACAGTCGCCACTTCCGTTATTTTTTTTCTTGACAATTTCTTGCCGAGGGTGTTAGACCTCTTATCTCAATAATGGTATGGCATTAAATTCAGTCGCCAAATCACGCAATCTCAATGTCAATAATGGACTTTTGTGCGTGTTACGTGTAGGTTAATACGAAGGGGGTTTTATTTGCCTTGCTGCTAAATTTATATCCATATATCTATGCTTTCACACACACGCCCCATTTTTGAATTCTTTTTGACTCATAAAAGCCTTGAAAATGAACAAAATACAAACAATAACAGTAGAAAAAGTAATAAGAGGATAAATTGTTTGATCGTTTTCGAGTACTGGCTTAACCGCGCATAATCCCCATGTCCAGTATCCATTTTATTGTGTTGCGCATTTGCAGAATCCATCCTTTATCCTATTTGCCCGCCTTTCTGACCAAGGCTAATATTTGTGATGCATCAGGACTTTATTTTCTGGGGCCACAGTTTCGGCATTAAAATGCGCAACGCATAAAACGGTTACGGGAAGTGAGCATTATAGATGGTGGTCCAGGAAGGATGGCCATTTGTGGGCAATAAAATCATTCATGCGTTGCGTTTTCCAAACTACTTTTTCCATGCATTTGGTGAATTGGAATGCGTTTAAAAATATGGATGGATTGCGCCTTTTCCGAAATTTTTTTGTTCCTCTTTTGGCGTAGAGAAAGGCAGTCAAATGACAGCTCGTATTTTTAAGGCTAAACGTTTAATTCTTCAGTACCCTTACAACCCCCCCCCCCCTGTTGCTGGAACAATCGGGGTTTATGGGGTGTCGGGAGGAGAAGCGTCTGTGGTCGCGGGGTCTGACGCGCCCCAGTCCTTTGTTTCCACTACGAACACAACTCGCGCATTTGGCTCTAAGCAGAGGGATGTGGCAAAGGTAGCACCCCGTCGGTAAAACGCTCGACAGGCGGACAAAGCCTGGAGCGGATGGTAGCTGGGAATAAGATCGCCTGGTGAACGCGCGATGGAAAACCCTGCTTACTGGGCGGCGGTTATTATTCCATCGCACAGATTCGTTCCGCCTTTCGAGAAGCAATCAACTGTGTAAAGGCTAGAGTCGCCTCTCCGACAAAGCCGGGAGGCGCTGGGGACGCAACCTTTACCACATTCCCAAGAAACTCCATGAAGCCGGGTCGTCTTCTCGCAGGAGAAGATGAATTGGTTGTGTGATGCTCCACCAATGGGAAGTCGCTTAGAAGACCTATAGGAGTTGGTCAAGTGAAAAACTCGAAAAGCCCGATTTACGCATTGCGATGGTTTGTTTTATACCATGTTAGGGCCGATCGGGAACAGTCGACCAATAGAGAAACGTGTGTCAGGTCATTGTGGTCAGTGGGTGTTGGTAGACGCGATGACCTCACCTCCAAACCTGACGTGGCTTAGCATGTTGTGTGCGTGTTACGCTCTTACTGACTGCAATTAACATAAATATAAAGTCTTTTTTCGGGAATCAAACGATTCCTCAAAAGTGTTCAATTTTTTTATATATACATCACGCGATACATCCAACGATATCAAGAGTAAATGAATACAAAGCCATAGTTGCAAGAAGTCCCCAGGGTTAGACTACGAACCGAAGGAGGCTTTCATCTTTGGTTCTTCGGCTCCTGGAGCCTAGTTGCGACACCGTATCCTTGTAATGATGGATGCAGGCGTGGCGCGACAACTGATCCACGGAAAGCATGTGGTTAACAGAGGCCTCTTCGAATGGTTTGCTAATGTGGTGAATACCCATTTCAAATATGCTCTGTGGTCGCACCAGACACTTATTTCGTATCCCGTCAGTGGCCGCCACGCGGAAAACAGCCTCACGGTATGTGGGGTATTGGGCGTTCATGATGAACTGGAATGTGTGAAAGCATAGCCCCGGAGTCAGCGGATCGTTCCACAGCGACTCGATCAAACCACTCCAGTTTTGAAAGGTATTATTCACTGGGACGAGCACTTCGTCAAAGTCACCAAAAAATACGTAGCGTGTGTCATAGATACTTCTTAGGAGACAGTCGTTGACTGTTGTTGTCTGGAGGTAGTACCACGACCGCCTCCGAACCGCATCCTCGTTGTCTGCCCATGAAATTGGCACGATTTCAACAACGACACTCCGTCGCATTTCGGCAAATAGACCTTCCAGTTCCTCTGTTAGAGGCTCCGCGTTGTATAGTCGGAAAATTGTCACTCCCAGGCGTACGTGCACCTGAAACCATTCACGGAGGAGCCGACTGTTTATAGTCTCGACGTGATGGAGGGCAGGCAAGCAGACGCCGAATTCGTGCCGAAACCTCCCAGAATCTTGCTCGGACATTTGGGAGGGAAGAGTCTGTGTGACCTGAGCATCGTGGTGGAACACTGGCATCCATAGCTTTTGGGCAGAGGTGTCTTCTTCACGGGAGATTGTAATGCCCTTTTGCAATTTGGCCAGTGGCGGTACATCGCAGTTTGCCATAAAGCCACTGTACATCCTCATGTGGTCCTCTGTTAGCTCATAGATCCCAAATATTTTGCCCCGGAGATCTCGCGATGGAACTTTGTGCCCACTTGCGAAGGTACAGCTCAGGTGTGGAGTGGTTCCGCGTCTCCTAACACCAATGATTCGCAGAACCCCGTTGATGTGCCCGTTTATTTGGCGTCGTTCGGTTTCATTGTCGCTTGTTCGCATGTCTAGGAAGACGCTGTACAGAGCAAGGTCTCGGTTTTTACCGAGTTCATGGAGTTGGGTTTGCGTTGTAGCAGAGAGATTTCTCAATGTGTTTGACTCCTTCACGTGGTAAGTTCTTAGTTTTTGTTGACAATATCGGAAGGCAAGCATGAGGGAGCACAGAATGAGGAAGAGGACTCCCAATTGTTTGCGTGGTTTGCGCATTTTCGCCCGCGTTTAGGGTGAAGATTGCACGGCAAGTGAGCTTGCAAATGGACTTTGAATTATCATTCTGCGGGTTTGCTTGCTTGCTCGCGCAAGCCTTTAACCCTTGCGCTGAGCTTTCCAAGTAACCAATCACGGGCACTAGTGTAACTGCTTGCAAATTGAGAAGAGCATGCCAGATCCCACCCGAAGCAGCCAATCAGAAACGTGTGGTGATTAGCTTACGAACCGAAATGGGCGTATGTGTTTTAGGGTAGGGGTCGAATTAAAATTAAAATTGGAAGATGCGGGTATGCTTTGTGCTATATTTTCACCATTTTGCCTGCAAAAGAGCATATCAACTTTCCAAACTGTTCAAAGATTGAGATAGGTGGGTGTATAATGACTCACTGGCCAAATTAATATATTTAATTTAGTGTGCCTTATTCCAGTCTAAATAATGTAAAAAGCACACGCTCTAAAATAGTTTTAGAGCAAAAGAGTTATGAAGAAACGGAAAGGAATTAACAAACCTGAATGCATGGTCCATCGCAGGAGGGGGTACCCGAATTACAGTCAGTTTGTCAATGTTAATCTGCTTTCCAGTTAGACATAACCTGTCAGGGCATGTGAGTCGAATTTAATGACATGGGCTGCGAAATGAATCGATTGATTGAGTAGAATTCCAAATTAATTAAAACACAAATGCTTCGGTGATTAAATGGGGAAAATTCAAAAGAAATTAACAACGAGTTCCAATAGAATAAAACAGGTAAATGTAAGGAAAATTAATCAGAATCCCAAAATTACAAAAATCCAGAAGGAACATACGGCACGGGTTCTCGTGAAGTATTTGATCCACCTATAATTCGCCTAATCAGTTTAAGAATTTTTGGTATTTAATTATATAAACACGCCTGTTGTCAGTGATATTGTATTTAATTCTCGTCAATGACGGCAGGAAAAAGGGGATCTCTAACTAATAATAATTGGAAATATTTTATTTGCAATCAGTAGCATACAAAGTAGACTTGAGTTGGGGTGCGTTGGTGTTGGGTGTGATGAAAGCCAAATGGTCAGGAGTATGCGAGCGGTGTAATATTAACAGTTCCAAGCAATTCAGTTCATTCGGAATTCGATTTGCAATCTTCGAGAAATTATTGGCCGCTTCGGTGACGCGGGATCTAGAAAAAGCGTCATACTGGCGGTAATCAATCAAGTTGAGCCGGAGCCGAAAACCAGGTCCCTCAATGGACAGGGCCGTTCAATGGCCGCCATTGCGCCTTTGCCAAACTTTATATCCTTTGAGGGTTTAATTCAATAGCCTCCTTATTTAATTCATTCTAATTTTCAGTATGCGTCTTGTCATAAATTAAATGCTGAAAGTTTGGTTTTCGCCTTGGTCGCCTTCCATCCTGTGTGCGGGATGTCGTCGTTAGGGCCGAGTTTGGCCATCGAATGCGGTAGATCGGGATTGGCGGTTCCGTTTACGGGTTTGAGATGTCCTCGCCGTTGTGGGTAGCCCAACTGATCCCCATGGCCTCGGGCTTGTTCGCCGCTACGTCAGGCTGCAATCGAACTGCCCATTAATTGATGTTTACGATGGCGAAGTTCTGTAAGCCGCGTTGAACTTAAAAGACGGTGTGGGGGATTTGCTGATCATTTAAAAAAATATAGTTCGGGGGGGTTTCTCCGACAATTAATATATTCCACGACCGGTTAATTCGGGACACAATATATTAAATACTAGCGTACATCTCTTTTTAAGGTACCGCCATTTTTAAAATATCTCATTAGTCATTTGTTCATCAGATTTTCGTTTCTCACTCATATTCGATTTGGTATAGGGCCTTTTTGACGGCCACCGCCAATTAATTAATTATACCGCATGTTTTGAAAAATGCAAAAAATTCCAGAAGAGGTGAAGCAGCAACTCGGAGATCGTTTTCTTTTGTTGAATTGCTACTTTTTAATGCTCATAATTGTGCTTCCAGTAATCTGAACAAGGCGATTATTATGATCATTATTTCGTTGGTTAGCTTCGCAGTGATGCCTGCTAGAAAGCGAGAAATCTATTTGGACTCAGTCAAGAACGTCCAAGAATGTCAATTGGAACCGAGGAGGTTGTAAACATAAGATGAAATTGTCAGAAATTAAAATAAAACACAAAAAATACTTTGGGCATCGCGTGGCGATCGAAAGACCCTTGCAAAGCGATTGCCAACCGTCAATCAACAGCTGAAAAGGGGCCTCCTTCTGTCGCATTCTTGCTCTTTGGGGTTATTAAGATGAGATTTTAAACGATCGATGTCCTTTCGTGCCTGGATTGGGGATATTCGAACCTGATTCGGTTGCGAATTGCCATTGAAATTTTATCGATCAAAAATTCAGGTTTTTTAAGTTCCAGTCTTTTTTTATAAATTAAAATTAATTACCGGCTGTGAATGGAAAGTCGCCATCTAATTATATAGATGTATAGCAGAGAGTCTACAATTCTGGGATAATTAATTATAAGTACCGAACTCCCCATTTTACACGCTGATAGATGTCGATTTTTTGTTGAAATTAACAAATTGGCGACGATGTCGATGATCGTCGTCATCAATTATTGCACCAACTAAACCTTAAAAGGTTTACAAGACAAGGTTTACGGGTCAAATCTTTAAAGAATGTCGCCAGGTGCTGATTGCAGATAGGCCCAATGGCTGTGAGCGCCGCTCAATTGGCAAATGGTTATCTTATTCTTCCTTAGAGAAGCGATATTTTTAGTGGAACGGCCGGGACGATTTCACACCAGGAGAACCGACATTTGTAAGCTTTCACATCGGGGGCATTTGCAATGTTTCATTCCTAAATTGCAGACCCTATGATACATATATATTTTTAGAAAAAAATATAATGATTTTCTATTCAAAACGGGTGCTTAATTCTAAATTTAAACAAACATTGACTTGAAATATCCTGTAAAATAAGAATAATAATAGGGATGCTATTCGCTTTATTAAGGTTGTGAGGACTGGGTCTGTGGGCTTTTATTTAAAACAATACAAATCGATACAGTACACTTCGACTACACTTAGAGACACCGAAAATATGCATTTGCAAACGTTTCATCTGTTGAATGTTTCTGCTACATTGTTTTCGCTTTTCAAATGTGTGGGAATATCCTTTTCTGACGAAAATAAAGATTCGGAATAAGTTAATAACTAAATAAAACGAGATATATCAAGTTTGGCAGACGCGTAATTGCGATCATTGAAAGGTGGCCCAATCTAGGGTGTGAAAAAACGAGATCAATACAATTAGATCTGTGGGGTGCACAAAAAAATTCTCAGGCGGCCTCAAGAGGGCTAGTTCTTGGTGTCAGTAGATGACCTGTAATGGACTGTGTGTAATCTCATGTCTGAAAGAAGGCGACGCGCGCCAACGTGTAGGCAGCAGTTTTTTCCAAATAACTCAAATATCATCATACTAACCCACTCTGGTACCTTCGATTTTGATGATTAGATAACCGCCACATCTGGCAGGCATTAGACGAAATGTCCCGGATTCAACCGCAACGGGAGGAACCGACAAAACGACCAACTCAGAGTCATGCAGAGATAATCTCCGACATAGAAGGCGCCACTGTTTGAAACTGATTAGTCTCTGGATGCACTGTTGTGGATGTGCGATTGACGAGACGATAAATGGAAGCCGCCGCCGCCGCTATGGAAGCAAGATCGACCTCAGAGCGAGGGAGATCGGGAGTGAGAAGTTTAACGCAGCGAAGACTGCTCGAAAGCGAGAAATATATTTGTGCACGGTCACGTCTAAGACTGCCAATGGTAATAGTAACTATTATTTGCAATGTTACAATCAAAAACCATCCTTTAGTTCCTGTTTCGACACAGGAGACTATTGGGAAGAGTTGGAGTCAGCACCAGCGGTTAATGGTCTCCCTGGAGACATGCACGGGACAGGCAGTGGTGTGGAGCATAGCTCTGATTGCCCTTCTTTCCGGGATATCCCCGCTGTGGCACCTTTTCGCGCTCTGTCTGGCTCTGCAGTCGATTTTCGCCACAACGGTGTGCATTCTGTCCCGTGCGGTCATTGGAACGGCACTGGCTGCGAGGGACCAGTTTAAGGGGGGGAGGGGGTCGGAGACGATCGGATTGTATGTTCCTGACGGCAACCGATGCAACATCAAATCGATGACAGACGACGACGACGACAACCAGGACTCACCATGACATGTGGCATCCCCGGTTGGCATCTTGTCGGGAGGAGAGGTTCTACTACTACTAAGACTACTGACACACTTCTCGGCACATCCTTTATTCCGTTGTTTGTGTGAATAAAATTGTCCTCATATCATTAACGTCAATAATTACAACGTCGGCCGGCCTATGAACAAATAATTATTTAATGAATTGTTATTTGTCATCGTTCTTGTGGGTATTCGACAGTATTGCCTTCGCATTGGGTGAAGTGATTTACATTTATATAGACTTGAATATTCATGGATGAGCGCATATCCTCGGAATGATGGTCTTTTGTATGGAGATCATAGGTAAGCGATTAGAAGACTAAATTATTATTAAAAAAGCCTTAGGAGAAACGATGATGTTATAAACATAATACCTATTCCCAGAAATGAAAAAGAACTCTGGAAAAGAGTTTGGCCAATTTTGACAAACTATAGAGGAAACACGTGCCGTCTTAGGTGATTAAGCAACACTTCTGATAAGTATATTAATATTTTACGAAGGCGCCCCAATCTTTACGCCCCCTGGGCCCTCCGAAGCAACTCGCCCGAACGAGTTATTTAAATAAACAAAAACTGCCATCCGGTGTAAAACCCCTAAACTCCACATTCCCGGGAAAAGTACTCGAAAGGAGCAAGAAGGACTCTGCAAAAACACACGGTAAATCGATTCAGAGGTAATTCTAATTCCCTCTTCCTCCGTCTCCCCAGTTTCCTCGACCAATCCAACTCGCGACGAAATCCGGAGAAGATTGGGGGGAGGTTGTGAACTCGGAAGCCATTTGTGACTCATGCATAGACTGCCGGCACGAGTCCCACGGACTTTGGTAAGTATTTGCATGAACTCGTCCCGGGAGTCGAACCCAAGGTCAATCATGAAGAGAGTGAGGATGCTGACCGCTAAACTGTCGGGCCAATGATGCAGCAGCAAAATGACTACGGAGGTAATTTTACTTATTGATATGTCACAAAAAATATCTCAGATATAACAAAACGGTCGGATCTATTCAAAGAAAACTCGTATGCCATCAATATTATCCGGCAAGTTGCTATCTTCGGCGCCTTTATAATACTTATTATTATTATTATTCCGGTTTAGGAATTAGCTTTGAGCTGAAGGGAACATTTTTTATTGACGCCATGCTAATGATTTGAAACAACCCGATCAAGAGTTTTCGTTTGAAAGCATTGCAAGACGAAGGAACCATGACTACTGTGCACAATTAATATGAATTTACCTATCTCCCAATATCATATAACTTTCGGTAACCGTGAAAAACGTCACACAAAACTCATCTTATATATATATTAATCGCTAATCTCCGAAAGTGATTTACTGATTGCCTTGGAATTTGGACAAACCGAAGACTTCGCCCAGGGCCGCGGCCTTATCTACCTCCCATTACATGTGAGATTCCCGGCGACAAGAGAAATGCTCAAATCGACATCTACTGAAGTTTTATCGCTCTTGAGATGGCGAACACACTGCCGAACGTTACCGCGTTTAGTGGACCTCGCAAATTTTGCGAAATCCAATGGCATGTTGCAACACTGCTTATGCGAGCCCGCTGCCCCCACAGGACCAGACACAGAGTTCCGGGAGTAATATAAACCTATATTTTCTTCCCTATGAAAGGAAAAATCAAATATGAACATTCATTTCCCCGTAGAAATCTCGCACAAGGCATCGATAATGATTCACTAGTCCTCAATAGAAATCGCGTACAAAGATCTAACTACCGAATCGATCTGCTTCACCCGCTCCTTCGTTGGACGTATAATTGCACTTTTACAGCACGGGTGACCTTTTGGTGTGTGTGCAATGAACCGATTTCTTTGCTAATGGTTCAGCAAGAAGGAATTTTTCAATCTATGCATTGGAAGAGTAATAGAGCGAAGCCGACACATGGTGCATTCTTCCGGTGGCGCCAATTTTCCTCTCCTCCAAGGTCACACAGATGGAGAGAGGGGCTTTGAATTCTACTGCGGCTCCAAAAACAATAATGCTGAGAATGCAAAGGTGTATTGTGGCAGTTTTAGATCGGACTCATGTAGTCTGCTGAAAACTATCATCTTTCAAAAAGGTCGTTGGGGAATGTATCTTTGTCTGAAATCCAAGGCGCTCTACGGCGTCACGTTTCCCTGCCGAATTCACGCCAAAATTACACTTATTGATTCGCGATGAAATTTTGCACATTGACGCATTTACAACCCCGTTTTTTGCCTGTTGAGATTATCAGGAAAGTCAGTCTTGCGAATAGAGAGGCATGACGTGAAATATATGCTACAAAATGTATCTCATCGTAAGCGTCTGGAAATCAAAGACTTATCTTACCTATTTCCAGTTCAAAGTAATGTCCTTGTGCTTATAATTGGCGTCATTGTATGCCAAAACTGCATACCTCGGCCATTTATTACCAAGTTAACCATGGACGCGGCTGCCTCTGGCCTCGCTGAACCTGCTGATTGTGTATTAAACGAATTTTTACCAATTCATAATCCCCAGAAAGGTCGGCCAACATTCTGAGGAAATTTGAATGCGTGTATTAGAACAGCGTTTTAGAAAACTATGCTATTAATTGAACGAATAGTGCCTCGAATGTTATATGGCAAGTTGCATATTAACTTAAAATTGCATGGGACAGTGCTTATAATGAAATTCTCTTGGACATGGTGGTTTCTTTGAAAGCATACACCTCTTGTTTGTTCTGAGGTCAGAGAATTAGTTGGAAATACATGTGGCTTGTCCGAGGGTACATGGTAAACCTGAGGGAATCCCGCGGGGATATATCTGTTTAAAGATTTATTCGGTTTACATATCGGCTCAATCGGTATAATAGTCTATATGGGTATTGATTAAGGAGTAAGTGGAATGTCGATTCTCGAATTGCTGTGAGTGTGTTTATTCATGGGGGGCAGTGGTTCTCTCGACTTTTATGAGGAATTGCGGTAAGATGGTTATTAATACGTGCAAGTAGGTCTCTTTTACAAATTCATATCTTAAATAGATCGGAATTTGATGAATGTATTTTGCTTTTCTAGTATTTTCATTTGAAGTGCTGCGATGGTTATAAATGTCAATAATAATAATGTATCAGAATACATTGCATTCTCCAAAAAGTAATTTGACTTTACGTTTTAAGGACTTTGCGTGATCCAATATAAACTATTAAAACCTAATTTGAGGTCAAGATTACTGATTGGTCGTAAGGAATACTCGCTTTTCGTTTGTCCATAGCCCAAGTTTCCATTCTCACACTTCGATGGCGGTCCATTATACATCAATTCGGTTTGTGCCTGGTGCTTTCCTCTTCTATCTTTTAGATATTAATACAAACTCGCTACATTAATCGAATATATCTTCTACTTTCACAATGGCGTCAGAAGGTCTTGTGACAGTTACCTGTAAACCCAGACTAAACGTTACTACAACGTATACTAAAACGTTACAACCGCAATTCGAGAATGGCATCTTCCGAGAGCCGGAATCTTTTGTTAATGGAATTGATGCAAACAGATTCGTTAATACCACCTATGAAACCAATATTGACTCACCTCAAAATGTTTCTGTGGAAATGAGCAGCTCAAACGTCCCCCAAAACACCTCTACCCGTTCTCCCAATGGAAAGTGTCCACGATCCCGCTTCAATAACCGCCCGACGTTCTTTGCGAGGCTTGCCCGACGTCTTACAATTCGTCGTCCTGTTCCGAAACACGATGTCGAGACACATCCACCGGACTGTACAGTCCCAACAGTTAATGACAAACCCTCTGTCCCTGTGCCACCCAGTCGAAAAATTCGACGTTGGTTCAGCAAGTATTTGATGCCCATGCCAAAGAACACAACAATAGCATCTCCAGGTTTGTCATGGTTCTAATTCATCCCTGGTTAATTGTGTTTTAATATAATTGATATGTAATCTTTTTAAGGAAATTACACAGGCCGTGCTTCTACATTAGATGGATTGACTGACAAATCGATTGCTCCTGTTGTTAATGTGTTCGGATCAGTTCCCACTTCGAGGCGTGAAATAAATTGCACAAACCTCTCTCAATCAAGTCTTTGTGCCTCCCAAACAGGAACTGGTAGCCTAGTTGATGAACACATTACCCGCAATGGCTCTATTCGCAACGATCTAACACAGGTTGGTTCGGCTTCACTCCTTTGTCCAGAGTATAACTTTGATATTTATGTATCGCACTGGTTTCTCTATGTCGTTTAGGCTCCGCAGGACGATATGGCAGACAATATTGGTGGTGGTAAGTGTTTTGTGTTTTTTAATGCACTTTTTACACAGTATAACAAATGTACTCCTCTCCGTGTTTTTATGGTCTTGAAATGTCTAATTCAAACAATAGCTGGTTTAATTATTTAAACTATGTTTGTATATTTCTAAACTCTTTACTAATGTGTGCTAGTTTCGCGAGTATTTGTTTTACTTCTTCGTTCAGTTTCACCAATGTAAACCAGTGAGCACAGCTATGCTTGGTTACCGTTACTCATCCGCCTATGACTTCCTTACTTGTTTGCTTAAATACTCATGCAGCCCTGCCTTTGTTTGTTTTCAGGTCAACCAGTGGGAATCGAAAAGGGAATTTCTTCTGCTTTCAGTTCACCTTCTGTTACCACCGCTGTTAGTGAGTATTTTCTGTTTATGTCAAATTTTAATTTCATGGGAGCCTGTTGGTATTTTGATTTTTGCAGGATGCAGTCACTTTGTGGTGAATATGTTTAATGAATCTAGTATAGCAGGCGTCGGTGTGAAATGTGCCAAGGTTAAATCTTCCAGATTAAACAGCGTCATCCCGCCATGCTACACGTAATGTAAATAGTTTTTTTGTTTGAATTAATTATGCTTCCTCGTGCGATTAAAATTTAAATGTGTAAAAAATGAAGCGGATGCCGGTGGTGTGTATAGTACGAAAGCCGTATTTGCAAGGAGTAAAATTCGATTCCTTTTATTCCTCTTTTCCGATTTCAACGTTCCGGAAATTTCCTTTAAATATCCAAAGCAATTTTACCAACGCGTCATACTTTGTCTGAAAGTTCAAGGATAATCGCACAAAAGTTTAACCCCGCTGTGGAGTGTCTGTCTGGTATTATTAATTCGGGCAAAAGTGAGAGCTATGTCCAGGTTTTACCCTTAACTTTCGCTACATTCGGCGCGGGCGAATTTTCAGTTCCAACAACGACATCTGTGCGTTGAATCGCAATTCAGTGTTCCCATTCCTCGGGGACGTCCATCACACGCCCTTCCTCGCGCGGTCTCTGCAAATTTGATGCACTACCGAATTTCAGATGCCAAAATACTCAGTTAATTGCCGGGTTTTGTATGCCATTACCAAAAGTGGCATGACTGAGTGCTACGAATTAAGCATATACGCCCTTCTTCACCCCACCCCCCCTCAATCACTCTTTTTTAGGGGTGATATATCGCCGCTAAACCAATCATTGTGTGCGCTGGCTTGTCCTCTCGTTTGCGCGTATCTTGGCAGCTCTCCGCTTCTACGCTATGCTTGCCTCGGCATCACCAGTCGATTTAAAATTTAAAAGTAGGACTGTTGGGCGATCCATTGGACTAAACCGTTTCGCTGATTCACTTTGGGACCTTGTGCTTCTCGTGAATCACCGCCCATCTTGAGTTCACTGTCCGCCTCCCTCACGAGGGCGTGTAAATTGAACGCCTTGGTGGTGTTGTTGTTGTTGTTGGTATTGAGCATTCCCACGCACGTGACAGTTAGCCAATGAATGGTTGATAGTGTGATTTAGGGTTGAGGTGTTTCGCCCCTTCGGGTTGTTTGCTATGTGGTCTGTTTTTGGGTATTAAAACCGACCACCCAAAAATTGTAGAGGCGTTTAGTGGATTTTCTATGATCAACCTTTCTTTCGAAACCCCATTTTGACATTTTTTTCTATTTTTGGCTTATTAGTCAACCATTTAATTGGTTCGCCCCACGCACACGCCTTTCTCAGAGGTTCCGCCTTATTTGGCTATTGGTATGTAGCAAGCCCCTTTCATACTGGTCTTTGTGGGAAATTCTGGTGCTCAAGCCTACAAAACGTTTAACGATTTGTTCGCTATTCTGGGGTCCGTGGATAAGCTCGTTGTGGTTTGTCTTTCGTGGAAGTTAGTTGGGTATCGTTCTCTCTCTCTCTCTAAATAACATCAGCAATCAAGCCATTTATTATGCGTTTCCTAATCGAGTTAATTGATGCATCCAATGTGGAGGAGATGTGTGGTGTCCCTTCTCGGTTGAACATTATATTTGCAGCAGCTGCCTCGTGTTTGGGTGTTGTGCTGTGATGACGACGACGATGAATACATTCGCGGTTACTGCCTCCAGCTCTTCGGGTTTGCAAGGAACCAGAACTTAACCCACGAAAGGAGACTCTAGGTGAACCTCAACAGAGGACAATCGCGACAGTGTCAACAAGATCCCGAATATGCACGCGCGGTCTGGTTACCAGCCAGTTACCAATCAGTTCGACATTGGGCCTCATTTTCAGCGTTTGGAGAAGCGGTCGAATAGTAGTATTGAGTATTTGATTACCCTGTCGCCTGTCATTCTTGAACTTCAAATCGACCGGAATAACCGTGTTTGGGTCCGATGGTCGAGCGGTCAGCATCGCCGCTCTGGTGGTGTCGGGGGACCTGGTTTCACCTCCCAGGTGGTCTGACTTGGGAATCTGGGAGGTGAGCCTGGGTCCCCCGACAACAGAGCGATGGTGCTAACCACTACACCATGGGGCCATCAGGCTACCCCGCGGGAAGCCGTCACCCATTCCCCAGAGTATTTATGGCAACCCCAATGACGCCGTTTTGAGGTGAGTCATGCGCCCTCATCGTGGTTTCGAAATGTTCTGTCGTTTACGGTGTAATCCGAGCTATCGGTTGGTGCGATATTATTGGTGGCTTTTGTTGGCGTATTCTTAACCAATGGAGCAAGACCCTGTCTCCATGTTTGTGCAATGCTTTTTTGGAGATTGGGGTGGGTGATTACACCGTGGTTGAGCCTGTTGCGGAAGTGCTGGTTCTCTTAGAGCACGCCCAGGCTCCTAAAGTCTTCAAAATCAATAAAATATGTCTCGGCTAATGCTTCAGGGTCTCCACCGCGTTACCTTGGCGTGTCGCTCGCGGCCTTCGGGTACACCGACGCGAGTCGCAGATGGGTCTCCGCGCAGACTCTCGAGGACTCTTCCCCACCCGCCGCCGCCGCCACCTACTCTTCCCCCCTCGGTCCGGGCCATCCCAATCGACACAAGTCGACTTCTCCGGCGCCCACTGGCTCCCGGGCGGTGGTGCATCGACCACAACGGCTCATCGTGGAACCACCCTCGTCTCCGTTGTCGCCCGTGTCCATCCAGACCCCTGACTTGAAGGTGAGTCACCACTCGGTGTCTAAGTGGCCCCCACCCGCTTTCTCGGTGTCCTTTAGATACTAAAAATTCGGAATTACGTTCCGATGGTGTGGCCGTTAGGATACCCCACTCTGTTGCCAGGCTACACTGGGTTCGACCACTAGGTCAAGCCATCAAAACATCAGCCGGATTTGGCGGGGTGTACCCATAACCAAACGACTTGGAGACTCCGACATGCAGCATGCAGTTTCTCCTTCTCGGGACGCCGTCAGATGTCAAATATATTTGCACGAATGGAGGCTTCGACGAAGCCGACTCATCCCCCTTTTTTAGAAGACGGGCGGAGGAAATACAGTTGCCTATATCTTTGAGCCCGCAAACAGCACACTGCCATCAGCCGACGCCATTGGACACAAGCCTATAACATTTTCTGCACCTAGTCCAATGGGGATTATTTACTTGCTGCGTCCACGTCAGTATTGTTAAGAAGACATTTGTAAGGAAATATTTCTCACCCGGTTGGCGGGAAGAACATTGCCGTGAGCTGTGCAATCCTTTGGCACTTTACCCGGGAAATTCCGATTCCGCGATTCTTATTTTCCCAGTTGAGGCCAACATATACGCCCATTCTGTATTATTTAGGCCTCATTTCCCAACCCCTCTCCCCAAATGCTCATAAAAATCCTTTAATCGGGCACAGTTGTGGTTGGTCGGGTGGCGGTATTTGTGTTGTACACAATCAATTATTAATTATCCGCAAGCCCCATTTTAAATGAAGCATTTACTGCCTCTCATATTGTAGAGGAGGAAGGGATATGGGTGTTGCTGCATCTCTCCGTAAATGTAGCCAATTGGGTTGTTGGATATTGGGATGACCTCGTCCCCAGCCATTGGCTAATGGGGTGGCCTGGCCTTGACATAGCTGGTAAGAGTATCGGCAATCCTGCATTCGGATTCACCTGACCCCCTGGTACGTGACGTTGTATTGGTGGTGTATATTTTATTATGCTTGGTGTAGCAGTCACCACCCTGTGGGACCTGGGTTCGACTCCCAAGTCTGGCATCCATCACGGGGGCACTGTGGACTCCGCCACCTGTAAACATATCCCAAATAATCCGTTTTAATAGGGTGTGTGTTTATCGTTGTATTGCATAACGCGTAAATCGATTGTGGCGAGGCGGGGTTGGTAGACTATGTGTGTGTGTGTGTGTGAATGCATGCGACATCGGAGGTGAGTGCTGCCGACCCAGACAGTCTGTGATTGCACCAATCCCCTGAAAGTCTCCGGAACAAGACCAATCTTGGTGTGGGGAGGACCTTCGTGGCACTGAAATCATTTCTCGGCCTGAGGACATTCCCAGGGCTGTCGTGTCCAGGCGCGGTCCAAAGCCGTCACCCTTATTCCACTCCTATTGCTGCACCGAAGTCCAGACTCCTTGTAGTGGCTGAAATAATCGAAAACATTTAAAGATTTGGACTTTTTTTCTCCGATGTGCCTCCACACCACCTTTCCCGGGTCTCTGTGGTCAACCCCACATTGACCCTAATTTTTCGTTTTTTTCGGAGGGTTGAATCGACCAATTTCCGCTAGTCCACTTGTGAACCACGATGGACAAAAATCTTGGCTTTTCCGCCTCCGCTTTTTGTCTTTTGGTGTAATCTTCCTATGATTATTTGTTCTTCTACAAGCGTCCGGCAGATATGTGGTCTTCACCCGGTCAACTCGTAGTCGTCGTCGTCTTCTGGTGTTCTTATCTGGACACACACTTGTTTACAATTCTACGAGAGAGATAGAAAAGGGGCGGGGGGTCGTGTCTTTTACTGTACAAGCCCGCAATCCCTGTTATTTGGCCATACCTGCATTCCCCTAAACGATGTGTCATAATTGCTTTAGCCCGTCGGAATGGGGGTTAATGGCATTTATGGGAAGAATCGGAAGTTTGGTTTTTGCGTAGCATAAGGCGCCAATAAGTTGACATCCGCGTGTAGACTCTTGGGCGTCACAGGCCGCGGTATGCCGTTTGGTCAGTGTTTTGCCACAAGGACGATGTTTGAACCGCTGCAGGAGGAGGAGGAGGAGAGGATGTTAATTCGCGTTGTATTTATGAACAGAGAGGCAAGGGAAGTAAAAGAAGGCACGAAATAAAAATCGTGGTGGCTGTTTTTTTGGGGCAACTTCGGTAGCTGCTAAGCGTCGAATTTAGCCTGTGATGATCGGGTATGAGTATGCACCCTCTCGTCTCTCTCTCTCTCTCTATCTAATGTTTTTATTTTCACCTAGACCACTCCCGTCCGCACAAGAGGTTTCTCGGGCGGCGACAGCGGACAACTCTCCCCGGTTAGGGTCACCTATCGCGTCAAGAAGAGGGTAAGTACCCGGAGGTACCTCTTACGCCCGCCCCCACCCCACCCCCGTAATGCCCCATCAGCTGCGACCTCTATCAGTCGAGTAACAAGGCGTCCACGTTGCCGTACTGTCGCGCGATATGTTTATGTGGTGGTCGGGGGGGGGGGTTGTTATTAGTGTGTCGCCCTGTAGAGATAATAATAATAATTGTAGCGGCTTTATTGAGGTCACGAGGACCAAAACCTGCATAAAACAAGATAGTATAAAAAGTACTTTATACAGAAATTGTCTTTTAGTTACTGCTTCACCTGCTCCGGTGGAACTCCAAATCGGGACAATTAAGGAATGACCGAATTGCGATATGCCGCCGTTCTTGTGGGTATTGGACGGTATAGCCTACGCATTGGTCAAAGAGATTTACACTTAGGTAAACTTGAATGGAGGGGTCACTTAAAATAGGAGCAGCGATTAGTGAACAACTATTGAAGTGGCGTTGAACGATGATTTCTTGAATGGAGAGAATAGGCAGACCCTGTCGACTCGTGTTATGGCGCTCTTTGTACCGCGGATGCAACCTTCCCGCATCGATTAAACGGAAGGGTGACCGAGCTAGAATCATGTTTAGGGTCTGTGATAAGCTGCCCGAGGCGCCAGACTGAAGAGCACCGCTCTGGGAGTTGTTGAAAATGCTGGTCTTCGTGTGCGAGTATTAGCTACTGCCTCACCACTGACGGACCAGTACGCGTACATAACAGCAGACCCGATGGCGTGGCGGTGGTCTGCATCCTCGCTCTGTTGGTCAAGACTTCCAGGTCAGGCCACCACGAGTAGCAATGGGGTGACCGCCATCTGTTAAGGGATTCCCCCGTGAAGCCTGTTTATCGTCTAGTAGGAGGTTTTTAGGAATTGGTTCTCAATCTTTACGTGTAACGAAACGTGTATGCGTGGGACGGTTGTGGGTTGAATCGGGGATCTGAACAATCAGAGTCCTTTGCTCGCTCACCCAAGAGTCACTACCAGTCTCCGGAGCCTTGACAGAGTCATCCGCCCGCCTCTACATCCGCGCGAGTTTGGTTGGTGGAGGAATTTGGAGACGTAGGAAGGGGGTGAGGAGAGTAACTTCTCTCCGGTTTTTCGGGAACACCCGAGACGTCTGATCACGAGATGTCGAATCGTGGTTGTCATTCTCGACACCCGAGGCTACTGAATATTCCATTTCAGCCCGTAAAATTGTCTGCATCTCGCCCCTATTGATGGTCCACGCTGTTGTTTCCTCCTGTGGGGTGGGGGACAGTGCCTCGTTATTGTTGGGGCATTGCAAATGACAAAGGGGATTGGTTGTCCAAAATTATTTGCCGTTTTGCCGTTTGTGCATTTTCGACCTTTTGGGGGAGTTTTTCACGTTTCAAAATTAGTCAGTTTTCTGTCAATTATGAATTCTAGAAAGGTCGCCTCTTGCTGTTTATTGTGATTTGACTAGCACATCGGCCTGCACGCTTCCGCGTGTGGGGTGTACGTCGCCTTCTTGCAGTCACGCAGGCCCACGTTTTGGGGTCATCTATTGACCCTTGACCTGAACGCTATAGAGGTCATCGACGGGTTCTTTCCTGCGCCTCTGCGGATCTCATTTTATTGCTCTCTCAAGAGTCTTACAAATCCACCGCTTGCGCCTTTTCTTGGGCGGGATTTTATGTTTAGTTTGGCGCAAGATCGCTCTCGCACTTAAATTGTCCCCAGACCACATCCGAGAGGGTGTCCTTCGTCGGAAATGTTCCCCAACCAACCTCAAGGAGTAAGAAGGCCTCCGTGTAACTGCTGTCTTGATCTGAAATAACTCCACACTGCTAGAAGTACTCTTGTCGCATCCACCCGTCTTCTCGACACCGAGAACCCCAATTCCGTCGCCGTTAACCGACCAATTTCACAAATCCCCGATGAACACGTCCCTGTTACTTTGAGACTGCGTGTGTGTGTGTGTGTACATTAGGATAATGCCTAAGATTGACCGAGTCGTGTTTCGAAAAGTAGATGCAGAATCTCACAAGACTCCCCCACCCCGACGGCCTGATCCTCCTTCTTTAGGGGATCCATAATTTGTAAACTACCTTCCCGGGGCGAGCCAACGAGAGGTGGAGCCGAATATCTTCATGGGTCCCCGTCTATCTGGAATTCCTGGGGTCCTGGTACTTGCTCGATTGTAGCCTGCATGTCAGTATTGTTACGAAGACAATTGTAAGCAAATATTTCCCACCCGCTTGACGAGCTTTTCATTCGCAGGCGTGTAACCCCCGGTTGGCGGGAAGAACATTGCCGTGAACTGTGCAATCCCTTGGCACTTTACCCGGGAAATTCCGATTCTGCGATTCTTATTTTCCCAGTTGAGGCCAACATATACGCCCATTCTGTATTATTTAGGCCTCATTTCCCAACCCCTGTCCCCAAATGCTCATACAAATCCTTTAATCGTGCAGAGTTGTGGTTGGTCGGGTGGCGGTATTTGTGTTGTACACAATCAATTATTAATTATCCGCAAGCCCCATTTTAAATGAAGCATTTACTGCCTCTCATATTGTAGAGGAGGAAGGGATATGGGTGTTGCTGCATCTCTCCGTAAATGTAGCCAATTGGGTTGTTGGATATGGGGATGACCTCGTCCCCAGCCATTGGCTAATGGGGTGGCCTGGCCTTGAAATAGCTGGTAAGAGTATCGGCAATCGTGCATTCGGATTCAGCTCGACTTACAGTCGCGCCTTAATCTCCTAACGGAATGCTGACCACAAAAAAAATGGAGTTGTGTTGCCATGAAAACGCTGATTTGGGGGGTGGGGGTGTTTCCGCTAACCGTCGTTAGTTAGTTCCCATGGGTGAGTTGCCTCTGTTATGGCCGGTGGCCTGGCTTGTTGGTGTGCGTTTTTAGAAAGCGTGAGAAATCAACAACGTCCAAAATGGTTGGCACGCACATTCGCGTATGGTAATTGTTTTTCTGTGTGCAGTAGGTTATGTTGTTTATCTCTCTCTCTGTGCTTGGGCGTGTGTGTGTGTGTGTGAGTGTCAGCGACTCCGAGAGCGTGTAATGTGTTTGCTTTCCTGCCGGGGTCAAGTTCCTCCGTCTGCTGGCTACTACTTTCCGTTGCCCAGCCGCCAATCGGGTGTCTGGGCCTAACCAGGGAGACAGCACCTATCGTGATAATTCCCAAAAATCCAAATTTAGCGCCATTCTCTCCTACAAGAGGCCCGGCGACTGTCCTAGTCCAAGGTGAAACACCCACTCGCTAAACAAACTTTGGCAGTGCGTCGTTTTGTCGCAGTCGTGATCGATAGTCGCTGCAATAGTGGCTCGTAGCTAGTTTTATCGTATACTGCAGACTCCCTACATTGCTGGTGACCCGGAGAGAGAGAGACAGAGATGGGCGGACCTATGGGGTCAATTATGTGACATAATACTTTGGAGTGGCAATTATGAATATTGATCAGCAAAATCTCGGATGCTACGCGTAACAAGACATCTGTTGACCACGGTTCTCATGTTTCCGTATTGTTGTCGCCTATCCAATCCGGACCTCTACGTCTTCGTGCGGTTACCTCTTGCCAGTGGATTAACTGGTTTCATGGATGATGTTTCCATGGAGATTGCAGGCAATCGTGTGCAGCTGGAGTTCCCAGTGGGGTCGGAAGAGGCGGAGCGTCCTAAGTTGGCTTAACCGACACCGCAGGGAACTCGGGCTGGTGGAATTGTGGATGCTGGGGCAACCTCCATGTCGCTCTGGATTTCAGGCACCCACCGCTACGCCCAGCCGTTTTGCTGTGTCCTGGGACTGTAACGATTCGTGAATCTTTGGAGATTTGTCCAGAAATTGGAGTCAGTGGCTCACTCTCTCTCTCTCTCGCGGTCAAACCCTGGACAAAGATCACAGAGGTCTGTCCAACAATGAGAAATTCCTGGTATCCCTGGCCAACGCACGCACAAAGAGACGACCTTTACTTGGCGAAAAACGGTTCTCGGGACGCAGTGTTTATGGAGCCGGGGAGGTGGGGTGGTAAGGGCCCCATTAATGGCGGAGTGGCTGTTCTGTCGGGATGTTAATAAGAAGGGAAATCGCTTTACCGCGGAAGTCAGACATACCAAATTGGACAGAAAAGGGGGGTTTTAAAAGTAGAAATTAACAACGCAGCCATTGGATCAACAGGGTCAGTTGTGGCCGAGTTTGTGGGATTTGGCTAATCAACGGCTGTCGGTGGGTGGTGTTCCGCCCCTACTCCCGGGGAATGGTGCCGCCGCCTCCTCTCCTACTGAATTATTACCAAGTCTCCAATGGGAACCCAGCCCTGAGCGGAAGAGCACTCACTTAATTATGAACGGTCGGGCCTTGTGGTCTTCCGATCGGCGTAATCTTCTTCTTTTCTATGGTTTGTTTGTCTAGAGACTAGCTCCTGATTTCCGTTTCTGCGTTGTATGTGGGACAAGGTTTCGGTCACTAGTGTCTGTGGCGAATCTCAAAAGCTGGCTTGCGTTTCTAACTCTCCAACATCCAGACACGCGGCGGGGGGCGGGGAAGCCGTCAATCTCGATTTTACGCCGGGCAGCCACGTGTTTGCGCTGCCGCACTACTGCGTGCCTTGACACCGTCAAAGCCCACCTGGAGCTCTTTCAACTGCAGCCTGTCTACAGTGTGCGTAACTGGCGCAGAATCGCTCCACCACCATCTGGCTAGACCTGGCCCCCTGGATCGGGGTGCGTAGGCGGTGACATTCATGCAGCCCATTCATCCTCCCACAGAAGAAGAAGGAGGAGGCCCTTTCTGCGCTCGATGATCAAACGCCGCTTTGCGTTGCTGGGCGCTCATCCGCGCAAACCCTGTATTTCCCATGAATCTGGGGACGCAAATGTGATCGTCGTCGCGACGACAGCCTCCTCATCCTCTAACAGGAGGAGATGTACGCGGCGGAGGCGTTATTTTCCGGCGACCGATTTCAACTGACCCGCCACCCAAAGCGCTCCAGATATGTGCCTCGCTTTTCGTTTTTTCGTGTCCCCCATTTGAACCAAGCCTTGAAGGTCCGATGTGATTGCTCGCTTGTGGTTTTCGTGTCGTTTCGGATATCTGCTTGTGTGAGTGAGTGCGTGAGTGAGAGAGAGATGGCGGGCATGGGCCACACCCTCAACTCACCACCGTCGTTTTCGTGTGTGTGTGTGTGGAAAGAAAAAATCGTTCATCATTAAAATGTCCAACAAACAATGAGACATGAGGGCATCGCCGTGGTGCAGCTGGTGTAAGAACCCCTGCTCTGTTGGTGAGGAACCTAGGTTCGACTCCCATGCCAGGCCTTCGCGAGCGGCACTGGGGACGCTGCCAATTGTGAGCAAGAGAATCCTCATGACGACCACCCATCGTGCGCAGACTCCTTTGTGTTTACCAAACGCGTGGGTTCTTCTTGTTGTTGTGGTTTGAAGGTAGAGGGGCTACGGCACAGTTGATCGGCAGATTTGGGTTTGATCTTCTGATGGTATTGGAGGGGGATTGGCAGAAAAAAAATCGGCTTTTTTCTCCGGAGTTGAAAACGGAAAAGAAGCCTGCAAATGGTCGCAAACACAAGCAACACACACGCGATGTACTTTTTCGGTCCCCGTGACCTTAATTAATCAATTGCATTCGATTGCAGTGTGAATCGGGCTTACTACTACTGGGGGGAGTTAATGGGACGTATCGTTGTTGATTAAAATCTTTCTTTGTAGGTTTTGGCGGTGGCAATTAGCGCACCCTCCCCCCTTTCCCAGAGGAAAAGATGGGCGTTTTTTTCTATTATTTCCACGCGACGTTGGGTTCCAACGAGCTTTATTTGTCTCGCACTCATGAATGGTTAATTTGAGTTTAATTTATTCTGTCACGGAGATGGGTGTTCCAGCGGTATTTATCACTGACACTGCCAATTAAAACCGAGCGCGCTCTTGCTGAAAAACATCGACTGAAGGACTGTTGAGATAAAATTCCTCTTTCGAGGGAATTATAGCTGCCAAAAAGGCAACTATACCCCCTTGGCATCTCGGATTGTGAATCTTAGAGATCGCTCAACATTTATCTATTAACTCGTTTAAGACGAACAGCGTTTTAATATGCTGACCTTTGTTGAATTAGATAGTTGTCGTTTTGTGGCACGTGTTCCTTCGACCTCCAATGACCGGCCAGTTGTCTAGCAAATTCACTTCTCTGTTCTACGGTACATGAGTGGCCGTTAAACCTCGAGGCATAAAATCGACTGTCAGTTCGGTGTCGTTCACGCGTCACTCGTATATACGCCGATGCGTGACCATTAAGCTCTCTACCGGGGTCATCACCACCCCCGCCCCATCCCATGTGTCCACCCCCAAACTCCCATCATCCCAATTTCACACAATCACGACACGCCGTCGTATTTCTCACGTTCCGATGTCTCTCGTACATTTGGATGCAGCAGAAATCTCGGTAATTTGAATCCAAATTTGCTCGTGTTTGTACGCTTTTTTGACCTTTGGAGGGCTTGGTGACTCACCTACCTGCTTGTTTCCGTAACATTCTGACGCTCGCTCGCTCACACCAATTTGGATTCATTTTCGCGCATGCACACGCTCGATTCGTCACGCCTACTCGTTCGTCCTCGTTTTCCTCCCATTTAGAACGGTATACATACTTCTAATATGTCACTCTACTGCGTTTATTTAAGTAGGCATTCGTCAGTACGCGTTGTTGCGGTTGACCAATGCTCTATTTATAAAGAACTATTGGTGATGTTCGTTCATTTAAGGTCAGGAGGCTACAGTTCACTCAATGAGTCGTAATTTGTGGCATTCCGACTTTCTTAATGCATGCGCAGCACATTAGTTTGAAAAAGGGGTTCTTAACAGTCCATCCATAATTTCAGTTTTCCCTTGCAGTAAGTTCAGACATGGTCTCTGAATGTTATACTTTTTATGTGCTTTTTCATAAATGTGTGGTGTCTCAATTTAATGCCTACTTTGTCTCGTTATTCCGTTTCATTTAATGTTTCCATTCGGTTTAATCGTCTGATAACCAAGGCGTTTAATCCTCTCGTCTAATCCCCGGTCGTGTAGATTAATCACGACTCTTTAACCGTGTAGGCTTTTGCTTCATTCACATCGTGTCTTTTCGTTTTACTTGAGGCCTTTTTGCGGCTGATCGTGAATTTTCTTTCAGTGTGCTTAGTAGAACTTCTTTTGTGCTCATTTTCCCACAGGATCATTCATACTCAAGCTCGACTGAGCCTGACACCACCGCTACCACCACCAACTCCCAGTTCCAGCGACTAAGCACCACGGTCAGTCGCCGCAGCTCTCAACAGCAACACGAGAACTGGAAACGCTCCTCCCTAATCATGCTCACAGTCTCGCAGGCCAGTCCACGTGGATGTGGTGATTGCCCGGGAGCAGCTGCCTCCAGTCCCCCACCGCATCCCCCCTCGTCTCCCTGCCGACCCTTCCCTAGTAATAATTTACTTCTTTCATTCGCTTAATTTGTTTGAGTGGCAGAGATGTCGCTGGGATTCGTCAGAGAAACACCACCGATATCTGCTTACGCATAGTGGACGATTCTAGAGAGATTTTCAATTCCCGGCATAACCGCCTGTCAAACCGCTTAGCAAGCCGGTCGCATCTACTCAGAGCCAACCATAGCTAATACTCCCTATTGTCCTCGTCCTCATCTATTATCCATTCACGCCCAGGCCCCTAATTCACTAATATGAGTCACTAAAGCCGCAGAAGGCTATTGACCGGATGCGTTGCACTCGTCTTTCGAGGGAGCCTCATTATACCAGGAATATCTGGCCAACCCAGTCTGCGTACTCGCTATTGTGGTAAATACCTTCAATGTACCACCTGGTTGTTACAGGTCGACGACTGGTCTTTGGCGAGGATGCCGGTCTGGACGTGTCTCTGCCCAAGGTCGAGGAGGTATCCTCCTCCTCCCCCAACACCAGCTCACAGCAGCACGAGGGGAATTTCACAGTTTCAAGCGCCGTTGTCGACGAGAGCGCGGAAGAAGACGAGGACGAGGGTGTTCGCCGTGGACACTACTTCCTTGGGGTGGTCGAAGAAACCACAACTGACCTGCGTGCCCGTATCGAGGACATTGAGGCGGATTTGGTCAACAGTGAGCTCTCTGAGGAGGGTAGGTGCTTACGTTTTTAATCCTCGCCGATCTACCACTGGAGCATGGGTGGGCTTCTTAGGTGTCACAAAGAGTTCTGGCAGTCACAGATAACCTCCCCACTGCTTCGAATCGATTGCCATGTTGTGACCACAGACCCCACTATTATAGGTACCACTGCTACTCACTGGTTCCTGAGATGAACACCGCACGTAGGATCGTTTTCGATTTTAACTAATCGTCTAATTTTTTTCAAAAAAATCGATGAACCATAATTCAAGCGATTGCACGACAACCTCCAGGGAATGTATAATGAAAAAACACATTGCAATTGTGTTCTAAGAATACCAGATCCGAGTTGGCTCATTCGTGAAAGATAATGTTGTACAAAGATGTGCGTGTATATGTCCGTATCTTAAGTGTTTACGTGTTTAAATGTTCGAATATTACCTACATTTTGCCGGAGTGCACTGCACTACGCATTTATTGATTATTTGTTGCTCGTCATTGATTGGTTGTACTAAGTCGGCTTGCATCCGCGAATGAAGGCGTTTCTCTTTCTCTAAGCAGTAATAATAGCTATTTCTATCGGTGCCAAAAATTGCCGCATTAGCAAGTGCGGAAGTCGGCACCAGACCCTTGAGTTAATTGATTGTTTTAAAGTTGGTTTTGCTGGCTAGTCTTTCAGAAGAATCTGCGGCCTTGATGTTGTGCTTCATACAAGCACAGAGCTGGTCCTATCCAATCGGGCTTTATTCGGACGTTGGCTGTTAATGACCTAAAGCTGTCTGATAACCGAAACTAGTATTCTTCTTCTTCTTTTTGGTGCGGCTTCCTCCCAAGGCAGGATGAACCGGCGTCATGAAATTCGCGAATTGTGCCTGCCCGATTTGCAAGGTTGAGGTCTAGTTCTGGCTCCAACGACGGACTGCGAGCCAAAGTGTACTCCACGTTCGCTTTGATCGTGCCAATCCACGGTTTCAGTTACCCGCAACCCCGACAGCTCAACCCTGGGGGATATTACGGCGCGAGGCACCCGTTTGAGCCCCGTGTCGTCCGTGTCTAGGCGCCAAACGGCGTTGTTACATGGTTGGCGGCTTCTGGACACTATTTGTACAATCCATGTGTGCTGTTGGCCTTCCCGCTCCTGGGAGTGCCTGAACCCAGCCTTCCCGTGGCGAGTTCACGTAAAGATGACCGACCGAAGTACAAAATAAATGGTGCCCCAAATTTTGTAGCATTTTATTTATTGTTATCTTTTCAGTTTCCGGCGAACTTCGCACTACAGTCGGTAAAGTGAACCTCTTAATATCCCAGAAGTTCGCCCAATTCCGCGGTCTCTGCAACAACTGCATCGAGCCCGCCACCACGGACTTCGTGACCTTACCCGGTGACCTTGAGGGCTTCTGGGCCATGGTGATGCTCCAAGTGAACGACGTACGGGCCATGATAGCCTCTGTGGACGTTCTACGGCGGAATAACTGGATGGTTGGAGATGATGTTGATGCTCTATCTCCATCCAGCCTTCAGAATGGTGTGAAATTTGACCTCAAAACGGTAAGGAACGGCATGTTCATTCAAAACTAATTATCCACGTATAGCTTTGACTGGAATCTTAGTAGCCCTTTTCGGGATCATCAAGGAGATGCGACTGCTCCTCCCGGACACCCGAGTTGTTCTTTTCAAACTAGGCCAAGTAGAGGTCAAGCAGTGCGATTCCGTCAATTGAGAATACCTCTGCAATCATATACACTTTGTGTTTTTCCGCAGTCAATTTCCGCCAAGAAGTCGCAGCCGTCGCTGGTTGGTACGGGCACCCCAGGATTGACCACAAAGACGAACCGCCAGAATAACAAGGAATCCGCCGAGTTAGCGCGTGCCCAGGCCCGAGAGCGCCTCAAAGCCGCCAAACGTCAATACATGAAGGCGCATCGCGAGGAGCAGTTGAAGACCGCAGCTTCTTCGAGGGCCGAGACCAATGGACATCAGCAGCAACAACAACAACCGGCTTCTTTTCTTGTCCTTTAAGACCAGCAACCCTGCCCCCCCATTCTCCATCTCTCTGCCTCTCTCTCTCCCACCCCCAAGGTGTTCCATCGATCGTGGTTTTTCTTTTCTCTGGCAAGGTGTGCGCGTGATAGAAGAGCCTGACAGGATGAGAAAACGGCTGTCAACCCCCCTCAACATCCATCAATCACCCCCCCCCCCTAACATGATAATTTACGTACTACTGTTACTAATGTTGCTACTAAAAACACGCCTGTTTATTTCAAGGTATTGTGTAACTAAATTGAATATTTGGCTCAGACGGCGTATTCCTGGGGGTCCCCGGCAGCCTTGAAGTGGGCATCGCATTTCAGGAGCCGCTCATTTGTGAAAGGAAAAGTTGGAACGGAACGATGGTGATGCTGTGGCATTGCCCAACCCCCCTCTGTGTTCTGGGGATCCTGGGATCAACTTTCAAGGGAGGACTGCACGAAAGGAGTCACTCCGAGGCTCTGCTACAATAACCGGCACATAGTCTATTGGTGGATTAGTTGGAAGAGACTTGTGTCTACATTGAAAAGATAGGGAGTGAGGGATTAAACAACACATCAGCTGGTAACGTGGATAGGCCTCGCAAAGCCTTCATTTACTGTCTAGACCAGTGTTACTCAAACCTTTTCACTCGCGACACACTTGGGATATCTGAAAAGTTACGCGACGCACCTTAAGTAAAAAAAGGTTTTGTTTAAATTTTTTTCAACGTGTATATTTCTAATGCGATGGGTGGGCTTGCTTTCGAGAGCAAATAAGATTCAAACGGGGCTCTAATGTTGACAAAAAACACGCATTTCGTCGTCAAGTCGAAGGAGTCGCGCTCTCTTTTTTGATTTGATTTCAGTCAAAGCTGAAAATCCAAATTCACAACACCATGAAGACGCGAACGGCAAAATGATTTTGACTGCTTTCAAACTGAGAGCTGGAAATAACTGCTTCAAGGAGAGCCAAAATTCGTCCAAACTTTTTTCGGCGAATCCCAGTCGAATTTGCTCTTTTAAATCGGATGATAAATCTTCGATTCGGCGAGACATGTTGTCAGTTGACAAAGGAACTTTCTTGATTTTCTCAGCGGCTTCAGGTCCAAGAATCATTTCAACAACAATAGCAAGCGCTGGTGCGATTATTGTTTCACCATCAGAGTGCTTTTTTCCTTTTTGCCAATAGTTGAGCGACCTTGTAACTTGCAGCAAGTCCTTTTTCAGGAAGTTTGAGATAGTTTGTAATCTTGCTCGATTGATGACTCTTTGCAGTTGCAAGCTTCTCGAAATATTCTCTTGGTTTTTCTTTGTGCGCTGGATGATTTGTCTCATAATGTCGCTTCAATTTATTTGGAACCAGGGACTCATTGGACAAGGTAGAGTTGCAGATCAAACAATAAGGAACCTGCGCATCTTTAGGTCCAGATGCTATGAAACCATATTCGATGTACTCTTCTAGACTCTAGACGCATTCGTGGCGAACAAGGCACGGACCGCTATAGATCACTGGTCTTGAGAATGTCTGCTGCTTTCTGTGTACCAATCCTTTTAAGACCTGGTGGGAATTGGAATTTATCAGTGCAATAAATGACGAGAGGCGCCCTGTCGGGGGAGATCCCGTGATTTTCTGAGAGAAAATTCATTTTCAAAGTTTGCATTGTTACCCGTATGTTTCGACAAATATTTCGTCTCGAAGCATAAAGATATTTTCTGAATAGAAAGTAGTTGATGAATGTCGATGATTTCGTTCATCTTCTGGTTGTCCAGACTTTGGAAATGTAAGAATAATTGTAATGGCCTTATTAAGGTAACGAAGGTGAACACGTTGGCATTAAAAGGTTATAAGGTTGCATACATTGCGTTCCGGTGCTGCTGAAAATCCGGTCTAAATTTAAAAGTTCTCGAGGAATTAGTGAATGTTTTAAGAATAGGCGTAATGGCAGACAGTCTCCATTCAGAAGGAAAAGAGCGCTTTCGAGGACGCGATAATTGTTGGGTCCCTAATTTGACTGCCACGAACTCACAGGAACGAAAAATATTGCTTAAAATTCAACCAATGGTTGGTGCCCGATCAGGGCAGAAGGTGTGTTGGTGAGACACCAATGTCCCCTCAAAATGTGCGTTGACTGGACCCTTGTTCGAGTCGTTTTCCATCGACACAGAATACTTTGACATTATCAAAACCCATCGACCCATTGTGAAATGCAGAAACGGGCCTTCCAAATAAAACAGACTCATATTATCGGGGTCAAAACTTTGTCCTCATGATAACAAAGGGCACGCAAATTCCTTCGCAGTAGGCGGGCCACAACACTTAATGTATCCAACAGTAAACTCTTAATTTTCATCAGCACCTTATTTGAGAATAGTTTACTTATGCCCCTGTGTTGGATGAGAACTCGTCCCCCCCACTCTACAGACCTCTAAATGATGATTTGCGAGTTGTTCTGCATCCTAAAATGTACTCACTTCCTTTTCCCTTTCTGGCTATTGTCTACAGCGCAATGTTGACAATTTGATTTTTAACCTACCCACAACAAGGAATCAATGGATATAAATTTCCATTTTCGATTAGGAATTATGCCTTAGCATACAACAATTTCATTAAAGTATTAGTAGCCCTTAATTTACTCCCAATATTCGCTCTATTTACTGGACATTTTAATTCTGTATGAGCATTGGAACTCGTAACTAAAATGAAGCAATTGAATTAAGTCGAGTAACACAAATTAATCCATGTGACCCATTGTGGCTAATTTACAGGAAACCGAATTATTTAGGTTTTGACAACCAGCTCCCCGTAGGTTGGACTAGGGTAAAGACGAACGCAAAACTTGGATCTCAACAGAAAGGAAGAAGTACGAGTCGATTGGCCGTATCCAAAATGGTCATCTAATGCGTAGGTATCTAGTTCCGGTTCCTTCCAGGGATACAGCCTGCCACCGTGATTGATTGCGCGCCCACCCTAATTTTGACAGAATGAGACGCTGACATTTTGTCAATTATAGACGCAAGTAGGAAGGAAGGGTGGCAGTGTTAAACAAGGTTTCCAAAAGAAAAGTCTAAACCCGGGTAACAGGTTACCACACATATCTCGACAATGGAGAAATACTGTAAGCGACCGTTCGCGGATGGTTAACGGGTGATCTTCCAGCGCTCGCACATTGAACCTAAACAAAGGCAGAGCTTAGTTCCTGCGAATTCCTAGACGTGACCAAAATCGCCGCAAATCATAATGACCTTGAGGAATTCCATGCAACCGTGTTTATGCATCACGCACAAGCGCGTCCATGTGTGCCTATCCATACGCGCTCCCTGGTCCTAATACCCATCGATCGATCTCTGCGTGTGCGTCCGTACGGGCTCTTGCACACGCACCCACGCACGCGCCGACACGAACCTAGAGTGGTGGCGAGTGCGACTTAATGTCGCGCTGTGGAAAAAAAGCGATGCGGACGTGACGTGACGTGCACGTAGAAGCACAAATTTCGCTGCGAATCACCAAAGGTCTTGTAAACTGAAAGGGCCCGAGAATGTTTATCAATTCCCCCCCTCAAACAGAACGTATAAGTTTTTGTAGTAAGTTTTGATATTATAATTCAACTGTATATTATCTGGAATCGACACCTGAGAGTAAAATTGGGGGATCAAGCCTCCACTGTTATTCCTGTGTGTCAATCGACCAATGATTACATACAATTTCCGCGGCGCTACGTCAATACAATGTGGGGGGTAACGTCCTACGGGATGATAAACCTCTTTCATGGGTGTTACCACCCGTAGTGCCCTGACCTGGGAGTCGAACTGAGGTCTATGAGGTACAGAGCGAGGATTTGACAACTACACCGTCGACCCACTCGTCCACGTCACACGACCTAACTCCATTATAATAAACATTTACTAATCGCATTGGCAAGCCGGGACAGGACGCACATCCACATTAGTTGGTCAGTTAATAATATTAATGGTCATCACTTTATTAAGGTCGCGAGGACCAACACCTTAAGCACATGTATTGGTTAGGTGTGACTCATTCACTGGTCAGGCGCGTTTTGAAGCAACTGCATTTTCGCTTCGAAATAGGACGCTTAGCTTACGAGTTTTTGGAGAGTATTCGCGGCGAAAAACGTAAGCATTTTAGACTCTGGTCGGCCTCCAACCATTTTCTTCGAATAATGAACAATTTTATTCATTCCCGATCTTCGGGATTGGCTATCGCGGCACTCTGATTTTAGACCCCAAAAAATAATCCGATTTAAATAATTTGCAGACAACCATGTATATTTAGACATCGCTTATATTTTGGTAATTTAATAACCTTTCAGCATTAAAAAAATCAAATGAAAAGGAGACGAATACAATATGAAAATAAAATATTCGAGAAAAATCACGTTTGCAAGCATATAATACCGATCATTATGAGTGGGTATCACTTCAAAAAATCCATGTGTGCGGAACCAATGAGAAATGGTGCCACGTAGACAAGACACGTTGTCGTTTCAGTCTGTTTACCGCATATATATTCTGGAATATGTGCTTACGCCAGGGTAAATGAATGCGTCCATGTTGCTAAAAGAGACAGAACATATCTGGTCGTGTGAACGAGAATACTGTTTGTGGGGCAGTAGATCCTGTATATCGCAAAATTCCCGTAAAAAGAGACCGAAGGTAGTAAGAACACAAAAACCCTACATTTGTATAATATTGATCAACACATGTCTCGTGTATACGCCCGTAATCCTCGGATGACCGGTTCCGTCCTATTCCCATCGTCAGATTTATTCGGCTTCATGGGTTTTGCCACGATTATTCTAGAGAATATTTTTACCTCCAATTGACACCCGTGAGTTGAAACAAGGTCTACCACAAACAGAGTGATGATGCTGATCACCATAGCACACTTTTCATACACATCGAGTTAACAGCAAGACCACCCAAATTCTGTGATGTCTTCGATCAACCGAGCGATTACAAATCATGAAACGAACTGGAATTTCACCTATGTCCAGATAGAGCCTGATAGTCAAGAAAGACTATTTAAGACAACAGAACGGACAAAAGCTTGGCGACACTTTGTCCACATTATGCAGAGTGATTGACTGACGGCGGCTATGCACACAGGAGGTT
Source organism: Proteocephalus fallax (assembly GCA_028672205.1). NCBI lineage: Eukaryota > Metazoa > Platyhelminthes > Cestoda > Proteocephalidea > Proteocephalidae > Proteocephalus > Proteocephalus fallax. The sequence continues at coordinate 233,390 of JAPUBX010001280.1, read as the reverse complement.
CTGCTACGGCGTAAACACCCAATAAGGACGGGTTTGGCAGTGTCCAGCAAAGTCTTTAAACGACATGACCAAAATTATATGGGCCATTCCCAGCCAAAAATGAACCAGAAAGCTAATTATTTTTAAAAGTGTATTTTAATATGCCGAGGAAACAACGCGTCGTGTGTAGAGGATTGTCGATAAGAGTACAAGGAGTCTACAAAATTGTTGGACTGGATGCGTACGACGGATGTAAATGATGGGTCCGCGACGTGAATCGACCTCGCATTTACTTATCCTTGGTGGCCATATAGTTGACAAGATCAATAACGCGACAGCTGTATCCGAACTCGTTGTCGTACCTAAAGCATATGAGGACAAGGCATATCAATACAGCTCGGCAGTCAATCGAAGACAACGAAGCGAATAACGAAAACTAACCAGGCGATGAGCTTGACGAAATGCTCGTTGAGAGCAATGCCAGCGAGAGCATCGAAGGTTGAGGAGCAGGTGGATGACTGGAAGTCACTGCTCACAACCTGGTCCTCGGTGTACTCAAGGATACCCTTCAGAGCTGGCGTCTCAGAAGCGGCCTTCACGGCAGCTTTGATCTGGTCGTAGCTGGCCCCCTTCTCCAATCGGCAGGTAAGATCCACCACGGAGACGTTGGGGGTTGGCACACGGAAGGCCATGCCGGTGATCTTGCCGTTGAGGGCAGGAATGACCTTGCCGACGGCCTTGGCGGCGCCGGTAGAGGCTGGGATAATGTTCTGGGCAGCCGTGCGACCGTCGCGCCAGGCCTTACCCGAGGGTCCATCGACGACCTTCTGGGTGGCAGTGTAGGAGTGCACAGTGGTCATGAGACCTTCGAGAATACCGAATTTGTCGTTGATGACCTTGGCGAGGGGAGCCAGGCAGTTGGTGGTGCAGGAGGCGTTGGAGACGACATTCATTGATGTGTCGTAATTCTCAAGGTTGACACCACACACAAACATGGGGGCATCGGCGGAAGGAGCCGAGATGATGACCTTCTTGGCGCCACCCTTGAAGTGAGCCTAAACGTGCGATGGTAAGGTGAATACAAACAAAGGGACCTTACCGAGGCCTTTTCAATGGTGGTGTTGATGCCAGTGGATTCAACGACGTAGTGAGCGCCACAGCTGGACCACGGGATGGCTCCGGCATCTCTCTCTTGGAAGACGCTGATCTTGTGGTTGTCAATGATGAGCTTGCCGCCTTCAGCCTTGACAACGCCGCGGAATTTGCCGTGGGTGGAGTCATATTTGAACATGTACACCATGTATTCCAGATCGATAAAGGGGTCATTAACGCCAACAATATCAACGGTATTTGAGGCGACGGCAGCCCGGAGAACAAGACGACCAATGCGACCAAAACCGTTGATTCCAACCTGAGGCTTTCCCATGTTTAAGTGTGCGATGATACGGACCAAAATAGATATTGCCGCCTGCCGACTGGTCATGCGTTTATATAGCATTTTCATGTTGAAGCTACACACGAACCAATCAGAAACACCCCTGTTACTCAGCCAACCAATGCAAGCGAAGCGACCGTTACAACACGCGAGCGATTGGCGAGCAAGGAGAACATCCCTAGATGGCATAGTGGGTGCGCTAGCCAATAAGATTGAGACTAAGGCGCTCCATCACGTTCGTAATTTGAAAATAATTGCGTTAGGTGTTTGTACAATTCTGAGATGGTGTATATTTCTCGCAATCACTGATGTCTATAAGGAAACATTTCATTTTTAGCTGGTCGTTTTCCAGATCCGTATTCTTTGACATTGAATCGCCATTTGTGGAGTTGCGAGGTCATACTTTTAACTGACTTTGCATACTTTTCATCGGAGGGCAGTCATTAACATCATGGTAGAAACCGCTTTTCTAGGTCTATGAATTCAACCATTCGATTGGTCAGAGTTTCTTGACGTTTCTTTTCCAACGCCGTTGGAGTATTTTGCTGACCTTTGGTAGGTTCCAACAATGCGTTTTTCTTGTCCAAAGCTTCACCGGGGTTTCTCATGTCGACGCATTTGGTAATGGCGTGGAAAAGAGTCGATGTCTTGTTCAAAACCGTTCAAGCAATTAGGTTAAATCGATTTGATTGAGTTGCAAGGGTTGTAACGACATTTTCGGCCAGCTCATTGGACTCTGAATATCGGTGTGCACACGACACAATATTGCACTGGCATGGAATTGAAGTGGATTCCGTTGTCCATAATTAATGTGACAGCATTACTACTACAGTATACATTGTGTAGATTATAAAGTATTAGTAAAGTTTACACCAATGATCGGCAAAATCGAAGTTTGAGTAAAGTTCAGTTTTGTAAATTTACCTTAATTCTGATCTTCCTAATCACCGTTGAAATATGCAATCGCCCCATAAGAAAACGCACAATTAAGGGGCGCTGAAATGTATTTTTAGTGATCAATTAATGAAAACAAGCTGGCTTAAACAAAGGAGTCCCAACGAAGGACAGGGGACGTAGAAAGTTAATTGGTTACTATTAAGATCTCTAAAGATTATACAACCACATCCATAAAGAATGGTCGCAGTGTGGAGGCCAAAAAGCCAACAGACAACGACCAACAGCGGTATCGAATGCGTCATCTCCGAAGCAATTATCTTTCTGTACTTGACAGTTAGTAAAAAGCTGTCACTGGACGAGTTAGTACATGAAAGGATGCCTGGTAGTTGGTCAGTTTAGGTTTACAAAGACGAGCATGCACGCATATTATAGAGTGGTAGGTGGTGAATATTCACAAGAAACAATTTGTACACTATTGTTATTATACGATACATTGGGTCGACGCTTATACGCATGCCTACAGGAATGACCGGATTAACATACTGCTAAATTTAATTTTCCCTATGCCGCTTCGTTCCCTTAATCGGATTCGATCATCAGTTATTTTAAATGGACGTGGACGCTAAATTATAACCAGAAAGCCAGATCCTTGTTGTAGAAATCATCTGAGGAATTTGTGGACCGACCTTAGTGGATTGTTTTTATCACCCGATGTGTGTGCTTGGAATCGGCGGTCTTATGAACTTGTTTTAATGATGTCTTCCGTTTGAAAAAATCAATGAGCGCCGATTTTTTATGCTTCCTGGACCTTTGGAAGGAGTAAATGATGTAATGACCGAGTTATTCAAAACTGCTTCCCAGATTCACACAAAGGCGTCTTAGCCCCACTCAGCACGCTAAATCACCTTAAATGCTACGCGGTTTAAATCATAGTAATAGAGGAAACTGGTGTCATGGTTGTTGTACCATTTATTTAGAACCTGTACTTAAAATCGGAATCCAAAGAGGTTTCATTCGCTTTATTAAGGTCACGGAGGCCACAACTTTCAGCATTAAAATTTAAAGCAAGAATACTTTAACACGAATACAGGAAATAACAACGAGGTAAATTAGGAAGAAAGTAAATTAAACGCAAGTAAAGTTTGTCAAATGCGCAATGGCGGCTACTAAAGGAGATATTAAAGGAATACTGGACCACAGACGGGTTCGAATATAAGTATGACCGATAACAATACGTCAAAGGAATTAAAAGGCGCCAATTGGCCGTTGGCACAAACGCGACATGTGAGGGTTGTGACATGCGGACAGGATGTCCTTTGAATAGGCCAAAACCATGCGTAAATGCCTCTATGAAATGACGCATTTGTAGCGACCTTGAAACCCCTGTTTATTCGTGTCGAGCAACACTTGCCGCAACACATTAGTTGTCGACGTGTCTTCTTTATTTTTAAGCATATATTTTGGACGCGTATGTTGCAAAGGACTTACTTAGTAGTCTCTAAGCCCAGATAGGAGATCAAAAGAGGTGAACGCAACGGCGTGATTGACTGATCTGGTACCTTATCCAGAGTTGTTGTGTTTCTTTTTCTGATTAACCCACATAATTCAATATGGTGATATTTTTCCACATGTAGCTTCCGTATTAACAATAACGTTAAGTGACTCCCAAGAATATATTTATATTCGAAACTAAAGCATGCAACGAAACAAAATTTAAAACATTCAGCATTATAGTGTACGTGGTATAGCATTTACTTAGTTGCATCACATAATACATGAATTTCCAATGCACCATGTATTTTATTATACATTCGTCATGGTTATACGAACGCGCCGTTTGATCGTGTTGTATCCTGTATAGCCGTAGCTTCACCGACCGGAAGAAATTGAAGAGAGATAAGACGTTAAAGAGGCTTCGATTATTTACAGGCGTGATGTGGCATTTATACTGGGGTTGTTGCAGTCAGTGGCAATGATGGAGTTTGAGGAATGAATTGCTAAATCGATTAGATGGTGACGATACAAAATGTTGACAGAAGGAGAGGGGAATAAGCGACGTGGTGACATTTTACCCCGGCGTGGTATTCGACACGTTACAGGATTAATGAACGGACCTAATGTCAACAACAGAGTTTTCTTGGGGAACAAAAAACTATTCCCTACAGATCGACGGATTGGAAATCTGATATCAATATAGAACGGGACACTTTCAACAATTCTGCTCTTCCTTCACAGCAATCGTCGTCTGGAGTCCGTTACGTGTATCTACATTTGATTTAATCACGGAAAATCGTGTGTTTCTAAATGGGATTCCGCATCGATGTATTTTCGGAACACGCTTTCATGGGGTGTGGCTAGTAATTGTTTAAATTTGACGAATTAAATACCTTGCTATTTTGACTTCCAGGTAGCGCGTTTTCCTTCGCTGGAGTCGTCGTTGACTGTTCTGCAGAAAGGGTCACATAAAAAAGGATGGTAGCCTCTCGGGACCATTTTTTTCTAAATTTAGCAGCGATGTATGCCAATTAAACGAATTACTGATTACTATTGTTTCGACCGTCTGTGAAATAATTATAAACTCTCCATTCACGATTGTCAAATCACGAAATCAAAATGTTAATCGTATAACAGGTTCGTTTTCGTCGTCCTAAATTAAGGTCGATGTGTGAAAAGCGAAGAACCCTGGGTTACGGACTTTTGAGTTTGAGACGATTCTCATTGGTGATTTTCGGCGCTCTGACAGTGACACACTAAATATCATCCATACAACGAAATAGGAACACTCGCGTTCCCAATCGGCTTCTATCGACGCACTTTAACCCTTCTCCTATACCTGAGACGGTGTTTGGAGACGAAACCTCTATCGCGACTCTTTCGGCCCAGATGAGAGAGATGTCCGCGGTATTGGCCACGTTCGTGGCCTACCGAAAGACAGAGAAGAACTCGTCGCCGGCCTCTACGGAAGAACCAAGACAACCAGCTCCGGAGACGAGATTTTCTTTTTCGAAGACTCGCCGCGCCGCTCCCGAATCCAGGACGCCAAGAGTCCTTTCGAATACGGTCTCTCATAGAGTTTCACCCGATAAGTCTCGTACTAACCGTGAACACGTTGTTTATTAATGGTAAATCTTCTAAGTTCGGGTAAATCGTTTTACCATTCACGCGTTTCTCAATGCTAAGAAAATCCTCAAATTTCAAAGACACAACGACCCGACATCAATCAAATTGAGACCCCTTGGTTGAAGGTCGCCATCACACATGCTATGAACTTAAGGCGCATAAATGAACCCATATTTTAATATATAGGTCGAACAGATTACGACCCTCTTTTCTACGACACCCAGCCTGTGTGTTTTAGGACAGCACACGCGTTGCGTCTTGTCTGCGTTTTCAGTCTAGGACAGGCTCTTGATTTTTGTGTTCTAATAAACCGAAATATTCACCCTCAAACGTTGTTTTTGTACTCGAGCAATTCTGATTTTTTGGGTTTCGAAGACTTCGAATCGGAACAAGTCAATTAATGTTAACGTGCAATTCATGCCTACAATTGAGCCCCTATAATCAGAACCAATCATTCGATTGCAGCGTCCTTATAATCTAACCGGGAGATTTTAAAACAAAGCTACTAATAAGTCTCCTGCATTCTTCGGTTAAAAAAGAGTAATGGTACGCCGGATATCCCGGCTTATTTGAATTATGAAGCAGATATTGAGTTTTAAAGGCGTTAAACAATTTTCGAGGGGTTGATTTACCTTTCTTGCAAATTTTCGCTGTTTTTGTTTCATTTTTTTAATGTTATCTGATTTTGTATCTTCGATATATGATCGCAACTTATGGTATCAATTTTGTTTGTTGTACACTTTAGCGTTGAAAGCTGTTGACCTCGCGAACTTACAGTATACACCATCATAAATATTATTATTATTGTTATTATTAGAAGCACACGGAAACTCTTTAGGCAGACCGTAAACAGGGATCGTCATTTTTTGATGTGACAGTCACATTATTCGGCCGCTAACGGTGTCCGAATAACACGGTTGATGCTTACAACGCACGTAGAATCGAGCTGTAACGCCCTGGTGTTTAAACAGGCAATCGCGCGGGATTTGAAGGACACAATTTCGACTATGCGCCAATAGGACGCTGTCTTGTGTCAACGACCTTACACGGGGTGGCTGTCTTCTATGACGGCGAGTACTGTTATCTGGTTCAACTGGAGAAAAACCGCACACTCTCCCTCCTCAATACAGGATCCTCATACTGGATCACAACGACACAGCTGCCTTCATCCACAGTCGCCGAGACTTGAGAAACTTCCTCCCTTTCCAAACTCATGGACCAGCATCGTAGTTTTCCCGTTATAAAGACCCATCCTATTCTAAACCAAAGTCAATATAACCTCGCCATCCATTTATATCTGCTTACTTTATTATATCCATTACTTTCATTTTAATGCGTCTCCTAATTATGGCTGCCTGGGATGTGTATCCATGTTCTACCATTACCGTTACAAAACCCCCAACGAAGGTCTAATATTGCTTAGGTCAAAACCACACAACTGGAAGAGCGTCACAGAGCCAAGGAAAATGGATAAAAAACTAAACCAATCCAAACCATTTTAATTTGACCACAGATTCGGGATGCAGTTCCCAAAAAACGTTTCTAGGAGATGATAAAAAAATACTTATGTGTCTGCTGATGATAAATAAAAACAATATCCGTGACAAAACCCTGTATGTTATAATGTACATTATATAGATTCAAATACCACTACGAACAAATTCATAGTTTAAAAATTAATTTAAATCAGAAGATTATAAGCACACATTAACCTATGATTAAGTGTGTTTATTGCTTTATTGATAAACGTACTTGTTTAAACAAATTAAGAAGTGGTGTTGGCTTCAGAAGTGTGTGCAATAACACACACAACCCATACCTGATTAAATAACCGACTATTTCCTGTTTTGTTTCATCATTATGCCTGTCCTTCCCGTTTAAACCATCATTATATTCAAAAATCGAATGTCGTTAAGCATTATCCGGCAGGCCACAAAGTTTCACCCTCCCAGCAACATCATTACATTCTCGTTGAAGCTGTATATAACACGGTAGTAACCGCATTCAAAACACTCGCCATTTTCTCGCAGCGTCTTCCGTCAATGCTCGACGCGTATGCCTCTGGTCGACAAATACCACGAACGCCCTGACCCACCTCTCGTTATCTCTTGTCTCGATAGCTCCGACCATTCTACCAGTGAATTAACTTCTTCCAGCCCCTTGGGACTTTGGGAAACGGGGACTCTAAAATGCACACCAACCCGAAAACTTTCTTTTTTCAACCCCTTCATTAAATCTTCGTTTAGCAACCCTTTCAAGCTTTGTTTAGCGTTTTATCGTTGCTTTAGCGTTGTTTATGTTTTGCCGAAAATAACAAATAAAAATTCATCATTATGTTTACAATTCGACTTTATTTCGTTTTCCGTGTATTACCTAGAAGTTGAAGAATTTTTCGAATGATACATTTCATTCAGATCAGCGTGCATCACTTGTTTTCTTTATAATGTGCCTTGTATTTAGTAGTTTACCATTTTGGCATAAAACACAACGATAACTGTTGCAGGTGTCTTAGATTTGGGCATAAAGCAATTCATCTTTTAAGGGTAGTTGTTACCGTTCCCACTGAGTACAGCAGTCGGTATTCATCCTATATTTTCGATTGTTTCCACCGTTTCTGCAAGCATAGACTTCTACGGCGTATTGAAGATTAAAATGGATGACGTCTGGACTTTATTTGAGGCCGAACGCTCCACCGCATCCGATTTTGCGTTGAGGCATTTTGGCCAAAGCCTCCCCAAGTGTCCAACTGAATGCATCAAAGAGGCAGTCGGATGGGCTCTTAAACTTCATTCTCACCCTTTATCCATAATTGGACAACGATTTCTTCGATCGGTTATGAAGCACCATAACATTGAGGTATGTAGCCTGGTTTTTTCTATATATATATCAACGGCTTGTGTTGCGCTCTTCCAGGTGGGGATTCTGGGATAAACAAAGCTTGATCTTTGCTATGGGTCTGGCACGGAACACTTTTGTTAACATGCACTTCTCAAGCAGCCACGATAAAAAAAGCAGGCCCGATGGAGGGGATGCATACTATTTGGGCGGCCATCTCCTACCGAAATCGTGGGAGTTTGCCGCGTTTTTTCTCCTGAAGAATATGTTACAGGTAACGTCTCCAGTTCTATCTGTTGTGGCCTGACCTGGGATTCGAACCCAGGACTCTCACCAATAGAGCGAGAATGCTACTCGCTGCGCTGTCGGGCAACAATACTGTACAATAATGCCAGATGCGTGAGTTGGAATAGAAGAATAACTTTGGGAAAAGAGGGACGGCTCCTCACAACTGGTAACTAACCGAGCTGATTCATTTGTTGAAAGGATGGAGGTTTTCTCTGAATTATCTTCTTGACAGTAGTGCATGATTGCTGTACCCATGTATGATTGAGCGCCCAGTGTTTAGGAGGGAGTAAGTTGTCTCACTCTAGCTGGACTAAAGAGTAAATAACGCCATCATTGAGGATACCCGTCCCGTGGAAAGAGAGTACAGTAAGATGGTGCTCTTCTGTGGAATCATGTCTGATATTGTGCATATTACTTGAAACCAGCGGTGGAGGGGTTACACATTGTGGTTGCGTTCCGGTGTATAAAGTTGATGATTGGTCGTTTTGGGGATCTCAGACGACTCGATTTGAGCCATTATCTGAATTAAGGAATATGTTGTTGCAAATCCCCAAGTAGCCGCTTTACCCCCTAGTAGGAGATAGCCGCACGTATTTGAATTGCATGTCGTGAATGGGAAAGAATGATGGGATGAATAGCTTAGAAGAAATAATATTCGCAGGTATTTGAAAACACCGTTCGATCAGGGCACCATAACCGGCTTCCTGTTTGCCAGAGCTGTCGTTCAGCAGAGGGTTATCACATTTTTTATATAAATTTCAGGCTATTGTAATTAATCACGTCTTGGATGAATATCCCGTCTACGAGGCCGCTGCTTTATTTTCTTTGATTTTCCGTCAAATTCCAACGTCGCATGATATCCTGTGCAAACTGGACAACAAATGGCAGTCTTTGAGAGAACACATTGAGACATCAAGCCAATCATCCGAACGGAATTCATTCAGGATACCAAACCTCCTGACCTTTTGGAAGCAATGTCTAAGGACCTTAATCAATGGCGAGGAGGTCGATGATGCTTTACAAAAAAATATGATTACCGTAATATAACTCAGTTTCACGTGTAATATTTATTTAGGAAACCGTTAACCTTTTGAAACAACTTCAAGATTTTGGTATGTTAGTTACGTATTGCTACTTATTTGGGGCAAGTAATACGTATTATATATATTATCAATTATCCGTCCTCCCCTTAGAGTTGCATCCTCGTCTGGCGTATAGAATCATGCGCCTCTGGCAAAAGATAGTGGAGGTTGTGTTTTATAGCGATTGGACGTTTTCGCTGAAACCATTACCTCATCCCCATTTGAACGACAGTCTTCGTGCCGAAATGCTCTCCATCGCATCAAAATCCTGGAACATAACGCACGACAACGAAGATACCCGAGAAATATTCAATTTCGAAATTAAATGCGATCGTCTATGCCTATATAGCATCGCGAGATTTGCCTTTGCGCTCTCTGATTCATCAAATGAACAGTTGGAGGCGAAGGCCTCAAGTTTTCGGGGCATTTTCAGAGACCACATAATTTCCATATTTATATCGGATGATGTTCTCTTGTTTCGCGTCCTGTTGACATTGCTGCTATTAGAAAACAATTTGATAAAAAATAGGTAAGCCAGAATGCCTCACAACAAACATTGAGTTCAACAGCCTGTCAACGCGTCCTGCCCGAGTCGGCCCTCTCCTCGCACGTCTGCCACCCACGCATCGGCTCTTCTTGAATCTTCTCGAAGCTATCGATTTTTCGCGGTTCGTCCTTCTTGATTGGCTGGTATCACCTGAGACGGATTGCCTAGCCTATTTGCTCATGTATACGAAGCGTGTGATTGCCGCCATCGGCGATGATGTGTGGCGTCTCCCCCGGGACTACCCCCGTAATCGTGTGACCGCTCTCTTTGAGGGACTCCTGGCAAGTTTGCGTCTATTGGAGGCTGACGGGTCGCTACCTTTTGCCTCCACCATTCTCTGTCATCGCTTGCTGACGGCAGCCACCACAATGAAGGGAAGTGGTTGATAAAAGATTTCTCTTCTGGCATATTTTGCAATAAAAACGTAAATCTCATTTCAATGTGTTCTATCCCGTATAAGAAATCGATAGCTGGAAAATGGTTCCACGCCACCAGCGACAATAATTACCCAGTCGCTCGCGGCCCGACGTTCCTCTCGAAGTTTGAGGGGTCATGCAAAATAAACAGCTTGCAAAATGTTTCCACCGCGACTTTGTCAACAAACAATTGGTAAACTGGATACCCTTAGACTTGATGTTCAACTCAAACACAGAGAATTATGATTTTAAAAGTTCAACAAAGCAGCCGAGACACTAAAAAACGTTCTGTTCTGCTTATTTCGATCACGCACGAGACCAATTGAGGTTGCCTGTTATGTTACATCAGGATTATGTAGATTGCATAATTGCAAACACCCATCACATTTGTTCCATCTGAATCCGTTTTGCAATATGGCCCACGTCTCCGGTTTTCATAGCATGGGCCACGTTGATTGGTCCGCTGGTGTGCGCTACCCGCACAAAGACAAGGTCACCTATCAATGTTAAGTGGGTCAATGGGAGGAGTCGTTTCGGCCCCAAGAGGAGACCTCGTTGTCCCAGGGTTTAATGACCAACTGTTTATGTGCGGGCGGAGTCCATAAATCCGGCCATCCTGGCTTTTGACATGTGAATCATGTCATTGGAATAACGCGGCCATAACAGTAGTATATTCACACCAACTGCGGTGAAAATCGAAATTGGCAACCTTCCGATTTTTTCGTGCGGCATTCCCCGGTTAGGCGTCCTCAGGCCTTTCAGAAGAGGAGTTGGAAGCAGCTTCACTTGACACTTAACCAACACAACTGAAGCTGCCACACGTGGAACTCATGCTGGTGAAATTGCGGAAGATGCAGCAGCCAGTTTCTACCACCCCACGATAGCCTTCACGTCGCTTGAGTACAGACGCATCGTCTGACCTGGTTGTCGAACACTGGGTCACTCACACACGCAGAGTAACGTTGCTAATCGGTGTTTAGATTCCGTCAGCCTTTACTTTTTATGGTCGCCACATTACTCCTACCTTTGCGGTACCATATGATTATTTCACATCTGGGTGGACCTTGGAGAATCCAACACTTAATCCGCAGTTCCCACTTTCGCGACCAATAGTTGATGTTAGCTATTTACGTCGTGGTTAGATGGGATTTCATTATTGTCCCCAACGCCAACTAATCGCCATGCCAAGCCAAAATTCAACGCAGGCGACCTGACCTTGTCGGCTTTGAGACAGTAATGCATTAATCTGGTGTCATGACATTTCGTGACTAATCCTAGATGATGCTCTATTAAACCAAGATGCAAAAACAATCCCCATGCACTCAGTTTTATCGTGAAAACGCAACGAATATCACGCGCTTAGTGATGGCATGCCACGAGAGTTTAACCAGTCCGCGTTTTTAAACATAAAATGATCACAATAAAAATGCATTTTCTAATAGTTCTTTCAATTTGTAAAACCGAGAATGACGTTTAAGTCATACTGACGCAAGACCCCACATGCTGTTTTGCCAGGCGAACATAAAAGTCGCCAAATAAAATTTTGAAAGTTTGTTTTATCGCATTGTAATCAATTTAGAGGCTTTCAAAACTCTTAAACGTGCCGATTTCAAGAAGTGTATTATTGACAATGGAATGTGTCCTCGTGAATTGCTTGTTTGCAAAATGGCACAAATAATCCCGCACACTGACTATAAATATACTCATGACAACCTAACCTTATCAGGCAATGCGTTACCTACCAGATATCTCCTAATTGCTCTCGGTATGGGGGATTGAAATGCCAGTTTATGTAGTCTACATAATCATAGGAGCTAATAATAATGAAATTCAAGTCATTAAGGCCGTGAGGACCAAAACTGTCATTGCTAAAATTTATATTCGTTTCAATTTTTAAATTCATTGAATCTCTGAGCATTTAATTTACTGACGACGGCGAAGATTCGCAATAAGTTGACATGAAATAGTAACGAGGCAAATTAGCAAGGAAGGCCAATTGAAGCATCGAAGCATATAAAAAGTTTGGCAAACGCGTAAAGGCGACTCGAGGTTCATTGGAAACGTAGAAGTTAAAGTCAGTCTGATGGAATGGGTCGAGGCGGTTCTTCTGGCACCAACGCGACGCTCTTCCAGTTGTGAGGTTCTGGCCTAAGAAATGATAGACCTTCGCTTGGGTTTTGTAACGGTAATCGTAGAACATGGATGCTCGCCCAGGGCAGCCATGATGAGAAGACTCATGTAATTGTGGGAACGGGTATAATGCGATAAACAGATATATGGTAACGGGAATGGGTCGTTATAACGGGTCCATGAGTTTGGAAAGGGAGGTCGTTGCTGGATGAAGGCGGCGGCGGCGTCCTTATGTCATCCAGTGGGAGCATCCTGTGTTGCTTCACTCAAGCATGAACCAGATAACAGTCTTCACCGTCATAGAAGACGGCCACCCCGTCTAATGGTGGTTGTATTGCAAATGTCGCCCGCGTGAACGCTTTCAGATACACAGTCTTTTGGTGAATTTAACGAATTTTCGACGTTGTCCATGATCGCCTGTCTTCAATTCGTATACCAACTGGGCATTTTAGGGCTTAAAAGCAAAATCATTGCGAACAATTCGCCATGTGGTGACCGCAGATAGGTCCAATTGCTGCCAACGCGATCGATTCACAAATTTTGATCTTTTTCAATGCTTTCCCCGACAGCAGTGGTAGTTTTAGTTAAACGCGACAGGACTATAATACAGTACACAAACGAATAAACTTCCGTAAGCGTGCACGAGGGAAATATTTGCCATCTATCATTTATCATTCAACCAGTGTAGACCTGCTACCACGTATACCAATTAACTGATGATGATGTTACTTTCAAAATAGCGGTTTAATTTGAATTTTTAAAAGAAACTCAAGCGTGAAAGATTGCGCAGTAAATTGCCGCACAAATTTGAATTAATTGCCTAGGTCCACGTCATCGACATTTTAGGGTTCTACAAAAAGGAGAATGTGGGGTTGGCGGGACGAGGAGGGAGCAACTGGTAAGATGGCGATGAATAATGGTGTCCTGAACTGAACGCATAGATAATGCGCTGGAAAACGACAATTGTGTTAAAAAGCCTACAGAGGGTAAAACGTCAGTGTTCCGGCACAGCATGATGCTCTTACTGGCATCCAGGAAGTCCTTGGTGCAAAGGCACCGTTAACTGCGAACTAGGCAACGGAGACAACGGAATTTCACGTCGCTTTTAATGCGTTCTCCGTGGTAGACAGTTCTCCGGTGACAACGCCCTCTCCTCAGGCCGTCTGACTAACCCTCCCTTTTGAAAGCCTGAATTGATGTGCAAAAATACACCCTAGGGGCTTTCGCTCCAGCATCGCGTGAAGACTGGAGGCTGTGAGAAAGCGGCCACTGCGTCAGAGCATTTCGTTTTTGTTTATTGAGAGTACTAGCGCTTCTTGCAGGAATAAGATTCCGGGATTAGCAGCCCGACAAGATCGACTCGTCGGGCCGCTAATAGTTCGGGGACATGGGATTGATGGGCAGACCAATGGGGCTGGGGATTAAGCGGCTCCACGCGATGCACGGGAGGCTGGTGGACGGATTAGTTGTACCGGTTTCGTTCTTGAACCCGCTGTCCACCAAGGACCAAGAGAGCGCTACATATTTTTGGTTACACTAGTACGATGGTATCTCGGCCATAAATTAAAATCCATTACGCTCGCCAGACAATACTGTAGGCCCTCGTAACCATAATATAGCGATCAAAATGATTAGACGGTAAAGTAGGCACTTAATATCGACCCACGGGTGACACCAGCTGTAAAAATATTCCGAAAATCTGCACCCACGAAACCGGTTTATCCCGCAAGAGATAGGCCCGGAAATTTGAATCGTGTAGTGTTGAACCTTGCTCAATGGACTCAATGGACTGACGGATTTCCTAATTTGGCTATTATTAGATATACTTTCATGTTTCCAACTGTCGCGCAACTGGGTGGATGTAGTCGAACACTGGTGTCTTCAAGCGGACCAAGCGTGACCAACTCTCCAACAACGACGAAATAAGAGGTCGCTGTGCAAACACCGAGAAGCTGTTCACCCTTCTACAACGCAGACGGCGGCTCCAGTGGTTCGGCCATATTTTACGCCGGCCAGAGACGTACCTTCACAAACTCCGTCTTTCGCCGCAACCACACCCAGGTGGGCGATGTCGGAGCAGCAGTGGATAACGAATTGCGTGGAATTTGAGCAATTGGGTTGGCGGTCCTCACGAACCAAACAAGCTGCGATTGGTTGCCCATTGGCTTATGAATATTCTGGGATTGGCCCATTTATCCTACTCGCCTCTCATTGGCACATGCGCCCCCAAACATGCCTAAGCCGCTGTTTTGTCTGCAAATGAGCTAGTGTAGGTACTGTGTCCGGGGTTGTCTTTTTGGTGCATGCGCCATTTGATAAATAAGGAAATATTCACACAAACCGATTTCAGCCCAATTAGATTTCTTAATGGGGGATACATTTACGGTCAACACCCTCTCACAAGGACACAGAAGCCTGGTTCAAATTGTGCGTTAATTTATATTAGCGGCATTCTCCAAATTGGTTAGCAAACCGTCACGCAACAGTGTGTCATTTGCTCGGGTGTTTTTTGTTGGCGTGTTCCACGTCACACATGACACGCTGTAAGTAAATGCGTTCTGTAGTTGCTTACTGGCATACGGACTAAAATTTTTCCGATGCCTTGTGTGTGTGTGTGTGTTTAACGATGCCCCAATAAATTGTTTTTCGAAGGTGTCAGCAGACTTTCAGGGCGTGGGGCCAGTTAGAGCTGCGTCTCACAAACACGCCGCTGTCACTGGCTGGTGATTCGTTGCAGGATTGCTCTCTCCGAAATGTGCCGATCCCAGCAGCCCTTTTCAGTGGCATGGAGAGGTAACCCCCGCGGCCCAGCCGTCTAGCGGGGAGACCCTGGGTTCTACTCCATCATCGACCGACATTTTACCAGCCCAAGTTCCGCTGCAGCGACGGCCACTTCAAACTCTTGGGGAGGCACAGGCAACATCCATGAAGCTGCTCATTCACCGACAGGAGACGCCCGTGGTCCCCGAAAACGAAAACACAGCGTCTACGGCGACTGTTGTAGTGAAGTTGGGAAGTCCTACTTGCTGCCCCTCCTTCCCGCCACAATTTCAGCAAAAATTCAATAATAATTATAAAAATGATAATTGCGTTATTGAGGTCACGATGACAAGAGATTTGGGGATAAACATAAAATGATTGGGACGAATAAGAAATTAGCGAATACTTATATGTCGCCGTTCTTGTGGGTCAAAGAGATTGACATTAGACAAAACTTGAATAGAGGGGATGAGAGGGGGGGGCATCGATTGATTAAAAATCCGTGAATTGAGTTGAATGATGGCCTCTTGTATTGAGAGAGGATGGGCAAGCCATGGGTTAAACAGTCAGAACCGTCTAGGACAGCGGAAAATAACATGGGAACAGTTTACTTTGAGGGGAATTATAAAGACATGGACGCGGTTTGAATTTACTCCAGGTCGTCTGAAACGGCGAACTAAGAAACGGAGACGACGGCATCCACATAATCTCTTCAAGATTACCGAATGTTGAAAATAACGCCAAAAATGTTCATCTGGAGCAGGAGGCCATTCTCTGAAGACCACCACCCGACTTCCGCAGTGTGGGTCTGCCCGTGCTGTTGAGAATCCTAGTTCGTCTTTCAATCATGGCAAGAGTCGGGTCGTTCGTGTATGTGATTAGTTACACCCCATTAGGGATCGAAGTTTAGACGTGTTATAACTGAAAAGAAAGGCAGAAAGCAATACGCTTTATTGAACACCCCAGTTATTGGACAAGGAGGAAAAGACTTCCTTTCCGACTCTAACGTGTTGGCGTCGGGTGCAGAAGTAATTTTGAAGCCAGTTTATCAACCATCCTTCCGCGCCACTTCATTCTTCCATTAACTTATTTGTTGAACTAGCGGTTGCCCCCTCTTAATGGCGCGCGTTTTGGATTGGGCCTTTCGATGGCCGCCATTTCCCGTTTGCCAAACTTTATATACTTCGTGGGTTAAATTGGCCTTTCTTGCTAATTCACCCTCGATGTTACTTCTTTTATTCTTCTTAACTTATTGTGCATTTTCTACGTATAATCGTGACGTCCTGTAACATTTTTATTTATGGTAAATTTTAATGCTGAAAGTTTTGGTCTTCGTGACCTTAATAAAGCGAATATAATAATAATTATTATTCTATATTGACGTATTAATTTGCTCTCGACCAGACCGCATTTTAACTGTACTCGTTTAATCGACTGATTGAGCGGCACATGTCAATGATATCGACTAACAAGCCTAGCCAGGTTGTCACTGCCTGGCAAATAGATTTGTTATCGCCAAACTGACCATTATTTTTTGTTTCACCCTTCGGCCAGACCCAAAGGACTATACGTTTAGGTTTGTTATTTGCGTATCTTTTCAATCCCCTAGAAGGAAGAGATGACCGCTAAAACGACGATGAAGTGATGACAAGGTTGACATTGGCCCGGCAAGCTTCATGTCATTCTACAAGGCCGCGATAAAGAGTCGTGCATTTTCTATTAAGAAAAAAACGATTTAAGGCATTTTGAGTTGCCTTTTTTATGGCCTAAAAAATGAGGGTAGCTTTTGCGCTCATGGATATTGAAGAACCAGCAGAAAATTCTGATGAATTGGCCTTTCAGGGCACCGGGTTCTAACTATTGGTTTAATAGAGATAAACACGATTATTAATTATTTCGATTGCGGGCCCACAATGATATGCTCGCGCGTAATTTTCACACAATTCAGGACACCCAGAAATACTGTAACAGGGAAAGGACACCGGAAATAATAAAGCAGAACTAATTATAACGCATTGAAGGTATCACTAACAACCTTCCTTCTGGCATTGGGTCTCAACCTTCACGGGAAGACGAGCACACCAATGGAGTAAACAGGAGTCAGCCAGAGACTGGAGAAACAGAATTTACACGTAATCGGACAGAGCACTAACTACCAACTATTAATGTGCCATATTTGCCACTGACTTGTTGATTGGAGTGGACACTATTTGCGAATCGTTATATGAAGGTTGTATTCACAGTGCCCATGTTAATGCCTATGAATGAGCTGCCATGACAAGCCGAGAATGACCTTTCGTAACAGCTAACAAGTAATCTCACAAAATCAAACAAGTTGGAATTTCTTTAATTATAACATTGAGCAACGCGATTGCCATAACAACGTGCAATATTACCACACGATCACTTCCGCGCAAAGGTTGGTGAAAAACCTCCACGCTGGAGGCCGTTATTTTCGCGGTGTAGAAAAAGCCCACTTTCTACTACAACGCTGCCCAATGAATAACCAAACATAGTTCTGTCGTGCACAGCGATATTATAGTTCGAGTGACTTAGATGAAGGACAAACATACTGACCAATTCAACATCCAAAAATGGTGCATCCACCTCATTCTAGCGCATAAACCGTCTCCATGGGGGTTTGCCATGAATATTCTAGGGACTATATTGACAGGGGATGCTCCCATTACTTCGAATCGATAACTATAAACGGACCCTAATTATACGCGGTTGGTTAATCCATAGTATGCGCAATAACAGGATTACTCCGCACCAATTTCTGCAAAAGATCTACTGGTTAATCTAAGGACACCGCGAACCCACAGTGCGCACATGAATTGACGGACTAGAATACCCTCCAATTCTGGACAACACAAATTCCACACCTCGGTTTTGAAGAAATTGACTGTCTTTCATACCCCACGATCAATACAGTATCAAAGAATAGGGACAAGATGGATAAACAGCAAATTTTAGGAATACTGGAAAATACATCGGCCTTGGTATTCTTAGTGACAGATACGATCAAAGTTATCAGCAAGAAATATTTCGGTGAGTTTACGAGGAAAGGGAGGAAGTCCAGAATGGTTCGATAGGAAGGACGAAAATCATATTATAAATGAAACATACAACGGCGGTGGGTGCGTGTGCAAAAGTGTAAATGAGCGACAAATACATCCCAATCACCAATATGATAGGCGTGGAAAAGGGGACAAGAACATGAATATGCACGAACAGCTAAAGACTGGGCGACGTAGTGTGTTCAAACGGAATTGCGTGGTGCAAAACGCAAGGTAAAATGAAAGTCTGTAGGAGGTTAACACACACGCGCGCCAATAACGGTAATCCGTGTTAGTCGACGCGCAAGAGGAAAGGACGCGGGTTCTTATCGGTTCTTTTCGAGGAGAGTCTTAGAAATCCAATCTAGACCCTCATAGAGACCGGATGCAGTAGTGGCGCAGGTAGCCTGGATGAACCACTCGCGATTGTTCAGCGAATTAAGACCAAGTTTTTGCGTCATCTCGCTAGCAGAGCAAGCATTCGGCAGATCTTGCTTGTTAGCATACACCAATAACACAGCATCCCGTAATTCATCTTCACTGAGCATTCGGTTCAGTTCATCCCTTGCTTCCCTGAAACGTTCACGATCGTTGCTGTCCACAACAAAGATGAGTCCTACATAGGAAAAAGGTAAGTTGAAAAACATTGATGCCTACCCTGTGTGTTCTGGAAATAATGGCGCCAGAGAGGACGAATTTTATCTTGACCTCCTACATCCCAAACGGTAAAGTTGATATTCTTGTATTCCACTGTTTCAACGTTGAATCCAATTGTGGGAATGGTTGTTACGATTTCACCGAGCTTAAGCTTGTAGAGAATGGTAGTTTTGCCAGCAGCATCAAGGCCAACCATGAGGATGCGCATCTCTTTTTTGCCGAAAAGGCGATCAAGCACGCGTGTTATGTAATTTCCCATGATCTGAAGATGTAAAATAGAACGTTAATAATAGGCAGCGATATATGATTATGGTAAATTCACATATTATTAAAAGAGAAGCACAAATGAAGGTATTCATGTTCAAAAAGAGCAATTTCATAGACCAAGGATGGTTAGAACAAGCCTGATATATAATGGGACAGCTGCCAGTTATTCTATTGAATCAGACAAATAATAGGAAATGATGACGCAGTAACCCAAATGATTCCTGAATTTTAAGATAATCAAGTGCACAAATTTGTTGAAATGCGGATAAAAAATGGCGAAACATCTTCCGCAAGTCTTATTCAACACGAATTTACCTATTTAATGCAAGGATGACCAAATAAATTAACAGAGACCAAAGAAAATCGCGTCAACGTCAAACAAAAGGCCGCAAAGTGAAGAAACGTACATTCAAACAAATATCCAAACCATAACACGAAAACAAATTAGTTGATTAATTGTTCAAAGCAATATATATCTTTATTTACATAATAATTATGAAATAAATATTTTCGGAGATTAACTTTATGGATCATTACTGGAATTGTTGTGATGTCCGGGAAACGCGTATTCGTTAATCAGATATAGGCACAATTGCTTAAATCGATCACATGAGTAAAAAATGTCTAATAAATTTGATTTGCATTTATGTTGGCGAATCATTTCAATTGGGGGTTGTACATTTATTTTGGTCATTAATACAGAAAATTAGGGGATGTGAGGGGTCACTTAAATTACGAGCAGCGATTAGAGAGTGTAGTAGTTGTAGGCACAAGACCGCTTATCTTATGCGGTCGGTCGATTAAAGCCGCATTATCAATGCGAGGAACATATTGATTAATCAATGCCTTTCTACAAAATAAACGGTGAGACAGTACTCGCCTGACATAAGAAATTGAAAACACAGAATTTCTGCGCAGTGATAAATTAGACCAAATTTGATGTTTGATATTGAACATTTTCAGGTTTTGATCCCTTGTACAAGGCTGCTACTATTAAAGTATGTCAATGAAAGCTTGTCACGGAGTAGGAGAAGACGTGTGCGTTAGTCGCTACAAAATGAATAATAAAGTTAACAAAAGGTGGTTTCGTGAGAGAATTTTCTACGGGTTTTGATGTTGATATCGATCATTCAAAACAAGGTTGGGTTTACTTTGATTAATCGAGCGCACATTTTAAGGGAAACAGCACACACTACCTATGCATGAAAATTATTTCAGATAATTTGCCATCACACATTTAGATAAACTTATTGTTATCGATTGCATTTATAGAAAATAAATCTACACTCAGGGAGCATAAATTGTATTTCTCTTTTTTAAACGTCCCTTTCACCATCAGAAAATCCAAAAGATCGTCGTTGTACGACTCATACTAGATGATTGGCGTCTTCGTTGAGATGAAGAATCTTCCATAGCTATCATCCTCAGCGCCAGACGAAATCGACGAAACAGTCGGAATACTCCAGCAGAAAAAGAATCAGACATATCGTTAATATTATGGTCCATTGTTCGTCCTGTCCGACAAATTGATCAGTATATCCGTCTTTATTAAATACGATAGATGCAGAAACCCACGATGACCAACCAACAATTATGGTTGCAGTGTTAAACAACACCCATTACTATCTACTCGACGAAAGTAGTTTCGCTTTCCCGAAGTGTGCGCGAAGGTAACACCACACTCGCTATCACTGTCTTAGAGCCTTGTCGGCTTCGATTTATAGACATTACAGAAAACTTTAAGGAGTTAATATATGAAACGAATTTGCCTTACAATTAAGCCTTTGGACCGGTAGATTTGTAATGAACCCACTAAACGCGCCTACAGACCGCACACTTAGCATAAACCACACTACGCGTGACGCATACAAGACATCATCCAAAATAACTAAACAAATCGACCATGGTGTAGAAGTAGTGAACGATATCTACAAAATTAATGTTTTCACTTTTCTGTATGGTTGTTGTTTGTTTTAAACCTTTTACAGTACATTCCGTTACATTACATACAAGACATAATCCTTTTAACTCAACACATAGACCATGGGCACACGCGTCCCACCCACCATTTACCCAAATTGCCTCTGACGAATCAATGTAATCCTATAACGGTAACGTATCCAGCCTCCTACAAATCCGCACCATTAGTCACGCGCATGTCAGGCTCACATTCGTATTGGAAAAACCTGATGGACTCTTATTGGCCCACTATCTTCACCAGCTCTAGTTTCGCTGAAACGCTTATATAAAATGAAACAGACACTCGCATAATATTTAGCTTTCACTTGGACACAATTGGCATATTCGGGAGGGCTAGCATGGTTTATTATTGAAGATCTCGACCTTACCCACGAGAAGGCGCGTAGGTGAGACTTGTTTACCTGTCTCTGAGAGTCCTCTATAAACACCAACAGGCGGGTGTGTGTCCTGCAACGGTGTTATGAAGTGGAGTATGTTGATTGCATTGCAGGGACATGAGATGATGTCGCAAGTACGGAAATGACGGTCGTTCATGGAAGAAGATAAAATAAGATGAGTGACATTCGCCATCAGCACAGTCGCACTGCTCATGACAGAAAAAGCTATAAATGAAGAGTGTTCTCACGGAAACTAGAGATAATGGGGCCGTTAAGGTCGGGGAGGCCGTTAACTACAGGCCCATCCAGCATCACACATTTCGAAACATCATATGAATGTTCCATGTCTTTCGCAAATAATTAGCCCCTTGCACCGTTGACTGATCTCATATTCTTCACAGAAACCATCGAAAGCCCTATCAATCAAAATTCGCATTTAGCATCGGGAATGGTGAGCTATTGTTGTCCCGAGTAAATCACATTACATTAACCAGCTTTACAACTCCGATAAGCCGATAAAATCAAGAAAAAACACTTTGTTTATGGCCTAGTCGTAGATTTCCCTATCATTTGAATGTTTAAAATAATAATTTGATTTGTTTTATTACGGTCATGAGGACAAAATATTTCAGCATTCCAATTTACAACAAACAAAAATTATACAAGAAGTTGCGATTGTAAATAGAAGATACAGAATAAGGTTCACACGAATAAACGAGATAAATTAACAAAAAAGGTGAGAAATTAAACCCTAAATGTTTATAACGCTTTGTAAACGGCCAGTGAAAGGCCCTATCCATAACGCTCGCTAAAAAGCAGACATTCGGACCCAAGATTCAGAATAATGTAACACGAAATGACAAGGAGTTCAATTTCCAGGAAAGGCAAATTAAATCGTCAAGACACATACAATTTGGCAATCGCGTAGTGACAACCAGTGAAAGGCCCTATCTATAACGTGCGCCACAAAATCTCTTGTGAAATAAAGAAATCTGAAAATTTCTCCCGATAATCATCTATCGTATAAATGTTGCCAGACATTAAACCCAAACGATCAGAGGTGTGCATATCCGCCACCATCGATCCCAAAATCTACTTGCACTGATATTTCCATTCGGACTGTTCTGATGGGGTCAATAATAGATGTGTTCTTATCCTAACGGGCCCACCGAATATAAGAAAGCAAGACGACCACTTCGTGGATTCGAATCGGAAGGTGTGTCAATTTATCGTTTTAAACAAACGTTAATTAATCAGTACACTACAGTTCCAACAGCAATGCACGATTCCCAAACACAGTTTTTACATAAGTATGCTGGCTAACTTAACCTCCCGGACACCTTCATCACTCAATGCCTAAAGAAACAAATCATACGGCACACCCTATTCGCGACGCCATTTGTCTGACTACTGTTTCGGCCATAAAAAGCGTACCCCACAACCGTGAACACTTATAAGCCAGACCGGCACGTGTACACACACCCAGACGGTTAATTTAACAGGTTAGGACAATTAATGGAATGAACCGGACATCATGTCCTGATAGTTGACGACCTCACGCGACCCCGTGTGACACCTCAATATGCTGGTTATTGACCTCCAGCTGCCGTTGCTTCTTGTTCTACAAATGGCACCGCGTGGTGAGCCCTCAGACATTCATCTTGAGCACTGCCTGGAAGTGACGACATGTGCTTCGAAACTGTATTGCTGGTGAGTTGACCATCGTTGTAGTTAAGCGACAAGCTGGGTATTTCAATATTTGCCACTGAAAATTAGCCGACATTTTTGGCTACTGCTTTTTATTATTATTGTGATTCGTTAAAATCTGGAAAGAGTTTCTTAAAACAAATTACCATTTTCCACGTTTTATGAGAGTCCGCCTTTTTTACCAATTTTTAAACCACAACCTTCGTGAAGAAGAACAAAAGTATTACCGCCTGCTGGGTAGTGGAAGAAATAGGTCTGAAGTCATTTGATACACCATCATCACCTATAGCCCGAAAAACTGGTGAACATTTTGAAAGTGCATTAAAAGCGGCCAAATTTAATCCGATGAATGTTTCCACCACATCGTGTGCAAAATAACTGGTATGTCGCAGCGGTAGCACTGGGAGCCAATTTTTCCATTTACGGCGATTGGTTTTAACTCCCAGATTAAGCGACCTCGGGTGGCACTGGGGACGCGGATACCGGTGAATGTATTGCCGAGAAATTGCGTGGCAAACACCATTGGAGACGGTCTATCTTCCAGTAGGAGATGGCTGCACAAATCCACATTGTTTAAATGCTGTTCCAATCGCGATGGCCTGCAGACAGAAACTTTCTTGTCCTGATCCACGCAAATGTCGGCAGTAGAGAAATGCACGAGTGGAATTACAGTCGAAGCAATATCCAGATGCCAGTTTTTAGAACCAGAGGGTAAAGTATTCCGGCTTCTGTTAGGGGTAGAGGAAAATCGAGCATGCGGATACATATTTCTTGATGGTTGATAGACTTCCCTTTGAAGCGATTGCTAGATGCATTAATCTCCGAGGGCAACTGTGGGCTGATACGGGTACTGTGAGCTTATCAGAATGAGCAAATTTCTCCCAGACATCGCATCAAGGGCACATGGCAGATAAGGGGTAACGTCTAGTTGGGTTTAAAAAATGACACCCCCACCGAAACACTGAATAAATTTGCATTTATTTAAAACAGATAGTCTTAGTGTCTACGCAAATTAGGCCAATTCTCCGGTGGAACCCAACGTTTATCAACCGTAAAAATAAATAAAACCTCCTTAACCTGGCAGAAGCCATTGAAGGGTAAGAATACAAGCTCGTGACAAGGCTTAACCGTCGCGATAGACTCATTCACAAAATGATCACAGAAACGCATGGATGCTTTCCTTCCCGTGTCCCTCAACTTTGCCAGACCACCATCCTAAATTAGAATTTGCTTCCTTTTTAAAAAACACCTCGCTACTCATTGTTGTCCTCATTCCCCAGGCTATCTTTGGAATGTGTATCGGTCGTGAAATGACACCCACGAGACCCAAACAAAAGCGCTACAGACGCGGTCCACTCCGGGCCATCCGGGATCAGATTCCTTTCTTCCGACGAGCCCCCGGACCCACCTTCCTGTTACCCTTCTAGACCCCTGGCAATCCTACTGACATCCCTAAGTTAACCCCAACCACCACATTTACTTGTGCATCACAGACACTTCGCGGGAAAGGTCTGCTTCGCCCTAACTATTCCCCGGAAGTAATTGGGCCCGCTTTTTTTGTATTCTTGTTGCTGAAATTGTGGATAATTCGCATTTATTAATTAAAAATATGCATAAATATATGTATTTAATTTCCACGGCCGTACTTTCGAATCGAATCCACTGCAGTGAGAATCCGCTGCATGGAACCGCCAAACCTTGGGCAAGATAAATGAATCCCTTTGTAAACCATAGTCTCGATCGGTTCGGGTAATCGCATGAAATAAAACTTGCGACAGCATTAATGGTTTGCTCCAATCACGGCAATTGAGTATCGTCAAACAATAAGACGGATTACCCATGCTGCTTTAGTTCACGCTGCACAAACGCGTTCATCTTTCTCGTCATCTGAATGACCGCAGATGCCAAAAACCAGTATTCTCAATAGCTCGAGGGTCGAGGCCCCGTAGCAACGTGGCGCAAACGCCAAAGAAGAATTTCCGGAGGCATGACAGTGTTTATCAGCCAGGATGATGCCGACCATAGTCTCAATCCCTCGACATGGCGTGTAGGTGAGACGCGTGCGTCTGTTTCCGATACTCCTCTCCGAACACTCGTTCGCCCGGAACTGAATCATGAAGTCGAATATGTCGATTGCATTTATAAGGTAGTTACATGACTGGATACGACGGGTGGAATTAGCCATCCGCACAATCGCATACCTCATGACAGGAATAGTTGTCAATGATATGCGTTCTCTGGAACACCCAAGATCAGCGTAAATTCATCATGTCAACAAAGCGGTGGAGTCGATTACAAATGAATGCGTCAGTATTGGAAGGGGGAAATGGCGAGCTACAGTAAGAATAAAGTAAATTTAGAAACAATAAACGATTATAAGGCGTAAGGATCACTAGCCGCGGGTTCCATGTAGACCAATTAAGCGATGACGTCAATCCTGCAGTCGTGGACTAAAGGCGACTATCCGTGACCCCAACGACAAGCACACAATGCCTCCACAACCAACGGGTTCGAACGCGTTTTACTTCGACAAATTTGCTCAATGCATGAGAAACAGTTTATCGACGTTCATATGAAGACTGACGGCAGAGCACTTTGTCTATGGCAATTTAGGCTGAAAGCATCTTGCACGATTATTTAGATACACTGAATTGTTTTCGCAGTGCGCAGTAGGCGATATGGATTAGTTTGGATCAAGTGACGTTTGTATGTGTAAAATGCACACAAATTCGTAAACATTTAGCGGCAGTCAAACAAATAAAGTCGAACTTGAAAGCCCTGCATAATCAGATATTATTTGAAACGTAACGTAATGCCGTGCCCGAGGGAACAAACGAATCGCGAAGAATGGGAGATTTTTAACCAATGGTAGTGCTGCGCTCTGACTATAAACCTAAAAATCTAAACGGTGTATTCACGTTTGGGGTAAATGACCCCTTATTTAAAGAACATTGGCAAAAGGGAGACACTTCAAATGCGAAGGTTAAATGAAAACAAATTAATCAACTGCTGACGCCCTAAACATAAAATAAGCAATTTTATATAAATAACAAAAATGCAGGCCTCACCCAATTCTTTTCTACCCACACACTCCTAACGCCGTCTCGGCTGCAAAGTAAATTTCTTCAAAATACATACAGATACACGTTGGCTCAGCACAATTGCATCATTAATACGCGGAGAATAAAAAATTGCATAATTTAATTACTCTCTTTAGGCGACCCACTCGCTCTAATCGAGTCCGTCTCGGTGTAGCGTTTAATTCGTGCAACCTATCGCAATAATTAGGTAATTCCCTTCCTGCTCTGAGTTTTAGCTGCACTGCAGAAGGCAGTAGTAATCGAGTCAAAGAGGAATCGTCATTCACGAGTGATTAAGAAAGCGTCATCTGACACAGTTGCTACCAGCATTCACAGCGCCGAGGCAGTGGACCATTATTACCGAGCGTATTAAAATACCCGCATTACACTAAGGTGAAACGTGCGGCCATAGAAAGCGAGTCTTCGGTTACCAGCCAAAATACAAAGAACCAGCCGAGGTGTCTAGGGTCGGCTACTGAATTTAAAGAAGTTTTCTTACTGTCTAGGGTCGGCTACTGAATTTAAGGAACTTTTCGTACCAGTTTAAAGGAGATTTACATAATTATTGGCTCATTGTTCCCAAACACCCCAACGGCGAATGAGAATGGGAAACAAATTATTGTAGCCTCCATTCACTCGGCAATATCGATTTTACAAGATGTAGATATTTACGAATTGACTTACCACGAAGACCCGGTAGGCGCTTTTCACGGTTCCCTGACTTAGTCGCTTTCTATTTTTCTGATTTATTTAATAATTGAAGAGTAGTGGTTGAGCAGGACACACAGAAACTAGTTAAAATACATACATGCGCAGATTTGTACCATAATGTGTGCACAGTGGCTTCAGTGAATCATTGGGTTGAATTCGCGGATTTCTTGCACACAATTTCCTTAAATCATAATCAATCAGACCATCATGCGTTGAAACAAAATCGTTGTAACCACGATGAGCCCTGGTTTTTTACAGAAGTGGCCCAGCGCGTGATTTTCCCGCAGTTTGAAAGGTGAGTTACTGACACATCTCTCGCGGAGATATGTTAGAGGCGCTTTTTTCTCAACAACACGTAGATTTATCTGTAGAGGAGGACGGTAATGGAAACGAATTTCGTACTTTTTACTGCTATGGGATGCAATTTCGCCATGTTTTTTTTCTTAAACTGACTCACAATGACTAAGTGAGGTAAATCATTGCGTTGTTACTGTGGATGGTGCAATTCAATACCGTTAATGTGAACTTAGTAACCACGCGTATAGCAAAGCAACGAGTATGTCGGAGGAGATCATACCAGGATCCATCGCTCTGGGGACACCACCTGACCCAAATTCCAAAGAAACTTTATGAAATTGATTCTAATCTCTAACTCTTGCAGACTCACCGAAAAGGAGAAGAAGATTAAATAAAAAAGATGATCATGATCATTGAAAGAAGTCATGGTAATTTAGACGAGTTTTCAATCTGTATGGCTCTTTATAAATCTTGTTATTTGAATGAGCTGTTGACCCCTCTTTACTGATGTATTCATTTGTACTCGACTGCCTTGTATTTTCATCATCGTTAATTGTGCTCATTTGTTTTGTTAATCTCATTTGAGTCGACTCTCTAGTCCTGACAGGTTGTGACTGTTTGACAAGCCGAATAAAATTCGCACCCCCTCCGATAGACGCGAAGGGCCCCACGTTTAAGTGTTTTATTAACTAAGTTCTAGAAGAACCGTTTATTCGAAATATACAATAATACAGAATGTGTACTGGAAGAAGCTACAGGTAGCTGCAGTAGTATACGTATCCATCGGTTGATTAAAAAGGCATAACTGTTATGGATAAATCCGATTCAGTGCAGTGTAATGGAATCCAAAAGCCCATAAATAGGAGTCTATATAAATTAAATAAATAAATCATGGGTTTGGATTACAAACACAGAAAATTTCGCTAATTCCCCACAAAAATCGGGATTTTTTGTGAGCTTTTGCATATTTTCAGTGCATCGAATTTCAACCAATAAAATGTCTCTTTGAAGGTCATACAATACAACGAAAAATGGTACATCAACATTATCCGATTGAATAATAGGCATCCAAATCCAAATATGCGCGGCTATCTCCTACTAGAGGATAAACTGGCTTATGGGGTTTTTTCCCTGAAGTTTCGTAGGAAAAGGTTTACAAGTTGCGGCGTCCAGTGCCCTCCGTGGTGGCCTGATCTGGGATTCGAACCCAGTTCCCTCAAAATCAGAGCGAGGATGCTAACCGCTACTGAATACTAGGCATCGTCGGTATTACTCGCGATTGTCGATATTAATTGAGGTTTTCAATTTTGAAACCACACCTTTCATCAGAGTAGATTGGTAGGCATCAAGGCTAATTGGTTCGAGCACACAAACACAAGGACTACACGCTCTTACAAACCAACAAATCCATCCACTTTGCGTTTGGAAAACGCTACAGTGGTTACAGAGTACACACTGCGTCATGCATAATCCACCCGCCGTACGAAAACGCTGATATCTGAGTAAATCCACGAATTTAAATTTCGAAAAACAAGAAGCCCTGAAAATATAAGTTTCTTGAGATGCACTTGATAGTTTACGGTTAATCGTAGCTTTCTCCCAATTCATGGCCAAACCATGTCCCAGAGAATGCCAGTCTTCTACTGAATTGAGTTAACACAACCACCTTAATACCTTTTTTTAAACACTGATTATTTAATTTTGCACAAAAAAAGTAAAAAAAACAGCTGACAAAAACATGTTTGGGGGTTAGGGGGATAAACTGTTCACAGCCGACGTGTTTGGCCGGCCTCTGCCTAATATGTTTCCACAAAGGTCGGGCCGGGTGCTCGTCTGACGTAGGGAAGCTGGTCCAGAAACATTCGAAAGCAGCCTCGATGGTGTCCGTAGCCGAGTCGGCGATTCTTGGAGCTGCGTCGGGTGATGCAATGGCAGAGGCACTGGAAGAAGATGAAGAAAAACGCATGTGATTAAAGTAACTGGCCTCACTAGAAGACTGGCCCCCCACCACATATGCAACCGGTATTTTATCGTTGCCTTTCTGTTCGATTCGTGGTTTCTTTGTGTGATGCGAAAGGTGAGCGGGAAATCGCCAGTTGTCTTCGGCTTAAAAGAACCTGACTGGAATTAAGTTCGGGGAAAACAAAATGATTGCTGTTCTAGAAACCACCAATTTTCGTAAACTGATTGGGAGGGTTTTTTCCAGATATAATGATGATCGACCTATGAGAACCACAACTTTAAACATAAAACGGAGTAGGACAATGTCTTTCTCCTTTGTCGCGGCAATCTGATCCTGTGAGAGGATGAACCGCCAGCTTCATGAATGCAGCGATCCGTGGTCGGCTCTGCGCGTCGATCGGAGACGGCCAGGTCGGCGCAGATTGGTGTCCAGTAATGGCTCCAGCTGCGCACTCCTTCGACGAACTTAAAGCACCGGCGCTTCAAATCCGTTTTGATCGAACCTGTCCACGTTTTTAGAAGACCGCCGTTCCGGCAGCCCCACCCTGGGCAAGCTCTGTGTCCGACCGGCGTAGAACAACGTGGTCGAACCACTGCAGCCGACGGCGTTGTAGAAGGGTTGACAGCTTCGCAACTTTACACCAACAAGTGGCCACATTTGAAACTCAGTCCCGATGTAATCGACACGCAGGGGTCAGGTTTCGCAGCCGTGGGTTAAGATAGGGCAGATTACAGCGCGGTAGACGTTAACCTTTATCCGCAGGCCCAACTTGGTGCGGCCCCACATGGTCGCGTGCAATTGGTGGAAGGCTTTCCTATCGGGCAACATAGATATTTGAAGGATATAGCATAATCGATTGGCTCGTAGCGAATGTCGCTGGTCTCTTGTTGCATCAGGGGGATCTGATCCGCACTGCGTCCTGTCAAGTAGTTCAACAGTTGATGAAAATATTTCCCACATCGCTCCACACTTCTCTCCATCTCCGTCATCAGTTGCTCCGCTGAGTCGCGCAGTGGATGTTCTGGGGCTCACATTTGCCGGATGCTATCCGAATGACTCGGAAGAGCTTCAAGAAGTCTCCCGTGTTTGCCGCTGTTTCCAGGGATTCTGCGTTCGAGAAATACCGAGCGACTAGCCTGCCGTTCGAAGTCGGGCTGCCCTTCCAGACGGAATTTCCTAGCATTGGTGGATAGTTGCAGTGTTTTCTCGGCAACCCAGAACTCGCGTTGTTCCCAGTTATGTTTCGACGGCTTGCTGCACCGTGGTTTTAATGGTCCTCTACTGCTGGTCCACGAATTATTATCCCACGGGGTTCGCAAATAGGTTGAGCGCGATAACTTCGCAGAAGACTTAACGTTTCACCGGCTTTTCAAGCACAGCTAAACTGACACGTTTGGGGGTGTGATTACTCCGATGAGTTGACAGGCGTAACCTGAAGTGCGCGCGGACAGCAGTATGATCAGAGTCGCTCTTGTTACCCGTCTCCGAACCCAGATATGATCTGCCGTCGTCGATTGAGGATTTGATGCTATTTGCGGTCGTCCTGAGAGTACCAAGTTAGCAGATGTTTTTAAGGCTGCTGGAAGCGCATGTTGCTGCCTGTTATGGTTTGCGAAAATTACGAGCCGTTCGCCGTTTTCGCACTGACAAAATTTCCAAAGTGGTATGGTCCCAAGGACAAGTGAGAGGGTTCCAGTACCCCACTACAAGTAGGATGTCGACTTTGGGAACTTTGTTTACAGCTTCACTGAGCTGGCCGTAAAAGTCATCTTTCCCCGTAGCCCTCGCTGCTATTGTGGGGGCGTACACGAAAAAACGTGAGATTGCAGAGTCTGTCGCGAAAGTGGCTTAGGGCCAATCTTAAGGGGACTGCCCCCAACCGCGGATGCTACACCGTAGAGGCCCGAATTGCCGGGTGACCCGTTGTGGTAGAGGCCGTTGACCTTCCGGTGTCTCTTTGGTGAACTCAGTCAGACATGTGACTAGCCGCATCAGCACTGAAAAGGCCCTCACTTTAGATATCGATCGTTTTCGGACAAATGAAATTCGATTAAGTGTCACAGTGAGTCGAACTAATTCTTCGCGTCGATTTTTGATTGAACAGAAGATCCAAATTTGTCTACGCGTGTCATAGCGCCCCCGCATTTCATATTAATTTTTTATAAATTGTTTTTAGAATAATAAAAATATACAGAAAAATGAAAATGGATCAATTATAAATCACAAATTCTTCGAAATTTGGGACCATTATCGCCCAATCGGCAATGCCAGAATGGGGGTAGGACAACAACCATCTGCTTATGAAAATTACGGATGCTGAATCATGTATTGATTGTTTCATTGATAATAACGGATACTCTTTAAGTTATTTAAGGTCTTAATCGCCCCTAACGCTTGCAAAGAATTACAAATTCACAGTTGCCTAGGCTACGAAAGGCCACATGGACGAAACATTATCCCTCTCACTCTTGTCCTTTGGGTCTCTTGAAATGCGATAGCCTGTAAGACATGTTTGTGTGCCTTTATTGGATATATGCATTCGATGAACGCTAAAAAATGCCAGGAGCCTTTAATCCTGCAATTCACAACACCCATCTCGTTGTAGGTGTACTGAACAACTTGGTTGATTTCCTTTTAGCTGCCGATACACCACTCAAACTCGGTATTTCGGTGTGCGATTTTCACTTGCCGTCAACCTGGGTGGACGGATTTGAAGGCCAGCCACGTTAAAATAAGAATCCTCCCACCGCCACCCTACAATTAATCCGTTTTGCCAGCCTCTTGGGTCTCCATCGACCCCAAACAGCGCCAATTTGTCTTATCTTGGGTGAGCGATTTCCCCGGGTCAAACGATGTCTATTATCTACCAAATTGCTATGGGTGGCTGAAGAAGAACGGTTTACAAAATACCACCCTTCTAGGCTCCGATCACGTGCCGTTGGGCTGCCCAAAGACAAAGGATTTGCCTAAAAGTATCCACTCATACGCACTGTTATCCGAAAACGGTTATTATACGGCAGATTAAACCGCGTGAACTCTTTGAGATGTTGACTATTTCTGGTGAGAACAGCGCGAAGTTTTGCTTAAAATATTTTCACCGACGAAACTCGTCTCCATTTGAATGGGCATATAAGCAACCAAATTACCGTTTTTGGTCATTGAAAAGGCCAGGGCAATTTGTTGAGAAGCCTTAAAATTCCTCTCATGCTACTGTTTGGTCAACATTTTGGTATGGCGGCGTCAATGGGTCATTGAGTCCCAATAATGGCGAAATTTCATCATATTTTCGCCAAAAGAATCTGGAAGCGTGCCCGCGGGCAACATTTGCTATAGATTATTTATCATTCATTAAGTTTCGACCATCTGCCACACAGATATATCGATAAACAGATGATAATTTTCCATTTAAAAGGCGTTTTTAATTTACATTTTAAAAAGAAACTCGAAGTTGTACGATGCCAAGGCGAGTGCAAAGGCGAGTCAATGGACTGAGCAGCTTATTGACAACTTTGTAACCGTTTGAGAGTTCTCAGAGAATTGTATTGTTTTTGCAGAAAGCCCACCCACGCATGGTAGATTCCCCCAAAAATATTTTTTGTCAAGAATTTCGTCGCGTGTAGCAACCGATTTCGCTGATTTAATTTCATCGCATCATTGGATCTACCGAAAAATCATGCTACCACCAATTCTAATAATATGTCAACGATTTCTCAAGTGAAGACGATCATGATTAGAAATAAATCACCGAATGCCTGATATGATTGAGAGTCCGTGGTTTAACACCCGAAATGGTTTAAAACAGCCTTGGGGCGATCTGTGAAGTACAAAATTGGTATAGTGTACAGGAGTTTCCCTAACATGAAAATCCTGTAAACTTAACCAGACGCAACATTATTATCGGTATGATTAAAACACAAAATCAAGAAATTGCTAGATAATCTCGAGAGCTGGGTTGAGCAGGCCGACATAATAAAATTGAACTCACGTTGAAAAGGGTTCGAAAGCACATGACTCAACGGGGAGGGAAGGTAAGAACCAAATGTGCTTAAATTACGCAACGTCAGCAATAGCTACTGTTGCAGCGGCAAGCTGCACATACATCGGATCGTTACGCCACCCAATCAGCGTACGCTGTGCGCAGATTCCATTGGCTAAGATATCCAAATCGGTGCTTGTGATTTAACACTCCAAATTGTGTCGAATAAATAAGTGGTGTGATCATACATTTTTTTATTCTGAGCAAACTGATATCTATTCAAACGCATAAAATGACGCGCGAGCATACTGATGATAGATTTAAGTGAAAATGTATGCAAAGTAAACTAAAGTTGTTCGTGCTAAAATGGAGGTTCCTTGGTTATCGCGCCTTTTTAGCGACGTTGCCCGAACGTTGGTGGAGGTTCTAAAAAAAACAATTACAAAACACGTGAAAGTGTTAGTACAGTGCAATACGTAGCTGCAACATATTTTAACGGATTTGAGAAACCAAAATATCGGGATCTTACGTACCAAGATCAGATAACTGGTCTGTATTAGTAAAACCGTGGGTCAAAACGATTCTAATTGCTTGAAAGCCTACGATGTTTAAACAACCTACCCCCGTCTTCATCGTCAAAGTCAACGTCATTGTCTTAAATACAGTAAATATTTTTATAAGGGGGCAAACATATTTCGGTGTGTGCCATTTAAGGCGGTAGGCACTAAATTAACAAACAAATTACACACCGGTGTCGTCGTTGGGTGGGCCTAGTTTTCATCGAATTCGATATGTGAAAAATGGTCGAAATTAAAGTATTTCCAAAGCATTTACTCACTAGTGGAGGAGTTTGGTGCGTCATCTAAAACAAAAGAAATTCGAGGGGTTTCGAATATTCTTTACAATATGCCAACAATAAAGCAAACGGCTACAGTTATTCTAGTAGATTTTGTAGACCGATACTGCGGCCTCAAGAGTACGCAACCCATGGGGATTACTTCACAATTGCCTCTCATGGCCTTACATGACGATACACATTGGCGATATCACCAACGCCGCTCTCTAATCGAAACAAACACCCAGGATTTCTTTAGCCATGGAAATACGCGTTTCTCCACGCTTTCCCTAGCCACGCTGTTCTCGGTTATGTAGCACGCACAATGTAGTTGTTCTACCCACCGGCCGTCCTTAGGAGGAACATTTAAGGATCAAACGTCTTTATGGCGAGGAAATCCCAAATACATCCCTCTATCAAATGCGAAAATGGTGCGAGGTCCACCAACGCGCCGAAAGCGCCAAGAATGCGTTCCATCAGCCGCGTATTACCCTGTGGGGCCTTCGGAAATAGTTTTGCGTATACCGCCTCGCAGCTGTTCGGTCCATCCTAACCTAAGGCTGTGTATCGAAGACACAAGGAGATCTGAAGTAGTGATCACTGGTGCCAGAAAGCGGACTGGTGTGACCAGCTCTCCAACAACGCCACGAAATACGGCATCGGTGAAGCTGTCGGCCCTTCTACTGGCGGTCGTCGGCTGCAGGGGTTCAGCAAGGTTCTACGCCGCCTAAATTTTAATTTGTATTTCTAGCAATGGACTTCTTTATTATTTCGTGTATTCTGAATCTTCGTGGTCGTCATAAAATGATTTGCGCAAACATTTTACAGATTTGAACATGGAAAAGAAGACAGCAGAAATGAGTGGTTTGCAAATGTAAGTTTCCCGTTCTTCTATGTATCATCGAAAATTTCCATATAACTTTTGTTTGTCGTCAATTTAAATGTGAACGTTTTGGTCATCATGAACTTAATTATTATTATTATAATGTAAACAATTTGATTTCTGAGACACTAATATTTGCGGTCCTTGGGATTTATTAAGCAAGCTTCACAAATAATAGTCATACTTACGCGATATCGAATTGGTTTCTTTGAATAGGAAAAAAATATAGATCACAGGTCAGTACGAATATATTTTCAGAAAGTACCTAGGCTACCTCAAATAAATTATCTTTGAAATATAGTACTACTTAAATTATTTAAATAGTAGTCGTTATTGCGTGGTCACATACAAATGATTAGCTTACTCACTCGATTTATCCAAAAAAGGTGACCCAGAATGGAGTGCTAAATCATTTTATAAATGGAAATTAATTGATTGAGAACCCTAGTGTTGAAAAATCAGATTCAAAATAAGTTAAAACGAATAAACGAAATAACAACCGAAATCGCTGAACTATTCGCAACTAATTTTGAGTCTTTCTACTGCAGAAATACCCAATAAAAATAAATATCGTCCTTAACTTTATTTGTAAAACAATTTTAGTATCAAATTATTTTGGCTAATGCTGGTTCCGAAAATCGGGTCTGTTAAATCGGACAGCCCAACTGAAACAGCCCAATTTGCCACCAGTTTCCGATAAACACAACATCCGAAACAAATCACCATTACAAAAGAACGTTACTTGAATGAACGGCTGAACCTAAAAACATTCGACGAAGAAAATTGCACATTGACGTATTCATTAACAGGATAAACCAACACCAAAACACTGAACTCTGCCTTCCACAGAAGACTACGCGAAAGAACGACGGTAAATAGAAAAAACAATGGAGACGAAAGTAGTTTCTTGTTTAGAGTGGACGTGAAATCGACGTGAGTGTCCTTTTCAATTCGAAGTATCGGGTTGTCGGGTCAGTCAGCTATCTCCCTCAGTGCCACTGTAGACCCAATCGAAACCTTGGATTCAGTCAATGTTGGAGTGGAGTTGGTTTAATAGCACCGGGAAGGATTGTGCCAGGGTATGAACGGGTACCTTGTTTGGATGGGGTTCAAAATAATGGACGAATCAACGAACCAACCAAATAAGCGGACAAACGCATCCGTGCTTACTATGTTCGGGCGATTCCGCTTCTTTTTTTGAAAAGAATATTCAGAAAAAATTGAAAAGTATACAAGACAAACCAGGGTGGCGATGGGTTAACTAAGGAGCCTCGTTGAAGGCCAAATGTAATAATAGAACACACCTCGTCGGCCTCCTCCACCAATATTGAAGAGCAATGGACGCTGAGCTTCACTGACTAAAACATTGTTTTTTAATGCATGCGAAATCATTCATGTAGATGATCCATCTTTGTAGTTGAAAAAATGGTTCAGAAAAAAATCCACCTGAGACCCGTATAAGCAGTAAAGGCAGCGGAAAGGAATTGAACTGGCCACTTTTCACCGATCGTATTTTCAGGTTTGCCTTACTAAAGGCTAGGAAGAAAATCACGCGATCTTGAAAACTCATAGATGCGTTGTAATTCGACATCACAGTTGATGAAAAAATGGAGGGTTCCCAGTGTAGAAAAGTGGTCGTCAACACAATACGAACGTAAACGACTCACAGAGACGGTCGATTTCTTCTTCGAAGGCCTTCCTTTCATCTTCCTCAATCGCGAAGTCCACGTCTTCCAAGGCCTTTATTAAAATTCCCTCGGCTGTTTCATTGTTCAGAACCTTGTAAATAAACGTAACCAACCAATCGGATAGAGCCAGGTGAATCAAATGCCCCCAGACATCTTATTCTCCAATCAAATGCAAACAACAACTCTCACAAATGCCAGATACTGCGCGGCCTGGAAGTAGGTCTGGGCCTCGTGGAGATTCTTCTGATTGAAGTTGGCCTGAGCGATAATCACGACGGCCTTGAGCTCCCACTCGAGGTTGTAGGCAGACTCGGCAATGCGGCGACAGGCCAGGCCGTGTATAATGGCCTGCTCGAAGTCTTTCGTTTCGATGTTGCAAAGGGCGATCTCGTAGTGGATCCAGGCCTTATCCAGGCCCTGTGCCTCGTAGTTTAGGCGTTGGAGAAACCTACACGAGACAATTGCACAACAAGTTTAATCAAGGCCTCGGCTCCCTTTAGGGGTGCATCACGATCATTTAAGTCGCCTCATCGCCTGACACACGATGCCAATACGTAGACACCGCAAAACACACAACTCACACATCCTTGGCCGACTGGTAGTCTGCAAGCTTAACGTAGGCGCGTCCCAGGTTCTCGAGGCATCGTACAATCTGGTGCTTCAGATTGCCCTCGCGACAGATCTCCAGTTGCTCGTGGAAGCATTCGCGGGCCTCCGTGAACTGCCCTAGCTGGAAGTGAGAGACCGCCTGGAAAGCCCACAAGTCCGCCTTGATCTCGCGTAGCTCCTCCGGGCATTGGTCGAGCAACTTGATATCCCTGCGGAAGCTGGCGCATAGCCGAAGGGCCTTGTTGTGCTCGCCGCGTCTTTGAACTTGGCAAAACAGGGAGCAAATACATTCGACGAAGTGCTACATAAATGGTTCAATTGGTGTCAATTCACACAGAACGAGAACGCAACAATCAATTAGCCTGGCATTCGCGGCATTGCCGAGCTGCAAACCCCTTTTCAGCAGTACAGTTCCCATGAAATCGAACGAAACATATCTGGGGAAGCTGGGATCGATCGTAGTTTCACAAGGGACCAACCCGAGGAAGAAGAAGAAGAAGAAGAAGAAGGGGAATAAAAGGGACTCGTTATGTTTTCATCAATAAATCGCGCTTGGGATGTGAAGGACTGGTACGACCATTGTGCGTTTGGCAGTTTTGTACTTTTCCGGTGAATGTGGGCCCATTTGCCTAATCATTATTCCATACTCTCGTAGTTTGTAAGAACAAGACAATGCACACAATTCCTTTGGGATTTTCCTAAACCGGTAACGGGAGAAAACATATTTTTGCCCTCCAGTATCTGTTTTATTTGTTGTACAATTTTATGTGGAAATAATTCGGTAGGCGTGAGGTTATCTCCTGGTTTCATGAGTGGAATTCGAACGAGCTTTCTTGAGAATATTTTACCGGTGCCGGCTTCTCCAACAATGCCACCTGTAGAGGAGGTGGAAGTTGCCGCCGCGGCCTTTATTGAACACAATTGTCTGATATTAAACAAGCTTGTGGGGAACTGTGACAGGTTGATAGGCTAGCGCCGATCGATGGTGCAGTGGTAAGCGTGATCGCTCTTTTGTTGATGACAAACCCCCGTGAAGCAGCCAGTTTATCCTCTAGTAGGAGATACCGGGGTAAATGTGGATTTAGATGGCCGTGACCGCTTGGTTGAATATTGTACAGATGGCGGCTTCCCCGACAGTGCCACCTGAAGAGGAGGTGGAAGTAACAGCCGCGGCTGCTGCATCATCCGACGCTGAACCAACACCACAGGGTCAGCCACTCGTGGACCTCGGGTGGTTTGGTTCGTAAATGGCGGAAGATGCTGCGGCCGATTTCCGTCGGCCTCAACGACGCTGGATTAGAGGCGTTTGTCGCGGTGCCCGGTTTCGTGGCCTCCACGGGCGACAGAAGCCAACGCAACCTCCAGCGACAATGTTGTTGATCAAAAGATGAAGTTTTGCAAATAACCCTGATTACCTTCACTTATATCCTCCAGCATATGAAGGGTTCTCGCCAAGACATTGATAGCCTGGGACCTCTCGTCTTTCTTGGGAGCCGCTTGCTTGATCTTGGATGTCTTTTGCATGCGCAGGTACATGGGCTCTTGTTGACGCCAAAATTCGGATCGCCTTCGCATGTACCTGAAAGCCTCTGTTGCCAGACTATGGATTTCTGTCGAATTCTTCAGGTAGTCCTTGTATTTTTCTACAAATGTAAGAAGACACAAAATGGATAGATTGGTGGATCCGGACCTTGTAATGCTTCAAACTTAAAAACAACCGAACGAACAAATCATGTTGGAAGAAACCGTTTTTAGAATTACTATTGTCTTCGCTGTCCTCGCAAATATGCTGCATTTTCTGAACTCGATTGGCTAGAATAGACAAGACATTCAATTATTCAGACGACGAGGCGAGTCTGTGGCAACCACGAGACGCTTTGCTTGAATCGTCACACTAATCTCTTTTGCTTCATTGGCTTCACTTGATCGAACGTTATTGGATTTTTCTTAAATAATGTTAAAAGGAGTTAGCTGACGCACTTCGAATTATTCCAAGGGAGCTCATATAAGCCTACCTTCGGCGAAGGCGAGTTCTTCAAAGTGCTTGACCGCGTAGTAGGATTTCCCCATCAGACGTTTTAGTTGCTGACGATGTTCCTTGGAAATTTTATTCACGGGCTCAATGTCTGGAGCTCCTGTATGAAGTTCCATCGCCAAGACCTGGAACAATAGAGCAGGCGTCTTTAAATGGGCGTAAAAGGTGGAAATTATAACGAAGTGAACGGCATACATTGGGCAAACTCCTCCTGGAATCTTCGGATATTGTGAATGCGATCTTGTCAGCATCTGGAAAAATTGAGAAAAAACGTGGGAGTCCGTGGGCAACAGTTAGGCTGGCGAAAACATCGAATTCATGTTTTCATCATGACTGCAAGGCTAGTGATAAAATAATTGTTTCACGACTTCTCAAGTCATTTAATCAGATCAAATAAACGCTCATAACGCCCATTACAATATACATTTAAAAGGATTAGCCGATTTCATCACAAGTTACCGCCAATGACATTGTTGATGGCCACTTCAGCTTTCGATATTCCCAGAGTGAATTCACGTGCAACAGGGCGCAACATTCTCCCGCGGTGATAGAAAACCAAGGCGTTTTCGAACTCAGTGGCTTGGTAAAATATTTCTCCCATTTGCAATACTGCCTAGGAAAAATATGTTGTTGCAAACTATGCCATTACCTGATATGATTCATTATCAATGGTAAGCGCATTCTCTACATCCTTGATACTCTCGTATGCTTTGGCTATTGCAAGGTAGCAGCGTGCGCGCTTTATCAAACAGGGCACGCATTTAGGGCGCAATTCAAGAGCCTATATAGATTTGTGTGTGAGATAGTTATGTTTTTATTCCTTGCATTTGTATAAGCCTTTATGGCACTTAGAAAACGAAATCTCCGGAAATAAACGTCCCCTTCCGATCGATAAACTTCAAACGAAGATTTTGGGACATATGGCAAAGTCGTTTTGGAATCCATTTGTATCTGGGATTGATGCTTCGCCAAATTTTGTGTTCCTGGGGGTAAGCGATCTAAAACGAAGAAAGCTGTATTCCATTAAAGGTTGTCATGAAAACGACTGCCATGTCGTGCCGAAGAAGACGAATTGATGAGATGATTTGGCTTTACTGAGGAAGGAGGTTGTAGACAGTCACGCGCATAATTCAGTTACACAAGGGGTGGAGTACAGACAGAGGCAGACGAAGCACGGGGGTTAGACGAATATACAACGGGTCCTTTCAACGGGTAGCCATTCGATTGATTAATTTGGCAGGATGTGGCTGAAACCCTTGTTTGAGCGGGTGTTGTTGAGGGTTTGTAGAACGTTTAGCCGGAGAAATGGAGTTGCCTCACTATAGAGAAACTAAAACGATTGGCGTGTTTCAATGTGTTCATAAAATCAAAATAAAATCCAGTAGTTTACTGATGATCCGTTCGCCCGTTGCTAGCAGATTGCGGTGTAACAACGAGCTAGCTCGTAGATTACGTAGTAAAACGACCAAAAGCCAGTCACGCAGCAAAATACCTTATACCAGGCGAGGCACACCAGGACGTTGAACGGTTTGGATAATTGATAAGACGTTCTATCTACTGCTGAGATAAATCGGCCTCGTTTATCCCTGTAACTTCGACCCACGCTAACTAAATATAGGCCAATAGAGGACACATTATTGCAAGCTCTGCATACAAAAACCACCAATGTGACCCACGTAACATAATCTAGACATGACTATGTAGAACAATATACATGACATTGAGAAGACTGGTTCGTATCGTCCTACGCGTGAAACACGTTTCATGTGTCAGCAATAAATAACGATATTTTATAGGTTGTCAAAGCCATCGGGAGAAGAGTCGTGAGTAGTTACCTGAGTGGTGGCAATCACCCGTGGATTCACGTTCGTAGTCTTTACTTGACTATCGACATTAGAATGGCGAGTGTAGCGGTCAACTCACGCAATTAAGAGGCAACGGAGGAAATCCTCTTCTTTTTCGTCCTCTATACAGGCCGACGGAGAAGATTGCGCCCGAACCTTCGAGGTTTCTTCGTACTCCTTATCATTATAATAAAATGACAAAAAAACACGGCATTGTATATTTAACGGGATGGTGATATAAAATGCTGTCTTCTATTATCTGCACCACCAAAAGAGGGAAACGAAACATGTCGGTCCGGTATTGGCCAAAGCTGTCCATTAAATAAAACACAATCGTATTCACCGATATATCATTGGATATACGCGTTTAATGCATTAAAACACGAACAAGGTTTTGATATATCTAGCATTTGCTTTCTATGTCGACTTCCCCCAACATGATCACATTTTATTTATGTTTCAAATATTTATGCGACCGGTACAAATCGTGCTTTGTATGTTTTTCCAAATTTAACATTTGCCTAATCGATTGTTGAACGTCATTATAATAATAATAATAATAATAATAATAATAATGGTATTCACTTTATTAAGGTCACGAGGACCAGAAATTTCAGCATTAAATCTTACAACAGACAAAAATTATATAAGAAGTTGCGATTGTACATAGCAAGTGTAAAATAATTGAATACGAATGAACAAAATAAAACGAGGTAAATTTGCAAGAAAGGCATATTAAACCCTTGAAGTGTATTAAGTTTGGCAAACGCGTAATGGCGGCCATTGATAGGCCTTTTCCATTAGGTGGGGGTATTTTGCCCACAGGTTTTGAGCCGATAGGCCATTGATAGAAAGTAATAATATTGAGAAATCTATTCTTTGCTCTCAAAAGCTGGTCGTGTTAGGCGTGCCGGCAGTTAGATTTTACAATATAACTGTTGATTAATTGAGAGTTACAATCGAACTAAACTATTATATAGAAAGAAACTGGATTAAACTTTAATGTTTCGGTTCCGGGGATATAAATTTCTAAGATAATGCCTATCTCCGAAGGAAAGAGAAAACTAAGTTAGAAAGTGTATAATGCAGAAAAAGTCCTTGCACACGCCGCATTCAAACTCATCTCCGTCATTCAAGAATGCCTGGTAATTGCTTAAAAGGGTATAGTCGTCGCTTAAAATTTCCTAATCAATTATATCGTCATTTTGGTCCACAATTCTATAGATTGTGTGTTATATTATGTTGGATGGATTAGCAAAAATTTACCTTGTAGTGACCTTAAATTGTGTTTATTTATGTCCCACGCAAGACATCCATTATACTGGCACCCAATTGGCTAACGCACACGACACCACATCCTATGACCTTAACGTGGATAAATTAAGATAACATCGACGACCCTCGGCCGGCCCCCACTTTTTGACCACGACACGCCCCGCGTATGTCCAGACAGGACTCGCCTGCAGCAGGGGCGCTAAGTATCGCGCCGTGTCGGCGTTTTCGGCCCAGGTCGGGCCCTCATTATTGTTTGAATAATAAACAATAGTATTCATTCCTGACCTTCGTCGTTGGACATCGTGCCATTTTGATTTTTGGGCCACGAAGTCTTCGAATAACTATATTGGCGAGCCTATCATGCCCGAAGCAATTTTTGAAAATATTCATTCGATTTTACATTTTCGAACGGTTTTGCCCATGTCCTTTTGTGAAAAACCATAGGCCGCCATAAAAACGACGTTCTCGCCTAAATATATTTTCATCACCCATCTGCGACTGAAACAGGATAATATTTCACTGTGAACTTGAAAGTGCCCTACTTACTTTCTTCGACGGCTTTGTTTCAACTCGACCGCCAGCCATGCTACGACGCATACGACTCGCACCAATCGACGAAAAAGTCAGGTGATATTAATCCCTCCATCTTCCGTGAGGAATCCGTCGGCGCTAATCACCTCACAGCAACAGAAGCCTTTTTCAAACAATCACATACTATCCTCGACCGCTTTATGTCAATCCTAATGCCAACCATGCTACGACGCATACGACTCGCATCAATAGACGCGAATTCCACGTGAAGTAACACTCTTCATCGTACGCGAGGGCGAATTCTGCGTAGATATCCCTACAGCGATAGAAGCCCCTTTCTCACAATTATATGCTACCCTCAACCACGTTTTGTCAATCCGAACGCCAACCATGCTACGACGCATACGACTCGCATCGGTAGACACGAAAACCAGGCTACATGATTTTCTTCATCTTCACCTCAGACAACGATAGAAACACTTTTTACAATAATGTGCCATCCTCGCCCGATTTTGGTCAATCCGAACGTCAACCCTGCTACGATGTAATGAACTCGCATCGAACGACACGAACGTTTCCTGAACGTGTTCCAAGTACTTTGGAACCCTTTTCATTCGTCAATTTCGCAATATAATATCCAACCGATTTACCGTCTTCCGCGAGGCCTGACAGCAGTCTCCCCTCCTGAACCTCGCTGACTTTGCCCCCTAGTGATTCCTTTTGTTTGTAATCGTCCCTTTAAGGAACTCTTTATTGTATCTCTTCCCCTGACGACGAAGAGTCTAAGGGGGAGCCATGTAGTGACCTTAAATGGTGTGTTTATTTATTCAAGACGCATGACACCTATTGGACTGGCGCCCCATTGGCCAACTCACACCACACCGCATTCGATGACCTTAACGTGGATAAATTAAGACAACATCGACGACACTTGGCCGGCCCCCACTTTTGACCACGACACGCCCCATGTGTGTCCAGACAGGACTCGCATGCAGCGGGCGCTAAGCATCGCGCCTTGTCGGCGTTTTCGGCC
This sequence comes from Proteocephalus fallax, assembly GCA_028672205.1. NCBI lineage: Eukaryota > Metazoa > Platyhelminthes > Cestoda > Proteocephalidea > Proteocephalidae > Proteocephalus > Proteocephalus fallax. The sequence goes on along the minus strand of JAPUBX010001280.1, from coordinate 189,094 downwards.
CAGGTCGGGCCCTCATTATTGTTTGAATAATAAACAATATTATTCATTCCCAAACTTCGTCTTTGGCCATCGTGCCATTCTGATTTTTGGGCCACGAAGTCTTCGAATTAACATAACCTTATCCATATTTATCACAAGATTAATTTTTTTGATTTCTGACGGCGAAAAACATTTTTATTATTTATCATTAGCAATCTCTCTTTGAAATGTATGGTTTGCTGTAGAAGCTGGTAATTATTTTTTTCGACGGGTACAACAACAGCAGTATTATAAGTATTTATGACTTCTGTTTACGAGTTTGAAGTCTGATTAATAAAACCACCAATATTGTACACTACGTTATCCAATTTTTTTTTCAAGAACAGTATTAATTTTAATTTGAGTATTCGTTGTAGTTGGCCTAAGAGTTTGCCATTTATATTATATTTTTCAAACGAACGACATCTAGTGCCTTCCCTGTCTTCCCAATAAAGCTCCGTCGATATTCTGCGTCTTTTCTGACTACAAGTCAGCCTGAAAGAGATACATCCCGGCCCAATTTACCCCAAAATGCTACACAATTTTGATGATTCAACGTAGCAATATTTCTTGAAATTGTGCAGCCCATTAAAAAAACTATTTAGGTAAGCATCTATCGAAGAAATGGGGTTAAACGCAATTAATCGAAAGGCTTTGCATGGTTTGACGCAAATTATTGCTCACTGACGAATTTGTTCATGGTATTGTAGCTAGTGTGGGTCCCAATAGACCCACACCTACTTGAGGCGGACTTTTAAGAAGTCTAGAACCACCCCACTTGATACGCTTTAATTGTATTTTGAGATACAATGTTTAGCCTCGAAGCAAGATCATTAAAAAGTTAATTATTAAATAATTCCGCGTTATAGACCGGGCGAATGCCAAAACACAAAAACGCCTCCGAGTGGTTCGCCGCGATTCGATTACCGGAAAGTGTGTTTGACCGTTTGAAGCACGGGGAACGATTGACAGTCTGCGACTAATAAAAATGACAAATATACCGAGATTCAAGCAACAAACAAGAAACAAAGAAAATTTAAATTCAACAACAACGACCCCCACACCTCCAAAGTTATTGTTGATGTCATAAGAAATCAATAACGAAATACTAGCCTTCCGGTTAACAATACCATAAACACACTTTCCAATCAATCGGCTTGCAATCGCATAGCGTTGACGGTTCTCTTACGAGGTTTGGAATAATCTTTGGCAAAAATGCCAATGCGTAATTTGTATATAAAGTTGTTTTGGAGGTAACGGCATAACCCACCCAAAGTTTTGGGTGTCACACACACACACACACATAAATTCACACAGATAAACACACGCGGTAGAGACAGCGAAATCAAGTTGCATGGCGCAGAAAACTTGACAAGGGCAGGGTGACATGAGCGTTTTCGCGTGGGGTGAAGGAGAGATCGAAAGCCCACTCGTTTAAACACAGGACAGGAGAAGGTAACTTAAAGAGCAAATAATGAAATATTGTTGGTCAAAATTTACCTATATAAAATAAGATTCCATACGGGGATGAAAGTAATCCTGTAGAAATCAGTGATTCAACAATGGTCGTTGTATTTGTTGTTATTCTTGTTGTTGTTGTTTTTATTATTATTATCGATGTACAATCAACTTGGTCCGGTCCTTCTCCACACCCATCTTCGTTTATACACAAATTTGCGCTTCCCCGACTTCTGAAACGTCCGTCGGCTTTCGAATTCGAGCACTGGGACCCAACATATCGCTAACCCATTCCTCCCAAGGCACCACAATCTGTTTAGGCGGTACCAGAATCCTCGAGTGTCGGTGTGTCTCCTTGGGGTACCAGATGAGCGACTGGGCAGCGTTGCAGTGGGGTGGATAGGTCGCCGCAAGGGGAAGTTTGTGGACTCGACCCGAATCCGAAATGGTGATACCACCGTCCTGGACATCATAGATCTTTCGCACCCTCTTTCCCAGCGGCATGTGTGAGTCCACCTCCATGTGAAGGTTGTATTCCCAGCGGATTTTCTTCAGCACATGCATCTCTTCCTTGCCAGTCTTTTTCCCGTACTTGATTGCTACGAGCCAGATGAGGAATTTCTGTTTTCGGTTAATCTCCGACAGCTGGACCCCCTTGGAGTAAGGAAGCTCCCATACTACTGAGGGATGAAAGTAGTCCTTAATCTGCAGGTTTAGGGTGCTTCGACGGACGACACCGCGCCGAATGTTGTAGAGACTCTGATTAACACTGTAAAACGGGTACTGCCGTCCATCGCTGTCGTTAATCAGCTTCCTGAGACCCCTTTTCAATGGATGGAACTCCCACAGGGAATTGCCGAGGCCACCATAATCATTGGAGAGGTACATGAAATCACATGCTTGTACGAGCCCTAAAGTCCAATCCTTATCCGCGGTACACGTGGGTATCTCAATTTCTACTTTGCAATAGAACGTCTGAGTTTTGTAATACAGCATTGCGTCAGTCTCCTCCACTTCCGTACCCGTGGAATCGTCATAGTATGCCCGAATATTCTTTACATGAATTTTATCTACAGTCAATTTACTCATTTGGGCATAGACTTTTTGGCACGCGTGTGAAAGTCCGCGACAGGTTTGGTGGGTTGATTTGAATTGTAATAGGGGGACTCGGTGATTGACCTAGCACCTGCGGTCCATTCTGTAGAAAAGAGGTTGTAGTTGGTTGAACGGACGCCAATGGACTGTTATTCCTGGAGTGTTTCGTGCTTAGGGCAGTCCACACAACCCCGATCAAGTATCCTTCAGATGCGCCATGTGGCATTCAAATGGTAAAATTGATTTTTTCCCCGCCCAAGTCAAAAGACACGTTGGCTTCATATTCACGACCGTCTAGCAGAGAATAGTCGGCCGTCTTGGATTCCTCGCGTGCAATCTTCTATAAACTATTCACCTTCTTAATTTTCCCATCGCAGTTTCACGTAAACCCGTCCATTTGTACTAAAATGGAATAAATTTTGAAGTCTTTTGGATAATTGAAAATAATTACCTTTTTGTACATTTAAAGCAAATAACCCTGTATTACTTTGTAATTGTTGCAATCATTCACTGGTTACACATTTATTTGCAACACGGACAAAACATTGGCTGATGAATGAGTTACTTTAAATTATGGCCGGAATGAAAACCGTTTCAACGAGTAGATTGGTATATGGTAGATGTTTATAGACATTTTCCGAAAATGTTTCTGCTTCCTAAATCGTTTCGAGCATTCAACCGTCAACTTAAGACATTGCATACTTTATGAGTTCGAAAATAATGGGTTTAGGTTAGCCAAAAAACGAGCATGGAGCATTCGGCGAGGCTGCAGTAACAGAGGGATTCTGCATTCCTCTTGATGACATGCAGTAGTCCGTGTATTTCATGAGTGTGTAAATGTTGTCAAACCTCTCGGGAGAAGAGTCGAGGCAACCGCCCAAGCATTGGCGTCCATTGTCGTCGTCTTTACTGGCCGATCGGCCATTAGAATGGCGAGTGTAGCGGTCACCTCACGCAATTGGGAGGCGACCGCGAAATGGTCTCCTTTTTCGTCCTCTATGCCGGCTTGCGTAAAGATAGCCTCCGAAACTTCGGGTCGTCTTCCTCGTGACACGAAGAATACTATATCGGGGTTGCCTCGTCCTCATTATTATATAATGGCTAAGCAACACGTGTCGCTGATTGGACACGTAATTCTGCAAATAATTTTCGAGACGTGGATTACACGTGTAGCAACTGGAAACGGTCGTCCGATTGCCATTAAATTCTTCATCCGCGTAGGTCTTCGGTGATCTTTACAGTTTTTAAGGCAGACTTCTTTAAATGGTGTTAATGTCGGGTGTGACATGCTTCTGGTATTTTATGGTCACGGAAAAAAATATATGCTGCTCCAATGCTGGAGGACATGCTTGATTCCCAAACATTACAATTATACTATGTGTAACACAATACACCGTGACTTGGTTACCGTCAGAGTGCGCATTTTCCAAGGTCATCTGTAATCTATCTCAGTGTTCACTGTGTTTTGAGGTACTCACTGGCCTTTGTCCAGTAAAGCGCGTCTCACAATGCTGCAGGTACCCAGGAGGCAGAACAGCGCACCCTTTCTTGTCGTTGAATCATGGAGTAAATCACCCTGTCCAGTTGTTGGGGAAAACGGCCATTCCCAAAAGGAAACTCTATCTCAATTTATATAAAACCTGTACACTGTTTCGTCATTCTACCAATGCCATGTTATCTAATCTGCATAAACCGCAACTAGGCGTTTGAGTGACTCACCCACCTATTGCCTCATTGGTTATATTTCGGTCCTTGGGCCTCTCATCTCTCTCTTATTGGTTCATCCATACATAGCATTTATGAAGGCTTTATTAAGCGCCCGTAAAAATACTTTTCACGACACAAGTGTTTCTCTTTGTCTTCTTCGAAGAAGATGGTTCCTTCTCACCCAAAATGTTAAGCAGCCATAGTGGAAAACAACAATGACAGAGGGTCTGCAATAAATGATACATTTTAAATGCCCCCCGCGTGCACGCTTACAGATGTCAATTCTTTTCGACGAAATATCGGAATAATTGGGGCTGTATGACACCACCAGACAAAAATTAACATCAAACAATAACACTAGAGGAATGTGAACGCTTCTCCACAGGTTGCCGTTGTTTTCACAATGCCGCAATACGGTTTTTTGTTTGTTCACGTTACCCATTCGAATGGAAATGAGCTTCGTCTGAGAAGATGATTTATTTCAGCAAAACAATGCGGTCATTCTCACCCAGAGAATCAAAATCTGTCAGGGTACACGCGGCAAAATTTGCTATACATAATTTATCAATTATAAATGGTGGCCCATAAACGATATATTTTCAATAACCGGATTTCTAATTCCAATCGCGTATTTTTTAATTTAAAAAAACGCGGACTAGATAGACATGTTCCAGAGTACTCCTTTGAAGTACTGTGGAACCAGGGCGAGTTCTAGAACTAGAAATCAGGAAGAGCGCTGGAGAGTTGCGTTGCCCCAGAGAGCGAGGCCCAGTGAACCTCACCTCTCGTCCATCTGGAATAACAGAAGACAAGGCATCTCCTTTCAAGGCATAGCATAAACCAATTTGGCTTGTGCATTTAGAACCACAAAGCCACATTCAAAAACATATGGATTATTACATTCGTGATCAAAGGAGCATGTTCAAGAAGAAGCATTTACTACATCGGCATTAGCAGAGAGAATAAGTGGAAGATGACTAAGGGGGGCGGGGGAGGAGGATGCTGAAACAAGAAAATGGAATGGGGGACTGCGATGGGTGTGGGTGGGTTGGAGAATATGGGTGTAAGGGGGTGGTGGTGCGTCGCATCGGGATCAAGCGGCGCAGATCACAGATCCTCAGTCACTACTGTTCAATGCAGCAATGAACTCCTCCAACTTCTCCTGTATATGTCTGGTTTGTTCTAGAAAACAACGCGAATCAGCAATGATAGAGATGATAAAAGAAACGCCAAAATAGTTAAGGCGAAAGCCTTCATCTAGGAGTACGTTCATTTTTTTAGATCCGATTGCCAAACGGAGTCTTGCCCGGTTGAGTCACTGCGAGAAACCCAAACTATGAATTGGAAGTCACTCGACCAATCACAGAGCACAGTCGCCCGAGGCCCCCCAAATAACTCCGAAACGCGGGAAGTGGCAAGACTCCATTGGCGTGGCTGATAACAGACACAATGACGTACTCAATTCTTGAGCCAGCTCAACTCGTTTCCCAGTGATGAGGTCACTCAGGCGAATGGGATCTTCGGAGAGCTCATTCAGGACGACCTTGACCTGTTGTTCCATCCGCCGAACTAGAGGAGGAGGGATGGAGGGGGGAAGGGGGTAGAAAGATGAGACAAATAACAGGAGGCCCCACTCAACGGCACAAATCGGGCTACGCCGTCAAAAATTAATTCAACTTTCTCCGGCCATCGCCTACTGGCATTTGAAGAGGAATCCTCCGGAACTCTACGACACCAGGAACCTACACCGTCGATGGTTTGAAAACAATCGGGAAGTAGAAGCAAATGGCACTGACTGCCACTGTATTGATTTATCAAAGATGAACCTTTGTAAAGAGGGCATTGCTTAAATAAACGATCGCAGCTACTCACTTTCGTCATTAACGATCTGCTGCCTCAGCGAGTTACTGGACGCCTCGATCATGCGGTGTATGCGCGAGAAGAGGACCACTTCGCGGCAGTCCATGAAATCTGACGGGTCCATGCCCACCTCCTGCTCCCCCGACGACCTCCTCTGCTGCCCCTTCTCGCCGGGTGCTCTTCCATTGGGCCTCACCTCCTCCTCCTCCCCCCCATCCTCTCCCTCACCTCCACGACGACCTTCATGAGGGAACCTCGACAATGTTGACGACGACGACGGTGGCTTCGATGAGGAGACGGATTTTTCCGAGACGCGAGAGGCCATGGGAGCGGCGATGTCGTCAGGCAATGAGTCATCCAGTTCAAGGTCGTCGCTCAGCGGACCGGTGTAGCCCTGTTGGTAGTAGTAGAAGCTGCGGCGACAGTACTGGCAGGCCGAGAGGGCACGCATCAGGTTTACTTGCTGCAGCAGCGGTGCGTAGGTTTTACGGATCTGTGGGGCGGGGAGGGGGGCAAGCAATGAGAGAGAATCGCCGCATAAAAAAGACCCTTATCGCAAACTACGAGGGCACCCACGCCATTCGCATAGGCGTATCACCTTCCCCTAAGGGTAGTCAGCAGCAGCAGCACCAATGCCGCAGGGGTTACGCGTTTCTTGCGACATTGGAGTTCATCAACAGTGGGAGGCGTCACAAATCAGGTGTGGGTAGCTTCTTCTAATGTGTCGCGACCATCGGCTTCTGCGAGAAGATGAACCGGCTGCTTCATTAAACCGTCGACAACCGTGGGCACCAATGCGCGGAGATCAGAGGCAGCGTCCAGTTGTTCTGGCTCCAGCTGCGCACTCCGTAGATGCACTGCCAGCCCAGGCGTTTCATGTCGGCTTTGGGGGTACCAGCTCACGTTTTTAGTTGACCGCCGCCAACCTTTGCAAGGTGAAGGCGAGAGGCACCGGTTTTAAAGGTCGGTGTCTGGCCGGCGTAGAACAACGGCAGCCGACGAAGTTATAGAAGGGTTGACAGCTTCTCCGTGTCTTTACAACAACGTCTTACTTCGTCGTCGTTGGAGAGCTGGCATTAGTGATTCTTCGACGGCACAAGTGGTCGAATGCGTCACAATCTCCTTGTGTGTTCGACGCAACCGAAGGCTAAGATAGGGCGATTGCAATACGGTAGATGTAAACCTTTGTCCGCAGGCCCTTATCGCAAACTACGAGGGCACCCACGCCATTCGCATAGGCGTGTCATCTTTGCCCGCAGGCCTATCTCGGCGCGGCCCGACAGGGTTGTGTGGAGTTGTTGGAACATCTTCTGGGCGCTGTCGACACGTGGCTGCACTTAAATCAGTGTGGGTAGCCCGGCACTCAAACTCTTGGCGAGTCTCCCTCCATTCTATCGATCACACCGATTCTCAATACCCTCTGAGGGAGTGGTGCACTTGATTGCCAAAAAGAGAGAAACAAGTTGGGGGGGGGCGACTCACGAATTTTTTTGATATTTCGAACTTCTTCGCCTGCAGATTCCGACGAACCGTAGTTACGTCCTCGTCGGACATGGTAGCGCTCGATCGCTGAAGAGAAATCGCATTTCAATCGAACCATTCAAACAGGCTACACGCATGACCTGTTGCAGGTGGCGTAGCCGGCAGATGCGCGCACAGATGCGCTCCAGATTTCGGTTACTCTAAATAGGTTTGACTTTGCGTGCGCTCAACTTATATGGCGTGACCTTGTCACTCTCAATGTGAATCTCTTCGAAGACTATTCCGTTGGATACCCAGAAGAACAGCCGCACATCGCGGCAATTTGGTTAATCGCTAGTTGGCTCGAGTTTTATGAAAATATGGGTCCCGGAAACCTTAGTAAACCGTTTAAAAAACGGGATTGGGTCTTCTGACTGGTGCAAAAAACAATGATCGACTTTCGGACGTTTAAAAACTTTTACTGCACGTGTTCCCATATCTGTTTAGTTAAACGTTTAACTGTTGTAAGACGGAATTCGAATAAAGTTAAGCCGTTCAGTTAAAGGTGACGCGGCAGTGGTTCTGGACAACACAATTGGATGAACAACACGCGGTGAGAAGGGCGGTCCCTGCTGGGCGTACCTGCTGGGAGGCCAGGATGGGGAGAATTTCGTCGATCGTGGCCACCCGTTTCCTCTCATCGTCCGTCTGGTTGGACCAGTGCAGCCACCGAGATACAAGCCCGGGACCACGCATGTCCGAGATGACCTGATTCACTGACGAAAAGAAACAAGTAGGAAGATGAGTTGGCCTTAACATCGGGCGAAAAGGGGCTTCAGGCGGCACAGAATTCGACCGTAGGGAAAAGAAGGTGGCTTTGGTGGTGATTTTGTCCCACGAGAAGCCCTAGGGGGTCAGAAAGGCGCGGCGCTTTCGCTATTGGAGGTCCATAGTACCCCCGGACACCGTTGGCTATGACCAATCGGCCAAGTTAGCAACATCAAGACAATACAAAAAACACTACACCAGACACAACGAACCCCCTTTAATGCGGGAGTAGAGGGAGTCCTCGAGGAAATTGACAGCGACATCCCACTGCGGTTTCGTGTGTACGGTGTGATCCTCCAGTGTGGTGTTTTGAATCACTCGCTAAAACGGCAAAGAGGTATCGGCATGAGGGGCAGAAACCGGCCTTCTTTTGTCCGAAAACCCCTAATTGATTCATCGAGGCACAGTAAAACAACGCCGTACTTACATCTAGGAAGTAGGATGTAGCTTAACCGTCCATTATTAGGCTGCTATTTAAACAGCTGTTGCTGTTGCAGCTTTTCTGCGCGACTGGAAGTGGATAGCCAGAGGAGTAGTCGGTTCCTGGTCGGTCCAAAACCAGACACAGTCTCCTCTGCGTGAGACTGACAATCTCGTGGGGTTGGGGGCAGTCCAGAGGCCCCGGACACGCTTTAACCTAACGGACATTTCTACGGCCCGAGGCTAAAACACGCCCGAAACGGAAGCAACCGCCGTCACTCACCAGCCGGCCCGTAGCCTTGTTGTCCCACTGGTGGCGATTGCGCGTCTGGGTGATTACTTCGTGGATGAGCTTGTCGAAGATGTGGTCGTAGCCGCGGTGGTGTTTGGCTTCGTTGGCGGCCCTTTCGAGCTGGTCGTAGAGGACCTCCCAGCCGACCTGGACGCAGGCTTCGGGCAACTCGTGTTGGGACCAGTCTCGCAGAGCCACGTCCACCAGGGTGTGGTAGGACCTAGGTAGGCCACAGCAATGGTATTTATTGATCTAAAGCGCGCAAAATCGCGCCGGTCTACGCGACACATTCTTGGAAAATGCGGAATAGGGCAGCGATGCGAAAATGGCGAATGGATTTTAAGCTTCGCGGACTACAACAGGCTCGTAGTTTCTAACACACGGCTCTAGCACCCCAAGAAAACGTTAGGCATCCTTGATTGAAGACTATGTGCGTGCTTAAGGATATGCCTAGAAGCCCATCGAAGAACCTGCATCCCGAAGCGTGTCAATGTCGCTGCTGTTGGAACGCGTTTCTGGCGCTGTCGACTCGTAGTTGGACCTGTTCCTTCGCTTGACCATTCGAGAGTACTGGTAAGCCCAGTTATTTTAAGGCTGGGACCGCCGATGGAAACGTTGTCCACAACGTAGTTTAACAGAATGGGCGACAGAGGCCAGCCTTGTCGGACGCCTTGACGGGAAACCGTCGCTCATACCTACCAAGTGGTGCCCTAGACCTTCATGCTCTGAATGATGGCTTTATCTTCAAATCCGCTGACCATTCCGCGGTGCCTCTCGTTCCATATTTTAATCCAAGCGCTACCTGCTCACGAATCCTCTATCTCCAAGGTTTTGGCTGGCCTCAAGAGCTTCACAGCGACTCGTCCGGACAGGGTTCCTCCAGCGGTTCTTAAAATCGGTCACCGCGAGATTTCTCCGATTGTCACCCATTCGTTAGGCGAATTTTCCTTTCCTTCGGAATGGAGATATGTTGTTTTAACACCCATTACCAAAGCGGTCAGTGGTTACGCTGGACCTGTGAAGTATAGACCTATCGCCAACTCATCTGTCTGATTGAAAGTTATTGAGAAGCACCTACTCTCTAAATTGGAGGACACGCTAAAAACTGCCGATCGCCCGTTCCAGTTTGCTTATAGATCAAATAGAAGCACCCTGGACGCCGATGTTGACAATTCTGAAATCACTTCACTCCATAATTTCGCATCGAGCTAAAAATCGGAATTTATCGGCGTTATTTTTAACAGTCGGTTATCATGGAGTGATCATGTGGATGCCGTCTTCGGTAAATGTCGTCGTCTCTGTTTCTTAGTTTGTCGGTTCAGGAGACTCGTTTGAAGCTATAGCCGTATAAACACCTTTGGCCATGCCTTTATAATTCCCCAGTAATTTTCCCTGGCCTTAAATGTTCTGCATTTTTAACACGTCGTAGGCTTTTTAAAATAATCTCGTTTTCTAGTGGTCTGACTATGCTCTCCATTCAAGAAATCATCGTTCAACGCCACTTAAATAATTGTACGCTAATTGCTGCTCGTATTTTAAGTTACCCCTCCATTCCCATCCCCTCTATTCAAATTTATCTAAATGTAAATCTATTCGACCAATGCGTAAGCCATAACGTTCAATACCCACAAGAACGGCGGCATATCGCAATTCGGTCATTCCTTATTTGTCCCGATTTTTAATTTAACCAGACCAGGTGAAGTAGGAACTACAATATAATTTTCATATCTGATACTTTTCATACTGTCTTGCTTAATGCTGAAGGTTTTGGTCCTCTTGACCTCAATAAAGCGACTACAATTATTATTATTAGTATTCAGGAGCCAAATCGCGCTGACATCTTTGCTGACAACGCTGTGGAATTGGCAGTCAGAAAATACATTCACAAAATTAATAACTACAGCATTTTCCAATAGTGGGCGTGGAAGTCTAGAAACAAGTACATGATATAATCATACCCCAAATCGGTTTTGAGCTGGGCGGGCTCGAAAATCGTCTCGAACACGAAGGGCTGCAGTTTCTGCCAAAGATTCTCCCGAATCTTCTTCTCCCAGACCACAGAGGAAACGGTGCTGAGACTGACGAGGTTGTCGAGAATCTCGTTGCGACCCTTGTCGAAGAGCTCTTCGCGATCCATCTCTCGGAGATGCTGGAAGGTGTTTTTCCACTCCGTCTCGAGGTTGTACCGAATTGCTGGAAAAGAAACGGTGATTTCAGAGACTAGACTGCATGTATTGCGACACAAGTACCCTTTTCCCCTGATAAAGACTCCAATTTACCGGCTCAGCGTATGCCTAGCGGAGACTAGGTGGGCCTTCTGACGAAAGATTTGGCCTAGCAGCTGGATTGCCCATGTCCAGTAGCACACACACACGCCCACACATTCTCCTTCTTACCCCTGTAGGTGTCGGCCTCCTGTTCCACGGAGTCCTTCACCATTTTCCAGAATCTCTCCGAGACCGCCCTGCTCATGTTATCCGTGGTCATTTGGGCAAGTTTAAGGGCTCCCTCGCGGAAGAGTCGGGACTTCCGGAAGAAATTCGCCTCGTACTCCCTGATGCTCTCGATGCTGTCATCCTTGGAACCTGCAAACAAGAAGCAAGGCAGCCAGTTTATCAGGACGGCTGCGGCATCCGGTCCCCGTCATCTTGGAGGTACTGGGGAACAGGTCTTCGAAAGCAGGAGCAAAAAAGCCAATCAACGACCACATACATAGACCTGATCTACACCAGCCCAGCGGGCCCCTTTTCATTGGTCAACACCATAACTATAACGGTATTAGCTAAGAGAATACAAGCAGAGTGTATAAAAACTTCCCTCTGCAATAAAATATGACCCCTCACGCGCGTTCTAGGGGGAAAAGACTAAATTCTCACATAAACGCCGCGACCTCTGAATGACTCAGAGTCTGAGCAAATATGTGGTGGCCGCTACAAATTCCATGAATCTCGAATTAGGTGAGGATGATGATTATGAAGATGATGGTATGGAAAAAACGAGGAATTAAAGCGGTCTTGGATTAGGATGACGTAGGATTAGCGCTAAATGCATAGAACTTACCTTTTCCAGTGACTACGGCGTAGTAACCAAGGGCCTTCATGGGGAAGAGGCGACCTTCCAGAATGTCACGGATCTACGATAGGTGCAGGAGGGCGATTGGAGTACAAATTAAAGACCGTTGCCACAGAAAAATCAAGGAAAACGGAAAAAACGGACGAGGGCCTCTCATTTAAGCTGGGAAAATCAATGAAGAAACATCAGATCTGAACCGAACATAAACTTCCGAGTCAGATCAATTTGAACACTCCGCAAAACCACAAGCACAAATCGGCCAATCCTTACGCGATTGGGATTGTAGAGGTTGGTCTCGGCGAGATCGACCTTGGTCAGCACGAAGATGGTGCGCTTTCCCTGGGGGTCCACGGATGTGACAAGGTCAGTTACGTTACTTCTTTCTGCATCGATGCTGCCATCTAAATGCCATTCAATGAAAACAACGCGGATACGCTAAATGTTACGTCGGATTTATAAATAAAGACTGTGCACAACTTCACCCCGCTAATGTTGCAAACTATTCAAGGTACGGGGGGCCCCCGAATCAACCTCCGCGAGATGAGAACGCGATAGGAGCAACCCTCCCTCACCATAAGACCATGTAACAACTACAGCCGCGGTATTGTTTACCTCCCCAAGATGAGGCCACAAAAAGAGCAATGCAGAGACTCGATAAACAACAAACTAAAGACCAACAATCCAACGACTTGATGGTCAACTCGAAATCAGCCCCTCTCCCTATGATTTCGTGCTACCGAGAAAACGAATATATAGAACACAGCTCTGGGCAACACTACGGGCTACTTTTAACGCATCCGAGATTGTATACACAAACATAAATTTCAACAGGATTCCTTAATTTTGAAGTATGTTAAAAATGCATGCGACGGCCACGCACCGACCCGCTTTACGAATGGGGCAATAATGAGAATAAGTTAATTGGATGGGTTACAACAAATGAACAGCATACCCTGGATACAGAGGATAATCGCGTTGGGGTTGTCCATATACTGCTTCGCGAGTTTACGGATGTTCTCACGAGTGCCCAGTTCCATGCCAGAAGTCTGCGTCGAGATAATTCCCGGAAGATCCACAAGAACCATTCGCTGGAGACCAGGACCCTTGACGCTTAGGGATATCACGTCAGTGCTGATAGTCTTGCCGTTGGCAACGAGGCCCTGCATTCGGAGCTAGATAACACCAGAATAACGCGGTCATAAGATAGACGTTGGCATTTCAAGAATATTACTTCTTGACAAAAAGAAATGCTGCAAAATGTCTGTATATTGTGGGGACATATTGGACAAAAGAACTCACCTCTATCTCATTCCTAAGACTGATAAGGTCACCCTCATTAGTCAAGTCATATTCCCTTGCATTGTCTCGAAAAGAAGCGACATGGTATGGACCTTCGGAGAGAGTAACCTTCACCGGTGAGCGTGTCATCATTTCACCAGATCCCCGAGGAAATATTCGGGCTTGTGCAATCATCTCGAGAACCGACGTTTTCCCAGAGCTTTGGTCACCTACAACTACAACCCTCGGCAAATGATCCTAGAAACAAAAATGTCATAAAAAGACTTGTCAATAAGTTGGGAATCTTTTTTGGCGTTTCAGGCATAAAAGCCTAACCTGGACGTTGTAATCCGTGTCTAAGCTGGAGAGCTCATCCAGTACTTCTGAGTACATATCTATGAGAGTTTTCTAAATAAAGCGAGTTAAGGAAATGAAATCGGTATAGAACCTTGATTCGGTCCGGCTGAGCCGTTTTTTGGTACTTTAAGAGGAGCTGCGTTCGAAGGTTTTTGTTCTCACTTTTCATATCGTTTAAGGCTTTTTGATATTGGAGCTGGGGGAATAAGAATAGATTCCAAATAAAATACTTTTGTTTTTATCAGTTCATTTTTGAGATCATCTATTGCTTTTTGGGATTCTTTGCGCATCTAAGGATAAAAATAATCAAAGATACCAAATACCTTCTCATTTTCTTCAACTGTGGGTGCCCCTGGAACAGCTAAATATAAACATAATAAACGCGTTTCGGTGACTTACTTGGCACGTCCCTTTCATTGGAAGTGTCTGTGGTCGCCTTTTCAATTGCTTCCGCATTTGCTTGCTTGCAAAAGTGGATAGAAAAGCAATTGCACAGACCTACCGATGAGTCGGTTTGGGTCCAGGTAAGGGCCTCTCGCAAAGTAGTAAACAGCGTGCGAACTTCCGAATCATCGGGAAGATATTTATTTAAGTATCCAAAGTTAGGTAGAGAACTCCTTAACTCCTCGTATTTCTATAATTATAAAAGAGGGATAGCTTCAAACCTGGTTGACTGTGTAAGCCCCACCTACACCAGCACCTAGCACGATATATCGCAGTCTAAGCATTCGCGCTAAGAGTCTTGCCGCCATTCCAGAAGCGTAACGGGTCTGTCTCGGCAATATACCCCACCTAGGTGAGGCGAAGCACACTCGCTTAAGCATAATGAGTAAACTGTGAGTTGGGGCTAGTTGAAACCAGCTAAATATAAGAAACCTGCAATGTTCCCGGGGCCGACGACCTAGAAAAATTTATTATTCATTGTGTGAATTAATTTCATTAGATGAGGCACACAAACGTATAAAACGAAGCCAAAAACGATTGAATGAGAAAATTATAATGACAAAAAATCTAATTAGCCGAAGTTTTAAGCACAGCGACAGTGAATTTATGACGGAATACTTAATCATGCCCAATAACGATTATTGTTGTGGGCTTTAATTGAGCTTTAAGATAACCAGGTAGGTGCCCTCGTAATGTGCAACAACTCTATTAATTTTTTCAGTTGGCAGGAGTGAGGATGTCGCATGAGTTTCTTGAAGACTGCCAATGAGTATTTTATACCATTATTTATAATTTGGGGATGTGTGTTGAATTGACGAATATCCTCTGTTGTGTCAACAGAGTAAGGTGTCATACTCTAGATTGATCAGACACGAAAAAATGGCAGCATTTTAAATAATCGTAACATTTAAATATAAAAAATACATTGCCGCTGACCATTGACCTAAGCAGGATATCGCAAACTCCGATTTCATAGTCATTGTTTGATTACGAAATGCAGAAAAAATACTCGTTTATTGTTATATATTTACAATTTAAAAAGCTGGGAAAATAAAGACAGAATAATAGGTTTCATAATGATAATGGAATCGGCATGATCACTCCAAGATAACCGACTGTTATAAATAGCGCCGATAAATTTCGATTTTGAGCTCGATGCGAAATTATGGAGTGAAGAGATTTCAAGCGTGTCAATATCAGCGTCCAGTGTGCTTCTGTTTGATTTATAAGCAAACTGGAACGGGTCATCGGCAGTTCTTTGCGTGTCCTCCAGTTTAGAGAGGAGGTGCTTCTCAATCACTTTCAACAAGACAGATGAGTACGCGATAGTTCTATACTTCACAGGTCCAGCGGAACTGTTGGCCGCTTTTGGACTAGGTGTTGTAGCTAATTCTCTCCATTCCGAAGGAAAGGAGCATTCTCCTACGAAGAATTGTCGAGCTTGGTGACAATCGGAGAAATCTAGCGGTAATCGATTTTAAGAACCGCGGGAGCAACCCTGTCCGTACCAGTCAATGTGAAGCTCTTGAGGCCAGCCAAAATTTTGGAGATAGAGGATTCGTGAGCATGTAGATAGGTTCTTTGATAAAGTAATCTAACGTGAGGCACCGCGGAAGGGTCAGCGGATTTGAAGATAAAGCCATCATTCAGAGCAACAATGGTTAGGGCACCACTTGGTAGATATGAGTGATGGGTTCCTGTCCAGAAGTATCCGGGTTTCGATGTTTTGAACAGCTCATCTACAACAATCTGATTAAGGCGATTTACATCAGCTGTGATCATGATCGAAATTGGCTTAATTCCCCGATACTTGCCCTGGCTGCAGAGCCGACTCTTCTTTCACCTCAATTGATTTTAGAAATAGAGACACGGGGTGTTAGGGATAGTACCGTAAGTGGGTGGTCCGTATAGTACAGAAATGGGAGGTAGCTATTTATATGTTCTATTTCCTTAGCAAAGTCGTAATCCGCGGTTGAGTTTAGCGAAGGTAATTTATTTAGTAACACCGTTACCCTAGAAACGATAAAATAGAATGCATGGATCCATAATTCTTCAGAGTCAATACTATTTCGATAGGCATCTACGAAATCGGCAGCTAACGCTAACGCATTATTCGGACAGTAGCTTCGGTCCTTTGCAAATTATTGTTTGAAAACTACAACGATGTGGTTTGGAACAGGCACATTGTGTCTTCTATAGGTATTCTAAAGTCGTAGGAAATTTAATACTATTAATTAGGACCTAAATTGGACACACTGTAAAAAAGGTATTTTTGAAGATTAATAATTGGAACACATGAAAATGCTCTAATTTTTAGCACAAAAACGCAATCGAGAAAGTAAATAATAAGGTGTTGAAGTGGCAAACGAAGTCCATTGATATTCAAAGAATGCGAAAGACGGTTAGATTAATGTGTGTTTGTGATCGTTTTTGAATAAGGTTTGCTGCGATTTTTTTGGTACGCCTGTCAGAAATTACGGAAATAAAAGTAGGTTTAGACATGGCAACACTGAAATGATTTAATACACGTCGTTACTTTACCATCTACTCGCTTGGCGCGTTATTTGAACTATCCAAAATGAACCCCGATTAGTGCGTATTTATTTATTTCTTTCCTTTTTCGAATTTCCTGCTTTTGTAAAACGTTTAATTTTTATTTCAGCGACTATCTCTATAAGCTTCTTCTCATTGGGGACTCTGGTGTTGGGAAATCATGTCTTTTGCTACGATTTGCGGTAAGCTAGTGACGTCATCTTATTTCCCTTTCTAGGATGACACCTTCACGGATACGTATATCAGCACAATTGGTGTGGATTTCGTAAGTTAAATTTATTCTTTCCATTTTCTGCAGAAAATCCGTACAATAGAATTAGATGGTAAAGTTGTAAAGCTGCAAATATGGGATACTGCAGGCCAGGAACGTTTCCGGACTATTACTTCATCATACTACCGAGGTGCTCAAGGAATTATTATTGTATACGATATAACTGATGACGTGAGTTCGATATTTTATTGAAAAAAATTGTTTAAGCTTCTTTAGACGCGTGTTTAAAGGCCAAATATATCTGTTTCTTTCCATATGATTTGAATTTAGATTTATGTATATAAAACACTTAATTAATATACTTATACACTCTTGATATCAGCTTCATATTCTCCACTATTGTAACAGTTGCCTTGGATGGAAACTTTATGAACGCAGGTTTATATTTTATCTGTGATTTTTTTGCTACTTGGTTTTCCTTCTTATAGCTATCTTTCCAAAATGTGAAGACGTGGCTCACCGAAATCGAATGGTATGCGAATCCACAAGTTAGTCGACTTCTCGTTGGAAATAAGTCCGATCTTGCCCCGAAGCGAGTTGTCCAATACGATCAGGCAAAAGTGAGTTTTGTCAATATACGTTTTTATTTTTTTGTAGCTTATCTTTACTGCCTCCAATAGATTATTGATCAAACACACTTGAAATTACATGTATCAGTGATTCTCAAATCGTCATTGCGACAGTGTCATACACCAGAAACGGGTACACAAGGGGCTATATGTTTTTCGTAAAATTCGGTACAGAAATTAATTTGGTGAAATCTATATTACTGATGACCTTTTGGGTTTACGCAATTGGTATCATTAAGTTAACCCATTTTTATAAACGCGGACATAACATGCTATCATCTTCAGTTTATTAGTTGCCCCGAGTTTGTCTGGGAGTGGCAATTTGGGGACTTCAACAGAGTTACAGATCATTTATCACGTATTGGCATTCCTTTATTCATATCCGTTTCATCCAACCTTACCACCAAACAGTAAGCGTATATTTAAGGTTTTTTCGGAAATCCTAACTGAGACGAGAAATCCAAAATATGCGAGAGTTAATTCTATGATATGGGAACCGCCCAGCAAAACAACAGGTGTGCAAATATCGAAGGTATCCGGGTGTTGCCATTATTAGAATCAGCAAGTTAGGTTGAGTGTCCCGGACCATTATCAAATTATTTACATTAATTTTAATTAGTTCGTCAAGGTAGGTAACTGCAGAGGGTTTCAAGGATTTCCTGTTGAACCCCATCAATATTTTTTAGGAATACGCGGATGGTTTGGGAATTCCCTTCTTGGAAACGAGCGCCAAGACGGCTGCCAACATCACAGAGGCTTTCGAGAAGATGGCCCGAGAAATCAAGGGCAACCAGCCAAATATGGCCGCCGGTTCCTCGGGTCAAACCGTCACGGTGGGAAACTCGACGCCCGTCAAAAAGGAGGGTGGATGCTGCTAAGCCTTCGACCGTGTTACCAGCGCTGCCGCCACCACTACCAGCAGAATCACCTCCTTACCACTGCCACACCATTCCACACAACCATTACCGCCACCTACTTACTTGTTCTGACTTCTCCCCACCAAATTGTTCGTCAATGCACTCCATCTCCGCCACGATTCTCAGAGTCTCTCGTCTGCAATATCAAAACAACAACAGTAACACGTGTACAGAACCAACAGCAGCCGAAAGATATCTGCTTCTGACACCACCACCAGCACCTGGTATCTTCCCCTCCCACCCAGTTACCTCTGCCTCCCTAAACCCCAATTGATTGTGTTTTTTTCGCTTGACGAACTTCATCACTGTCGCATACGTATCCGGGATCCGTCTCGTTTTTTCCACGACCACGTCCCACTCACCTTCTTTATCTCTCTCTCTCTTTCTCAAATATAGATTGCTTTGAGAGGCACGTCTTCTTTTGGATCATTCGATCTCGCTTCCTTCTGTAGTCGCGTCATATTTGTTCTACTAGTTACGAGTATTCTGTTTGCCTGCTAATGCTCTCTATGTAAACTTTTGCTGTTGTTACATTTCGCCTCTGATAGACACACGGATGGTTTGCGTCTGGCTTTAAAGAAATGCCTTATTGCAGGAAATTGCAATTACGCGTTTAGCATTCCAAGAAGGTTATGAGGGTAGGGTCTGATTTCCGAAAAACGAACTTCCAGGCTTTCATTCTCTTAATCAATCGCTCTGTGTGGTCAATATGAGGATTTGTTTGCCTTTAGTTAAGCTCGCTGTGCGCTCTAACCCAAGACCCCACTCAGCTCGAATGTCGGTGAGACCTTATTCGGTAGACAACGACACACCTCCGTGTTCGTCAGATCTGTCGCATTAGAATCCACACAACTGGTATCCCACTCGTAAAGCATTATTGTTGTCGGGGCCATCGGCTTGATAGTATACCAGTTAAATCACAACCTTTTCAAGTGCAGAGCCAGGGGGCATCAATCCTTCCATTTTATTATCGGGTTCTGTACATAGGTGCCACAGCAAACATTTGTAAACGCGGTATGCAGCCCAGCAGAGGCCACTCGAAATGCCTCAATCATCTATCTAGACTGTTGTGTGGGGCGTGACTGATACGTTTTAACTCGCTCTGCACCGTTCGTGGTGTCTCCTGCTTTTGACGCGCGGTGAATACCAAGTGCTTTGCAACCGCAACTACATCAAGCTAGGGGTTTGTGTGACGGCCATATAATTGCCGCAGTGTTTATTGTACCTATACTTGGGATCAGAGCGATGGAGTAGGAACCGCCTTGCTGGGGGTTTTCATTCACGTTGTCCCCCTTAGATTTACTACCCGCACCAAGTATGGCCCGCCTGACAAGCGGTTTACGATCGGGTAGGTGTGGCCGCTGCCCAATGCAGCTACTTGAGCCAAATTTGCGCATTGAGTGTCAGGAGGAGACCATTTACCAGGAGTTTCCCTGAGGCATGACAGACCCCGCGATCACCAGAGGGGCCGCTTCTCCCGACAGCCTGTCGTCATCTTTAGGGGAGAAGCCTCACAATTTTAGTCCCCAAATATGCCGTCTGTGGTTTACGTGGCTCTTGGTGTATCGAAATCACACATGTGTGCCTGTGCGCACGGGCTTTGTCGGGTGATACGATAGCACATGTTATATTCTTTAAAATTCTAGATGCACAATTGCGCGTCACCAAGGGTTTTTTTCTGGGCTAATCTGCGTAATATATCCGTCCTCGGATATTTCCGAATTTGTTTTTTGTCCCCCGTGTTGACATATTTATTGCCTTGACCTGCGCCTCCTACTTTTATTCAGCGGGTGTAGCCACATGCGTTCGCGACGACTCCTGACTTCCTTCCTAGGAGTTGGGTGGCCTTCTGGGCAACTTCACCTCGCCATGGCCACATTTCGCCGCGTATCCTCCTCCTCCTCCCCCTCCAACTCCCAACCGCTGCTCCCCCTCATATCGACGCCCCAGGAACCACGTCAATTCTACCGAAGACCCCTGCCACCCTCCTGCATCGCGTTCGCCTCGGCAGAGGGGCGCCATCTGTTCAAGGAGGCCCTGGAAATGGGCTTCATGGAGGCCTACTTCGACCTGTCCCCGCAACTCCGCACCCAGGTACGCATCGAGCGGCTCCACGGCAATCGCGCCATCTCGGTGTCCATTATTCATGCCACCGGTTATAACCATTGTTCTGGGAGCTCATCTGTCCCTCGCCTTTTCTCTCTATTGTCGTTTCAGTATCATTTGTGGTGGCGTTGGATTTTATTTCATGCTATAATGCAACAGAGGAGTCCGTTTTGTGCGTGGGTGCTGTTGTAATTGTTAACATTCCTCAGGCGACTAGTGATTGGTGGAGCTCGTCTTGAAGTGTTAGTAGTAGTTGTTTTTGCAATCTCTGTGTTTGTCTGGTCGCTCTCTAGTACCTCGAAATCAAATTTCGTTCGTCTATTTCCAACTAGATGAGCCGGCTTCGTGGATGATTGCATACAGAATCTTTGGGATTGAGTACGGGCAATTTCTTCAAATTGTCAGCAGTAGCAGCAGATACTCCCCGTCTGTCACCTACCTATTTGGTACTTTTTTTTTCTTCGGTGAGACCAGATACAGCCAGCGGCTGAGCTGTCTTCATGAAAGTAAATTCATGAAGTTTCTTGGAATTTGGTCCAGGCGGCGTCCCCAGCGCGACCGGGCTTTGTTCGGGAGGCTAGGCAGCAGAGATCTGTGCAGTGGGGAATAAGGAACTACTGTTTCTACGAGGCATCATCCATATTAAATGCAATTACTTGACTGAGGAAGGTTTTGGTAGGTGAATGCTCTCTGCTAACACAATTGAGGAGTTGTCACATGCCAACAACGGTTACATGGACCGGTTGATTTCTGCGTTCAGATGAAATCTACGTTGGTCAAAGAACCGTCGCGCGTAAGAGGAAACGTCTTGATGCTAATTTAATTACTATTATCGATTCATCCCGAAATATGGCCAGCAAATGATTTAAGCAGACAGCAGCCAGGAAGAAATACAAAAAAAAGGACGAAGAAACATTGCTGCATCCGTAAAAAGGCCCTCCACCAATTGCATTGGTCATGTGGTCTTATGTGTCGTGGCCGAAGGTGTGGTATTGTAGTGGAAGGCTCCTGATCAGGAGAAAAGCGGGTTTGGTGAGCGCTGGGTTTTGGTAAAGGTCGTGTATCAGGCAACCACAACGTGTAGAGACCGAGCAGGGTCGTTGAATTCAATAGCTTGGTTCGGTTGCGTGGCTTGGGAAAGTGTAAAGCTGGGTCCGCGAGACAGTCACTGTGTGACGACGCCTTGTGCAGGGTAGAATACCGAATTGATCTGGAAACTTCGCGTTCATCCTTTTTTTCTAAAAATATGGTAACAAATTGGCATTAAAGTCTCCGCTACGGAGGACCTTTGCGTGGGTGTTGACCTTGGTGTTTTAATTTCGCGAAAACAGCAGCATCATCCAACCGGCATCTGAGAAACATCCCACAGCTTCATTGACTGCAAACCACACACATGCAAGACCACGACGGGGCCTATGTCTCGTAAACAAGGCGCACAGACAAGATCAGGCCACCCAGAAAAAGGTCAAGCTAATTTTGTTTTAACGCGAAGCGCCGATGGCGCCACATTTGCTTCCTCCCGCAGCACGTGGAGCATGCATGCACTTGTGCCAGCGTGCACGCGCGTTGGGGTCGGCGAATGCACTGTCTAGCCGCGACAAAATAGACAACCTTGAGTCACGGCAGGCGTGAAATCGTTACTCGGTTCGGCCTCACAGGGTAGTGCGCAACGAGGAGACGTAAGTGATGGTTACGGGATACCAGGTTGAACCCAGAGACCATAGCTACTGCACCTCCACATACTCCCAAATTATGTACCAAGAATGCAGCACTGGGGGGTTGGAAGACCGAGTCCAGGCTCTCTTGTACCCCAAAGCCGTGGAAACGAAACCGGTAAAAATAAAGCAACTGCTGCGGGAGATGCCTCGTGTTCGCTTGACTGGGCTTCGATTGTTGAATTTCAATTGACACCTCTCTGATTGACATAGATTCGGGTAATGCAACGTAAACTGGACGGGCGTTCGGATTTCGTGTAGAAAGAATGATTGAAGACAGAGAGAGAGAGAGAGAGAGGTGTCTGCCTGGTGCACTGATGTACTCAGATTCAAACAACCTACGAATCACCACCCGATGCTGCCCGACTACTGCCACCATCATCCACCCATTTGGAATTTTTTCAGGTCCAACCCTCCTACTGCGGTCTTTCAGCCCTCGTAATGGTCCTGAACTCCTTCGAGATGGACCCCGGTCGTGTTTGGAAGGCCCCGTGGCGGTGGTACCACGAGGACATGCTCACTTGCTGCCTCTCCGCCGACGACCTTCTCACCAATGGTATCACCCTGGACCAATTTCAGGGCATTGCCCGCTGCAATGGACTCAACGTGAGTTACACACGCACATACACACACACTGCTATTGCTGTCGTTGTTGGCCAAGATGTCTGCACTCTATGTAACTGGTAACCGATCTCCACCGCCGATCCGACCATCCCTCGAACCAATGATGATGCCGCGACCTGAGGCGTAGCGGCGTGCGTCGGTAACCCGGCGACATGGAGGTTGGGCCTTCTGTGAGAGGATAGGCCAACGTAATGAATGTTGAGATTAAAGACGAGTTCATGCTGTGTTCCGGGGATTTGATAAAGGTGGCTTGCCAAGTGCTACTCGGTTTTGTTCGAGGGGCCACTCTAGCCTTTACACCGTCGGGTGCGTCCGCAATGAAGCCGGACCTGTGTGAATAATAATAATAATTGTAGTGGCTTTATTGAGGTCACGAGGACCAAAACTTTCAGAATAGGAGCCGCCTTCCTGGCCGTTGGGCCGTGGCATGCACATTCTTGGTCACCCAGTAAGTCGGGGTATTCATTCGCGTTTTCACCTACAGATTTACTTCACGCTACTATCCGCACTAGTGTTTTTGCCCGCCGGTCTAGCCGTTTACCACCGGGGTGATTCGTGGAACCGAAGTTGCGAGTTGAATGTTAGGTGGAGACCAAGGACCGCAAGTTACCCCGAGGCATCGAAGACCCCACAACCCCTCAACACAGCATAAACCCTCGGACACCGGCTGCTGTTTCATTGGCCAGAATTACACCTTCCTAGGCACCGAGAACGTGGCCACCTTTAACATTAAAGTTTCTGGAAACTGAATAATGTTCGGAAAAAATGGTAATCAATCCTCTACCGATTTAAGTTTGATAAGAAGTCCTTTCAAAGATCCACCGCGCATGAAAAACGCAACTAAAGCAACTCCAATACTAATAATATTCGCTTTATTAAGGTCACGAGGACCAAAACTTTCAGCATTAAAATTTACAATAAACAAACATGTTACAGGGCGTAACAATTATACGTAGAAAATGCAGAATAAGTTAAGAAGAATAAAGGAAGTAACATCAAGGTAAATTTGCAAGAAAGGCCAATTTAACCCACGAAGTATGTAAAGTTTGGCAAACGGGAAATGGCGGCCATTGAAAGGCAGCCCTATCCAAAACGCGCGCCAAAAAAAAGTTAATAATTGGTGTGTGTGGCTCTTGATCGCTCCTTTGGTGCATTGGTCCGGGGCCTGGTTTAACCTCCATCTTTCGACACCCAGGTCGACCTCCACCAGACAACCGACCCAGGGGAGACGGTGGACTCCTTCCGTGTTCGCCTGCTGGGCAGCTGTTCGCAGTCTCTGGCGGCCTCCGGTGCCATTCTCGTGGTCGCGGTCGACCGGAAGGCCCTGAAGCAGACCGGCGCCGGCCACTACGCCCTCGTTGGAGGATATCACCCCAAGAGGGACCTCGTGCTGTTTCTGGAGACCGCCGCCTTCAAGTACCCCCCTCATTGGGCCCCCGTGACCTCAGTCTACACTGGCATGACCTCGCTGGACCGCGTGACAGGCCGTCCACGCGGCTACATGCTCATGACGAAGGCGTTTCACGCGCGCACGGGACTTGCAGCAAGTGCGCTGACGACGGCGCCAAGTCGAGAGATGATTCTGGCGGCCACCGCCGACACCGCGCCTCCTAATCTGCCTCCTCCTATCCAGGTCAAAAATCTCGTCAACCGCCTCCACTTGTTCTGCATCTCGGACGCCGCATACCAGGTGGGTGTTTTTGCATTTGCCAATTACCACCACGCTGATAGCGGACTTGACGCTGACCCACAACCGGGCCGGATCTCCCTAGAGCAGACTAGAGAGAGGCGCTTCCGGCTGTTCCAGAGTGTAGGTCACCGCGACCTTTATCCGGTACGCTTCACCCAAAGGCGCGCGTCCTTACTTCAGCAGTGTCAGCGCAAGCGGGGCGCATCTAGCATCGTTAATCAGCACGCGCGCTTGCCACACTCGCCATCCAAGTGTTACCTCAGGTTCCCAATCTCCGATTTCACGTCAACGTGTCCTATCACCTTGTTTATAGTCATGTGCGCGGCCGACTCTACGGAATTGGGGTGTTTCTAGAAACGTGTTCACTTTATGGTTGTACACGCCTGTCGCCCTGGATGAACCTCAGCATTTCCGTCACCGTCTCCAGGCGGTGGCTCTCCAGAAAGATTAGTTTCGTTCCTTGGGGACCAGTAAACACGGGCTACAGCGATGGCCTCGTAGTTTAATTCAAAAACCAACTTTGTGCTACAAGAGGATAAACCGTCAACATGGGTTTTGCCATGATGATTCTCGGGTGGTGAACCCAGTTTCACCCTTGGTGCCTGGCCTGGGAGTCGATGATGCTGACCGCTACGCCATACGACCACTCACCACCTTTCCAAGGTTTCTGGCTTGGGAGATCCAGGCAGGCGAAGTGTTGATCATTTGGTTGGCTTTCTCGCCGATTCTTTGGAAGTGATTCCGGCCTCGTAGGTACTGTCGTTTGGATGATTTTGGTATCCTCTGCGTTAGGGGTTCTTTCGGGTTTCCAGTCAGTTGAGGCGAAGGGGGTTTGAGTGTTTTCGTTGACTGCTTAATCAAACAGAATGGGCTTTTTAAAATAATCTCCTTTTCTAATCCTCTCCTACCGCCCTTTGTATCTTCCCAACGTGTCCCGATACCAGAAAGTGAAGTCTCCCCAATTATATTTTTTCTCACGCCGTTACCTATGTCTTTAATTATATGGGCAGTTTGAATATTACTAGACCCTTTTGCGATGTGGAAATCGTCTGTCAGTTGGCCGTTGTTGCATCGCTCTGTCTTGCTTTCGTTTTTCCCCTCCCAAACCCTTTCCATTGATGTGAATGGGTAATTATTGTCGCGATCGCGCGACCTTTCAAACTATTTTCAACAGGAGACACGAATCATCAAGTTACACACATTTGATTGGCTCTTGTATTCCCCAATAGGCCTTCACCTCACCGACGTCGCTGTTGGACCGCTCTAGCACCGGCGGTCGTCTTCGTCTCGTGGCCGATCGCTGGTCCACCTACCTCCGCTCCACGCCTCTCGCCTCCATCGGTTCCAGCTGCTGTTGTCTCAATGGTCGTCCGGACAGCAACGACTGCCGCTGTGTCTCCGAGGCTGTGGCCCGTTGTCCGCGAACCTTCCCGTCAGTTGCCATCGGGGCGTCAAGTTCGAATCGCTGCGAATGCCCCTGCCTTGTGGACGGTCTGTTGGACCACATGCTGTCCTTGCTGCTGCAGATCCGACCGCCCGAGTTCTTCTTCACCTGCCAACCCCTCCTCACGGACAAGACCGCCTATGACCATCCCACGCCCGAAATAGCATCCCAGGTTGGTAGAGGGTGTGTGTGTATGTGTTGGGTGTGTGGAAGGGGGTTCTAGGTCTGACACCGCCATGGAAAACCTTTTATGTCAACGGTGCTTCTTCATTGGCGCGACTATCTCCTATCAGAGGTGGAGGCGGCTTCGTGAATGACCCGAATCGTGCCTGCCCTCGAATTTTGATCGGTGGCCCGGTCGAAGCAGATGGCAGTTCAGGTCTGTTTCCAGCGACGCACCCCGTACAACGTCGCAGCCCCGAGCACCCCAAGTCCGCTTTGACGGCGCCAATCCACACGTTTCTTTGTCCACCGCTCCGGCGGCGCCAACCTGTGCGAAAAACAGAAGCGTGTTAGCTGTGTCTAACGGGTGTGAAACGTGGCCAACCCACTCCAGTGGACGGCGTTGTAGACGAGCTTAGGGCTTTGCGGAGTCCGTACAGCGACGCCTTATTTTGTCGCTGGAGAGAGAGCTGGTCACACCAGTCCGACGACAAAGTGGTTATGCAAGAGGGGTGGCATTGCTCATACCAAAAAATAACAGAAGACCCTGAAACCTACTAGTGTTATTATCGTCTACCAAACGGCTTGCGAAGTTTCCTTTCAACCAACCAGATCTTCGTGCGAGATCAGGTTGTCGGAACGCACCAATTGCACGTCGCTTGGTCCTTGATTGGAGCCGAGCTATTATCACTGAGGTGTCACCAACAGGCGTCGCGTATTTCACACACACACAGTCGAAGCTCTACCTTGGCGTGGTTTCTGTCTCCTTCCGAAATCGATGGCTTTTAAGTTTCTCGATCCACATCGAACAAATGTAATTGACTGAAAAAATTATGCAGTGCCACTGTGTCCGTATGACAGGGATATATGTCGCTCAGAGACTTTACATTCCTCCCTTTTCCTCTTCAAGGTCATCTTCGAGTTCGTTTCCTCGGCTACAGGTCGTCGCGCTCGTCTAGCTCTAGAGCGCCTCCCCTACCGGGCCTATGAGTGGCTCACGTCGGACAGTAGCGGTCCCCTCACTTATCGATCCACCAGGGCCTCCTCTTCCTCATCCTTGTCCTCCACCGCTTCCGGGAATCCCTTCTGCAGTCCGGCCTGTGCCCTGCCGCTAGTCACAGACAGCAAGATACGCGCCACCGCCCTGCTCACCGCCTTCCTATTAGCCTACCCCTACCACACCGTAAAGAGCAGTCCCGCGAACGCATCCTCGTCATCGCCGAATGCGTCAGAAACCACCCCTGCAGGCGGTTTGATGATCGTCGACTCGCTGCGGAGCTCCGAGTACATGCTGGAGCATCTGCCACTCCTGGCGGGTCAGACGTGCTTTGCGGCCCTGACGAAGGAGACCGAGATTGAACTGACGACGCTTTCGAGCATTTTGACTCAGCTAGTAGCCATCCAAAGACCACTAGGCTCTCGATGTATTGACTGAAAACTACAGATTGTATAGGCCATATTGTATATTTGATGTTTTTGCGGGACTGGAACAGATAAAACCGGAGGGATTGGGTCTTTTGCTGGAGCTGAACTCTTCCGCATTGGTACAAATTGGGACAAGCGGTTGGGGTTCACCAAGAATGCCTGAAGTGAGAACTGGCTGACTTCTGGGGTTACGATATTGTTGAGGTTGAGGCAGTTGAACAGAAGGGTTGACATTCTATAGGTGGGATGGTCGAATCAAGGCTCTGAATGTTATAAAAGGTCACATATGCGAGAAAGCAACCGTCTCTTCCATCATGGACGGTAGCAATAATTGATTTCTGATTTTTAATCGTCGGTTAAAGTCGAAGGCGCGCCTCGAAATTCGCCTGTGTAAGGTTTAGTATCAGTGCTGAATTTACGATAGGGATGAAATTAACGACCCCAACAGGGTGTATCCAACCCGATCATCCCTAAATTGATCTGTAGACTGTCTGTGAGACTAGGGGCTCGACAAGAATAATCGCATCCCGGCATGTTTCCCACCTCTTCTACGCACTGGAGATCCTAGACTGGACCTTGCATGGACAGGTTGACTCAAGGAATCAGCAGAACTACTCATAGCGCGAAAGTAGCAACTAGCAGACGCGACAAGAACAACCGCATCCCTGGTCAGGGGCTGCCACCGTGCGACAATAAAGTTGAAAATAAAATGGTTATTTCTATGCCTTTCTAGCTGTGCAAATACAAAATTGGGTCAATTCTTAGTTCCAGTCCATTCTAACCGAGTTAATTCCTTAACGCTTAAACGATATTTGAGGATTATTGTAATTCAGGATGTCTTTATTTTGCTGAAGAGGCAACCCCCTCAGATCTGTCAAGAGGTAAGCGTTATTATCGGTGATATTAGAAGCAGCGATTAATGCCACCGAGGACTCCGGGAACTGGGGACGCCGGCACCCGTCAAAACCCCCGCGAAACTGTTTTGTCCTCTAGTAGGATACAAACACACCCATTTGGATGCCATCGAGGAGATTCGGCGGATTAATCAGTTAATCTAACACCACTCCATCCCCCAACATCTTCGAGGCACTGCGAATCCCGGGCTAAACCTCCGGGTACACTCTCACGAAACGAACCCCCACGCTTTCTTGCTTCAAATTTGACAGCGAAGGTTTCAGTGGGAGAATCTGCACGAAATTAATTTCTACATATATTACATCATTACTTGTATTCATTGATATAAATTTTATTATACATTACCTTTATTTCATATGCACCGGCACTTTCTCAAGTCGTGGTGCGACAATTCCGTTTAATACTGTTTTAATTCCACACTACTGTTTTATTTCGGCACAGTTTCTCTGATTTTCGTTGCTGGTTCCTCTTATCCGCTAGACCCTACCATCTACCCCATAGCTTTTTACATAATCTCCAATGCACAATGCTCTTGTTTTGTATTTTAAAAAAGAGTTTTCATTTGTACATCTTTTACTCGGGTGAATCGAGGTGCTCTGTCTGCAGTCGCTGCACAATCTCCTCGACACCCTTCAACAGGTCCCCCGCAAGGCGCCCTCCGTCCTCGTCGCCAGACGAGCAAATGTCCGTCGCCATGACGACGACACGGGCGCGCTCGTGCGGCGTCACGAGGAGGAGGTGGAGGAGGCAGAGGCACACGAGACTGGCCTCGCGAGGGCGCAGATAGAGGTTCTTGTTGGAGAGGTTGAACTGGGCGACGGCATTTTGCAGGCGCCCGTACACCTCGCCCAGCGGAATCTCCAGACGAAAGAGAATGCTCTTTAATCTGCAATAGGAAGACGATGCGGGCAATGGAGGAGGAGAAGAAGGAAGTCCTGTTTGAAAGTTATACTAGCCTCATTGACAACTCTCCACCAATAAAGCCGCATTGAGGGATTCCACTGGGTCCCCAACTGACGCACACACACCTTCTCTGGAATGCGGCGCCAAGGGAAACAATTGACGGTGGACGAGCCAGACTATACACACTCGCAGCGACCAATTTCCACGGTAACACCAACATATTGAAATGTAGACACACCTTATTTCATCAGAATATGCAAAGGAGTGCGAGCATTATGTTCGTCCCCAAAATTCCCTTCAGTTCTGCAGCCCCCAAGAAAAGTAGATAAGCTGGGATTTCCGCGCCGGAAAATGACAACTAATGTCGATACAATGCGACACAAGCTGTTGCAACCAAACCTCGCATTGCCAGAACCCGAGACCCCGGCGAGTTGACGATAGGAGCAACCCAGGGTAACTGCAACAACAAAAATAACACCCACAGTATTTCTTGTACTTATTGGAGGGACTGTGGGTGCGAGATAAACCACCCAAAGGGACGAGCAAGACAAAGACCCACCAATCAGGGCTTGTTTGTCGGCTAGAAGAGCAAATGAGGCAGTTGCCGTGGGCTGCAGTCTTGTCCGACACATCACAAAAGTACTCATTGGCGAGTGTTCACGACTAACGCGGCAGTTGCCACCCGAATCTCGTAAATATCGCGGACGCCATAAGAACAAGAAGCACACCACACCCCCCCACCCCTCGCTTTCTGACGACCCATCTCTAGTCTAGTCATTCAATCGCCAAAGAGAAGGCACTGGTAAACACACAGGAGGTATGGGGCAGCAGGGGACGGAGGAGGATTAGAGGCGCGGAGCCACTTCTCCAAATGAGCGATTTCGAGGAGCGAAATACACTCCCCAATTACCAAGACCGTTGTACGTGTTGGTGTACTTTTTTTTACAGAGAAACCCCAAGGTCGCCACCTCGAGACACACGGGAGGTATGGGGCAGCAGGAAGGGAAAGTATTATCTGTGACGCTGGGGTCTGCCGTGCAATTGCTCTGGCAGTTTTGTCTCCAGCGCTTGACAGGTTGGCTAAAACAGGTGCGACTAGTAGCCGAAAGGTCAAACGCCGGCGAGCCTCCTGCTCAACCCAGCCTATGTAGACATATCCCCGCAGACGGGGCGGAGATGATCTACTTCAAGATTCGACAGCTATAAGGGCGGCTCGGTGCAAGCACAGCATTCGGCTCATTCTCTGGTAGGAGGGATGGCCACACAAGCGAACGATCGACATCAAACAATAAATACCCCACTAGAGGATAAACCGGTTTCACTGGGGTTTGCCATGAAGACTCTCGGAAGAACTATGTGTACAGAATGCGTGGTGCTCTGGTCGGTACGATCGACATACCTTGGGAGCAACGATTCCATTAACAGGCGCATTCGGTAGCTCCGCTGCGACACCGAGTCGACCAGGGGCATGATCCCCGCCAAGGGCTGGAGAGCACCGAAAAAGAAGGGCCAATTAGTCTTAGCACGTAATCCGCCTCTACTCCAATTCAATTGTCCACTCGCCTGTTGCTCAAAAGGAAGGCTTTCGTCAACCGCCTTCGTCGTCTCGTCGACCCTGAAGAAGGCGCCCACTTTTCCCTCGTAGTCCGAAGTACTAGAAACCTGTTTATCGGTTGCCGGCATCTCTTCTGTCGCAAACATAGCGGCAACAGCCTTCGGGGTAATCCAGTCATTCAGTCGCGACAACACCATGCGCTGCATACTTTCGCACTTCCTGTCCGCTGTCGCCTCCACCTGTTTTTCAGCAACAACCACAACAGCAGCTGCCACGGGAGGCTGCGCCGGGTTATCACACCCCGGAGACACATTCCCACTCTCCCCCGACAGCCTCCGTTCGATAATCCTGCCGCCTGACTTGACCCCAATGTCAGGAAGCACCTCATTCCAGGGGAGTTTGGTGGGCCGCAAACTTTCGTCTTCCTCACTACCGGCGTCGTCGGAGTTGTGGTCTGATTCAGAGGAGGAGGAGGAAGCAGTGTTGTCGACGTCGTCGTCGAGTCTGAGGTGAGCGAGGGCATCGAGGACGGTCTTACCGGGTCGGCCGGGCAGGTTTCGTGGAAGAAAGTGGAGAGTAGGATGGGACGCGTTGGGGGAGGAGGGTGAGGACTGCGAGTGGCGACACCAGGCCGGCTCAGTCGGGATCTGGCGACGCAGGTGGCAGGACGCCCGGTAGCACCAGTCGGAACAGAAATACTAGACAGACAACAGAAGTTCTTGACTATAATCAACACGCGGCGTGCGTCGGTACTTCCGCTATTTCGAGGCTGTCGGGTGGAGCAAACCACTGGCATCGTCCGGACTTTAACCAGCCCAGGTTTCACGAGTGGCCCTTCCTGTGTTGCATGCTACTGCGGCCACTTCACCACTTCGGGAAAAAGGGAGACATAGCTCAGCCACCCACCTTTCGGTCACCCACTTTGTAAACGCGTCTCGTGGTGGAGGATATTCGATAGGTCTGGGTGAGCGGCTTCTCCGCAGAGGGATTGGCACAGAGAACGTAACCACAGTTGCCGTAGGCCGCGCGCTCCACCGGAATGTCATCGTACTGTTCCCGCTCTAACCAGGGCAGCTAAACAAGAATAGGAAGGGAGGGTGTAGAACGTGCCAGTACTCCCCGGAAGTGTGTCTTCGCACCGAAAGATAGCGTGAACGTGCATGAGAGTAGTCGGTGGTCGTTGATTAGTTTTTTCCGGGTATAATCGACAGGTTGCTCATTACGTGGGCTCATCTCGGAAGGTTGCCTAGTACCGAGGAGCCGGATGCTTCCGGAAGCACCAGGGGATTGTTGACGGCGTTCCCAGTGCCCCCCAGGAAGCGTAAGTGACCTCCACCACAGTTCAAGGTTGAGATTCACGTGTGAGTACTGTGGTGGTCATTGCGGTGCGCACCTATTGGTTAAGTGTTGGATGGAACAGCGACAACTTGAACCAACTCTTCGGGTGGGACGGCAGGGGACGATGCAACGCCCCATAAATTCTAGTGGACTCACAAAAAATCCGCCTAGACAATATTGCCCGAGTATCAGTAAAATTAGTTCACCTCTGGTGATGGGTGAATGAATAATGTGGTATAGGTGACGGAGCATGACCCGCGGCACCCCTCCATGTGCCATAAATTGCAGACGTTGTCCAAGTACTAGACGAAGCTCCTCGAGTTACTGGGCATCGTAAACGCAATGCTCCGGAACTAAAAACATTGCTTACTGCAATGGCGATCATTTGGGGGGTGACGGGGTTCTGGCCAAAGCGCTCGACGATAATGAGAGCGTTCTTCAAACACAAAGCCTTCCGCCTTCGGGTGGCATCGAAGTCTGCCTTGGACGCCTGAAATGGACCCGAGTCCTCCTCCTCCGCTTCCTTCAATTCGAAACTCTGGAAAAGGGTCATCAAAACAACTCAACATCCTAACCTCTTCCACTTGTCATAAGCAACACGCGCACACACAGAGAGGCATCAAAATGAACCATTGGATATATTTGGTCCTTCTGGGTAAGAAACCTGGGCAACAAGGGAACATTGGAAACAGAATGCGTAGGGTGACCGGGCCAACACGGAGACCCCCTCTAGGACATAGTCTCCGCCACATCGACACGGATAAGAAAAGACCTCTTCGGGATCTACTTCGGAGGGGCGGCGGCTGGTCTTCTCAGTCGCTTCGTCTGGCAAAAATTCCGCCCAGTCCAGATGACACTGGACGGGCCTGCCAACCCCAGCCTCCTGGAGCCGCGTCTGTCGAAGACTCGCGTCGTAGCGCTGGCGCGATTCCACACAGCCAAGGACCTGCCAGGCACATGTCAGCAGATAAAATCGGTCGCGGCGAGAGGCCTGTTCGTCTGGGGCCAGGTCGGTGCACTTGTCGGGGTGACAGAGAAGCTGCTCTGTGCGAAGGGCTGCCTTGAGGCGGGGGAGATCGTCAGATGGGTCACATCGGAGGATCGCATAAAAGTCCTCCTGCAATAGGAGTGACTAGGACTAGTGGTTCTATCATAAACCACTGAACAGGAACGCCAACCCCAATGTAATCTCATTTCCCTCTACTCAGTGCACAACTACAGACGGTCAGACACAAAAGAAAGAAACGCCCTCGCTGGGATGTGTTTATCATAGTAATAAAAGAAGGAGCGAGTGTTGTATACAAAATATGTTAATCCGATTCCTCCTCACTGGTATCACAGTACTCAACGGCCTCCGGTTTGGCCCCTTCAGGTTTTGTAAGAGTGGGAAAAGCGGTCTTCTTTTGTTCAGCCGCCTCGGCTTCCGATTCGCTATCTTCAAGATCCGACGAACTAATATAGTGTTCTTCATGACTTGTGGAGGGTTCGCCGTGGCTGCAACCTCCACCATGATGGTGGTGGTGGCCGTGGTCATCTTGGCCGGGTGCAGTGGGATGGTCGTCGTCGTCGTCATCATCGGAAGACTTTCCACCTGTTTTTTGACGCTCCTTTTGGCGGACTTTGATGGCTGCAATGCGAGACAATAGGTCTTTGGCAATCTTGAAGACACCTTTGGTATCCTCGGTGCAGGCATAGCAGCGGGTGGTCTTTTTTAAGCGTTTGATTGCACACGCTGAGCAAAAGTAGTGATGACAACTAAATCGAGCAGAAAATTCGAAATTTAAGCCATTTTAGAAGTGAAAAAAAACGATGGAAAGACGGAGAATGTTACTTATAGAATAGATAGAAATATCAAGTCAAGAACGCCTAAAGATTCACACCAGACAAGAAAAGCAGCTTACTTTGTGGCGACAGGATCCTTAAAATCTCCCTGACAAATGATACAGTTGAGCGGCAGATGGGCATCGTCATCTTCATCCCCATCCGACTTGATCTCATAGCGGTCGTCGTTCCCTTCGACTCCGTAGGTACCCTCCGCGAACTCCTGTTCCAATTGCCAACCGTGTTTGTAGTCCGATCGGTCGTGCAGAAATTTACAACTATCGCCGAAACTACAGAATCCAGTTTCCTTGTAGTCCTTGCAGACGTCTGGTTGGTAGTCCCAGCGCACTGTGGCGCGTAGGTGAGCAGGCGCTCGCATAGGCCCCTTTCTATTGAATCCGCTAGCTGCATTTCCCATCACCGTGTCCTTCTTCTCAACATATTGGGCGTAGTTGTTGATGCCGCGATACACCTTATCCTTGTTCGATTTCACGTTCTTGTTAATTTCCTGCGCTTTTTGGAAGATTGACTGTGCATCGGCGGTGGTGTCCGTGTCGATATCGAAAGTCGCGGTGGCGCCTTGATCTTTGGGTACACTCTGGGTCTTTATGACAAAATAAACGAATTAAAATAACAAGATAAATACTGACCCCAGAAATGGACACGAACAATATCGGCTTCCAATGCGGTTGGAAGAAAGAAATTACACGAAAAATAAGATGATGAGACAGAAAATATTATTCATATAAAATATTAGCATGGGACACCACTCGATACGTACTAAACACGAGGCACATATGGTCATTAGTAAGTGCTTAATGCAAACGGTAATAACAATTTACATACCGTATTGTAGTCAGCCTTAAATGCGACCCTTGTCAGTTCTTCGTCAGAGTCATGCTTTCGCTTAGCCGCGAAATACGGTGTCTAAACACTTTTTATCAATACCTTAAGTACATTACCTGCTGTTTGAGTGGATTCGATTCAACACGGCCCTTCTTCTTGACTATTTGTATGTCATCTTCACTGCTGGAAGATTCTGTAAAGGCTACACAAATGCATGATTTTCCTACTTTCTTTAACACGCACGGTGGTCTTTCGCCGTTTCTTGAAAAAAACACATGTTAGCTTTTCGTCACCCATCCGTATAACAGTGTCCAATAAGAATCCGATGATAAAATATAAGGCGGCAGAAATCTTGAAGAACTTAAACAACCAAAGCCTGATTGGGCACTGGACCTGTCTACGCTAGGGTGGTCAAAAGCTTCCTTATAACTACATTTCAAAAATATATATATATCACGTAAAATGTATTAAAAAATGTGCCGTTTGTATGGTGAATATGTAAAAAATGATTCAATCAGGACAATTCATACCAGCAATACATTTCTACTAACAATATAATACAAGAAGCTATTTTGATTCCTATACGACTTAAAGGAATATTCTTTGATAAAATGCAAATAAAATTGGCTTGTCGAATTTATAATTTCTTAATTAACCAGTTTACGGCGCGAAGTAGGTTTCTTGAATCCGCGGTTCTGAAAATCTGTCTCCGTGACATTTCTCCGATTCTCACCCAGATCGTCAATTATTCGTTAGGAGAATGCTGTTTTTCTTCGTTATTGAGAGATGTCGCTTTAACACTCATTCCAAAACCGGCCAATGGTTCCGCCGAACCTGTGAAGTATAGACCGATCGCCAACTCATCTGTCTGGTCGAAAGAGAATCCCCTCCTCTCTTAGTTGGAGGACACGCTAAAAACTACCAATTACCCGTTCTAGTTTGCTTCTAGACCAAATAGAAGCACCTGGACGCCGTGACCACGTTTTCGCACACCCTTCACTGGATGCTGGAGCGAAAGCCGTCAAGGGAGTTTTCTTGGACTTCACCTATTCTTTTCAACACGATCTCACGCTCCCCATATTTTCTCAACGGTGTGAAGATGGCGTTGAATGATGGTTGATTAATTGGATTCAAATTTTTTTATCTAACCGACGCAAAAATGTAGGAGTCAGAAATAAAGCTTCCTCATGCTTGCCTAATAACAGCGGTGTACTACAAGTCGCAGTGCTATCTCAATTCCCTTTTAATTATTACACGTCTAGTTTTCGGTCCCCAAACGACATTACACGAATACAATACGCGAATGACTTGACTTTATGCTATGCCTGAAAGACGAGGGTTTATTCTCGACAGCTCGGGCAGGCATTCACTGATGTACTTGAGTGGTCTTCGGAGAATGGTCTTCTGTTGAATGCATCAAAATGCATCTTCATTATTTTTTCCCTGAGACACTCCTGAAATCGCTTCACTCCATAATTTTGCCTCGAGCTCAAAATCGAAATTCCTCGGCGTTATTTTAAGCAGTCGGTTATCTTGGAGTAATCATGTCGATTCCGTCTTCGGTAAATTTCGTCGCCTTTGCTTCTTAGTTCACCGGTTCAGGAGACTTGGTTTAAGCTCTAGCCGAATAAAAACCTTTGTTCATGCCTGTATAATTCCCCTTATTGTATTTTGTTCCCCAGTGATTTTCCCTGCCTTAAATGTGCTGACTTTTTAACCCTCCTTAGGCTTTAACAAAATCTCGTATTCTTTTGGTTCTGTCTATGCTCTCCATCCAAGAGATCATCATTCAACGTAACTTGACTAGTTGTACACTAATCGCTGCTCGTATATCAACAGACCCCTCCCATCACCTATTTTAAAGTTTATCGAAGTGTGAATCTCTTCGATCAATGCCGTTCAATACCTACAAGAAAGGTAACCTATCGCAATTCGGCCATCCCTTATTTGTTCCGATATTTGGTTTTACCAGAGCAGGCGAAGCAGGAACTAAAAGACAATTTAGCATCTAGTATTGTTATAATGTCTTGTTTTATGCTAAATGTTTTGTAGCTCGCGACCTCAATGTAGCGCTTACAATTATTATTATTATTATTATTGATCCCGGGATAAGAATTAAAACGGAACGATAGACTTCTTACATACCTGTTAGGCCCGCGGTGGAGCAATAATTGGTTTAAGTCGTCTGTATTCAATAGACATGTAGTGACCTTAAATGATGTGTTTATTTATTCCAGACGCATGCCATCCATGATCCTGGCATGCTCGCCAATATTGTAATTCTAAGATTTCGTGGCCCGAAAATCAGCATGGCACGACGGCCAAAGAGGAAGGTCGGGACTGAATAATATTGATTTATATGCAAACAATGGTTAGAGCGCTAACCAGGAGAGGCATGGCTTGCTCACAGCAAAAAATAGTCAAAACGCTGTATAATTATCTGGATTGCTGTGTGAGCAAATCGGTATCTGCGAACATGCGTGGTTGATATTCTAGGTTAATGCGCACAACTCATAAAAAGAAAGCGGAACTTCTTCCAAATCAGAGAGTGTTGAATAACATTTTAATTTCGCCAAGATAAACCCATGCATCCCTTAAAATGCAAACGTTATCTTGATCACTATTTTTAAATATCTGACGTACTTTTTATATGGGAAAACAACCAATCACTTCTACACGAAACCATTGGCTGACCAATGCGCGTGCATGTGTGTGGACTATTAACTTATATTACACGGCGTACGATTGCAAGCTATTGCTTGCTCGGATAAAATTCTATTGTTCTAAACGGTTCATCTCGAACAGCTGCCAACTCGTTCACCCCTATTCACCAATGATTATAATTAGGATTATCTTAACAATTCAATGCGTTCTGATCTAATACACATAACGAAAATTAAAGGTGATCTTATTCAAAAAATCGCATTAAAATAACTACCATCAGAAACGCGCAAATTAATTATATTTTACGCTCTCCATCAATGTAAATGCAACGATCCGAATTTTCATTGAAATATGATATTGCTTCAAATCAAATACACAATTCAAAATTCCTGTTGTGATAAACATATGCAGATGCAGGAATTGTGCTAGGATGAATCAGATTGTCGGAAGGATGGATTGACAATGAAACGAACTAGTACGCGTTCGGCTTTTAACAAAACGGGTGTTAAGAAAAGGGAAAAATCGGATTTGTAGTTGTCGTTGGCCAGATTGAACACGTCCATGGGGTACCGGTAATGCGTGTGACGGGTGGCGTGTCGGTCGACTTTGGGACTACGCATGCTCGGCGATGCAGTAGGGCTGATCGTCGGGGCAGCGACAAATGCGAGTCATCTCACGACCCCCAGGGAGGCAGAAGTGACGGCATCGACCGTTGTCGTAACTACACGTATTTGTCAGTGCTAGGATGGAGAGAAGTAGGAAAAAATGGAACACAGACATTAACCATTTTATGATCGCCAATTCAAGGAAATATTAAACGCTTCAATCAAAACTCACAGCGTTTACAATCATAGTGAATATCAATCGACTGGAAGCCATTGGAACAGCAAACGCCCTTAACATAAACCGCTTTGGAGGGATTGAGGGACATGTATGTTTTCCTATAGAACAAAGGTAATTCAATTCGTTAAAGAGCCTTCACGCATTTTATAACAAGTGACGCAACATTCCATACCGGTACAAGCTAGTCCAGAGTATAGTGGATCCATCTTGGACCATGCCATACGATGGTTCATCGGCGGCGTCAAAGCTCTTCAGCAGACGTTTGGTGTGGATCCCACGACCCGAGACATCCAGCTGAGCACAGTAAATCTCAGTGCGTGAGTAGGGTAGTATCTGACGTCGCTCCAACCAACAGAGACGCCCGGCCGTGTTTCCCGTACCCGTAGCGTCGTCAGTAATGGCTACACTCATGGCTATGGGCGCACCCTTGATTCGGACGACTTCTGATACCCACTGCGGGTCGGCCATGGATGCAACCAGTATAACACCCTCCTTGCTGAGAGGATCGGTGCCGTTCAGCTGGGCCCAGTAGACCAGACTTAAATGGAGAGAATAATATGTTTAGGCGTGTCTAAACCAAAAAACAGTGGCCTGTGTGCATTAGCTAACTCACGATAGTGCCGGATGAATGGCAATGCCGCCGGCTGAGAATCCAGCCTCACTGACCCCCTCTGTCAGTTGCTTGAAGGTGTAGCTTTGGTTCGGTTTGGATGGATTAACCACAACGATTCGTTTCAGTGCCGAGTCCACGGCGAAGACATTACCCGAGGTTGGATCAACGGCGATCCACGTGAATTTCGCAAAGGCATCCCGGTAGATGAGTTCAGGTTGTTCACTGAGGCGGGCTTCACTTGCATTTCCGACACGAAGGGCATGACCCTGGTCGCTGGTATAAATTAACCGGTCTGCCTTGCAATCCACCGCAATAGCAACACGCATGTGCTTGTTGTCTTCAGCTAGATTACAACGAGCGATTGCATCAGGACAGGGTGTAACACGACCAGGCCCGAAATCTTATGCTCGGCACCTCTAGTGTGCGCCGATATGGGACGGCCCGACACCGAGTTATCGACTAACAATACCGATTACTACTTACCGATATGCCAAATTTCTGCAGCTGCTGTGGGTTCATTGCGTGTCTGAACGGTCAGAATACCGTTATCACTGGATAGGAAAAGTTGTCTTGAAAAGCCTGAGATAAATAAAAACGGGCTATGAAGAACTCATTGGCAACTTTCACCTTTAATAACCAATATAATATGTATGTATTCAACGAACCCTCTTCTCCGGGTTCGATAATTGCCTCGATCGAATCAGAGACACGAGCAGCTTGGCAGATGTATTGACCGCTATCCTTGGGCCTGGGGTCGTCCACAGTAACGATGAGTTCTCTGCCTTCATAGGTCTGGATTATATCGATTCTTCCGGTATCGTTGGGGGTAAGCCAGCGTGCCTGAATACCACTGACATCTCCCCTCACAATACATCGGAGTTTTAACGGTCCAGAACCCTCACGCATTCGAATAATTTC
Organism: Proteocephalus fallax; assembly: GCA_028672205.1. Taxonomy (NCBI): domain Eukaryota; kingdom Metazoa; phylum Platyhelminthes; class Cestoda; order Proteocephalidea; family Proteocephalidae; genus Proteocephalus; species Proteocephalus fallax. Next base: position 148,912 of record JAPUBX010001280.1, on the reverse strand, counting down.
ACTATCCTTCAGTATTTGCACGGTGAATTGACCTATTGAAAAAGAATGGATATGTTTAGACTGCGTCAACAAAAACAACAAAACCCTGTCTGAAGTTGTCAAGAGAGTGTTGCCGAACGGACCTTGGTCGATGACAGGCCGGCAAATGCGAATACCATCTCCCGTGTAGCCGGTTGGGCAGACGCATTGACTTGTCTCGGGAATACAGCGTGCCTCGGCGAGACACTGGTTGCAATCAAAGTCGCAGTAAGTGTATCCGTTGCCCTGAAAACCTTGACGACACCTGCAGCGTCCATAGTAGCCATCGCAGGTGGCGAAACGGTGGCAGGGGACCCGACACTCGGCCACCTGAGTCCTGTTGGCGACCTCTCCGGGGATGCAGGCAACCGCTCCGTCACCTAGGTAACCGGCCGCGCATTGGCAACGGTAGTGCTGAACCTGATTGTCGTAGGAGCACTGGGCGTTGGCAGCACAGTCACTGTGGCCGCGGCACTCTTCGCAGTTTTGACTCTCCGTCATCTTGAAGCCCGGGAGACAACGGCACTGGCCGTTGGAACAGCCGGTCATGGTGGGCGGGAAACCGCGGCAGTCGCAAAGATTTGCTTTTGAAAGAAAAAACCAAACATGTGATGTGGATGTGCCCACAGGGGTGTCTTTAGGGGGGGCGGGACGTTGAGGATACCTGGGTCTCTGAGCCAGCAGTCGAGGAAACCGTCACCTTCGAATCCAGCATTGCACTGGCATTGACCCTCAAAGCAGGTGGCATTGGAGTGGCACATCAAGTTGCGACAGAGTTCACTGCCGGGTTCAACTAAAATAAGCAACGGGAATGGTGTTTGGGTGAAAATCCAAAGGTGGCACTGTGGACGCCACATGCAAAATATTCCAGAGAATCTCAATTTTAATCACTCAAAAAGCCGCTTCATCCTCTAGTAGATTGCGCAAATTGCGATTTTTTTACAACGATTCCCACGCGTTCACTAAAAGTCGCGTTTGTGTCAGGTACTTACCGATGAACAAAACGAGTAGACTTCTCATCAAACATTAGTTGAAGGTTTAAACAATTAAAGGACATGGCATCGTTAAATTAAGTAAAACGATTTTACAAGCACTTCACCCTCTAAAGTTCTTAATTACGATCTACTCAATTGTTTAATAGTACCAATCTCCTCACAGTAAATAATCCAGTCAGTGAAACCAGTCGGCGAGGGTTCGAATTTGTTTAAACGAGGGTCGTTTTAATTATGGGTGGAAACTCACCATAGTCAAATTGGCAGAATTGGTTGGGGTCCCCGGAAGTTGCCGGGGGACAAACACAACGACCATCGGTGCAGTAGGCGTTTGTGCCACAACGTACTCCAGTGCAAGAAGCTAAATTTAACAGGTAGAAGACATAATATCATGAATTAATCAATCGCCCCGCCTTCTTAAAGTAAAGGAATGAAATCGTGACTTATTGAACGTCTTCTGACTAAGTTTCGCGTCTTTCACGCCGACACATCCTAACCCAAGGCTGTTAAACCTGGACACGGCGTGTCGAAGACACCAGGAGATTTGAAGTATGCGATCACTGGGTTGTCTTCGACGAATCCCGAGTGTGGACTGGCGCGACAAGCTCTCCAACAAACGCGACAACCACTAGAGCGCTCCGTCTGCTTCCAGAGGAGGATGGGCTGTTGTAACCCACCCCCCCCCAAAAGACAGGCCAAAGTTTACCAACGTTCTTGTCTAATCTACTCACAGTCGTATGTTGGGTGGCAGGCGAGATTGGCGTCGCCGTAGAATCCCTCGTAGCAGACGCAGCGCGCATCCTGACAGTATGCATTCGAGCCGCACTCGACTCCGTGGCAGATATCTACGAGAGAGAAGGCAGCACAATGGCAATAAAAATAGCTAGAAATAGGTCCACAATGGTCATCATATATTGTTGGAGAACTGTTTTGGTACCCCAAGAAAACTCTGTTATTGAATTAGGTGCCTTCATTAATTCCTGATACGTGTAGACAACCACGCCGGGGTAAAAGGTCACCACGTCGCTTATTCCCCTCCCCATTCTGTCAAAATATTGTCCCGTCACCATCTAATCGATTGAGTGACTCATTCACCACACTCCCTCATTGGTCGCCTGGCCTTACCGGCCACAACCCCTGTATAAATACAACATGAAGCCTATTAATAAAGAAGGCTGTTGGGAACTCCCCAGGCGTCTTATCTTCTCTCCGAAGTCTCCCGTTTATTGGGGCGACAGTTATTCAAGTTATAACATATATATTTATGAATGAAGAATGATGCATTACAATTGTTCCCCGGTGCGTGCACGTTTAGAGATATTGATTCTTTGGGTGCGAACACTAAGATGGTTATGCTGAAAAAATTATAATTTTCCATTCAAAATCGGTGTTTCATTTGAATCTGACAAAATAAATGCGAATTTGCAAGACCCTGTGCATTGCATTTGCTCAAACTAACGACTGGTTGGACCGACACATTTCAAGACTTCGTATGACAATTCTGTTCAAAACCATGTTTAATAATACACAACTCGTCTATTTCCGCCCAATTGGCGTCAAATGAAGCACTAGCGAGCTATTTTGTGTTGTCGGGTCACGCAGCGTTGTGCTTTCCGCGGAAACGTTTGGGAATCTAGATCCCAGAATTCCATAACCTCGGAGCAATACTGGGGGGGGGCTAGATATCATGGAGTGCATGGGCGTTGCGTTGTCAGGACGGCTTACCGGGAAGTGGACGAGATCGGGTACAAACGTCGTAGGGATTTCCTGAGTATCCGGAACGACAGACACATTGACCCAGGACACAATCGGCGTCCGAACCACAGTAGCGACCACCACAAGAGTCTGTAAAATGTGACACAACAGGTAACCAGGATGTGTTGTGTAAGTGGGAAGCAACAACATCAGCAGCAGCAGTCTAGCCAGCAACACCAACACGCCAAAGTAAAAGCCCTAAAGCTGAACCGTACTGGGATCGACTGCAACAGGTGTGCACTCGGAGAATCCATCGCCTTGGTAGCCCGGTTTACATTGGCAGAGACCAGCCTCACATTCGGCATTCGGTGCGCAGGGAACGTTTTTGCACAGATCTAGGGGAAATAAAACAACAGTGTTTTGTCTAAAGTTACAGCAACGATTAGTCAGTCGAAGGGAAGATAACTTGTTATTTTTGCCCCAGCAATTCTCTCTTACACAGAAAACGCCTAGACGGCATTTCAAAGGAAATTTGAAACCGAAGACCCAATGAATGCGAAACCCCCGTCAAACTCCGTGGTATTAACGCTTATCTCGAAAACCATCATATTCGCTAGATGTTGTCAAAGATGGTAACGTCCATTCCATGGTCTGGTAGACTCCCATAGTGCTCTCTCTTTGTTTGCATTCACAGCCATTCAACCATAAGCATTGGTAATTATGGATTAATCAAAATAGATTGTTTAAGGACTTCTTTACCTCCTCCAACAGGCTTCTTCCAATCGCGTTTTTATCCATTTTCCAAGTTCTTTTTTTATTGTTTATTGTCACCGTGGATGGGGACATGATTTTAAAGCCGCATATTAAAAATAAATTAACATACGAACCTTACTGGTATCATAACTGGTTGGAATTGTAATCACCGTCATTTGGATCGTGCACAAATGCAACTATTTAATTAATCCAGTGTCCCCAGGGACTAACAGCCACTCCCCCACCCAATCACCTCACCTCCCCCACAAATTCACTTTATTGGCGCGTTGTCATTTTACACTTATGGCAGCAACGAAAACCAACTGACTCGGTTGAAGAGGCTGCTATTTTATCGACACGCGACATTTTTTAATGGATTCTGTGTCACTCCCAATGGGTCGAAAAAGCGGCGCAGAAACAGACATAGACTCAGCAATCACAACAACAACAACAACAACAACAACAACAGCGTACCGACATCTGCTGCCAGATACAAAATGGTCGGATAAATGGTCCTCCAAGAGATTATCTGAAGAAAGCCTTACTGGTCTCAGTCCGGGTGCAGACAGTGATGCCGTTGCCGATGTAACCAGACTTGCAGTAGCAGGCGTCGTTGTAGCAATCCGCGTTCACGTGACAGTAGGAGTTTCCACACGTCTGGGGAGCGACGGCTGAATGGAGACAGGGCGAAACAGGTCAGACAATGCGGCCAAAGTGGACATTTACCCCCGACTAGACACTGCGGCCTGGGCGAGGAGACATTCCGAATGTCGGCATCAGCGACCAAGACAAAACTAGGCAAATTGACCTTTCGGAAAAGTAATGGGTAGACCAATGTTGCCTCCGATGTCCCTCCCGCCCACGAAAGTAACAATGCATTACTGAGAGACTCTGTTACTAATGTAAACAGACTCTTATAGGTTCAAGGGATTCTAGACCCAAAGGCAAACTGGAGCAATAGATAAGAGAGGTAGTTGAAATCGAGATGTCTAGTATTGATAGAATAATAAGCAGAATCTTCTAGATTTCCATCGAAGACAGAAATCCTGCTCTACGTTTATCTAGGTGCTTCAGTTAAGTCAAGTAAGTGCTTCTGACTGAGCAACTAAGATCGATTTTTCGTTTTTCTATGAACCGATACAAGTCTTCTGGGAGCATCGAACAGAGCAGCAAGACACCGAGACGCAAACAATCAATAAATCGGGTTGTAGGCGTTTTACAAGCCCTCCTTCGTTCAAGGGCAGCGGCTTACGGATTGTAGAGCACGCGACGTAGGGGTCGCCCTGGAACCCGTAATGACAGACGCAGTGGTCACGATTGCAGAGGGCGTTGGTTCCGCATTGTCGGCCCGCGCAGTTCGATGGTCCCTCGGAGACATCGCAGAGCCTGGACGGGTCACCCTCGTAGCCGGGCCAGCACGAGCAGCGACCTTCGACGCAGTGGGCGTTAATGCCGCAGCTGACGTTGGCGCAGGCGCCTGTTGCAGGCGAAATTCACGTATTTATACATATTCTCGTTTGTGGGTGTTTTTTGCAAGCGGATTGGCCAGGGGAGTTTACGGGAGACGCCCCGAAGCAAGCAGGGGGCAGCAGAGTGGTGGGGGGGGGTTGGCACGAGTTGATGCCGCAGGCGATGTTGGGACAAGGGGAGCGGGGATCGATCGGAGGAGGAACACATAGCATGAAACTCGCGAAAAAAGGACGCACAAAAACACCAACTTCTGACGAAGTGGTATTAACAGCTGACGAGTTGGTATTAACAGCTGACGATTTGGTATTAACAGCTGACGAGTTGGTATTAACAGCTGACGAGTTGGTATTAACAGCTGACGATTTGGTATTAACAGCTGACGAAAAAAACCAATGCAGGACACGACAAATTAAACGAGAAACCGAAAAACTAAAATGGATCTGAGTGTGTGTGTATGATACGATATTTAACGAGAAATTAGACACCAATCGTGCCAATATATTGATTGATATTCAATCAACCAATCGGGTCCCTGTGATTAAGGCTATACACAACGGCGCATTATGCAAGGAATTCGGTCATTTATTCACTCCATTTCTAATATATGTGGCCATTTTTAATCCGGACCCAGCAGTGTCCAAACTGTTTTGGAACACGAGAAAAGTACTGAGACGATGAGAGGCGAATCAAGTCCGAGCGTGGAGCTGTAAGCGTTAACCACGAAAGCGGCTTTTCCGCACATTTATATGCATTGAAGGCATCCGAATTCCGAAATTAGGTAAATGAAAACAGTGTAAATGAACGAATGTAAATCAGGTCTCTCAAACTGAAAGAATCTGGGTTATCATCGCCAATTTGGGGAACAAATGAATAATACCGAGCAGGAAGCAAGCAATAGTGGTAGGGGGGTATGTGCCATGCATGACGTGTCGTAGCGTACCCTGGTATGTGCATTTGAGGTAGGGGTCACCAGCATAGCCGAGGTCGCAACGACATCTTCCGTCAAGACAAAAAGCGTTGGCGCCACATTGGACGGCGTCACAGCGACCTGCCATGGAGTCGGCGTGTGTAAGGTACACATTAAGTCAACCAAGATGAAGCACTCTTACGTCAATAGAAATACAGAGTGCATAGGTGGAACCGTGGATGTGTATGTTAAACCGGATAAGACTGATACACGCGTCATTATTAGTTCATTAAAACGTATTGACGGAAACTGGGACCGACCGTTTCGGCTGTCGATTAAGAACGCCTCGTACACAGTGACACGACATATACTGTCAGAGATCTCGCTCAATCGGAGAGAAAGGTTTGAGCGTGTCGATGAGTTTTTTGAGTCAAAGAAACGTACCATCGGCAGGACGACAACCGGTGTAGGGATCACCCTGGTAACCGCTTTTACAGTGGCAGACTTCATCTCGGCAGTAGGCGTTTTCACCACACTTCTGGCTTTTACAGTATTCTAAGAGAACACAAAATCGGAAGGAATTAATGAGTGATAATTGAGAACCCATAGGGGTTCCCGCTTTTTTCGAAATACATCATTGGTCCCGTGCTTTTAGCCTACAGTGTTCTCATTGGACTATTCCATTTGATAATTTCTATTCGCCATGACTGGTCTTAATCGTTCTGAGCTTTGAATACAGCTCATTCCTTTTGGTTTGTCTACTGCAGCAGTTGGAATTGGGCCATTTATTGCTCTACCACGGGTAACCTTTACACGACGCGAGGTGACTTACCGGCAGCTTGACATTCCCTCAGTGGATCACCTTCGTAGCCCGGTAAGCACTGACAATGACCTTCGATGCACTCGGCGTTTGCGCCGCACAGAATGCCCGCACAGCGATCTATTGAGCGGAGAAAAGAACGAAAAAATGCGGTGTCTGGATTCCCAGCCTCATGAGAGCCTCGTTCAGTCTCCAGTCACCAAGGCACACACTTCCCGGTGAGCGCCACTAACCCCCGTTACGAACGTCGGACGACAGAGCCCGCGCGCTCACGACCAACCAATCAGGGGCACGTTTTATGAGTCGGCTCGTGTTATTCGTCCAAAGCAAAAAATATGCTCTAAACCACACCGGTCAGACACTGGTGTCTTGATGGCTGGGCTACTTTATTTTTCGAAGGTTTTAATGGATTTTCTGGCCATTTTTCGAACGCGTGTAAGTGCTCCGCGTTAGCTAATGTCATGTACGCAAAATGCATCTGTTTCACTTCGGAAATCAGATTTTCGGAACGTCCCTCTCTTTCTCTTCTCCCAGTTCTAGTTTCCGCCCACATTACCCGGATTTTATTTGTTGTGCAGTAAGATGCTGAGATCTAGCATAATTATTGGCCATCTCGTTGACCTTGGCTATGAACTTACCATCCACATAATCTGGAATACAAAAAAGATAGGGATCTCCAGACGTCCCCTCCAGACAGATACAAATCCCGTTATTGCAGACAGCATAATAGGCGCATTGCACCCCGAAGCAGGAATCTTCAAAATTAATTTACTCCTTCTGATTAATTGACTACCAGTTAGGGAAAAACTACATATTCACAAGGAAGGGATCAATTCGATTGCAACAACTATAATCGGTCCAATCAAACATCTCCAATAAGTGGTACAAACTACAGACACGGCGGAGCGAGAGACAACAAAACCTTTACCGATGTCCGTTTTGTCTGTATCATAGAGAAACAACATCAGGAACCATTAGCCTCGGAAATTGGCAGTTAGCGCTAAGACAGCCTTTGGTCCCTTCCTTTCTGGGGATATTACACGTTTATTTAGACCAATAATTGATCCCAGAGACCTCTACGTGGAAGTCGTAAACTAAAACGGGTGATGAGCTTCTTAAAAGCTGTCCGGGTGCTTGGCGAATCCAGTGGAGAAAACTGCAGGAGTTCGTGTCACGACGAGAAACCATCACAAGGTTTCCTAATATTCAATATATATATATCTGTATATTTATATAAACAGTAAGTCAATAGCTACTGTTTAAACTTCAGGTAATTTTCTTTCACGTGAAATTCTCCTCCAAGAGAACAAAGAGGCCACACGACCACGCCCGACCTATTTTTGGTTGCCTGATCCGGGAGTCGAACCCAGGTTCAATCATGAACAGAGTGAGGATGTTGAGCGCTAAATTGTCGGGCCAAAATGATGGTGCAGCAAAATGACTATGTCGGTCATCGCTGTGTCATAAAAAATATCTCAGACATAACAAAATGGTCGACGCTATCAAAATTGATCTCGCATGGTATCAGTATTATCCGGAACGTTACTGTGGTGATTGCTAACTCGAATTATTAATTGTGTTTTACTATATTAACGTATATCGTACGTTACACTTTTGAATACGAACTATCGTTGCTGCACGTGTCTTATTCGTCAAGGGTCTCGGTTGGCTTATAGAGTTATACCGGTATTACAGGCAATCCGTCTATTATACATTCAGGGTTTATCCAACCCTACATACAATACTATCACAGTTACTGTCTTCGATGCCATGATAATACTAATTATTATAATTCAGTTTGGGAATTGGCTTTTAGTTGAATGGAGAATTCGTCCGGTTTTATAAAGCTGCGCCCTAATTAATTTACTAAGTTTGGAGAAAAAACATTGTCGACCCCATACAATGAGAAATCAAATATGAACATGGATATCCCCGTAGAAACTTCCCACGAGGCGTTGGTAATGTTTAAAGACTTGTGCTTATAAATGGCGAACAAGGTTCTCACCACTGAATCCATCTGCTACTGTCGCTCTTTCGTGCTACGTAGAATTGTACCAATTGATCACAATTACCACACGGGTGATCTTGTGCCGTATGTGCAATCAAAAAGGCCTGGGCTAAAGCTTGATCAAAAATGAATTCACGATCTATCTATGAGAAACACAAACTGGACGAAGCCGGCACATGGCACACACTGCCGGTTGTGTCAAATTTCCCCCCCTCAAGGTGACATAGTTGGAGGGGGGGCTCGGGATTAAATGACCCCCCCCCCATAATAATATTACCATGAAATTTGAAGTAATACAAACGTATTCACTTCTCTGTATGGTTTGCGTTTGCTTAGGTGTGCTTGGAGTATTGGATTGGATATAATTTTCGAGATGCTGGTGTAGGTTAACAGGAATCCCCCTGTCTCTCTAGCAATACAAGCATGTTAACTGAGCCCCAGCAACGTGTGGCCCGGTTCAGCTAGTTTATGGGTGTATTTTAAAGATTAAAATATGGACGTCCACGTACCGTTGAATATGGGGAAGCACTCGTCGATGGGATCCCCGCGATAGCCGTCGGTGCATTCACAGCGGCCGTTCTGGCAGTAGGCATTCCGCCCACAATTCACTCCTTCACAGGGATCTGAAGAGAAACAGACAGTGCTCGAGTGCCCCAACCGACGGTTCGGGTTTAGCTAGATAGGGATTGCTGACAATAAATACGTTTCAAATATGGACGCAAACAGCGGGTTGAGAGAAGATGAAGATTCACAAGATGGGCCCAATGCAGCCCCCAAGAAAAAAAGGTACAGAAGCATAACGACGCCTAGACAAGCGTTTTCTGCAGCATGCCCGACTCTTACTCGAAAGCGATGCTTCCTTGTGCATGTGCGGCCATTTAAAGTTAATTAAACAGTCACTCTGATTCGTGTCGTGGCCTGACGCGTGCCACCCCTAGAGGAAGAAGACCCCTTCCAAGTCTGGTCAGGTGGTCTGAAACAATTGGACTTACTGCTCGTCTGGAAGTTACCGCATTCCCGTTCACATTCCGTCATTGTTTCGAAATTATTGTCGTTGCCAAAACATCCACCGTAGGTGAAACGTTCGCATCGACCAAATTGCGAATTGTAGCCATAACGTTGATGGTTGGCGTAGCATGGACCTGGATCCAGGGATTTCCGGCATCGTGAATTCTCTGATGGTTTGCCTAAAATGCAATGCAAACATTAACTCGTAATATTCCATATTCTCGACAATCAGAACACGCGAAAACGAACTTTGGGACGCCGCGTGCCTACAAACATGGCCCCATGTTATAACTTTACTCTCGGGCACTCTAAACGGCCGGATTTTTCAAACGACAGGCGAAATACGGAAGGATCTCCACATTGCATTTGATCAAAATACGTTTAATGGACCCGCCAAGATAGAAGGACAGTCATGGCTTGACTTCAGTGGGAGACCAATCGACCCGAAAAAAACTAAATATGCGCAAAGGATGGACGAGCCTCAAAACCCTCCCCGCAAAATCAAAAGGATGATTTTCTTTTCCACATCATTAAATAATCGAAAAGGTTGTTACCTCCTCCGATGAACTGGCAGCTGTGGTTGGGATCGCCGTAGAAGCCGTCTTCACATCGACATTGTCCGCCAATACACTTGGCGTTCTTGCCGCATGATCGTCCGCTACACATGTCGCCTTCAAACAGAGTGCAAAAAAACATGTTAGCACAAAATATGTCACCGTGTTTCATTCGAATTTATCAAGTGTACTCTGGTGCGATTTGCACAGCTCTGTTCAGTGGACATACACCGCACAACATAGGGTTTCCACACTCTAATGTGGGCCTTGGAAATTAGAATCCCAAGATGCCGTTGAAAAATCACATTTTCTGGTTTAAACGAATCAATTGGTGTATCACGCAGGGACAATGTAACAGCCCCTCGTCGACCCTGGGACTTTTGGACTCAACTGCCCCGTGAAAGGCAGCGAAAAGAGCAAGCAAGCGACAGCAACTGCAATTAGTATTACTACTGTAAACAAACCTGAGCTAATTAGTCTACAATCACGACTGGAATCCATTTCATAACCACTGTCACAATAGCAGGCGCCATCGTGACAACGAGCATTGTAGCCGCAACGCACGGTTGCACAGAGATCTTTTGGAACAAAAATACCAGAATATCATAAAGAAATATTTTTGATATATTTAAAACTAGTTATCGGTAATTTTTGATCTAAAAATAAATTGGGATATCACAGAGGCTACAGAATAATCCAAAATCACGGTTGTTACAAATTCCGAATAAGTCTTGAAAAATGTATACTTTATCTAAACAAACCTGGTTTTGGACGACAATGCTTCTTATTTTTCTTACGTGGTCGACATTTGCGCTCCCCATCTTTAACACGAATACAATGAAGGTCATTCATACTCATACATCACAAAAATATATTGATTATTACACTACCGACAAGTGACATTTTTCGATGAAATGATTTTTTTTAAATTAGTAACTACGAGGTCAATCATGTAGTGGCGAACAAACACACGCCCAAAATCACCTCTTTTTTGACTAATTGTTGATCTATGGAAGACAAACCTTTAGGCCGACAAGCCTGTTCTCCCTTCGCCTCTGGTATCGGTTGCCGGTCTTTTATTTCGGAAGAGAAAATATGTTTTTCAACGAGACCCTTTACACAACATTTATAAAGTAGTAAACGGTTGAGTTTTTTTAATGCTAATCAGTTGATTCGGACCAAATGTTTCAGAATTAAACGGTAAGACTACATAAGTCGACTGACAAGCCTTTAACGGTTGTGACTTACTGGAAGAATCGACTATATCACGGCGTTGCGGATAGTAAATATCATTTTATTTACTGGTATCAGTTTCGATGACTTTAAGCGATCTTGATGCCAAATCTGTTGCGGAAACATGACGAATGACACGCATGTCCTTCTATTTATCCACAGCCAGCGAATCAAATTATATACTGTCATTTATGGTTTTCTAATTGGTTGTCTTGTGATCAATCTTGATCAGTAGAACGATTAGAAAGGCATCTATCCGCTCCGGTGACGCAATTTTCTCTGGCACTCCAAGGTGACACCGCCCAGCCTGAAAAGGTTGACCAAATTCGACGCATTAACAATACTATCGTGTTAGGAATCTGCCTTATAGACGCCAGCTTAACTGGCTTCTAAAAAATCGATTTTAATAGGAAGTGTACGGTTTTGTGAACACTGAAACGAAGACGATTCTGTTGGACAAAGCCTTCGTGTACATGGCGCATTCATGACCAGAAGAAGGCGCTCCATGAATAGAAAGGGTGAGTTGGCGAATGGACTCGACTAAGCGGCATGAACGGTGAACCAATCCACTCCGAATTGGAATTTTAATGTTTGGCCTGGTTTGAAGAAACCCTCGCAAATTTTCCATTTCCTGTATGTACCCTGGATCTACGGCCTCAGGGGATGGAGAGCCGTCAGCAAAGTTCCGAGAAACAATGAAACGCGACGCAATAAAAGAGGAGAACGAGAAGCAAGCGCGATATCGAAACCCAGAGGGCGCGTGAGCGGAAATGAACAGCAGCGGCGCTGGTGGTGGTTGGCGAAGGAGGCTGGCGATGCCATGGTTTTACCTGGGTCGACAACTTTAGGGCGACAGCCATAATTGGGATCCCCCTCGTAGGCGTCGTTGCACCTACAGATACCGCCTACGCAGTACGCGTTTATGCCACAGGTCACGTTTGTGCAGACATCTTCGTCGAAAAATTAACAAAGCGGGAAGGTTGGGGTGTGAGGCGTTCACGGGGTATTTTGCATTCATTTTAGGGAATCAAAAACGGCACAGACGAGGCTTCTGGAATCTAATTGATTGAGGGTTGTTCAAACATTATCATTATAGTTGGGGAGTTTAAAAGAAACCCTTTTTCTATATTGCCGTTGACCAACAAAAGGCATTCAGACGTATAGCCGTGGCCGAAATTGGAAAAGGTATTCAAAAACATATTCACACAATGTTGACTCACCAACTGTGATTTCGCGACATTCACTGTTCGGATCGCCTTCGTATCCACTATTGCAATAGCAGGTACCCTGTCGGCACAGTGCATTATAGCCACAACGAACGTTTTCACACGCATCTAAGAGATGGAAAATATAATCATCTATTGCCAAGTCGAGAGGATGTTAGGTATCGAGTGAGGCTTTGATGACTGTGAGTCTGGCAATTAATTTCCTCGGTCTAGACAGAAAAAACATCTATTTTGCCTGTCTTCAGGTTGGTTGAACTCAGCGTTTTCTAACTCCTCTTACTATAAATATTCTCATAACAGTTATAGTCGTATTAAGCGCACACACATTAATTGGACCAATTAGGACCCATGGGTCGACAAACAAACTGTCTAGGGATTACGGAGCATTCAATGGGAACATAATGCGCCTATGGGCTAAGGAGCACAGGCCCTGTGATAATTAACTTCGACATAAGTTGTGCATGAACCTAACCGTATTAGCCATCGTAAGAGTAAATTCATGGGACTGGCGAAAAAAGTTACAACTTCAAAAATATGAACATGTAGTGACCTTAAATGGTGTGTTTATTTATTCCAGACGCATGACAACCATTGGACTGGCACCCCATTGGCTAACGCACACAACAGCGCATGCTGTGACCTTAACGTGGATAAATTAAGACAATATAGACGACACTGGGCCGGCCCCCATTTTTTACCACGACACGCCCCACGTGTGTCCAGACAGGATTCGCCTGCAGCGGGCGCTAAGCATCGGGCCTTGTCGGCGTTTTCGGCCCAGGTCGGGCCCTCACTATTGTTTGAATAATAAACGATATTATTCATTCCCTACCTTCGTCTTTGGCCATCGTGCCATTCTCATTTTTGGGCCACGAAGTCTTCGAATTACCATAAACCTTCCGTATGCCTTTCATATTTTTGGGGGGATTTGGGTGTATCTAACAGTAGAATCTACACCATCGATTGGGTTGTTTTTTCAATGAGTCGCCAAATGTGTCATTTCGTTTATTCGTGTTAAAATCTCCAGCATCTGTAATGTATAATCGCAAATTCGTGTATTATTTTTGTTTGTTGTTAAATTTTATGCAGACGTTTTTGGTCTTGGTGGCTTTAATAAAGCAAATAGCATTATTATTATTATTATTATTATTATTTAAAGTTCAACTACGGCACATTATAAGGACTAAACTGTTGGGATCAAGTGACACGAATAAAGTAATAACGATTAAAAAATGTTCATTTAAAAAAAGATGGTAAATTGATGTTTACTGGAGTAGCACAACTGGATGTTTTTTCTTTTACTAATGATAGGCGTCAACGAAGTATTTTAATTTTAAAGAAGCCATGTTACATGTTTCTCAACCGTTACTCGTCAATTGGCCACAGATTGAGTATGTCTGTGAAGTGAATTTACGTACCTGAGGTGATTGCGGGTCGACATTCGTAGTTTGGATTTCCTTCGAAGCCCGCTTGACAATAGCAGACGCCATCGACACAGCTGGCGTTAAGACCACATCGTATGTTTGAGCACCGATCTTCAGAGAAAATAATCTTGCTTCTTATCCACGAAACAGTAGTTATTAGATTTAAAGATTAGCTCTGCAATTTGGTATGAAACACATTATTTCGGTTGGGGAGTGAATTGCCAACGCTTGATTAAAAGAACTAGTGTGAGGCATTTTGGGTTCCAATGTACAATATCCTACGCTAATAATTATATCAGCATTCACACCAATGGCATTCACTAAACATCACCAGATGATCAATTACAGATAATAGACAGAAAAACCACACGTAACAGACCTATTATAGGCACATCACGGCATTCAAAATAGGGATCACCCGAATAACCATACGGGCAGTAACAAATTCCTTCAATGCAGGTCGCATTTAGGCCACAAACGACACTTGAACATTTATCTAAAGAGAGTTGATTGATTGAAAAAACACCAAACCAAAAATAGCAATTCGACACTCAAAACTGGGGTCCCCCGAATAACCTCTTTCACAATAGCAGGTTCCTTCTCGACACAATGCATTCAACCCACAAAAAACATTGGCACAATCTTCAAGAAAAACAATTATGGGGATAAAAACAAACCAATAGCGATTGCATGACATTCATAATTGGGATCGCCTTCATATCCGCGGTCGCAATAGCATCTTCCGTCCAGACAAAAACTATTCAGACCACACCGCACACCAGCACAAGTGTCTACATTTGGTTTATAAGAATAAATTAGACGACAATTCAACAAACCAATAACGATCGCACGACATTCATAATTAGCATCGCCTTCAAATCCACTATCGCAAAAGCAGCTTCCTTCGTGACAACGAGCATTGGAACCACATCTTACACCAGCACAACGGTCTACATTTGGTTTATTAGAATAAATGAAACGACAATTCAACAAACCGATAACGATCGCACGACATTCGTAATTAGCATCGCCTTCAAATCCACTATCGCAATAGCAGCTTCCTTCGTGACAACGAGCATTGGAACCACATCTCACACCAGCACAACGTGTCTATATTTAGTGTATTGGAATTTAACAAAGGATAATTCAACAAACCAATAGCAATCGCACGACATTCGTAATTAGCATCGCCTTCAAATCCACTCTCGCAATAGCAGCTTCCTTCGTGACAACGAGCATTGGAACCACATCTCACACCAGCACAACGTGTCTACATTATAGTGTATTGGAATTAAACAGAGGATAATTCAACAAACCAATAACGATCGCACGACATTCATAATTAGCATCGCCTTCAAATCCACTATCGCAATAGCAGCTTCCTTCGTGACAACGAGCATTGGAACCACATCTCACACCAGCACAACGGTCTACATTTGGTTTATTAGAATAAATGAAACGACAATTCAACAAACCAATAACGACCGCACGACATTCGTAATTAGCATCGCCTTCAAATCCACTATCGCAATAGCAGCTTCCTTCGTGACAACGAGCATTGGAACCACATCTCACACTAGCACAACGGTCTACATTTGGTTTATTAGAATAAATGAAACGACAATTCAACAAACCAATAACGATCGCACGACATTCATAATTAGCATCGCCTTCAAATCCACTCTCGCAATAGCAGCTTCCTTCGTGACAACGAGCATTGGAACCACATCTCACACTAGCACAACGGTCTATATTTAGTGTATTGGAATTGAACAAAGGATAATTAAACAAACCAATAACGGTCGCACGACATTCATAATTAGCATCGCCTTCAAATCCACTCTCGCAATAGCAGCTTCCTTCGTTACAACGAGCATTGGAACCACATCTCACACCAGCACAACGGTCTACATTTGGTTAATTAGAATAAATTAGACGACAATTCAACAAACCAATAACGATCGCACGACATTCGTAATTGGCATCGCCTTCAAATCCACTATCGCAATAGCAGCTTCCTTCGTGACAACGAGCATTGGAACCACATCTCACACCAGCACAACGGTCTACATTTGGTTTATTAGAATAAATGAAACGACAATTCAACAAACCGATAACGATCGCACGACATTCGTAATTAGCATCGCCTTCAAATCCACTCTCGCAATAGCAGCTTCCTTCGTGACAACGAGCATTGGAACCACATCTCACACCAGCACAACGTGTCTACATTATAGTATATTCGAATTAAACAAAGATAGATTCAACAAACCAATAGCAATCGCACGTACATTCGTAATTAGCATCGCCTTCAAATCCACTATCGCAATAGCAGCTTCCTTCGTGACAACGAGCATTGGAACCACATCTCACACCAGCACAACTGTCTACACATAGTATATTCGCATTAAAAAAGACAGATAAACATACCAATAGCAACCGCACGACATTCGTAATTAGCATCGCCTTCAAATCCACTCTCGCAATAGCAGCTTCCTTCGTGACAACGAGCATTGGAACCACATCTCACACCAGCACAACGGTCTACATTTGGTTTATTAGAATAAATGAAACGACAATTCAACAAACCAATAACGACCGCACGACATTCATAATTAGCATCGCCTTCAAATCCACTCTCGCAATAGCAGCTTCCTTCGTGACAACGAGCATTGGAACCACATCTCACACCAGCACAACGTGTCTACATTTAGTGTATTAGAATTAAACGAAACGAATAATTCAACAAACCGATAACGATCGCACGACATTCGTAATTAGCATCGCCTTCAAATCCACTCTCGCAATAGCAGCTTCCTTCGTGACAACGAGCATTGGAACCACATCTCACACCAGCACAACTGTCTACACTATAGTATATTCGCATTAAAAAAGATAGATCCAACATACCAATAGCAATCGCACGTACATTCGTAATTGGCATCGCCTTCAAATCCACTATCGCAATAGCAGCTTCCTTCGTGACAACGAGCATTGGAACCACATCTCACACCAGCACAACGTGTCTACATTTAGTGTATTCGAATTAAACAAAGATAATTCAACAAACCAATAGCAATCGCACGACATTCGTAATTAGCATCGCCTTCAAATCCACTATCGCAATAGCAGCTTCCTTCGTGACAACGAGCATTGGAACCACATCTCACACCAGCACAACGTGTCTACATTTAGTGTATTAGAATTAAACGAAACGATAATTCAACAAACCAATAACGATCGCACGACATTCATAATTAGCATCGCCTTCAAATCCACTCTCGCAATAGCAGCTTCCTTCGTGACAACGAGCATTGGAACCACATCTCACACTAGCACAACGGTCTACATTTGGTTTATTAGAATAAATGAAACGACAATTCAACAAACCAATAACGACCGCACGACATTCATAATTAGCATCGCCTTCAAATCCACTCTCGCAATAGCAGCTTCCTTCGTGACAACGAGCATTGGAACCACATCTCACACCAGCACAAGTGTCTACATTTAGTGTATTCGAATTAAACAATGAATTATTCAACAAACTATTTGCAACCGCACGACATTCGTAATTAGCATCGCCTTCAAATCCACTCTCGCAATAGCAGCTTCCTTCGTGACAACGAGCATTGGAACCACATCTCACACCAGCACAACGGTCTACATTTGGTTTATTAGAATAAATGAAACGACAATTCAACAAACCAATAACGATCGCACGACATTCATAATTAGCATCGCCTTCAAATCCACTATCGCAATAGCAGCTTCCTTCGTGACAACGAGCATTGGAACCACATCTCACACCAGCACAAGTGTCTACATTAAGTGTATTCGAATTAAACAATGAATTATTCAACAAACTATTTGCAATCGCACGACATTCGTAATTAGCATCGCCTTCAAATCCACTCTCGCAATAGCAGCTTCCTTCGTGACAACGAGCATTGGAACCACATCTCACACCAGCACAACTGTCTACACATAGTATATTCGCATTAAAAAAGATAGACCAACATACCAATAGCAATCGCTGTACATTCGTAATTGGCATCGCCTTCAAATCCACTATCGCAATAGCAGCTTCCTTCGTGACAACGAGCATTGGAACCACATCTCACACTAGCACAACGGTCTACATTTGGTTTATTAGAATAAATGAAACGACAATTCAACAAACCGATAACGATCGCACGACATTCATAATTAGCATCGCCTTCAAATCCACTCTCGCAAAAGCAGCTTCCTTCGTGACAACGAGCATTGGAACCACATCTCACACCAGCACAAGTGTCTACATTTAGTGTATTCGAATTAAACAATAAATTATTCAACAAACTATTTGCAATCGCACGACATTCGTAATTAGCATCGCCTTCAAATCCACTATCGCAATAGCAGCTTCCTTCGTGACAACGAGCATTGGAACCACATCTCACACCAGCACAAGTGTCTACATTAAGTGTATTGGAATTTAACAGAGGATAATTCAACAAACCAATAACGATCGCACGACATTCATAATTAGCATCGCCTTCAAATCCACTCTCGCAATAGCAGCTTCCTTCGTGACAACGAGCATTGGAACCACATCTCACACCAGCACAAGTGTCTATATTAAGTGTATTGGAATTTAACAGAGGATAATTCAACAAACCAATAACGATCGCACGACATTCATAATTAGCATCGCCTTCAAATCCACTCTCGCAATAGCAGCTTCCTTCGTGACAACGAGCATTGGAACCACATCTCACACCAGCACAAGTGTCTATATTAAGTGTATTGGAATTTAACAGAGGATAATTCAACAAACCAATAACGATCGCACGACATTCATAATTAGCATCGCCTTCAAATCCACTCTCGCAATAGCAGCTTCCTTCGTGACAACGAGCATTGGAACCACATCTCACACCAGCACAACTGTCTACATTTGGTATATTAGAATTAAATGAAACGACAGATTCAACAAACCAATAGCGACCGCACGACATTCGTAATTGGCATCGCCTTCAAATCCACTCTCGCAATAGCAGCTTCCTTCGTTACAACGAGCATTGGAACCACATCTCACACCAGCACAACTGTCTACACATAGTATATTCGCATTAAAAAAGACAGATCAACATACCTATAGCAACCGCACGACATTCGTAATTGGCATCGCCTTCAAATCCACTCTCGCAATAGCAGCTTCCTTCGTGACAACGAGCATTGGAACCACATCTCACACCAGCACAACTGTCTACACATAGTATATTCGCATTAAAAAAGACAGATCAACATACCTATAGCAACCGCACGACATTCGTAATTAGCATCGCCTTCAAATCCACTCTCGCAAAAGCAGCTTCCTTCGTTACAACGAGCATTGGAACCACATCTCACACCAGCGCAGGTGTCTAAAGTGATTTTTATTTATTGTACTTTTATTGTAGAATTTTCAAGTGTTTCACGTTAATATCCGTTAAGCATATTTTTTGAGAAATTTCAATAAATTTCACCTCTTACTCAACTTTCTTATTTTTCGCAGTGCATTCTTTGTTTGGTCGTACCTCTGCTACAGATTCTAGAATTCACACCTAACACGTCGTTATTTATTTATTTATTTGTTCGAGTTATAATTTGCTTCACTAGTTACTACCTTCTGTTGAAGACCATTTTCGTTGTTTTCTAGAGACGAAATATTTTAATTAATGCCAGCGTACTTGCGTTAAGTCTCCCCACAAAGCCAACCTTCACATGTTGTTGTCATTCTTGATTAATTAGCTGCGAATGAACAAGCTAATCTTCCCTAAAAAAGCCTTATTCGCCAGAAAACGCTCTTTATTTAGTGTGTTTTTGTATATTTAACTATTTTTCTCCTTTTCGGTAAACTATTCATTGGTTCCCTTATATTATATATCTCGTTATTAGTTGTCCTGGCTTCCGTAATAAAAAAACCATTTGTTCTCATTCCGTCCGAATTATTCACTATTTCAAGAAGCCAGTTGAAGTTACGTTAGTTGCAATTCGGTATCGTGATCTCGTTCGATCGCAGGAAAAACTCTCAGCATTTCGTTAGGTGGACCGTGACAGATATCCCCCAAATCCCGCGAAAGAGTTTGAAAGCTACACACACACACACACACACACACACACATGTGATTGCTTTCATGCCACACGCATAAAAGCGTTTGTTTATGCAAAATCAAGGGAATCGCAATGCTTGGGAAATGAACTCACCGCCGTCCGTCAGGCATTCTCGGCTGGCATCGCCCGAGAAGCCCTCCTGGCAGTAACAATGGCCGCTGTGGCAATAGGCGTTGGCGCCGCATCTTACGGCTGAGCAGGGGTCGTCAGTTACTAAAAAGGCGCGATGGATTCCTTAGGAACACAAGCCCAAATCTTGCTATAAATGTTCTTCTTGAGAGTGCGGCACAGCCTTATACGAACAAACCCCATTCTGGTCCCATGGTATAGACAAAGATTATCCTATGACAACGGACAGGTTTTTAGGCTAAATATTACCGTCCTTTGGAGTTCGTAACGTTTCCAGGACAGGATTCCAGAGCGAATTGAAGGCAAAATCGAAAGTGACTCCTTTAAGCGTTTGCCCAACTTAATATTCTTCGAGGATTGAATTTGCCTTACTTGCAAATTTACATCGTTGTTATTTCGTTTATTCCAGTTAACTTATTCCGAATCGTGACTTCCTTGCTAATGTTAATGTTGACCGTTTTGGTCCTCGTGACCGTAATAAAACGAATGCCATTATTAATATTTCTTATATATTCTCGGAGGGCTGCATAATTCCCGGAATATTAGGTGATACCACTCCTCTCACCCATTTCGTTTCGATGTAGATCACTTTAGCCAACCCGGCCACAGTTTTACTTGCATCAGCACAGACGAAACAAGAAATTCGGATGATTATAAATCCTCTGCTTTTCAATAAGGCGGGGAATCTTAAGAGGGCAATCTAGAATGGACATTCAACTCCTCCTCCCTGTTGGATTCGAAGTCAGTTGGAAGCATTTTTTAGCATTGCATGACCAAGTCGCATGAATCGCGTGGCAGCGTGTTTAAACGCCTCGAAGGGCTTTAAACTATCAGTACGTTCGGCAATCGCGGCATGGAGGCAAACGAGTTAATTTGCATTCAAATGACTGGTTTTGAAAAAGCAAAGTTGACTCTGTGAGGAAAACTGCGCCAGGATTGCGTAAATGCAGCTAAACAGTGTGCTAAAACGCTTTCTTAAAAAACGTTGTCCGCTTGCCCAAACCACAATTTGCTGGACTGTTGCACTGCATCTGTGGCTCTGGAAAGAAGGGATCAGGTCGTTTTACGCCAATCCTTTACGAGTTAAACATCGACAGTTATGACACCGCGGGACACCTCTAAGCATGGAATCTACAAGGGGAGTGCAGCATCAACAGGAATCGAACGCACCCGACAAAACCTCCGGCTTATTGGTTCATTCTAACCGATAATAACAAGAAACGAATTCTACAAACGACTGGCGAGGAATCACCTTTGATTTCGCACTTTCTTCTGCAATCATCGAGGGACTCGAAGTTGTTGGCGTTGCCGTGACAACCGCCGAAGGTGAACTCCTCACAACGACCTGTTTGGGCGTCGAAGCCGAAACGAGGCAGGCTACCGCGACACGGCCCGTGTTCGAGGGGCAGTTTGCAAAGCTCTCCTCCCTTTACGGTGATGACGTCGGTGGCTAAAGCAAACACGACACACCCACAATAATTTCTTTGAAAAACTTTGTCATGAATCTCAGCTTCTATGAAGCACGAACCATGAGTACTTGTTGCCCCCTTGGCTTTACTAAGCAAACATAAAACTGAATACCTTTTTAGGCGCAGCGTGCTTTTTCTATTCAGTAAGTTTTGGATATGACCTTTCAATGGCCGCCATTACGTGTTTACCAAACTGTATATACTTCGAGGGTTTCATTTGCTTTCCTTCCAAATTTACCTCGTTGTTATTTCGTTTATTCCTGTCAACTTACTCTGCATCGCCAATCCTGTAGCTTCATTGGTTGATGTCCATTTAAATGCTAAACGTTTTGGTCCTCCTGACCGGAATAAAGTGAATTCCACGGAACTATCTTCCTTTATGATAGCCTGCGAACTCTAGAGGGAGCCAACACCCTCTCTACATATAAACCCTAAAGCTTGTCTTCCTCTTCCACGTCCTCCTCCACCTCGAACATCTAACCGCTTTCCTACCCAAAAGTCTGCAAGTGGGTAACTATTAACGGGTTTTCGTAGGAGAATTACTTTATTATTTACCACCAACCGCCATAAGTGATTCGAAATCGATAAAATCAGTACGGGTGGCAGTCCCTGTTAAAGAATGGAAACATATGCTACACATGGCATCAGAATCTCGCTGTATCCAGACATCCGAACTGTTATTCTGTATTTGCCGTCTAAGTTGGATTCTCATCCTCTATGATAATTATAATGACTTTCTGATGCTCACTCTTGCTCTCTCCCCCAACGCATGATGTGTCAGGCAGGATCACACACAGCCCAGCTTTGTAATCTCAAGCCATCAAGGCTCTAGTAACATCCACCCTTCTCCCAAACAAATCGACCTGCCCGGTACTTAAACCGGTATAAATCTCCGTCCCATTTAACCCGAAGTCTCTGTCGTATCCCCATTTCGTCAATTCGACGCATCTTCTTCGTATTCCGATTGCCTGGAACAGTGGGCGCTTGCTGCTGTTTGCCCTACAACCCCCTGGTCAAGGTCTAGCCATTCATGGACCAGAATCACTAAACCGGACAACATATTTTAATGTGTAGACATATTACTCATTCGCTAGCGGGATTCATTTAGTGTTGATAAAATGTGAATACTCACCAATACAATTGCCATTGGCATCTCGTGTAAAGCCGTCCTTGCAGGTGCAACTGGAACTGCCACCATCGGGTTTACAGCGCTCATTGGCGCCGCCACACTTGACGCAGTCACAAACGCCGGGCATTTCATTGTACAGAACCGGCATGTCTAGACAGTAGAATGAACAGCCGTCGGTGGAACGACAATCCTCGCGGCAGTAGCCCTGGTCGCTCATTTTTACGTATAACGTCTTCCCTCTCTCCATTAGCGAGTTCTCGTTCAGCAGACAGGCCCCGGAACCGCGAACAGGTGCCTCCGCTGTGCCCATGATTTTGACGCTGCTTTTCTGACCGTCGCGGCCACGCAGGTCAAATGTCTTCGCGCTGAAGGCCACCTTCCCTTCACCCGTCTTTTGGTAGGTCACTAGACCCCCGTCTTCTCCCGAAGCAGACCTCAAGATGCCGTCATCACCGACGAAGTTGTCTGTCACGGGTACAAAGTTGCCAAGTGGACGCAAATCTAGGTCAAGTTCTCCACGGAATAACTCGGCGTCGGTGGAAACCTTTCTAATGGTGCCAGTTACGCTGACATGACCATGGTTTGCGACTTCTAGGGTGAAATTGAACGTCGTTTGTGCCGAGAAACCGGCGGTAAGTGAGAAAATGTTGAATATCCGCGACGAGGCTGCGTCCCCGTTTTCGCAGTCCCGTGGGGGCATTGCCAGGAAGGCGTTGAGGTATTGGAAGACGGGTGCAATGAGGTGAATGGACTTGTCGCCGGGGGGCATGTTGTGGACACCGCATTGGGAGAGGATCTCCTTGTCTTTGTTCACCTCCACATCGATGAATACGGAAGCCGAGACTGTCTGCCCCAGGGCCAGATTCATTTTGCCCGACAGATAAAAACGCCGGGCCGTTTTGGGTGCTGCAATACATGAGTATGTTGTGTGACCATAGGAAGCGTTGATTTGATCACATTTAGGCCAAATGACTCACAGATGGACCAACAGCCCTCCTCGCCACCGCCGTAGTAGGAAGGCGGGCAGATGCAGCACTCCTGGCTGTTGAAAAGGAAGCAGTCTTCCAGTTCCTTTCCGCAGACACGTTGTGGGCATCGCTCAAAGCTGCGTTCTGGGGTCACGATGGGAAGCGTTTTTTCTACGTGACAGAAAATTCTCGTTAATTTCTGTCACGCGAATGCCTTACTCTTGCGGTGGGTCTCCCAAATGCGGCTCTCACATCTCCCTTTCTCATCCAGAGTATTACTCGATGTTTAAATGAGTTATTGGTCCATGTTATACTGACTCATTCAGTTGTACTTGACAGCACTGAATTTTAATCATCGTGGATTCTACTCATTTAATTTCTTTTTCGAGGTAAATATCTCATCGACATCGAGTCACAAGCACTGCAGGTTGCGGCGGACAGTTCGGTTTACCCTCCATCGACAAGGCCTGAGGGATCACACGTTTAAGTTTGTCCTAGAACCGCCTGTTCATAATATGCTATAGTTTAGAACCCTTACCTTTACTGAATGTGAGCTGGAAGAAGCCACGAGTGGTTTAAAGTGAACCTGGGTGATTGCTAATGCCTTAAACCCAAATGCACGGCTGTCAACGTTCTATAATGCTTTCCTGTTGTCCTCTGTTCACAAAATTATATCTCATTTACTATCAAATGCTTTGATATTTCTGAATATCGACGTCCCCCTAGCGTAGAAGTCTGCTTGAATTCCGTTTTCTCTGTCCGATTAAGAACCTTAGCGGTTGGGAATGCAGTGGCCGGCAAACTCTGCTATTTACTATAACATTATAATAACAGAATCATTTGACTTCGCTTTTCGGTGTCAACTCTATAGAGGAATCCGATAATAATGCACGTCGTATTTACTCACCAGCGTCTCTGATGCATTCTCGGCTGGCATCGCCTGAGAAGCCATCTTGACAATAACAATAGCTGTTGCTACAATAGGCGTTGGTAGCGCATTGTACGCCGGAACAAGCGTCGACGATAGCTACGGTCGTCAGGGAGAGGGATCGAAGTTGCGGATGTTTTAGAAATCGATTTTTTGCTTACAGCTTCGTTTTAAACTCAGTGCTGGGCACTCATGATCGATAATTATGATAAATTTATCGCTCATACCGATTGGTTATTAAATAGCGCAGTAAAAACACAAATTTCGGGCTACGTCCTTTCAAATGGACGCAAGAAAACTGGAAACCGCGGGATAGGATGTGGGGACATGTTGGGAGCGCGCTAAGCTTAACGAAATACCGCGCTAATCACTAAAACCGGAGTAAAAGCGCGTATGATACTGATGCGCCAAATAATTTGCAATAATTAATAAAAACGTATTGATTATTATTTTTAAGTAGTGCTTTCGAATCGGCCATTCATTTGCGACGCGGACAAATAAAAAATTGAACAAAAATTGTGAAAACCTCAAGAATGTGACGTATTGCAAGAATAAAAAAACTGGCTGGCGGATGTTGCATGAACTATAAACTAGTTCACTCTGGGTTGAAATATTAATATTGCGGGATTAATTACAGAACCCAGCTTCCACGAAATTGGCGGATTAATTGCAGAATCATATTGCTGGTATCCGCATAGACCAATTGAAAAAATATTCGGTTTAGATTGGCGAATCGCTCGTAAGTAGGCAATTATTTGTGTCCATATCTCTTTGTTTAGATGAAATGCAGAAAGCCGGTGTGTAATCATCCAGTCGTCGTGAGTAAAACCCAAGAACTTCATTCGAAGACAGCGACAGCAATCTCGACAGACATGACCGCATCTCTTTCATGTACCGACGACTGTGATAGGACCGGGCACCGAGGTTACGAAAACGTCAAGCAATTCTCAAACATTTCTGTCAATCAAATAATCAAATTTTCCGTCGTTTTCTCAAGGATTTATCGTTATCACCGAGGTGACACTGCCAAGCCTTCGAGGCTGACCAAACCCGACGCATTAACAATGCTATCGTGTTAGGAATCTGTCTGATAGACGCCAGCTTAACTGGTTTCTAAAAAATCGAATTCAATAGGAAGTGTACGGTTTTGTGAACACTGAAACGAAGACGATTCTGTTGGACAAAGCCTTCGTGTACATGGCGCATTCATGACCAGAAGAAGGCGCTCCATGAATAGAAAGGGTGAGTTGGCGAATGGACTCGACTAAGCGGCATGAACGGTGAACCAATCCACTCCGAATTGGAATTTTAATGTTTGGCCTGGTTTGAAGAAACCCTCGCAAATTGTCCATTTCCAGTATGTACCCTGGATCTACGGCCTCAGGGGATGGAGAGCCGTCAGCAAAGTTCCGAGAAACAATGAAACGCGACGCAATATAAAGGGGAGAACGAGAAGCAAGCGCGATATCGAAACCCAGAGGGCGCGTGAGCGGAAATGAACAGCAGCGGCGCTGGTGGTGGTTGGCGAAGGAGGCTGGCGATGCCATGGTTTTACCTGGGTCGACAACTTTAGGGCGACAGCCGTAATTGGGATCCCCTCGTAGGCGTCGTTGCACCTACAGATACCGCCTACGCAGTATGCGTTTATGCCGCAGGTCACGTTTGTGCAGACATCTTCATCGAAAAATTAACAAAGCAGGAAGGTTGCGGTGTGAGGGGTTCACGGGGTATTTTGTATTCATTTTAGGGAATCAGAAACGGCACAGATGAGGCTTCGGGAATCTAATTGATTAGCAATCGTGAGGGTTGTTAAAACATTATCATTATAGTTGGGGAGTTTAAAAGAAACCCTTTTTCTATATTGTAATTCACTATCGGGAAAAAAGCATTCAGACGTATAGCCGTGGCCGTAATTGGTAAAGGTATTCAAAAACATATTCACACAATGTTGACTCACCAACTGTGATTTCGCGACATTCACTGTTCGGATCACCTTCGTATCCACTATTGCAATAGCAGGCACCCTGTCGGCACAGTGCATTATAGCCACAACGAACGTTTTCACACGCATCTAAAATAATAAACGTTTTTCGGCCGTGTTTTGGTCGCCATTGCGCGTCTGTCAAACTTTATAGACTTCAGGGGTTTTATTTGCCTTAATTGTTAATTTATTTCGTTTATTTGGCTTAACGTATTATTCACTATTTGTTCAATAATCCTTGTTCCTCTGAAAACTGCCGAAGACCCGTTCCAATTTGCTTATAAATCAAATAGAAGCACTCTGGACGCCGTGGCTACGTTTTCGGACACCCTCAACCCTTCACTTGATGCCGTAGCGAAAGCCTTCAACAGATTTTTCTTGGACTTCACCTCTGCTTTCAACACTATCTCACGCTTCCACATCCTTTCTAAACTATGTGAAGATGGTGTTGAAGAGCGGTTGATAAATTGGCTTCAGAATTATTTCTCTAACCGATGCAAACTCGTAAGAGTCAGAAATGAAGCCTCATCCTCCTTGCCAAATAATTGCGGTGTACTACAAGGCGCAGTGCTATCTCCATTCCTTTTTTATGTTTTTTAACATCCATTCTTTCTCTTGATACATAAACTCACCAACGGTGATCGCGCGACATTCGCTGTTCGCATCGCCTTCGTATCCACTATTGCAATAGCAGACACCCTGTTGGCATTGTGCATTGTACCCACAGCGAACTTTTTCACACGCATCTAAAATTATAGCATAACCATGAACGAGGCTATCTTATACTGTCGTAATCTAATGTGGTCATTTAAATATACCATTAACCTTCATGTTTTAAAGGCAATTTGGAATACGACTAGGTGCGATTTCGAAATCGCTTCGAAAAATACAGACGAGATGATGGAAATATTTAATGACGTGATTTTGTGGATTATGCTTGGCTAAAAAAAATCCGGAAACACCCACTACTAGTTTTGTATCCAAAACAGGACATTTCTTGCAACAGACTGGTCAAGTGAAGCATTTCATCCGCTTTTATTCAGAGTCAAAGGTACGTGTCACCTCAATAGCTGCGGTTCACTATTTTAACCCAAACCTCAGAAGTTACAACTCACCAACGGTGATCGCGCGACATTCGCTGTTCGCATCGCCTTCGAATCCACTATTGCAATAGCAGACTCCCTGTTGGCATTGTGCGTTGCGGCCACAGCGAACGTTTTCACATGCATCTAAAATAATAGAAAAATCATGTACGATGCTATCTAATATTGTTCTCAATATGATATCTGGGGCATTTGCTTGCTAAGCCTTTAAGGAATTTATTCCAACAAATCTCCCATGTATATTACCTAATCTATTGGGTTCACAGTTACTCAATTATTCATATTTACAACTACTGTTTACATTAATGCCCGATTTTAACTGCACAACACAAAATTTTAAGATTCATGTTGCGGCAAATACAGTTGTAAGGCCCCGGTGTTTTACCGAGACATCAGGCGGGGTTTCAAGGACACACAATACCAAACATGCGCTACCCTTGTTTACCCTACCCATTAAAATGTATGTTTATCTTCTACGACGGCGAAAAATAGTTGCCTGTTTTATCTAAAGTTAAGTAACACACTCTTTTCCTCCCAACAGGATGCCTCACACTTGATCACAAATTAACTCAGCTACCGTCATTCCTAGTCGACAAGACTCGAGCAGCTTCCACCCTCTCCCAGCTCATGGACCAGCTTTGTAGTTTTCAAGTTATATTTTCACCCTGGACCTCTACGACATCATCATTCCAGCATATTCGTTAGCATATATGTATACATCTTATTATACACACACTCCCTCCATTCGATGCGTTTTCTTCTCATTATGGCTGCCTGGTACAGGCTCCTATATTTGCTGTTTACCGTTACTAGACCCCCAACGAAGGTCTAACCTTTCTTCGGTAAGAATCCGCCACAGGAAGAGCATCACACGGAAAGATTCGTATCCTTGGCAGTAAAGTGCTCAGTAACTGTGGTCATGTGTAATGGAGCTCTTGTTTTAGGGTCCCACAATTTAAATTTCCCTCCTTTTAAATTGGAAGACTTTGAATAGAGTATCGCCTTGCGTGCGCTGAATGCAGCTTTCTCCACGACATTCATAAAACTACAGTTTCAGTCATTTTTTCATCCATTCTTACTCTTGATACATAAACTCACCAACTGGCATCGCGCGACATTCGCTGTTCGCATCGCCTTCGTATCCACTATTGCAATAGCAGACACCCTGTTGGCATTGTGCATTGTACCCACAGCGAACGTTTTCACACGCATCTAAAATTATACCAAAATAATAATAATAATAATGGTAAGCGCGTTATTAAGTACACGAAGACGACACCTTTCATCATAAATAATACTATAATTAACAATACTATGTACGGAAACCGTATTTTAGTTTCTGCTTCACTTGCTATAGTGAAACTAAAAATCGGGACAAATAAGGAATGACCGAATTGCGATATGCCGCCGTTCTTGTAAGTATTGAACTGTATTACCTACGCATTGATCGAAGAGATTTGCATTTAGATAAATTTGAATAGAGGGGATGGGAATGGTCAGATAATTTTGGAGCAGCCAGCAGCGTACAATTATTTAAGTGGCGTTGAATGATGGTTGAACGATGCTAACTTGTATTGAGTAATCTGTAATAATTTATTTCGTGTTGTTCGCTTAGTCTCCATGCTTGAGAGGTTTAATTTCTTAATCAAGTGAATATTCTGTTCCTGTTTTACCTTTAAGGTACGCGATTTCCTGTCAAAAGCACGAGGGGCGCGTAGGAACTGTTGTTTATTTAAAGATACCAATAACGTTCAAGTTTTTTTTAAATTTTGTGTAATTAACAGGTGAATTGTCGAATATTCCGACGCAAACTGTTAAAAACGAAATCGAATGACATTTACAAGGAAGAAGTGTTTTATTTAAAACTGCAGTTAGGTAAAAATATCCGAAAACACTAGCAGCAGGCATGGAATAAAAGCTAACATTACATGTATGCCAATAGGTACGTTTCTGTAAGTACCCAATTCGTTTTATTCATAAGTCTAAAACTGTCAGACGATATTGTCTCCCTTCGTTTTATAAAACATATTCACAAACACGGATAACTAGTAT
The DNA here is from genome assembly GCA_028672205.1 of Proteocephalus fallax. Taxonomy (NCBI): domain Eukaryota; kingdom Metazoa; phylum Platyhelminthes; class Cestoda; order Proteocephalidea; family Proteocephalidae; genus Proteocephalus; species Proteocephalus fallax. Next base: position 118,907 of record JAPUBX010001280.1, on the reverse strand, counting down.
AAAATTATTCCAGATGTAGGTTTGTGGAAATTGGTAGGGCTCTGGACTAATCAGTTTCGTTTTATCCAGCTGGTTATAACGAGCAAACTGCACATTGGTTAAATTGAGGCCACCAGATTCTGTATTTCGAAACCAACCTCAAAACGTACACTCACCAACGGTGATCGCGCGACATTCGCTGTTCGCATCGCCTTCGTATCCACTATTGCAATAGCAGACACCCTGTTGGCATTGTGCATTGTACCCACAGCGAACTTTTTCACACGCATCTAAAATTATAGCATAAACATGAACGAGGCTATCTTATACTGTCGTAATCTAATGTGGTCATTTAAATATACCATTAACCTTCATGTTTTAAAGGCAATTTGGAATACGACTAGGTGCGATTTCGAAATCGCTTCGAAAAATACAGACGAGATGATGGAAATATTTAATGACGTGATTTTGTGGATTATGCTTGGCTAAAAAAAATCCGGAAACACCCACTACTAGTTTTGTATCCAAAACAGGACATTTCTTGCAACAGACTGGTCAAGTGAAGCATTTCATCCGCTTTTATTCAGAGTCAAAGGTACGTGTCACCTCAATAACTGCGGTTCACTATTTTAACCCAAACCTCAGAAGTTACAACTCACCAACGGTGATCGCGCGACATTCCCTGTTCGCATCACCTTCGTACCCACTATTGCAATAGCAGAAACCCTGTTGGCATTGTGCGTTGCGGCCACAGCGAACGTTTTCACAAGGTTCTACAAGAAAAATACAAAAAATTCATCTTTTTATGTCGTATTCTAGAAGTATTTGCCATTTCGAAGTTTACAAAGATCTAAATGGAACCCTATTCCGTCGTGAGTTTAATAATTGGCATTTCCTATCGCACATTTTTAGTCCGATAACATTGTTTTGGTTGTTTTGGACTTCTGTGTTATTTATTTTATAGTAGACGTAAATAAATGTCGTTTTAAAGTGTAACCATTGAGTACCGACGCGTTTCCCACCTTCTAGACCACTTCCATGTCCGACACGTATTAATTGGTTGGACAGAATCTGCCTTTTTACGGAAATTTACAAAGAGTCAAGCTTGCAGAAATTATCGTGCAGCCGGATCTTTGTAAATCTTGGGTGTAGCTGGTTTCGGATGCCAAATAGAATGAGTTTCTCTGGATTAGCCAGGTCTTTAGTTGTCGCCAAGCAATCAAAAACTCTCGAATAGTGGCGGTGACGACCACACAGAGAATACCCGCTTTGCAGACATATGTAGACTGATCCAGCACACTGATTAGATGAAATCAATTCCATGATTCAACGGCCAGTTGTAGTGTTGGATTGTCGTCTTACCTACACAAAACAATAGACATCCGATTGCCTGTATCTACTGCAATTGACTGAGATACATATCGTGTTGAATAAATCGATAATCATTCGGTTTTCAACATTCTAAAACTCTGGATGAAATCACGGTTACGGTTCGCTACTTTCTTTTACCCTGATAATCTGAAGAACCGAAAAATCTATTTTCCAAAGCAACTCTATCATCAAGTCTGCGGGCAAGTGGAATGCTACAGGCGCAATGATTTGATCCGATAGAGACCACCGCATACCTTGGTTTTCAAAAGCTGACTTTGTCTCCGCAGTTACTGACTCAGTTGTGAAGTCTGTGTATATCGCTTCCTCTGTGGTGGCTTTGACGACTGGAGGGTCGCAGAACGGCTGACTCGTTTCGAGGAAGTATTCAGTTGCTGTCCGAATTTGAGACTGTCTCGCCGCGTCAACGTCCAGTGGATCCGATTGCAGAAGAAAGATCCATTCACCAGGTACAGCAATATTCGACTCTCTAGAACCAGGGATTTGCAAAGTTGTTAGTGTTACTAAAGCGTTTTGAGTAGCATGAAACGCGTTTTTTAATTAGAATGAGTAAAGCAGCAGCATTTAAACTGACTCTTCAATTGGTTATAACGACTACAAGCAAGGTTTAAACATTGTTTGTGTGCATTTCAATTTAATTTGAAGCCGTTTAAGACATTCCTATTACCAAAATAATTCAATCCTAAAGAACACACACCCATTTACAAGTATGCAATTCTTGTGGAAATTAATAGTGTTTATTTCACACGGGATTTCATACGGAATTCGAATTATTTTTAAGTTAAAGGTTTATTTCCACTCATAATTCACGTAGTAAGAAGACGTCATGAACGGCGGACTCCGAGAAGACACCTGAAATGTGCTTGGACGATCTAGTAACATGGAGTCCATGAATTTTCACTAGCTACTTAAAATAAGCCATTTTATCATGAAATGCTTATTGTCTAAGCCAAATCAATGATTTTAAAAAGAATTAATCAATAACTCACTCATTCCAGACGCTGGGTTCAATGTGCATGTTACTGCGTGGGAGCTGGGGGGTTTCGCGAGACCTGATGAAGATGCCAGCTTCCGGTGGCAAACTGCTGGTAGAGTGATCGGCAGTCCACTGGATGTCCTCGTACTGGAAGACTGCGTAGGTTTGTGTGTCAATGCGCACGAATGCGACGGTGAATTTGTTTTTCTAGAGTACAAATAGAACATGCGATGAGGTATTTCAGTGTGGAACTTGGCGATACAGTATGTCTGGTAACCCCATTGAAAAATTTGCTTAGCGACATTCCCCAAGATGTTCCGTTTACAGGTGACGCCAAATGTTGATATGACGTTTTAGCCAAATTATTGACTGGTTTTGTTTACTGTGAGCATAATAAAAATATTTTTTTCCCATTTAACTAAAGCGTTACCTGGTTCTTACAAAATGAATAGCGTTATCTTGAAATGGTTTTAAAAAAATAGATAACGCGAACAATCTCCCTTTTAATTTTCGCGTGAATCTGACATCATATGCCGGAGTAACTGAATTTAGGGCTATTCCTCGCTAATTGGTCAACAGCCCTCCTGTCATATCCATGTTTGGACATTGAAAACTAGGATGACTTGGGGGCGATAGCATTCCCTCCCGTAGCAACAAGGTTCACTGAGAGCATCATTTTCGACGATTTGTAAATAAGATTGTATCATTTAAAGCTTTGATTTAGTTAAAAAGCATGCTTATGTTGATTCAATTGACGTACACGTTATAGCTATACGTTTTCACCCCACAAAACGCCCATTTATCTGACTTGTACTCTGAATTGACAAATCTGCACTTCTGACCTCATAAGAAATATAATTCAGTGGATAACTCACAACCCAAGTGAATAATGTAATTTGAAAATTCTCGGAAGAGCCGTTAAACCCTTGCTTACCAGTGTGTTTGGACTAGCCAGACATCCCATATTCTCCCATGTTATTGTGATCAGATAGTCAGCCGGGGAGTCGCTATCAACGTCTGGATTCGTCGTATCGATGATGTCAGTCAGTCTCTGGACGTGTTGCCACAGACACGAATCGGAGGACACATTGTTAAGATCAACCTCCCTAAATTTGTCAAAGAGAAGCACATCGATTGACGAAAGGTTGCCTGAACAAATCAAATGTCTTACGAGGGGTTCGATATTAACGAAAAATATTAATAATGCTATTCGCTTAATTATGGTAATGAGAGCCAAAACTTTCAGCATTTAAATTTTCAACAAACAAAACTGATACATGTAGTGACGATTATATAGAGAAGATGCAGAAGAAATTATCAGGAATAAATAAAATAACAAGGAAGTAAATTTTCCAGAAGAATGGCGAATTAATCCCACCTAAAGTAAACCCGAATTGAAATGGTTAAAGATGCCTAGGAATGGGCATCACAGAATCCGTATAAAGGTATCCGGGGGTGTTAATTTCTTTTTGGCTTCGCCGAGTGTAAATACAAAGTTTTTCGAGCCAGTAAATGGGTCATGAGTGTGTGAAAATGCCTGCAAGCGCACATTATTTATTTACGAGAAATCTCATGAACTGGCACGCTAGTTCAACCCATTCCAGTTGTTTGACTTGGATGCGATGGTTCTCTTTACAATTACTCGAATGCGCGTAATCCTTTCGGTAAATCGCGCGCGCTCTCTGTTCCTTTGTCTGGCAGTGACGACTGAGGTCAGTGTAAACAAGGTCAGGGGGACAACACACCTTTGGGGTCACGTCACGTCACTTCTTAAAAGACAACACCACAGAGCATTGTCTGTGGCAGTGTGTCAGACTTCGAGAGGAATGCAGTATTGCAAAATGGTTGGGGATGATTAAGGTGAATTGGGTCGTCGTGTAACCGATTGCGTAACTTTGACATTACACGAACTTTAAGACATTTTAATCTATCCAAATCCAAGTTCAAACGTGGAAGCATTCTCCAACAGGATTTTGTACCAGTATCCTCCACCATGTGTAGCCTAGTTTGGATGAATCGTATAATAAAGATTCGAAAATCGAAACCTCCAGATTCCAGATTTTTTGAATTCATCCCCGAACTTGGAAAAGCGCGAATACGAAAAATTACAGAAGTAATGCACAACAGAAATATTTTATCAATTACAACTGACCAGCATCCTCGCTCTGGTGGTGAGATACCTTGGTTCGACTCCCAAGTCAGGCAACTACCTCGGGTGGCACTGGGGACGGCGTAACCTGTAAACATATCCCCGACAATATTGATGGCAAACCCCTATGAAACCTGTCGTCCTCTAGTGGGAGATGGTCGCACAATTTGGATTGAATTATCAGTTTTGTAGGCTTTAAATTTAAACACAGGAAATTTGGCGCCTCGGAGTCTTGGCTGTGAGTGCATTGAATGGCGTCAATGGTGCTGCCAATTAAGTGGCCAAGATACTTCGTCAACCAGCCGGTAGAGGTGTGTGCGTGCGTGTGTGTGTTTGTGCTTGTTTACGTGAACTCGTCCGTGGCCCGTGAGATGTCACCCCGAGAGATCCGTTTATACCACGAGGCACCTTTTCGTCACCCGCAGTACTTCGGTGTCGTCTGTAAACGTAAGCAAACCGGTACCGGGGCCTCGCTAATAAGCAAACTGAAACGGCCAAGACATGGCCATTACAAACGCACGTCTTTCGAATCAACCAATAAATAAACCCCTCGTGTGGTTCTACCGAAGCAGTCTTTAAATATTGGCAAGATGGACGTCCAGGCGTCCGTGCTTCTTCGTGTTTCAGACTTGATACGTCGGTCGATGTATTTATTTTCGCCTTTTAACCATCCTTATTAGAAGTAAGCAAGCAATTGAACTTTACACGTGTGGCCGTCGAAGTTGCTATTGCTGTGACAAGCGCGCTGATTTATTTTTCCACCGAAGTCCCACGCATGTCTGGTGATTATTACTGGTGCTTCTGGGATAGCACATACTTCTGTGCAGTCACACATCCTACTACCATATCAATTGAATGTTGATCATTTTTAGTGGAATCATAAATAATACCGGAATCACTAGAGTAACAAAATAATAGACCTCCACCCGATTATTTTTCCATTACAATTACAAAATATAGAAATTTCCAAATAAACAAATCCCAGACCACGCTTCGATGACCCCGAACTGCTTTCATGGAACCGCGAATCACATTTATGCGAGACAGAAGACGCTTTCACACAAGAAGAAGACACATTTTCTACGCTTTTGGTGTCTTTGTACTCGATATTTTAATGCTTAATATCATAATAAACCTTTAGAATGACCACTTAGTTCTCTCGGTTTCTGGCATTTGTGGAGGGCTTCAGGCATAGATGAGGGGATATTTTAGGAATGCTAAATGTCCAAATGTCCGTCTGGACGCGACGTAACAACGGAAACAACTCGCATTCAACGTACCTTACGACGATTCGACCGCCTTGACTACAGTGGTTGACTGTTGTGAAGACGCCAATGAAGTCGCCATCTAGGTCGCTCAGTCGTTTCTGCGAATATGCCGTCTGCGAGGGATAGTTGTCAGGAACAGCCAGGCTGTGGTTTCCAAGGCCAATATATCCATTTGCGAAAATCTAAAATCGCGTCACGCGAACCAACGTCAACTCACTTTTATCTGCTCCACGGACATGTTGTAAATGGTGATGGGATAACTGAATAGGTGGACCTGCTCTTTCAGGGCAGCCGGGAAGGAGGTTTTCATGGTCTCGTTGAAGGAATCCATCGCCTCCGAGAGGGAGAGTCGAATGTTGAAGCCACTCGATTCAGAGATTAGGAAAAGGAGGCTGATAGCGCAGAGGAAGCTGCCAGTACGCATTTTCCAGCGCATCGTGTTTCAGGTTCGGCAAAATAATAAGCAGGCCTCTTATGGACTGTGTGTGCGCTTGCGTGGTTTTACCCCGTGTAGATGTCCTGAGAGTCCATTTCACTTTAAAAGGCCGGCTTACACCTTCGCTGCTCACGTCTCATTGGACAGTTATCGGACGCCGGGGGGGGTGGGGGTATCCGCACAAACGGTGCACAATGCACAATACGCATACGCGCTTGCATCATTGAAACCCTTGTCCAATTGGACTAAAGAAATCTGGAAAACTGCACAAGACCGGCATATTTTGATCACAGTGGGCGAGTTTGAAATATAGGCGCACTTGACACCGCTGAAATTACTTTCTATTCAATTTTGTGGATAAAATGCCATTTCCATAGTGTTACTTGGGTAAATGAAGGCGACAATTTAATTCAATTTGTAGCTAGTTTAACATAGAAACTGATTTAATCCATACGTAAACTTTGACCTTCTGACTCGGATTAATTTTATCATGGGGCGATTTACTCCATAAAATTCATTAAATATATTTTTGGTAAAATCCCGATATTTTACTGGACCTTTAAGGCCGTTTTTCTCTATTTTGCGCATAAACTTGTTTCTTGTTTTGATTCATGAATTATTTCTGAATTTACTAAGCCCTCACCTGCGATTCTAAAAATCTGACACCGCCCGATTCTCCGATCGTCAACCAACTTCGCTAGGAAATATTCTTTTCTGTTGCCGTAACACCTATTCCAAAACTAGCCAATGGTTCAGTGGATATGTCCAGTTTCGACCCACTGCCAAATCGTCTGTGTGGTTTAAAGTGATCGACAAGCACATCCTCTCTAAATTGAGGACAGCATAAACATTTTCCAGTTTACTGATAAAACCCCTAGAAGCACTATGAAAGCCGTTGCCACGTTCCCGCACACCATCCACTCTTCACTTGATGCCGGAGTTAAAGGAAGTTAAAGACGTTTTATTTTACCTCGGCTCGGTTTTTCATCCTATTCCAGCTGTGCGAAGATTGTGTTGATGGATGGTTGAAAAGGTGACTCTAAAATCATTTATCCAACCGTAATCAACAAGTTAGGTTCGGCAAGTAACTATGGTATGCTACAAAGAGGAGTTTTTTCTCATTTTCTTTTAAATGATGCAACTTCTAAACTTAGGTCCACTCTAGGCGTTGCACTCAGCGAATAGGCGGACGACTTTGCTCGATGAAATGTGTGGTGATTGCTAACTTTAACTATTAATTGTGTTTTACTATACTGACGATTGTACATCACTTTTACGAATATACGATTCCGCGTTGCTGCACGTGTCTTCATTCATTAAAGGTCTCGGTTGGCTATTTGGGTTCTACCGATAATACAGACAATGCGTCTATTCTATATTCAAGGGTTAATTCAACCCTCCATACAATACTACCACATTTGGCGTCGCAACTATGTCAAAAATGAACCTCGAATCCTTTTCAGTTAATGCAACTTCACGAGAAGTGTCGGACTATATTGAGCGTTTCGAAATTTGGGCTATAACCCAAGATAATCTCGCTGAAGAAAAGAAAGCTGCTTATTTTCTGAATGCCACTGGTAAAGATGCTTATGCTCTGGTGAAAAACTTGGTTTATCCGGATATTCCCATTAAAATGCCACTCGCCAAGATCCAGGAAGCTATTATTCAGCATGTTCAGCCTATAGCTTTTGAGGCTGCTGAACGGAGTAAATTCCATACTATCATGCGAAAATCCGACCAAAACATCCGGTATTTTATACTTCTACTTCAGACACAGGCCGCAAAATGCAACTTTGAAGCTCAATTAGACACGCAATTGCGCGACCGTTTAATTGCAGGCATCAATGATCCAAATCTCCAAAGGCAATTACTATTACTCAAGAATCCTACATTCCAGAGTGTTCGTGCTATATGCGAACAATTCCAAGATGTCTCGAACATTGTCAAAATTTCTGTATATTCCAGATCCCGTGTTTCACTCCAGATCCATCCCTAGGAGACCAAACGCGCGGATATTCAAAAATCGCAAAACCAAGACTGATAATTCATTCAATACTTGTCATTCGTGTGGCAAATTGCATTCACGGGAGCAATGTAAATTCCGTGATGCGAAATGCTATAATTGTGGCAAAACAGGCCACATCAAATCGGTCTGCAAATCAAAGGTTTGTGCGATTACTAACGATTCAGACGACAATATATCCGACATGGCTCTGATGAGTTCTAGCAGTCATAGCGGTGGCCATATTTCCAAGGAACTCATGAATTCACATGGAAAAAATGTCTTCATTGTTGATACGGGAGTGTGGAATCAGCTCATTCCCATCCATGCATTAAAGAAGTTCTGTCCACGTCCATGTATACAGAAGACCGACCAGTCGATTATTGGTATCACTGGTCATTCATTGAAAATCATTGGCTTCTGTATGATCCCTATTATCCGAGATGGTACCAGATTCCCATGCAAATTCTTGGTGTTGGCAACGGGTCCAGCCATTATCGGTTTGAACCTCATGAAGCAGCTTAAGTTTCAACTGAGTTTCTATTCATTACCGGCAGTTGAGTCCGAGTTAAAAGATCTGGTCCAAAAGTGCACAAAAAGTGACTGGTGGAATGAAAATTCCCAAAGTCAAATTGATGGAGCGGAATATACTGACTCCAGTGAGCTGTTCACAATGGGCCACTCCCATTGTTACACCACTAAAATCCGACGGTTGTACACCCAGGATATGTGGTGATTACAGGATGACACTCAATCGCCGATTGTTACAGAAGACATGCACTACTCCGGAACAAGAAGACATCCTCTACAAATTCAAGGGGTCGAGTTTCTTCTCCAAAATTGATCTAAAAGATGCCTACTTACAGATTCCACTGGATGACGAATCCAGTTTGCTGACAGTTATTAATGCACCCTTTGGGTTATTCAGGAACAACTTTCTACCTTCTGGGCTAAATTTTGCCCCAGCTATTTTCCAGGATTTCATTAATGGCATATTGGATGGCCTTAATGGTATTGAAGTTCACCCAGATGACATTTTTGTCATGTGTGTCAGCAAGCATGATCATGAAGAGAGAATCTTCCAGCTATTCCGACGTTTTGTCGATTATAATGTGGCGGTTAATCCGCTGATCAAGCAACCACTGGTAAAAATTCGGTTGTGTTATTCAAGGGGCGCAAACTCGTTCCAATGCTTTGGATCGGGAGAGGTCACCTTTTTCAAAGGGAATGATATTCGACCGTCTCGCGGTCTTATTCTTGGAAGAAGTGGAAATCGTATGGTTACTATCCTCTATGTTACTGATTCCCATCCTTCTGAACCAGCTGTCCCTGTTATTCATTCCCATCCTTCTGAACCAGCTGATCCGGCTAATACGACTCCATCCATTCCAGACAAATGCTCGCAACCTCTACCTCGGCGCTCGGAGCGTCTGGATTTGAAATCGTCGGTCGACTACCGCATGCCATCGTTGCTGCTGCACCCAGATGGATGTGGTGATTGCTAACTTTAACTATTAATTGTGTTTTACTATACTGACTATTGTACCTCACTTTTACGAATAAACGATTCTGCGTTGCTGCACGTGTCTTCATTCTTTAAAGGTCTCGGTTGGCTATTTGGGTTCTACCGATAATACAGACAATTCGTCGATTCTATATTCAAGGGTTAATTCAACCCTCCATACAATACTACCACAAAATGCCTGCAAGAAAAATGAGGATTTCCAGAGGTTTCGGCAGGCCGTCACAGAGGTAGTCGTGTAGTCTTCAGATAGCGGCTTCCAGTTGAACGCATCAAAATGCGTCTCCGAAACGTTTTCCCTGAAAGCTGATGCTGCCACGCTAGTTTAATTTCCGCAAGAACGGCGGCATATCGTAATTTAATACCATTTATTGAAGTCAGTATTCACAAAAATCCACCTAATCATTTAGCCGATGTCTAGTGGCGTTAAGCATATTTGTTGAGAATTTCACACGTTGGAATGCGTCGACACTCATCTTTCGATTTTTAATCAACGTGTTTAACAAAATCACGACGACTCTTACGATGATACGGTTTTTATCTTCGGGTTTTTACACTGAAACAATTTGAGCATGCAGGTCGCAATGGATGTTATTTGAGGTACAGAAACGCATATTTACATCGGAATTGGCGAGCATACGGTACCCGGAATATATCTGCTGATCTGCGATAGCTAACGTCTCATTGGGACAAATAGTATTGATTTTACTATTTTTGACTCTATCTCTCCAGCTCTTTTGATAAAAATCAGCATCCTATTACACATCATCATGAATATATTTTCGGCGTGTCTATCCAACCTTAAAACAAATATTTTGAAATGAGAACTGATAAATCCCCCGCGATCTTGGGTTACTCTGTGTTAAACCAAATTCCATGCAAACTACGATACAGACGACTCGCATTAGACGACACTTACGTTTTTCCAACTGATTCCCGAAGCTCCTTCGTCACTTTCACCGCATCGCATATGCACGTTAAATAACATCTTCCCCGAAGCCTGCCACAGCATGTAACCGCTGACAGAGGTTGCGCAGTTCTTAGATATGTATCATTTTGTCTCATGTTTTATCTAACGTCAATGATGCACTCTTCACTTAGGTTCATATTAACATTCAAGAGCAGACCGGTATGAAAAACAGCGTGCGACCGTTTTTTGTTTTGTTTTTTTTCGTGCCGAGATCAATGATGCATTACACAAATGTATGGGGTCTACGTAAATTGAATTCCCGGTGGATTGAGCGTCCATGCGTAACCTAACTTTTGTATCCATAGAAAACATACAGGCAGATAAATGGTTTCTAATCATCAAATTGATGTCTATATATGGTTCAAATTCTGTATATATGGGGCTTAATATACACGAAATTATTATATTTGATGATCACCGCAAAAAAAACACTTGATGGACTGTGCATGAATTGTGCTTTTTCTACCTATGTAGGATTAGCAATTGATCCGTAAAAAGCAAATATCTGCTGAATTATGCATTAATGAACGTGGTTTGTCCAATAATTACCTGATAGGATGTCATTAAAATTAACTCCGTGCTTCCTAATCCACACTTTTGTTACCCATCTCCCTTTCCAAAATTGTCGCTGCGTAGTTGTCTAACCGTCGACAATAAATAATACACCTTTCTGCTCTCAATTCGATTTCTTCCATACTCAAGTTCATTGAGACTTACCAGTTATACTTCCTGTCGGACATGCTATACGATCAAGAGTAGGCAAGATATTGGATGATAACAAAGCGGTCGGGTTGTGAACAGTATCTTTTGAAAATTTATCGAGTGTACACTTAGCACTGTGAATAACAAACTAAACTTCCCAGATTTTGTTTGCCTTTCTAACAGTATCATTCAATATATTTTAACGTATTGTGGATCTTAGAGACTAGCAAACATTTGCATCCGAACACAATTCCTTTGGATATTTCTTTACTTTCCGGGACGGTTTAAAGAAAAGGAAATGTGCATCTAGTGCACAAAATAGTTCGTCTATTGCTCCAGGAATATTCCCCACTCACAACATCTCTTTAAAATTTCCGTCCGGGACAGTTTCTGAGCATTTAATACGCAACCGATTTACGAGTTACAAATGTACCATTTTAAGACTGTTGATGCGACACAAATGCAACAAATTTAATTAGGAGGCGTTCTAAACTTACTAATGGTATTCCCTTTATTAAGGTAGCAAATCGTGTCAATTATTTCGTCTTTCCTACTATTTTCAGAGCTGAAGTATCTTATGGAATTTCTGTGATTCTTTGTGAATTATCTGTGTCCCATTAGTTGGTATAGAGCCTATTAAAATGCCGCCTTTGGTGGGATATGCGTGTTCTTCCTGTTTGCTGGTTCTAGGCGTATGGGGCGTTATAATGCTGGTGAGTTTAAAGCTTAGTGTATCTGATAATGTACGTAAAACTTCAGGAGAGCAAGTTCGTAATTTGATTTTTTTCGAAAGAAATTATCTTAATGTGATTCTTGTCTACACCATTTAGCCATCTTTCATAGTTCTTTCTGTATATTGCCTGGCAGGTTTATGGCCCTTTGGGATTATCGGCCATCTTCGCTTGTTTGTATTAATTTGGCTTGATTCACTGTTATTTATCTACCAATTCATGTGTATTGTAATCGGATCTCATGTATGTTTATTTATTTCCACCATACACAGGCTCTTCTTGGTGTGTTCACTCGCATAAATTCGGTGGCCTTCATTGAAGATATTCCCATTAACATGGATGAATGGCAGAAGACCAACTTTGCACCCTCCTACATTGACGAAAAGTATGCCATGATATCGACAAACTGCTTTATTGCTGCTGGCCTTTATCTTGGTGTAATTGCATTTGGTGCCGTACAATTTCACCTTAACACGAGGGCTTCCCATGCGTCCCGTTAAATGCACTTACTACTCTTTCTTCAGCATAATAACCATTAAATGCCCTTTCCCTATACTACAGTTCCTCTTATTGTGATTTATATTTTTGCTCCGTGTCCACAAATACTTATATGAATCCCTCAATACTTCTCAACGCTTATAATTATCAATTGAGGCTTTTGAGTTAACGGTGGTATTGTTCTGTATTCGAGACTACACCAGCTTCCAATTTAACGTCGCTGTCCGTAAACATACCTCTTTCCTTTCTTCTTTGCGCATTTGTCATTGTTACTAGCCTACTAAGTTGGAATTAGTGTGCTGCAAACGCGCCACTGTCGTGAGAATCCGTAAGACTATCCCAAATAAAAGTCGGATGCAACAGAATGTGTTTGCATTTACTTTCAAAATCCTCCAAGTGGTCTAGAAAGCGTGGATGGCGTGTTTGGACAGGAAGAGTTATAACCGGGTTCGGGTGTAAGAATTTGGTTTCAGGAAAGAGAACAAATAAGAATGCGAAGATTTCAAAATAAAGCGTTACTATCGAGGTGTGGGATTTGTCGATAGCGGCATCTGGCATACAGGATTCACGCGCACTTTATCTACTTCTCATTGAACTACCTGGAGTATATAGACCAGGGCAGTAAATTCATCAATGACTAGTTAGCGAGATCAGAATAGCTAAGGCGGCTTTCTAGGGAGTATGCGAAATTCGTCAAAGATCTGTTTCACCGAAGATACTGTTGGAGAATTCATTGTAGTCCAGGGCACCTGATGTCTCTTCCGCTCCTGCACCAGCGTATGGGGTCATCTTCTTCAAACAGTACTCCGCCTGTTCTGGAGGAAGTTCGCGGCGAATTGTCTCCTCGGTCACGTAGGGCTAAAATGGCAAGCAATATTGAACACACCAATTAGAACACTTGACTCGATAATGCACCCGTTTGGATTGGCTCTCGGCAATGGGAGAGAGCGGGATCAGTTTGTAACGGGCTTGAGCATGAAGCAGGAGGCATATTCAACGAAGATCCTGAAGGACATTCACTTTACTACTGGTACGACTTCAGTAGCGCGGTTTTAAACTCATTCTGGGATTCAATAGTGGGCGCATAATAACAACCTTTTACGACCCGCACGCCAAAAAATAAGTTAATTGATGCTCCATCGCACGAAGATTGTCCCGAAAGCGATAATCACTGCGATTAACGTCAAGCACGGCCAATGATAGCCTGACAAACTGTAAATACGGTGACCAATACAGTCAGAACTGGAGCTACGGCGACCCAGTGCACTCAAATAGTCCCCCTGCTTATAATATGGGGGCAGAAACTGTGCAACTTCAGTCTTTGGTAAATAATAATTTTATTAGGTTTATTAAGGTCACGAGGATCAGAACTTTCAGCATTATAAGTTACAACAAACAAAATTAATACCAGAAGTGGCGACTGTACAGGTGTAGAAAGGCAAATCAAACCCTCGAAGTATACAAATAGAGAGAAGCCCTGAAAGAACTTGTCGGTTCTACGCAGACCCCGCGGGTTGTTCGTTCCAACATGCGACCCCATTGCCCAACATTCTGGGGTCTCGCAGTCTCTCAATTTCCCATACTTCGGGTTACGTGATTTGTCGCATGTATACAAGCAGTCCCCCGGCGGGAAACATGTGCGCTGCGTCCCTTTTCCCGCCTTTTACTGGACGACATGGCCTGGGCAGCATCTGGCAATCGCTTTTTGACAGTTGGGGATGCACGCACAACCGCTATATATATATTGGCACAATTAATAGGCGGCCACGTAGCACCCAAAACTCATGAAACAGCGTTTCTGGTGGTCTGCGCGCGTTTAGTTAACAATCCGAATGAGGACTAGACAACTAACCCCCCCCACCGCACTATCAAGTAACGTCGGTATTTTTACGAATGCCAGCTGTACTAGCCGGTCAATGCACAGGACTAGCGACGAGTCTGTGCATTAGACCGGACTCCTGGGGTTTCTAGGTTGATTCTCTCAATATTAAACTGCGTGATTGTGGGGCGAAAATTACTGTCTCACACCCTCCCGACCCATTGCATTACAAAACCTCCAATTACCAGCAACTTAATGTGCGTTTGTCTTTAATTCCAATTGGTTAACTAGGATTAAATCGTAATAAGTGAAGTTTTTTTCGAAAATATGACAATAATGTTTATATGCTCCCTGAAGTGGAAATTTCGTTTTCAACAGATTCGACCCCAGTTCGATTTACATGGCGACTTAAATTGATAAAGAATGGTCCCTAGGGATAAAAAAATCTAGCCACACCAGCCCTCGCTGAATCCATAAGGCCTTTAGGCAGCAATAAATGCAAATGACACCAACGTGGGTTTTTCGCTGGAAGATACCTGAAATTGGCACTGGGCACATCAAAACACTACAAGCCCGCCCCCCCCCCCACCGGCCCCGCTTCAACCCAAATCAACATTCCTAACCGGCCTCCGGTAGCCCAGCGCCCATTCAATTTGGCGCGCAGACGAGAGCGAAAGTCATTGGCTAAGCCCACCTGCCCACCAGGCACGCAATGCGCACCATCTCCCCGATCGCCTCGTTTGTGGAGGTCACGTTCACGAAATAGTGAAGCATGGGAGTGTGGGGCAATTTGCCTCTTGATCTGCCTCACTGCCGCATCATCTTGCAAGCACTGTTGCTTGCGTTCTTGGAGGGGAGGGGGGGTGTTCTGCTTGCAAATCTAATGGCCGAAGTATCCAACATCCAGCCCCAAATAAGGATGACTTTCTGATTTAAGAATTGTTGAGATAACACAAATTATAAAATTTTCGATTTCTCCCATTTCGGTCGTCATTTTGCCGCCTGGTTAAACTACATTTGTGGGCGTTTCGTTTGCCACTCGGGCGAATTTGTCATGCAATTCAATAATTGTTTTTAATTATTCAAAATCGCAGACACTGCCCACACCGTGATTCCAGAATGAATGGGACAAAGCGATTTATCACATAAATATATGTCTATCTGCTTCCTGTGCCATGGCCTCCGTTTAACTGGTTCTACTGTAAAACCCTAAAAGTGGTCGTAATAAATCAATAAAATTACACAAGACACATCATTCCTATCGTTTCAAAACAAGAATTATTGATTATCTGGCATACTCGACCACAATACGGCGCTGGAGGTCGAATCATTCTTTCCCAACATGCTCGGGGAGCCTTAAAGATTTCCTTCTGCAAACACTAGATTTATAAACTAACCATTTTGTTCATACCACGATGAACAGTGTTATCTCCATTTCTTTTTAACTATTGCACGTCTAGCCTTCGGTCCCCTAACGACGTGACACGAATAAAATACGCGGACGACTTGTCTGCATGCCATGCCTGAAAGACGAGGGGTTATTCTCGACAGCTCGGGCAGGCAGTCACTGAGGTATTCGAGTGGTCTTCTGTTGAATGCATCAAAATGTATCGCCATTTATTTTTCCATGAGAGCCGATGTTGACACTCCTGAAATCTCTTAACTCCATAATTTTGCCTCGAGCTCAAAATCGAAATTCCTCGGTGTTATTTTTAACAGTCGGTTATCATGGAGTGATCATGTGGATGCGGTCTTCGGTAAATGTCGTCGCCTCTGTTTCTTAGTTCGTCGGTTCAGGAGACTCGGTTGAAGCTATAGCCGTATAAAAACCGTTGTCTATGCCTGTATAATTCTTAGTGGCCTCTAGTGGCCTACCTATTTTCTCTCCATTCAAGAAATAATCCTTCAACTCCACTTCAATAGTTGTTCACTAATCGCTGCTTGTATTTTAAGTGACCCCTCCCATCCCCTCTATTCAAGTTTATCGAAGTGTAAATCTCTTCGACCAATGCGTAGGCTATACCGTTCAATACCCACAAGAACGGCGGCATATCGCAATTCGGTCATTCCTTATTTATCCCGATTTTTATTTTCACCGGAGCAGGTGAAACAGGAACTAAAAGACAATTTTCATATCTAGTACTTGTTATACTGTCTTGCTTTATGCTGAAAGTTTTGGTCCTCGTGACCTCAATAAACCCACTACAATTATTATTTTTATTATTCACAAATCGCTGCTCGTATTTTAAGTGACCCTCCCATCCCCTCTTTTCAAGTTTATCAAAGTATAAATCTCTTCGAACAATGTGTGAGAGAGGGAGAAAAAGAGAAAGTACTGGTCCTACTATTTTCCCAGTGATAATGGCGGTAAGAATCGTAACGACATTGATGGTTAGTGTGCACTGTGCTTTTGGTCCAATCGAAATCCATATAGCAGCACCCACAGAAACATACCATCACACAAATGTGCCCTTCGCAACCCCCTAATCTCTCGATTAACGAAAACCCTACGAATCCCAACAGCCTTTAAGCTGTGCCGAAGCCCCTGGGGCCAGTCAGGGCAGCAGGGGTGGTTCCCGTCTTACCTGTTCGTTGGCGAGAGTTCGGAAGGCTTCGATTAGCTGGTCGGCGGTCTCGGAACCGGCGGCCTGTTGCGTCATGAAACGCATGAAGGCGTCGAAGGAGACGAAGCCGGCCTTCGTGGGGTCGATCTGGGCCATTATTTTTCGAAATTGCATTTCACCCTGCAAGGCACAAGCGAAACAGGAAGAGTGGGAATGAGGAGGAGGAGGAGGAGTTGCCAGAGTCTTAGCAGAAAATTCGTGGCACCATTACCATTTGGTGCCTCAGTCCCTCAGAAAAAGCGGAGAAATTAAACCAATTTCAATCATGATCACAGCTAAGGCAAACCGCCTTAATCTGATTTTTGTAGATGAACTGTTCCGAACATCGAAACCCGAAGACCTCTGGTAAAATCTAAATAGATTGACGGGAACCCGTGGCTCATATCTACCAAGTGGTGTCCTAGACCTTGATGCTCTGAATGATGGCTTTATCTTCAAATCCGGTGACCATTCCGCGCTTTTCTACCTGCACACAAATCTTCTATCTCCGCATTTTTTGCTGGTCTCAAGAGCTACACAGACACTGATACGGATAGGGTCCCTCCCACGGATCTTAAAATCTGTCACCGCGAGATTTCTTCGATAGTCACCAAGCTCGTCAATTATTCGTTAGGAGAATGCTCCTTTCCTTCGGAATGGAGAGATTTCGCTACAACACCTATTTCGAAAGCGGCCAATAGTTCCGATGGACCTGTGAAGTATAGACCTATCGCCAACTCATCTGTCTGGTTGAATGTGATTCAGAATCACCTCCTCTCTAAATTGGAGGACACGCTAAAAACTGCAGATTACCCGTTCCAGTTTGCTTATAAATCAAATAGAAGCACTCTGGACGCCGTGGCTATATATTCGCCACACCCTCCACTCTTCACTTGATGCCGGAGCGAAAGCCGTCAAGGGAGTTTTCTTGGACTTCACCTCTGCTTTCAACACTATCTCACGCTCCCGCATCCTTTACCAACTATGTGAAGATGGCGTTGAAGGATGGTTGATTAATTGGCTTCAAAATTAGTTCTCTAACCGACGCCAACACGTAAGAGTCGGAAATGAAGCCTCATCCTGTTTGCCCAATAATTGCGGTGTACTACAAGGCGCAGTGCTATCTCCATTCCTTTTTAACTATTAAACGTATAGCCTTCGGTCCCCTAATGACGTGACAATAATACAATATGCTGATGACTTGACTTCATGCCATGCCTGCAAGACGAATGGTTAATCTCTTCGACCAATGCGTAGACAATACCGTTAAATACCCACAAGATCGGCGGCATATCGCATTTCGGTCAATCCTTAGTTGTACCGAATTTTAGTTTCACCAGAGCAGGTGAACCAAGGAACTGAAATACAATTTTCATATCTAGTACTTGCTATACTGTCGCGTTTTATGCTGAAGGTTTGGGTCCTCGTGACCTCAATAAAGCCACTACAATTATTATTATTAGTATTATTAAAGATCCATGGGTGTTTTGGACGGAGATACTGCCACCTATGAAGGCTTGTTCCGGGTGGCATCATCTGGTGAGTATAAAACGATTTTGTGACGCAGAAGCACCCTCTAAAATGTAGGCTACGCGCACTTGCTTGCTGCTGCAAAGTCTCTAGGAGACCCCATCGGTGGGATCGTCCACCAAATGTTGACCCCAGGACCTCGGCATCCCGAAGAGGAGGTGGAGGGACACCGAGCAATGGATGCTCATCCATTTTTATGGTAGCCGCAAAAATAAAATAGTCGAGTGTCATTCCTAGACAGTAGACCAACCTCGGGTGTGTTGGGTATGTTGTAGCCGAGGGAGACGAGACAGGCCTTGAACTCGGACGTGTCTAGACGTCGCACGCGTTTCCGGTCGAAGTGGTTGAAGCAGCGTCGGAAGTCGTTCAGCTGGGCCTCGCTCACGTTGCTGGCTTCGCGCGCCATCATCTGCACCTCCACCTCGTTGAGGGCTCGCTTGACATTGGTCAACAGCTGCTCCCAGCCCAGACGCAGCGTCTCCATCGTGTACTGCGTCTGGGGCACCGAGTAGACCTCGTTGGCCTGCAGTCTCTGCGGGGGGGGAAAGGCGGTGGTTGGCGGTTTAATCGGACTTAAACTTATCCAAACAAATCGGGAAGCAAATTGGCCATGCATATATATATATATATATATACGCGTCTATGATTCACTCTTGGGACCACTTGATGCACCTGGCCTATTGACACGGCATGCTTCGATGGCTTGGAAGAAATGTCGCTGGATTAATGGAATAAATTGTATTTATTATCTTCGGGGTGCTGGGGATGAAAGTATCCCATATTACACCGTTTGCAGAAGAGCGAATGACGTTTCGTTTTTAAAAGATAACCGTGTAAGTAGCAACACAACGTTTCTTGATCTAAAGCCGGCAACTGTCGGAAACAGGTTCCGTGGGCACCTGTTTCCAATAACGTGGTGGAGGCAGGGTTGACTCGCGATTGTGCGCGGGAATGCGCAACTGCGTGATCTGTGGTTCCCAAACAATTTGGTGTGTGATGGATTGGTGCGGGGGACTGCCAACATGTGGTGGTGGTGGTGGTGGTGGAGGTTGCTGGTTTGGTGCTTTCGTTTGCACGTTTCCGATAAGCCCAATGGCGGGGCTTATAGTATTTGGTGTTGCAAGGTATGTTCACAACTCAAAATTTCATTTTCTCCATGGATGCTCCCATGAAGATTCTTGGGAATATTTTACTAATGGCACTGTCCCCAGTGCTAGGAGAAGTGGTCGCGCCATAAACCAACTCAGGCTCGTTAAACTCAGGACGATGATGCTGCCGGATTCGGTCACTTTTCAGCCTCCACGTCGCTGGATTACATACGCAGATTACGCCTCCACGAATCGTTGAGTAGTCGGTTGCCTAGACGATTCTTCATATAAAACCGTAGAGGCAGGGGAGAGGGGTAGTCAACCGGCGAGACATTACCTGATAGCACGTCTCTGTCTCCGTGAGCAGCGGTTTCACCTTTGCCACCTCCTCTTCCATCGTGCGGAAGTTGGCCAACTGCTTCTCCAACTGACTGCCTCCGACGGCGACGACGACGGCGGCGGCACCTCCAGCACCCTGAGCCGCGAACACCGCGTCCAGCAGGCGCTCCAGAGCCGGCCCCAACTTGTTGGCCTGCAGGGCGAACTGCTGACGCAACTGCTCGTTCCGCTGCTGCCTGGACATCTCGCTGTCGAGCGCAGCGTCTCGCTTCGGCACCAGCTCCTGCACGTTGCCCCACCGGTCATGCAGCGTCTGCAATGAAAAGCACAAGGGGTAGAGTGGGGGGGGAGGCGATCATGATGCGTCACCTCTGCCAGATCATTGCCACACCCGTCACCAGAGCCTAATTAACTTCATTGATACTCGGAGAATATCGTCCAGCCGCATTATTTGTTAGTCCACTAGAAGTTATGGGGTGTTGTTGTCTTAGCTGTGATTTTTAAGTACGGCTATCTCCAACCTGAAGATGGGCCGGATTTATGGACGTTCCTATCAATAATCCTTGGGATATTTTACAGGTGGCGGCGTCCACAGACCCCTCCGAAGAGTTGGTTGAAGTGGCCCCTGCACAATCCAACAGGGAACGGTGATTATGATATTTATTCTTATTCATATTGAATTGAACCTTTGTGCTGTTAAGCCATTTTTTGTGGCAAACCAATGACTTGATAGACATTTATGCATTTTGCTTATCGAACCACCATACGCTAGGATGCATATTTAAATGGAGGTTATACGGGTGCCAACTTACATTATTCACCCAGATACCCGAAGACGTTCGGCGCACTTATCCAGAAATCGCGTGGTGCACGTTTGCCCAATGTAATGCACGAAATTGCCCAATAGGCCGCGGCCATCTTGTCTTTCTATCATTCGGTCGACCATCTGGTCCATTTGGCGTGAGACGACCCATTCTCCCCAATTTACAGGATGCAATTGGCTCTTCCGAAACTTCGCAGCCACAGCGGCTGAGTTTCTCTGCATCTCCCGCCGAACGCTGAGACCCTAAAGCGCCATCCTCCCTACATCCGCGTGATGGGTCAGTCGGTTTGTTGGTAAAGAGCCGTCCAACTTTCTCCCGACACTCCGATCGGATTTAAACGTCTTCGTCTAGCAATTTCATCATTCCATTCTCTTTCGTAAGCGCACTTACACGATGCATGTGCCCTTCGTCAAACGCCCCTCATAAATAAAGGTCACTCGCCTTGTTGATACGTCGTATTAGCCGTGATATGACAGTCGTTTTGGGACAACAGCCTTTGATGGAATACAGGTTATCAGTTTCGAAGCGCCTTTTTTCTCGACCACTTACCCTCTGGAACATTAGAACAACACTTTGGCCAAATTATACTATTTCAGTTAATATTTCTAGCATTTTTTTCTTATTCCACATTTCGGACATTATCATACGTCGATTGCGTGTGCGGCATACAGCAGTTTCGCGAATTGAATCCTTAAAAGGTTTAAAACATGCAATACACAGTGGAAGTGATTTATGGCTGACAAATGGTTGCTACCCGTGTCTATGTATAGCCACCAGTGGCCAGTGTGCGCGCCTATTGCCTGCTGGACTTTTTTATTTGCGTGCCAGATGCCATCAATGTTATCACAGCGAGCATTCACGATCAGTTGGCGGTATTTCTTGAATTTACACACAATGTGCTGAACTGTGTTGGAGGCTGAGAGGTAAATTGTCGAGTAATCTCTTAGTCCATCCACTTGACCCTACTGCAACTTAAACTACCAAGTCACTTACTGACCCCAAGAAGTCATAAACATATACCCTCCACCCACCCAAAAAGGAAGGTCACCAGCATCAACTGACCTGACCCCATTTACAGAGGAAATATCATTCGGATCAGTCTCCTAGACGGGTAGGTTTGAGGTTCGTTTCAGGAGAATGTCATAGCCCTTTGGCCTGTCTCCTAGAGGACTGTTTCCTCTTAGCTTCACAACCAAACTGAGAAACCGAGTTATTTTTTGCGTGCGGCTATCTCCGGTTTCAGGTATGTTTCAATGCTGAATCATGGAAATGTTGTACAAGTGGCGGCGTCCCCAGTTCCACCCAAAGAGGCGACACGGGGTCACGCGTTGGAAACTCGGGCTAGTTATTCCGGTTGATACATCAGCAGCAGTAGCAGCAGAAGGTTTCCGCAAGCCCACAGCCTCCTCCAAGTCGCAGCATCACTAAGGCGACGGTCGCTACGAACAACCCATTTTGGTGTCCTGACTCGGCAATTCAACCGGCTTAATTGTTGTCCAAAGATGGAGGGACAGCAACGATACTGTTTAATCATCAAAAGAAACGCCATCTAAGCGGATAACCAAACTGTTGAGGAACTGTTTGTATTCCCCAAGAAAACTGTGATTTGAATTAATTCTCCTTTATTAATTGATTATCCCCCCCCGATTCTGAACCAGACAATAACTTTTTACCCATTAAACAATGCTCTTGCCTTAGTTTCTCTCTCTCTGTGTGGACCCTTGATGTCCTAGATTAGGCGCCTCAAGGCTCATTCGTCCAAGGAACCCTGGATTAATACAACATAGCGAGGCTGTTCAGGTAATTTCTCTAAAAACCCCACCCCCACGTCTTCTCTTCCTGTTGGTGGGGATACGTTTAAAGGTTATACCATCAACCGACAGCGTCTGAATGAGCGAGGAGGGCTGAAATAACCCGGAAAACGGTTTTTGCACACACACATACACACACAAAGGATGTAAAATTAATATGGACTGGGAAACGAACTTCGTGACTGATCATCGTGTAGGGATTGACGGAGATCTGGCGCGTCAGGTCGTGCTGCTCCACCAGCTGGGAGGCCTCGTGGGCATCGCGCATCATCGTCTTCAGCTCCTGTTCGGCTGACGGCAGTGTGCGCTTGAAGGCTTCATGGCCGCTTTTCAGGTTCTAAAAAGGGACACAATCCTGAATACACACACACACACACACACACGAAGGAATCTGCTCCACCGCCTGCACCAGCAGTTAATTCCCTCAATGGCAGACGTCGCCGAAACGCAGTTTGGGAAGAACAACCGCATTGACAAACGTGAGGCGTGACCTTTCGGTTAGGGTGTGGATAATATCGCAGACATGTTGTCTAAAACGGGTGGGCTAATTTGGACAGAAGATGCGTCATAACAAAGCACGTTCAGGTTGCGCTACGACTGTCCGGGAATTTTCGATATGGAGTTGTGTGTACACAGCGTGACGTGGCCAATTGTGTCATAATCTCTGAGTGCAATGACTTGTTGTGCTGGTTGTCTACAAAATCGCGAAAATCGCATCCCACGGTGGAAGTCGTTGACGAATTGTTTGATTGAATAAATTTCCAGCAAAAACCTAAAGGAATTTGATTAGTTGATGTGAACCTAGCTTCTGAGGTGACCGCTAAGATGAAATGCGCGACCGCGCATTATTCAAATGCCCGAAAACGCTATGGGACACTGCGAGTTTGAGAGTAAAATCAAACTTTAATGGACAACTTCTTTGGACTCCACAATCGCGTGAATGTTGCACACGTAATTGGCATCGACTCACAAGCCCTAACCAGTTGTGACAAACGGATGGTCATCGACAAACCGACTGAAATGTCGGTTTCCCCATTGGACAAGACCAGACGACCGAGGTTTTTTTAATTTTCTTTCCTTTCGTTAGTTTGGTGATTGGTCACTGTACACTAGCATGTTCCGCTCTTGTTGGGCAACACTTGCATAAAACGAGACACATTTTCGTCAACAGTCGGGTCTTCACACGAATCCCTTTCTTTCTTCTGTATTTCGGCTGGCCGGGTTCATCGTTCTCTTAAATCGTATTAGTACTGAAGATTTGATATTATCTGTGTCATAAAAAGACCGCTAAATGTTTCGCAAACACTAGACCAGCAAGTATCGTTATTTTTGGGGGGGAGAGAACGTCTTATCATGTGTCGGACGATATGACCTGCCGACATGGACCAACGCCGTCTCTTTCTAGAGTAGACACAGGCACCGAGGTGTTTGGTAAAGAAGCTCAAATAGAAGATGGCACATACGACAACTTGGTCGACTCGGTCAACGATAAACAGATCCTGTAGATCCTCCTGGGCCTGCTCAAGCCAATTATTGAAGGGCTGTAAACAAATAGAGAAGATCGGGTTAGTCACACAGCCACAACCATACGGAGTACACTACTACGGGTATTTCTTACGCCAACACGTTTCGCGAACGATTGGTGTAAGGTATCGATTCTCTGGAGGAGGTTGAGTTGTTTCTACAAGGGAACAATAGGAAGAAGTAGATAAGGTGGGTGAGTGGACGCAGTTCATGTTGTATGTGGTGCCCTCACGTCAATAGCAAGTCGTCGGTTGGAGGAGATCTCTCCAAGGCGATCCCATTGAGAGACGATAGACTGAGTGTGGTCGTTGATGGTGTCGACATTTTCGTAACGAAGCGAGCTAGACGAATGGATGGAAGAATTATCGGTCGATTGAATCCTCTATAGAGATGCATTATGTGTCTAAACAAGCCGATTTTCGCCCAAGGACAGATAGTTCAGCTGCCATCACTCGGGCGAACAAATGTCTTGTGCCTCAAACAGTACTTGTCTGGAATTGCCATGTGGCATTACCGACTGATGGTTTTTGGATGGGTGATTCATCAACCTGGGCAGGCTGGGCAACTGTAAATGAATAACCCCTGGGGTAGGCGTCTAGTCGTCCAATGATCAGCATCAGGAGGTAAGTTTCGCGGCGTTCTGTCTCATATGCGGCGTCATGCCCGAATCGGGGAAGAGTGGTCGGTTTGCGCACGATAAAATGCCAAACGAATTGCTAAAGTTGATTGTAATGCTAACAATGATTTAGACGGGATGCGGTTACGACTGGGCGGGCTACCGAACGTGCCTTAATTGTTGGCAGTTTTCTTTTGAGAAGACCTTAAATTCGACAACGTCCGCTGGACATTTGGGAATCCGATGGGCGAAATATCGAGAATACGCTGACAAAAATGTCTATACATATAATAATAGTGGTAAGCGCGTTATTAAGTTCATAAAGACTGCAACTTTCAGCATAATTAATAATATAATTAAAAATATAATATACAGAAATTGTTTTTTTTAGTTCCTGCTTCGCCTGTTGGGGTGAAACTTAAAATATTAGAAATAGGAATGAGCGAATCGCATTGGTCGAAGAGATTTGCGTTAAGACAAACTAGAATAAGGGGGGCGGGTGTGGTCATCTAATATGGGAGAAGCAAGGAGTGTACAAATAGTGAAATGGCGTTGATTGATGGCCTCGTGGATGGAGAACATGGACAGACCAATAGAAAACGAGATTTTGTCAAAATGCCTGCCGAGGGTTAAAAAGTCAGAACCCCTATGTCCAGGGAAAATCACGGGGAACAGTAGACAATAAGAGGAATTATGGAGGCGTAGACGAAAGTCATGATTCCGTTTGAGCCTACATAGTGTATTGAATCGGTTGTTGCTACATTATAAATGGCGTACATTACCATCAGAGTGCCATGCAATTATGAATACCTAACCAATCAAACCAAATTTGTCGGCTCTGTCCTACTAGAGGACAAACCGGCAGCTTCGCGGGGGTTTGCAATGAGGTTTCTCGGGAATATGTTCACAGGTGGTGGCGTTCCCAGTGGCCTGTCTTGCGAATCGAACCCGGGTCCCTCACCGACAGAACGATGGTGCAAACCACTGGCAATTATGAAGGTACGTGAGTGGCGTTCAGTTTATTACATTCGCCATACTTATAATTCTCTTGGGATTGCTATTTGTCAACACTACTTTCTCCGGAGGCAGTATGTATATATATATATATTCATCGAAGCGATTGCCGGATGGCTGTGGGCGATTCTGACAAATGGGGAGCAGGATTGAGGCACTTAAGGGTCCGTTTTGACAGTCGAACTCCATCTCGACGTCCGCTGCGGTTTTTTTGTAATTGCTTTACAAATTTTGCCCTGGCGTCAACGAACAAATACCTAGATAAGCTGATTTACGTTTCACATCAACGTCATCAACTTTGGGTGGGATTTCGAGGATTAAATGGGGAGAAACGGACAAAGGACTCAAGGAGACTGGCGTTTCCACTCTGGAGTGTTCCCGTTTGCTCAGGAGGTGAGGTGGGTGGTGGGGCGACGCTTAAATGACAAATTACCCGCAAAATGGGTGGGTAGGCGTCGTTGGTAAGTCGTTGGTGGTGGTGCCGGTGTTTTCGTGTTTGTAGAAAGGGGGCCACGTTCTGGGAATGGATTGGGCTACGGACGATGCGCTAACGAACATCGCATTCGCGGATAAATAAAATCGCATCGGCAACCTTTCGCTTTTGCGGACTTTTAGGATACTGTGTTTCACTTTACTTAGTAATTGCATGGCTGCCGACACACACACACACACACACACACACATAAACACGCACAAAATTCCCCGATCTCCAACTAAATTCCTGCACCCAATCAATTCGGGGAGCAAGCAACGCGAAACGCAGTCATCATTGCGTTCAGCCAACCTCCAACTGTCATACGCGTGGCTGCGCTCTCGTTGTTAAGAGGAATTGAGGTGCCGTTTCGTTGTTTACGGCGGGCTCAGAAATGAGAGAGATTACCAAAGCTATGATCCCAGCCCTTCACGTCTCAACTCACACTATTGGCTAATTAAATCCCGCCTAGATATGACAGATGCCATTCCATTGGGTAAGGGAGGCAGGACTGAGTTTGGTTGCGAAACAGAAGTCCACTACAGCGACTCACTTGAGCTGCTCGGCAATTGCCACGATGTCCTCGACGCGCTTTTGGTGGATTCCCAGGTCGACCTCGAACTCGGCCTGCTTCTGGGCGAGGGCCTTGAGGGCGTGCAGTGTGGGGGCCGCGTCGACGTCAGTCAGACCCAAGGCCTCCTCCTTGCCCTGCGACCACGTCTCGTGGGTGGCGCAGCGCAGGTTGAACTTCTTCACCAGGTAGTCCAGGTCCTGAAGGCGGCGAATCTCTTGCAACAGCCAATCCTAGTCGAGGAAGAGATATACACGCTTGTGTTGGTGCTGCTTGTCTGGCAAAAACAAGGGCCCGTCGAATGCTGGCAGTCACACTCGAGTTTCCGAAAATGCGATCCACAGGACGACTGCTGCCACAGCCTCTTTTAATGGGCAAACTGCAACTCAGACGACTAATAATAATGGTATTCGTCTGGCAAATTTTGCAAAGGCTGTCCAGTTGTGGATAGAGCGTCTTATTTATTCGTCACAGTGTGAATTATTTTTCTTAAGTCGACGTGTTTTCTTTTATTGATTCGCCACAAACAGGATAGGCTGTTCAATCCTCAAACAAACGAACGCATGAACAACAAGTGCCCTCGAGGACTCACTCAAACAAACACTAACCATACCGAAGGGAGGAGACGGACCAAATTTTGTCCATAATACCCTCCTCTCCACTGGCCCGATATTATCCCCCTTGATCACTGAGTTACTTTGATAACTATTTTTTTAAGGAATCTGATTTCACCAAATATATGCGGATATCTCCTGCTATGGGATAATGGGAGTTGTGAGCCTTTTCTATCTGATGAAATGACCAGGAACAATTTTATTATAAAGTTGACATGGAAAGTATCCCTTCCATTCAGACCATTCGAACTGAGAAAACCAGGAGGATTATTCAGTATCATTAAAATAACTCCAGATAAACAACAAAGCAGCGTGATATACGTTCTAATTCATTTGACTAAAACCAAGCCATTTCTCTCCCATTATCAGTAGCGTAAATTTTAGCCGAGATGCGGGCGTAGTTTATCTCCACCTGTCAAAGGAGCCAGTGGATTACGACTTATAAACACCGCCATTACCACCAACACTATAGGTTTTGTGCAGCAGACCTTTTCAATGGTGAATCAAGATAAGAAACTCTTCTACCTCGAATCCCTTCTCTAGGTCCTCCATGTTATTCCAGGCATGGGTGATTTCCCCAAGTGACTGTCCTTTTGGGGGCATGAAGGCGGGCTTGTTTGCCATCTTGAGTCTCGTCTGGATGGCTTTGTTCAGCGCCTCGAGAACCGCCTTGTCTTCCACCTTAGGCGGCTTCTCTGTGCCGCTGTGGGTTGTGTATCTCGCCAGTTTTTCCCTGGCATCAGGTAGCGTGCCGTCCGTGGTTTTGTCCTAAAGAAGCAAATGCACTTCACAGACATCAGCTAGACGGAATCCGAGAACGGTCGTCGATGAATAGTCAACTCACAGCCAAAAAGGGAATCTGTGCATTTATCCACTTGAGCAGGTCAGACGCCAGCTGGGCGTATTCCTCCATTAGTTTCTCCGTATCTTGGTTTGACTTGAGAACTTTTGCGATTTTGCTAGCAGCAGATTCCGTCTGATTAATGGACGAAATTGAGGATTTAATGACATATCACAAAGACGACTATAAGGAGTAACGTAGGTTGACTCACGTTGTGAGCATTGGCGAAGGCGTGATAGTAGGAGGCGACATAGGTCATAACGGAGCGTTCATCAGGGCGAATTGTATTGACCATATCTGTGAAAGCATATGTGGCAAAGAGCATAATGTTCTGGGACTTGAGCAACTGTTACACTAGACTCCCATAACAGAAAACGCGTCACTGAGAAATGCACAAACACTCACCGGTTCTTCTGTGGTATGGCAAGAAAGCTGCCTAAGAGAACATTTGCATGACGTGCTATTTAAATCTTATCGAGAATTTGAATATTTTAAGGGTCAAAGGGAATCCAAAAATGAACGAATACGAACAAACAAATAAACCAACCTGCAGCGTCCAACATCTTGGGAATGTCAAGGTATTTCTCGGCGACTTCGAAGGCATAGTTGAGGTTGTGGATTGGGTTATCCTAGAAGGTACCTTCGTTGAGAGTATTCGTTTCATAAAGCATGGTAGCATGCGTTTAAAAAACTTACTTTTGTCAATTTAGAGTAGTCGATTAATTCTGGTCGATGGCGATGGATGAGAGCACAAAAAGCAAGGCCGTCTTTCCAGCTGTTGAAGATAAATCGAGACATTTAATTCAAATAGAGCAGCTAATTCTATAAATAAACGTATCTAACCTGGTGTGAAAGTTCTGTACGTTTACATTGTTGTAAGGTGCTGTTTTACGCTGGCACCAGAGAAGCAAACCTTCTTTCGCATGCAGTTCTATGGAATTGGGATAATATCATAAGGCGATATGAGATCGATGCTCCATTAAATAATGATATAATGAATACACGTTACATACCCTCCACCGTTATATCTTGGATGCAAAAACGCAAGATGATTGTCCATATCATACCAAGCGTCATTTTGGTATTACCATCAACAATTTCTAAAAGCACATGTTTAACTGCAAACATTAATTACGTTCTGCTCCAATTGACACGAGTTGTACGCCTTTACTTTCTATGTATTTAAGTGCCTTGTTGACGTTGGTTATCATGTGAAAACGCATTCGTCCACGGTCGGGCTTGGGTAACGACTCCTCTGAAAGCGTTTCAAGTAGCTGGAGAAGTTTCAAGCCATCTCGAAAGTCAGTTTCGATATCAGTAATACTGGATGTCGCCTTTCTCAAATATGAATTACACCATGCCGTGAATGTCTATATTCATTAAGAAAAATCTATTTACCTACTTTCTTTTGTTGTATCTCCCACATGGGATCGAGATAACTCTCGCGATCCCATTCTTCCTCTTCTTCAGGTTCGACGTGAGTTTCATAAATTACATTATTCGGATAGTATGCGTTATTATTGTTATAATAATACTCCATGCCTCACCAGATGTGGGCGAAACGGAAACGGTGAACAAAAACGGTATAAGCGCTTTCTTTCAGGGTCAAGATATCAACACAGTTTAACACACTCCCGGTCATTAAATTAATTTAATAAGAAATGATTTTTATTGTTCTTTCTTTATCAAAATTATTGAAAAAGCAAAAAGTTGTACTTTTAATACAGCATTTCAATTTCATCCTTAAAATGTACGCTTTCGTTTTGGCACTCGAGTCGACCACTGACGACGTATTTATAACACCTATGCAAAGCATAAGCTTTAACAACTCACAAAACTATCGGACCCCTAAAAAAATATAATTCTTATATTTATTGACTTGTTGAACACGTGTACAAGCCATATATCTTACCAACAGAAACCACTATTGCTAGTATTCTGTACATAATCCTAACAAGATCGAACAAAAAGTATTTTGCTATCCCGCTACTACTATTGAATGTGTTGGGGTTATGTGCCATCTAAGGTGTCTTCAAAACAATAAGTCTGGTAAAGTCTTTAACTAGTATTTGCCCCATCTTGTACCAGAGAAGATATAGCTAAGTTCTATGATTCCATGATGCCTTTTATTTCTTCAATTATGGATAATTTTTTTTAAACTGTGTGGCGATTTTAATTCTGCGTCTATTAGCCAACTTCTTACACTTGTTCTCAACATCTTCTTGACCACATATTTGTGTCCTATTCTTCTCTGTATGCATGTTGTACTCGTGCACCCTTAGCCCAGTCTGACCATTGCATCGTTTTTTGTCTACCGAAAATATATGTTAAGGAAAACAAAACAATTCCCGTTGTCCTTAAACTAAAAAACTTCGCATTCGTTCGCACTGCCTACAGAACCAGTGCAATTTAAGAGATGTCGTTCGCACAGCTGACTTCAACGAATTCGCGGATTCCGATTTCGCTAAGGAAATAGACCATATAAATAGCTATCTCCGATTTCTGTACGATTCGCACTGCACACTTACGGAACTATCCCTCGCACCTCGTGTCGTATCATCTCCATTTCTTAAACAATTCAGGCGAAAGAAGGAAAGGCTCTACCGCCAGGGCAGGTATCGAGAAATTAAACAAATTTCGATCATGAGGTAAATCGCCTTAATCAGATATTTGTAGATTAACTGCTCAGAACATCGAAATCCGACGACCTCCGGATTAGATAGATGCCGCTTTAACACCTATTCCGATACCGGCCAGCGGTTCCGCTGGCCTCGAGCTCCCGATTTTTAGTTTCACCAGAGGAGATGAAATAGGAACTATAATCCAATTTTAATGCCTAGTACTTTTATACTTTCTTGTTTTATGCTGAAAGTTTTGGTCGTCGTGATCTAAATAAAGCCACCACAATTATTATTCAAAATGCGTTCGACTGCTATCGTTGATAGCTAGCATTTACAACTACCATCAACGATTATTATTATTTATGACTGCTTAACGTGCCAATACTATATCTTCTCGGAATCCAGTTCGAGGTTATTATATTACTGTGGGTAAAATTCAAATAAAAGCGAAAACTGATATGATTAAATATTGTCGTTTTAGCCGGCCATAGATTCTGCGTAAAGGTGAACCCAGTCAACATTTCTACTTTATATTGGCGAATACTGGTCATCAATGGCTTTGCATAGATAATCTGAATAGAATCACAGACGTCCCTTTCTCTAATGGATATGCAGTATTTTAATACTATGTAATGAATGAAATGAATACGGGATATTACTTGCGGATCGCGAAAGTAATCACGCACCGAATTTTCAAGTTTCAAATAACGGTAACTATTTTCGATTCTATTCTGCATCTATTTGTTGGGAAACCGATTGGATTCCCTACGATAAAATCTTTATTTTCCTGTATCTATTCTATTTTGACAACCGCCCACGCCACTAGACAGACCAACCGCATTCTTGACATTTTACTCATATCTGAAGGTCGTTACTTATTGTCAATTGCTTTAATTTCCAGACTTTTACTCAGTATAAACATAATTCATCCAAGGTTTTTTAGAACACGCCTGTCATACACTGAACACAACCACTTTAATTTAATTGGCTCACATGTAGAAATACTCGAGTAAATCCGCTCTCATAGAGTTTGTTTGTGCGTCGTGGCCCAAATAACGGAATGACACGATGGTCAGGGGTGATGAAAATGGTCTTCCCGTTGTCCTTAGGGTCAACTTCGACTTGCCAGTAAACGGGTTTCAAATCGATGGTGCAAAACACCGAGCGTGACCTAGCGCGTCCTGTGAGTCCTATCTGGACACACGTGGGGCGTTTCATTGTAATTGGGGCCGGTAAGGTGTCGTCAATGTTGTCTTAATTCATCGAAGAATAGTTGAATGGATGTCATGCATGTGACATAAATAAACACGTAGTTTAAGACCCAATCCTTCTCTCATAACTTGTCTCCTTCAGACCAGTCTTCCGGTTGGTGGGAATTCGATGACGGGTTCATAATACTATTTTAGTTATTATTTAATTAGGAGCACATTTAAGTATACTTAAATCTTTTCATCGTATCCAATATAACTACGACCAATATGAAACTAAAAGGTCGCTGTCAATACTTAACAGAAAGGGCACACGTTGTGTCGGCCGATATCTTCTCTATTTTAAACTATTCAGTCCTAGATAAAACCTTTGTGAGTATAGCTGAGAGAAATCGGTGTTGTTGGCCCCCAAAATGAACGATGCACACTATCAAATCCACCCAAATATTTTAACATACCTCCCATGTCTGATCAAAAGCCAGACAGCCGGTCTCCATAGCTGGATTGTACATGCATCTCCCATGCCCCATAATAATGTATAGCCTCGTCTTCTCTGTCTTTGAGACAAGCTGGAAGGGGATTGCATCTAGTCTGACAACCCCTCTAAGGATACATTTGTAATTTGATTAAACTCTGTAAGCTCCTGTTAAAGGAACAAAAAATCGCTTCTTAAAGCGCACATGCATACGGCTTAAGACTGGCCTAATACCTTGGAATTATTTTATCCTATCGTTGGCGAAATCCATTGAGGGAACATTAAAGTAACGTTTTGGAGATAAGAGGAAATCAGAAATGTGTGCTCCACCCACCAGAGCACGCTGATGACTATGCGTCTGTTGTCTTCTTTTATTGAAACACCATTAGTGGTTGTCAGCATTTCACCAAGACCTTGGAGTTTGTTAACCTTCTTGAATTCAGTTTAGAACTGAATTCGCTATTATCATCCTGGTCACAATAAATCAACCGTTGGCCAGGTTTAACGGTTCGGTGAGACAAAACCTGTGCAGACTTGTGAAAAACAAACGCTGGCGATCGTGAGAATTTATTTACACCTACCATGAGTCTGGTGATTTGAGTGAACGGTATAAAGATAGTATGATCGAGAAGGAATCAACTGCAATAAAGCAAAGGGGAACGATACACTGTAGTTATCGGGCATGCAGTACTAAGGGTATGGTTTTCGTTGGTTGCATCTAAAGTAGGTCATGTACATACATTCAGTAACCAGGTCACATTTGCCAAATATACTGATGGGAAGACCTTTTAGATTTTGTATGGCATGGTAGAATGGAAGGGTGGATGTAGGGTTGCAACAACACGGTATTTGCTTGTTAATGACGAAGTCGTATCGTTTCGTCTCCGTTTTCAGAAGGCTCGTAGTAACGCTGTTCCTTCAATCGGGCGTAATTCGCAGCCACGAAACAGGTGAGAAGTAACTACAAATAAGCAAGTACTACTTAATACATATTAGTAACCAGGTTTATATGGCATCATTAAGTTGGCGGCGATCTTTTTACACAATGCCACATCACACAACTATAATGTCGACATTTCCAAATACGCAAAATAAAGAATGTACACAGAAACCGAATTCGAGGAATAATTAAATAATGATAATTGGCTTACAAATCCGAACATTGTGAGAAGAGCTCCAAAGAACGCCACCACCGAAAAGATTAGAGTATCACGAAAACGATCCTTCGTGTTGTTAGCATCCAGTATCAATGGCTTTCCATCAGTGCCGTACAATCCTGCAACAAGACAGGGCAGTATTTAGGCATGCAAATATCCCTGGGGGGTTGTATGCCTTCCCAGAGAGGAGTAGCAGCTCTGGTCATGGCAGCCTAGCAAGTCTCCAAAAATTCAAATTCGAGCCACTACCTCCTATTATGGGATAAACAGGCCGTGAATATTCTTCGGGGATGTGCTTACATGCGGTGTCCCCAGTGCGAACCGAGGTGGCCTGACCCGAGAATCAAACCCGGGTTGTCTCTCACTAACAGAGCGAGGATGTTGACAGCTTCACATCCCGACAGACTTCGGAAAGGCGATCTACGCACTAGATCCACGCTGAGCACATAATTGTGGATACTAATATTGCACTGGATTCTTGATGGAACTACGACATCCACTAGTAGGACATAGCCCTCCAACGCAAGCAGGCAATATGTTAGCTCTGCGTCAATCACCCAATACTACTCACCATAGTAGGAGAGATCGAGTTTGTCCGGTGAGCAGGAGAAATAACCGGCTATAACAGCGGAGGGGTCGACATCCAGGCCTGCGCGCGTCGGGAAGTGCTTGATGGGTGGGTCGAACGGCTCACCAGATAGGGATTCGCGCTCCTCGAAGAACGTGTCTTCGACGGCTTGGCGAGCTTCCCGGTTGAGAGGCTGGACGTCGTTGTGCTGGAGGGAGCGAGCAGGTCCGTCACTGCGGTACATCAAGAGGGAGATGCTGGTGATATTGAAGGTCAGGAGGCAGGCCACCAGGACCCAGAAGATGACGGCAATTACGAGGCAGACGAGCAGCTGTTCAGAGCGGGGTGGGGATGACAAAACAACAACTTGTAGTAGGTTAGCAGCAAACGTGTCTGTACACCTCGTGGTCGTTGTCCTTCCCAAGGGGTCATCTCAACTATACCGGGATACAATGCCATTTATAACCATAATTTCAAGCACTCCGAGATGATCGTACAAGAACTCCTACCACTTCCGGGTACTGGGGGTCTTGGACGAAACCTCCAGAAAAGTAGCAACAGATGGTACACCGGTGACTATTTCCTGTACCTAATCCATGTTAGCTAACGTTATCGAGAAAGCAGTCGTTTATTAAATTGCTATCCGCCTTCCTCGTCTGTCTCCTCTGACTAGTCCGTCTTGTTCTCAACTGGTCAGCTCCGGTTCTTTCATTGGTTCGCGTCTTCAGCTCTGCACACGCCCATCTTCGCTTCCCATTGGCCCACGCATCGCCAACACATCGACCAAAATAAATAGCCGACCGTTATCGCTTTCGAGTTTTCCCTGTGGACATATAATACTGCCAGGGTTTACGGGGCGCCAGAGGGGAGTAGCACCTCTGGTCATCGCGGAGTCTGTCCCGGTCCTTGGTCTCCGGTGGACAGTCAGTTGCCGCCTTCGGTTCCAAGTAGCTGCAAGCGGCAGCGGCCACACCTATCCGGTGGTAAACCGCTTGACAGCCGGAAAAGTAGGTCGGCAGTAAATCTTTCGGTGAAAACGGGAAGTAAAACCCGGCGGACTGATCGGTGGAGGAGATGCATAGAAAGATCCAGCAGTCAGAAAGGCGGTTCCTATTAAATTAACCGTTACGCACTCGGCTGTGTAGAGAGACTAGAGTCGCACTCGGACAAAGCCGGGTGGCTCTGGAGACCCAGGAAACTGTGTGAATACGTCTGCGACGTCTATGAAGTCGGCTTCCCGGTGGTAAATCGCTTGCCAGGTGTCGGACAGTAAATCCCTGGTGAGCACGCATAAACAACTCAGGCGGACTGGGCGATGGAGGACATCCACGTTAGAATCCAACGAAGGCGATGTCTTTGCACCCGGTAATGATCAACCCATCCTCGCGGAAAACAACGGTGTCCAAGTGTCTCCGAATTTCTACATCGGCGACCTTGAATTCGTAGAGGATATCGTGGCCCTCGGAGACATCCGAACTTTCTTGTAACCGGTTCTCCGCCGTATAAATAACTTTGCAAAGTCAGTTGGCCTGGAGATTCCCAAATATCTGGGCTCCATTATCCTACAGAACGGTCACGCGTAGGATTGCGTGTTGACAGCACCAGGAAAACGTTCCACCAACTGCGCAACTGGCCGCACCGAGATGTGCCTGGGTCCAAAGGTTCGTTCGTAACGTGCAGCAATCCGCGCCATCCTAACCTACGGCTGTGAAACCTGACCACTGCCTGTCAAAGACTCAAAGAGATTGAACATTTTCGACATCACCGGGTTCTGCGACGAATCCTGGAAGCGCACTGGCGCGAAAGGCGCTCGAACAACGAAATACGGAGACGATGTTCAGACGCAGAGAAGCTACCAACCCTTATACAGCACGATCGGCAACAGTGGTTCGGCTGCGTTCTACGGAGGGCAGACAGAAACCTTTCAAACCGCCTGGAACGCTTGTAGACCGTCGACGGAGTGCGCCGCTGAAGCAAGAAACGGACAACAATCTGCTCCACACGATCGACAGCAACATAGAAGACAGGTCCCCGCCGCCTTGCAAAACGCACTCGATTCCCCTCGCCTAAAGCCGGGTGGCGCTGTCGAATACATCCAACGGTTCCCACAGAACCTTCACCCTCTCGCACAAGACACCTTCCCCACAGCTACTGCGAAATTTAATAATTTGCAGGACTGCCTTAGAGAATACAACACATTTTGTCTTTTATCACATTCTCGCCTTATATACGTTGTTTATTTGAATGGCGGGTTTTACCGGAACATCCCAACAAAACCCACCAACCAATGTTAAACTGAATACGAACGTCCAATCAGATTTGGGGAAAATTCGCAAAAGCTAGATCAATCAATCGGAAACTCCATGAAACTCCGTAAGCCCGTTTGGGGTAACAATCTGGACGGACTCTCCGCTGGTAATTCAAAGATGTGCCAGAGCGATTGACTCTGCCCAGCTCCTGGGTGCGCCGAATTAGACGTCCATTGGTCCTCACTTTGGAAAAGCCCACCCCCGTGAGAAACTCGCCAGACGAGGTCAGAAGAGGGTGTTTCGGGGTGGCACAAGGTCAGCTGTGGAAGGTCACAAGGCCCCTGTGTGTTCTCGATGTTTGTGGGAATTTCAAGTGTTCGAATCTCAAACGGTGCATGAATGCACTATTGTGATACAACCTTTTGGAACAAAATTCTTGATGTATCCACAATGTTATGCTATTCCACAATGCTCATCACACAGAAAGACGAAGCTCCTTCATGCATCCTTCGGGATTGGCATGAATCGGAGAATTCGCAGCAAATTCATTAATTACTCTACATAATCAGCAAAAGTATGTTAGAAGTATCTCTTGCAAATCTGTAATTATTTTGAACAATAATTTATTTTCTGAGATCAGATGAATTCGTGAATAGTGTTGAGGGTCCATCTTTATGTATGAGAACAGTCGAGCGATTAGCCGAAGTAGAAGAACTGCCTCAGTGTAAATGGAGACAGCTACGGTGTCTGTTATCTTATTATCAACTGTCTACTTAATAGACAGCACATCAAAATGCATCCCAAAACATGATGACTGAACTCCCCAATGCTTCGCTAGAAAACAGGCTATGCGCGTATTTCAGCAGAACCTGGATCACGGTAGGTGGTTGTTGTTGTTGTTGTTATTATTGCCAGGAACGGTTGTACATATCTGAATGGTTGTGGTTTCGTTCGGAAAGACTCTTTTGTTCAGCTGGCCTCGGCCTAATAAAGCGATGACCATAAACCCAGACTTGAGGCTTGTTGGCCGCCATCAGTTTAAAATCTTCCCTAATCA
Source organism: Proteocephalus fallax (assembly GCA_028672205.1). Lineage (NCBI taxonomy): Eukaryota > Metazoa > Platyhelminthes > Cestoda > Proteocephalidea > Proteocephalidae > Proteocephalus > Proteocephalus fallax. Next base: position 81,284 of record JAPUBX010001280.1, on the reverse strand, counting down.
CGCGGCAAAATCAATTCAAATTCACCTAACAGCATCACGAAAGAATGCCTAAAAATAAGTGGCCAAACGGGGTAATAATTGACTTGGAATCTTACATAACTGGACCGCTCTGATGAATTATCATTCAAAATATTTTAATTAAGACAACATCAACAACCAGTTTTTGCATTGTGATAGAATACAAAATAGTCTGGTCAGCAAACCGGACTGAATTAGGTGGCTCGGTGGTTGAGTGGTTAGCATGTTCACTATGTTCGTGAGGAACCTGGGTTCGAATACCAGGTCACTTCCCACTTCACACCACCTATAAAATATTCCCAAAAATCTACTTGACAACCCTAATGAGGTTGGTCTATCCTCTAGCAGTCTATAGACGCACATATTTGATTGAATTAGGTCCGATAACTATGCGAGATGCAGTTTTATGTGTATGATCCCATCAGCCAATCCCCACACAAAGTTCTTGCACAAACCACTTCCCAGCGCGCGAAAAAACCCATCTTCAAGCCAAGGTTTTATTGCCCCCAGCATAACCTGTCGCCTCGAAAATCTTGATATTTCGGGGAAATAATTAATAGCCTACCCGGGAGTCAAACTAAGCGCGGAAAAAAATAACCAAAATGCCAAACCGGTAATTTCATTTAAATTCTACCAAACCTTGATGTAAATGGGCCTTAATTTGACGACGACGACGACGACAACACCTATTTGATAGTAACCGCGAACACCACCTGTTAATCATCAGTTTTCGAACTCAATCGGTTGATTTTGCGACTTGGTAGACTCTTATACTCTGTTCGTCACAATTGGTGTAAAATAGCTCACGAAGAGAGGCCAAACTACCTAACACCTCTGACAGCACCGCCTACACACTACTCCGAGGAGGTTGGTGTTTTTGCTAAGTCGCTAGGCAGCTCTGAATTGCTCTTATCGTGGGAAGGTTGCAGCCAGAATCCCAAGAACCCCGAAGAGGTTGGTCAGACACGGGAAACGTTTGAGCACTCCTACCCACCCTTTCCATATCGTGGGGAGTGGGGTGAGGGGGTTGGGTTGGGTTGGGGGACCTCGGGGACAGACGAACTCACCGACGAGTTGAGGCATCGACCGCAGCAAGTGGCCCGAGATCCCTCGAAGCAGCGTTTGGCGTTCCAGCCCGAAGAGATGGCGCAGATGACGTAAACGATGATTACAAATAAGCCAGTAGCTCCGACGATGGCGTACACCGCGTAGTCCAGGTATGGGAAACTGTGGTGGGGAGGAGGGCACGAGGAAGGAAGTTGGTTTTGTCAATTTATTTCACGACGGTTGTTGCGATGCATCGATGGACTCCAGTCAGTAAATACAACCTAACACGCCCTATTGGACGACATAGAGTTGTACGGACAACTTAACAATCGCCGAACGAGGAAATCTCAGCTAGGTAAAGCTTAGCACTGGAAATTATACGGCCTCCATTTTAATGAAAAAGTCGGCCGTCAATCTTCATAAGCTGAAGAAGCCGTGTCCGTCACAAACAATCAATGGAATAATTAAATTAGCGCATATGAACTTCGTTTTCGGCTTTTAATTGGTCGATGACCACGTCAAAGGCCATTTCCTTATCCATCCTCCTCAACGACGCGTAAACTCGCCTCTGCAGTGCTATCGTCAATGTCTCAGATACCAAGTTTAAATACCTACCGATTACTGCAATTTACGCCAAGACCACGTAGATGGTAGCCAGAAAGATTTATTTCAAGCCTACATAAATAAATCAAGGGGCAAATATGTTGTCGTTGTCGATCTGACAAACTCATCTTGGCATTGCTGAAAAGAAATTAAGTCCAATTCAATTTTAATTCAGCTCTCCAGAGGTTTCTGACCTGAAGAAATATCTAACCCACAAGTACTTCGCACCTTAACACGTGAGAATTTCCAAACAAAGCCTCGACAAGCTCTGCGAACGGTTGTTAAGTGCAAGCAGTCGATGTACTTTACAGACAGCGGGGTTATCATCTAAACAGTATGAACCATAACCGGAGCTTCGGTTGACAATTAACCAATCTAAAGCGAGATTCCTGGTGCGGGTTGATTCTCTGCCATGTTTAAGTGTCCTGGAAAGCTTCAGTCGAGGGCTACCAGTACCTCGAAGAAATGGAAGGAGTAATAGGCCGTCGCTTGAGGCGCTACGACCCAACGCGCTGTCAACCGAACCACTTTTATGTCCTACGGCTGCAGAAAGCCACCGATCCGATCGTATATTCCAGACGATTCTATTCTATAGATTGCCGGTCTTTGTTGTGAGACGAATTAATATAGATATATATAAGTTGGCGACCAATGTGGAAAATTAAGGGGGCTTGGACACCGATCTCCTCATGGGGGGGGGTTGTCATGGGGATTATTGGGAATATTTTTGCAGGCGTCCATAGTGCCACACGTGGTGGAGCAGAAACCAGGTCCACCATCAAAAAAGCGCGGATGCTGATTGCTAAATAATGGTATATGTAGGAGGATGTCGGGGGTATGCGGGGGAAGATGGGGAGCGGCGGTTGAGGATGGGGGAGGAAGGAGGAGAGAGGGGAGTGGAGAAGGAGGAAACCAAATCGCGCTACCGAAAAGCAGTACCGCCAATCAATAAACGACAATATGCAAAGAGGTCTCGTGCCAAACGACCCGAGCAGTCGCAAAGCAGCCATTGCAACATCCCTATGCAATGCACTAGTGTTTTTTTATAGGGGCATGATAGCTATAGAGGTGGTTAACAGAGTGGCTTACAGATTATCCACTACCAGGAGCTCGTAGAGGCGTTTTCTGCCGAAGATGACACCGACTCCGAATGCGGTGCCCCCAAGGAAGACGACGATCATCGCAAGCAGCGAGGCAAGTGGCGAGGAACGCAGACATCGTGAGCACGAACTCTCGTCTAGACAAAAAAAGACGTGTCCATGTCAGTGTGTGCCCAAGATTGAGAGAGAGTGAGAGATGTCTAGCAATTCGTGCATTGTCTGGCCACGCGGTTAACGTTATCCAACTTCAGGGTTGGTTTAGGTTCGGCAAGTGTAAACAGGTATTTGTGATTGATTTGGAGCATAAACAAAGTTATCTCTCACCGAGTGAACGAAAAGCGCTTTCGTTTGCGACTTAATGTAAATTAAGGATGACGAATCTCGTGGTAAAACAGGTGAATGTGTGGAAGATTGGGAGCGTCTAAGCTGACCAGAAGGATTGGCGCATTCGAGTGTTCTATGTTCTCAGATTCAGCACAAACAAACGTCTAACAATATCACGAACAATTGACAGTATTGACGGAAAAAGCACAGCCACTTGGGGGTTGAAGTTCACCCCACGTATTGATTAAGCACAAGAAAACACAATGGCACATCAACAATGTGAACTAAACTGGACCCCGTTAAGTCAAACAGAACGCAGCAACGGTTATGCCGGGGTGTGGCAAACCAAAGTCGTGTCATACACACAAACACAAACAAACTCCACCTACAAGTGCTTGTCCACGCTGATGTGGAGAGATTAGGGGAAAGGTTTTGAATTGCTCGGAAGGGAGAGAAGGCTAAAATTGATAGACACGTCGGTGCACCATAACACATGCATCGATGAATGATTCTGGAGTCAAAAACGACAATGGATAAGCGAAAGTGTCAATCGTGTGGTTTTTACGCAGCACCACCCCCCCCCCAAGTGGACGCCAATGAAGATGGATAAACACAGCCTCGGGGTCACGCGTTTGGACATCCCTTTTGCATCAAAGAATTGACCGCTTTGAAAGGCCCCATTAATTGTCAGAGAGCTACCGGAAGCCTACAATTTTACCACCTGTGGGGTAGAATTCACAATTCTGATGGTTAGTTTAGTTTTTAAACAAAAAAGATGGCGATAAATGTGTCAATAAACGGCGACGGACATGCCACACACGTATTGCTACTAATGTGGAGTGTGTGCTTTGTAGAACCCTAAACTATAGATCGCCGAGTTAACAAGGGTTTGTGTGGCTCCTTTTGAGGGCTTGTCTGGAACGGGTGTGAAAAAGGGGTGGGGAGGTTGATTGAAGCTGCTGCCGAAGTCTCGGTGAGAAGGTTTAAGCCAGGGTCTCGAGAAACGATAACCCGACGATAATCCTCTGCGCAGTAGATCCTACTTCCGGTCGACCGTCATTTTTTTCAATTCCGAAAATAATGGCCCTCGTGGCTCCATTCAATTAAATTGATCAGGCATTACACGGAATTCTGGTGTCGATGTGTTCTGCGTCCAAACGGTAATGGCATTTAGACGTAAACATAAAACAAATAGTGATTAATATAACAATAGGCGGTAGTTGACGCGTGAGCAAGCGTGTGTGCACGGAATCCTTAAGGACCATACAGAGGACCCTGACCAGCCGAAAAAGACCACATTTGCACCAAATTTCATCCTGCTGGGTTGACATTTGCGGAGGGGAATTTCCCCATCAAGCAGTAATTACTTTTTTATTGGTCCGTGTCGCCCGGTCCACAGCCCCAGAAACAGACATCCCCGTCGTGAGTCATGGCTGCCCCGGGGTAGGGGATTATGACTCAGACTTGGTGGGATTTCGCCAACCCCCGAGAGCCCCTGGCAGACGGCTGAGAAGGAGGTGGTGGAGGGCAGTAAAATAATAAACGCAGCAGGCCGGCATGGAAGCAGGGCAGCCACATATTCTCTTTTTTGCAGGCTCTAGCAGAACTAATTCGGGAAAAACTGCGCCTGTAGCCACCTGTTGAGCGAAGCTCTCGAGATTGTCCCGTCCCCAATCAGTCCCAATTTGCATCTCTTCGGCCTACGAGAAGGCAATCTGTTTAATTCCCAGAAGAACGGCAATTCGGTCATTCACGTTTTTTAGTTTCTCCGAAATGGAGACGGTTTGGGTCCTCGTGGCTTTAATAAATCGATTACAGTTAGCAATAGAAATAGTCTTTAATCTCATAATCCAACCACAAAGATTAGAGAGCGTCTTGCCTCTTCGTGGACACCAGCTCGACCGAACTGGAAAGCGTACTACACGTTGATGACTATAAAAGATGGATTCGGATGAATTTGATGTACGTTAAATTCGTCGATTATCAGGGTGACATCTTGATTATCATGGCTTTATACCACGTAATCATGACTGCTTGACAGTAGAAGGCGCACAAACCCAATTTAAACTACACGTTTCCTCCCAAGGTGCATGAGATTATCTCAAGTGGCGATCTCCTGCTTGAGTGTAAGGCCGCTTCGTGGAAGGTTCCGGGAATGATCGTTTTTTTTATGAATATTTGCCAGGCGGCGGCGTCTCTAGTGCGAACGTAGCACAGCGAGGAGGCTGACTGCTACGTCATCAATTATCCCATCTCGGCAGAAAAATTTAGAATACCTGAAATCACAGAAGCGCCCCAATATTCCCGATATACCCGAGACAAGCAAGCAAGCCAGACACGCCGGTGAATCACGCTGTATTGGCGGTGCAAACCAATTAGTAACTTGTGACTTAAGCGAGTCCGGTCTGGACCCCGAATTGTTATATCTCATTCTTCAAAACATTTTACGAAGGTGTGGCGGCCGCGAAATCTGACCCCGCTTGACGGCTTGACCCAACATTTACACGCGTCCACAACGCGATGTTGTTTCCAATACCTGATGACCTTAGAAAACACGATATTGCATGGATAAATTTAGATGTTAGATAACAGGCTGACCGGATGTTGTTACAACTGGCGTTTTTGTTACAAGCGAGGAGTTAAACTACGAAGTTTCGTTAAAATTTCATTGAAGGCACGGTAATAAGTTTAGATTACAGGGGTTTATAGTGATTTAGAATTAAGCCGGTCAAGATATGACCCAAAAAAGCATGAAATGCTTAAGGAATCGACTTAAATATACGAACAAATAACAAAATAGTTTCTTAACAAAGTCATAAACAGTTGAAGTCATGATTATATAAAACCAAGACACGTTCATGCCGTCTGTAATTCCCCAAAGCAGCAGTTTTTCAACATCCTAAAAGACTCTTGGAAACCAAACGTCAAATTATAAATACCCGTAGATCGTTTTATAGAAAAATACCATTATTCGTATTTGGTCTATAATTATGCTAATTTTACAAACTGGATATTTATTTTCTATAATAATTGATATTTTATATTAGTTATTTGAACCAGGGGACAAGAATATGTGAGAAAGTGATACAAATAAAAAAACCCTTTTCAAAAAAGAAACTCACATTCGTAGAACTCCGACATCCTTACTCGAATCAGTATTAATTCCTGTGACCGTGAACCAGTAAATCTGAACTAATTTCTTTTGAGAGAGACGGCGCAAACGTGATGGTAGGGCGGATTTTGACCTCGAAAGCGCTCTGAACCAATGACCGCATGCTAGTCCAACGGGTTGGCCAATCACGTTTGGCCGTCACACAGCTGGTTGTTCGTGCATTTACGAAAAGCAGGTTTTCCTAGTCCTGATTGGTCAACGGCCTGTAACCAATTAACAGATCCGTAGATGCTAATCACAAATGGTGTGGCAAAAAGGGTGATAGGAAATTGGCAGTTTTTAATTACCGTGATTATTTTGTATGCAAAGGATATCGCCCTTGAAGAGATTTGTTTCGAAAATACGTATTTCTAGCAAACCTTTTGACGTTCCATTCAATAAATTCCAAAACAAGAACTAGCTAATATATTAAGACGAGAATTTCTCCTCAAGTATGATGGAAGTTTTCGCGATAATTGCAGATCAGTAGAAACGTAACCAAAACAAACTCTTGCTAAAATGCTAAAATAATAAAAATATGTCCGCATCACGTTGTACCTGAGGACAGATTGCTTCACTCTTTCATTTCGCAATTAGCTCAACATCAAAATTTCAGGCCGTTATTCTCAACCGCCAATTATTTTGTAGTGATCATGGGGATACCGTCTGCGGTAAATGCCATCCTCCCTATTTCCCAGTTCGCCTCGTTTTCAGCGCCTTGGTGTCAGCTAAACCGTCCCAAGGTCTTCGTCGATTCCCCATTATCTCCCTCATATCATTCTCCCACGCCAGTTATTTTCCCCGTCGTCCGATATTCTGACTTTTTGACTATTTGACCCCTTTCTTTTTAATCTACTCAATCCGAGACACCGTTCTTTAATCTCGTGGAATAGGTGACCCCTCCTAATCTAGACTGTCTCAAAGGAAAGCCCTTCGACCAATGCGAAGTTTGTTCCGTTTAATCCCCAAAGGAACGTCCACAATTCGGATATTCTCCAATTGCCCAGAATTTTGATTTCTCCAGAGGGGTTGAAGCAGGAACCCAAAGACAGCGCCCGTAGTGCCGACAGTCTGGATCCTCGTTACCTCAATGCGGAGATTACTTATTATATTAACCAACATAGCCTGCTCTTTTCATCCCATCGAGCCGGGCCTTTGCGCTAATACCAATTCCTGGGAGTTTGATACAGAGAAATAGCTGAGCCAGTGGATGTTTCGACAACAGCAAGAACGAGCAAAAGGTGAAGGAAAAAGACTATTGTGGTGGTAGGGGGGGCCTCCAGAAGCGATCACAGCGCGTAGCTGTCAGCTTCACGCCCACGTTGACAGCTGGTGCGCACCTGGCTACTGAATTGGGGACTGAAGTCAAACGACTCGGGAACCAATAGAAATGGTTCGGCTATTTGAACTTGTGCAAGTTTCGTGTAAATTATGACTTAACTCCAAAGGATGAGTGGGCTTGTGTGGCCACATCTCAAAACATAGGCCTGGAGTTCTGAAAATGGCAAATTTCGGTATGCGCGTGTATATCAATGGAATGACAGGATAAATCGCAGGCACATGATTCAGAGAGTGTCTGAAAGTGGAAATGGGATTCCTCTCGCTTATTAAACATAGAAGAAATGTTAAAAAACCTCCTGGTGTAAAAAAACCCGGAATCCTACTGCTGTCTGCACAACGAATTGCTGGGGTAAATGCGATAAAAAGAGTCCATGGTAGTGAGATTTGGTTGCCAAAATCACATACGACTCAATTTTGGTCGCGTGACAGAAAGTTTTTACGACCACCGTGACGCGTTTAATTGCCTTTGGGCCAGTGTTCCCGCGTTCCATATTTTGTACAATTATTTTAGCCTTCTACGAACAGTTGAAGTTAGGAAAGGCGCACAACTGAGAGGGAACTACTTCTTCTGGGAGAAGCAGACTAATAACAATTCATAGAGGGCATCTTAATAAAACTAGCCATGTATATGCGGAAACTTTACTTCATCATCTCTTTGTTGAAACAGAGGGAAGAGTTGATGTAACAGGCGTACATTGTCGTCACGCCCCATGGAGCCGCGATGTCCCATTAGTAATGCACAAGTATAATTTGATGTTTTGTTAAGGCTACGTTAAACCAAACATTTCGACATTAGAATGCACTCCAGACAAAACGAATGCCTAGGCTGGGAGGCAGTCATTTGCAAACGATAACATTCTTCATCGGTTTAGCCGTGTCGTTAACTGCTCTTCAGTGATTGCCAGCTTCTGATTGCCAGTATCAGCAGACAAGACAAAAGTGTCTGAAAAGTAAATAGAAGGCCCGAATAAAACATTATTCGACAAACGCCAAATGTAACCCCCTCCATCGAAAGGCAATATCCATCTCAAATTTGACAAAATTCCAATTAGCTAAAACCTCGTTGAGAAAGTGGGATGAAATGAAAAGGACGACAACAGACGTGGCAAACAATGGTTTCCTGTATCATTCTAACGGTGAAAGCTTCAAAAAATCAATATATATAAGGTTAACACACGAAATAATGGATAACGGCGGTGAAAGGCGTGTAAATAATAACAATGACGAATCTTTCACAGCGTCTACGGTGTACGGGACTGTCAAACGTGGTGGATGCCCCGAAATAAGCATTTAATGACAATCAACATGAGTTTGAATGCAGCGTCGTGAATGTTGTGCGAGGTAGTGTCTTGATAGAACATATTTGGCGGGTCTGATCACAAGCAATGGACCAGCGTTGCTCTTTTGAATTTTCAGGGTTTTCAAGAATAGTGGCAGACGTCGAATACGTAAGGCGTACTATCTATATCAATAAAAATAAAACTGTAAATGTTTCCTTTTCCAGGATCTCCGACGGATATCGATTCAACGTGTGAATGATAACCCCAGTCAGCTGCGAGTAAACCAATCGAAATTCAGCGAAATTGACAATTATTTCCACAGCATGATGATTCGGCAAAAGTAAGACACCCACATGTTGAAATGCCGCCAATATTTTCACCAATACGGCTTGGAAATGTATGGCAAATGTGTGCTATTTTATCCATATGAATCAGAACTATTTTCGATCTTTTGCGACATGCTGTTATAAATATCGGCACAATCACTATGCATGAGTACCCTTAATATGATATCACGTATTTTCGTCACTGTGTGCGTTTAAGACATCGTCATTACATCCACAGGCAATGCAGCGATATGCAACAACTCCCATTTCCTAAGCAAGTTCCGGTTGATAGGCCTGACATAACCTCAAATGCTAAATGGTTTGGTCGATTCGCAGATGGACGTACTCAGTGGAACGGCAAAAGAGATGACTGCCAGACGCTGATACACAAACCTGGCTTCATAACAAACTCGACGGGAATCAAGGCGTTCAAATGGTTTAGATTTGAGCCTGAGGTCACAAGCGTCGCGAAATGACACCCGGTCGCCTGGATGTTGCCGTAAGCAAACAACAATAAATTTACTGCCCTCAATATAAGCAGATGATGAAGGGGTTTACTGAGCCACAGCAACGCGTGGCATGAATCAGATAGTCCGGCAATAAAAATTCCAATAGGCTCATATTTATTGACCTGTGGCATGGCGATGGTATTTCCGATCACAATTTCAATACCATCTTTTGAGTTAATTAGTGGCCCTACCAATTAGTGCTATTTGCACGTGTTCAATAAATGATACCAGTAGGCCTGTTTATTCGACAGCAATTTAGAAGGGTCCGGTATGTACCTGTAGACTAACACATCTCTGTCACAATGCCAGCATCAATTTAAACTGAGACGGAGCTTAACATTAATCGATGGCAGGGTTAACATTAGTAGGAATCGCTGGAGAGTTGTTTAAATGGTTGAAGAAAGAAATTGTGGTTGCATGTTTTACGAAATGTTAATTACATGACGAAGTCAACTATAGGTCAAAAAGAATTTAGTCAGTCACCAATTTTACATGTTCTCCAACTTAAAAAAGAAAGAGGCCTGTAATTGTCCTCCTAAATAAACTTCAACTATTAGAAAAGAAAATTCACATTGTAGGATTTCCAATGAATTTATTTGTAAATTAATGTCAACAACAAAAGTTAATTTTTATATTTTTTTATAAACCATGCTTTTGCAACGTGGAGTTCAAACGAAAATGTATGTGTGGTAGTATTGTATGGTTGGTTGAATTAACCCTGAATGTATAATAGACGAATTGTCTGTATTATCGGTCTATCTCAAATAGCCAACCGAGACCTTTAACGAATAAGACACGTGCAGCAAGGAGAAATCGTATTCGTAAGTGTAGCGTACAATATACGTCAGTATATAGTAAAACACAATTAATAATTAAAGTTAGCAATCACCACAGTATGTCTTCTCTAGAGACTGTTTTGAGACTGCCAATGAACAACACAGACTCCGAAGATTTTCTATGGGGTTCATATACGGGTGACTAGATAGGCTACTTCAGGATCTTAAAATGTTTAAAATGAAGCCACTCCTTCGTTACCCGGCTGGTGTTTATGGGATAATTTTCACGCTGAAAGACGCAACCACGTTTCATCTTCAATGCACTTAACGATGGAGGAAGTTTTGTACTTAAAATTTCACGAAACATGGTTGCATTAATTCTTTCTAAATCACGGATCAGTCGCCCTTGACCATTTGAAGAAAAAAAACAGCCCCATTCATTGCAGTTATTATGGTGATCTTTGGTTGTTAATCAACATTATTTCTCCTCTAAACACCATTTAGATTTTTCCAAATAGTTGTCTCTTCTTTTTATTTTAATTTTCTTCCAATCCTCCTCTGAAGAACTCAAATTCTCTCTAGAAAAACGCAGACGGGCCTGGACATCTACCGGCTTAAGCTGGGACACACGTTTAATTAATAAAATTAACGCAAGTTACAAGTTGAGGACAGAGAAGAAGAAGAAGAAGAAGAAGAAGAAGAAGAAGAAGAAGAAGAAGAAGAAGAAGAAGAAGAAGTTACAAGTCTGCGTGAAACAGAAAGCCTGCTTGTTCGTAGGCGACCAAAGACTTTATAACCCAATAATTTACCATTGCAAATCTTCCAATTTGATTTTATAGATTTTGTTTCCCTATTTTGTCTCTCATCGTTAAATTGTACCTATGATGAAGACTCGAGGCCTATCTCGTCTTTTTAAGCGAGAAAACTTGTACTCTTGGTGGCTGACTAAATACTAGTTTTCCCAACTTTAACAACAGCAACAATAATAATAATAATATTGGCTTTCTTAAGGTCACGAGGACCAAAACTTTCAGCATTAAAATTTACAATAAACAAAAATGTTACAGGACGTGACGTAGAAAATGCAGAATAAGTTAAGAAGAATAAAAGAAGTAACATCAAGGTAAATTTGCAAGAAAATCCAATTTAACCCACGAAGTATATAAAGTTTGGCAAACGGAAAATGGCGGCCATTAAAAGGCAGCCCTATCCAAAACGCGCGCCAATTATTGATGGGTTATTCGATTAAGTCAAACAACAAGTCAAGCAACAACAATAACTATTTTATTGTTGGTCGGACACCGGTGTGCCTTCGTCAACACGTCCAATCGACACGTCGCATCGATGGGCCAGGTTATTTTAATATTTTCATGTGTTTTAAACGTGTCACACTCCCCATCTCGATTCTGAGGAAGGAACTGTGACCCCTGGCACACAGCCTCGCAGAATCGGCGTTGTTGCATCAGTTGTTGAGGATACAGATCGAACGCACGCGGAATGAGTGGTCTTTATAGGACACGGGCTCGTTGTTATTCCCACGCAAATAATTCGTCGTTCGGCATCTACGTCCCCTTTTCGTGCTGCCTGAGAATGCATCGGCTTCAGCAATCGGCTTCTGGCGACATTTACAGGCGGCGTCATCCCCAGTAACGCCCGCAGAGGAGGTGGAATTGGCCGCGACATTATCAAGTCTCAAGGTCGCGCAGCATTACTACAGGCGCCTTCTAATTCAGTAGCCCGTCGAAGGGCGTCGGGTAAGACTCGGGGCTGCCGAGGCCGTCGGTGCGCGATGAGCCGAACCAATCGCAACGCTCGCAGCCCAACAAGTCGCCTGACAGGCCCATTTGACCGACAGAAGCCCGAAAAACTACGTTATCTTAGTGCCACAATTGGGCTTCATGATATTCTGGGCGCGTTGCACTTCATATTTCATCCACAAGCGTTACGGCACGCATTCGTGTGTCTGTTTATGCATTTTGTAAATTAATCTCGAAGTATTCAATTTCACAGATAGCGACGCGTGTTGGGACAATAAAACCAGTGAGCCAATGCGGGGAATGGGAGGAAGGAGTCACTCGATCAATTGGATTGGGACACGACAATATTTTGACAGACGGGGTGGGGGCTAGTGGCGTGGTGACCTTTTACCCTTGCGTGGTTGTCTACACGTTAATGAAGGGAATTAAATCAATAAGAGTTTTCTTGAGGACCAAACGATTCCCGAACGCATTTTGAGCTTTTTATGCGCGAATGGATAAATTATGAATATGGGGGGCACCAATCAGAGAAAGGGCCTCATTACCAATCAAAGTTAGTGTTTGTGTGAGAACTAAAAGTAATTATTGTATTCGATTTATTAAGGTCACGAGGACCAAAACGTTCAGCATTAAAATGCTAAACAATTAAAAGGATACAAGAAGTCGCGATTATTTATGTAAGATGCAGAATAAGTAAACGCGAAAATCTCGCCACGCGGTTGAACCCACGTGACCCTTATCCACCGTAGGAAAAATGTGTACCGTGGCAAATGATGGCCCAACAGAAACCGTGGTACAAAAGGTTTTTAGTCAGCCACCAATTGTGCAAGTTCTTCCACTTAAAAATATAGGAGAGGCCTGTAATTTTCATCATAAGTAGAGTTCAACCCCAAGAGATGGTAAAGCTCGTAGGTGGTTCTAAACATTCTAAAATCATGTCAAATATGTAAAATGACACTTTCTTCCATTGTCTTTTTTGTGGAATTTCTACCATCAATTAAAGTAACCAGCGTCCCAAGGGCTCACCCAATCCCACTTTCTTCTAAAGAACTTTCGGCTGACGATGCCTGCCACTGAAAGCATCTTGTGAGCTGTCGATTTCTTATGATCCCAGACTCACAGGATTGCTGTCGCCATAGCGGTGGAAATCGCGAATTAAGTAAATTCTAAATGTACTGGCCACCTCCCTCCCGCCTGTTTGCGCAAGGATTAATCATCCAGCTTTCCTACATTACCACATTCTGTGTTCCATGGTGAAGGTTTCGGCCAACTTTACTTAAATTTAAGAAATTATTTAATTAATTAAGAAATTACGGAAAAAAACAGATTCGTAAAATTGCTCTTAGACGGCAGTCACATGAAATATGATTCACTCAGAGCACCTTTCATGAAAAAGAACGCAGATCCCTCACAAAAAATAGCTAAAAATTGTTCGATAGGGAATTTGCAACGACCTCTATGTGACTGCAGTAAGGCTATGTGGCAAGCCAACATCTTCACTATTGTATCGCAAACAATGACGTCGATGTTGTGGGTGTATGTTTGCTGTGGAATTGCGCTAAGTAAATATTCGAATTTGTGATGCATCGACTCTCTGACTGGCACAATCGCCCGGGATTACGCAGTACGAAATCCACGGAAAAAAACACTCATATTGAATCCTATCAATGTGTTATCAAAGATCAGACATACGCAATCGCCGTGCACGTCAAATAAGTGATCAAATACATTTTTTCCCAGCGACATGTTTGCCTTTTCTACCAGACCTACCGGCATTGGATAGCTAATTTATATAATTTACTATTTCAAAAGGAATGTGGTATATATGTATTGTTGGATATCGAGGAACTCTGTTTTAATTATTGGCGTAAACATTAATTTTTCACCTCTTCTTCCAATGAATCACAGAGGATCGCCAAGTGAACATAAACATTGATAATAAATGTTTCGTACTTATTTTTACTAAGTAGAAGTCAATAATATTGAAAATGTCAAAAACTTATGTATCTTATAATTATCAAGTCTCCGTGAGCCGTATCATCAAGGGTTCAACAATTTTCTGGATCATCGAAGTTTTCTGCACATCATAAGAGTTTTAAAATTGGTTAATTTGTTAATTTAAAGCTCAACGTTTTGGTCCTCTTGACTTTAATGATGCGAATATTTTTATTATTATTATTATTAGTTTCAGTATGCGTCAAATTTAATCTAAAAACCTTAAATTGCAAAGAGAGAATTCTTTGAACAAATGTCTATAAAATTGGCGATTTCCAGCTTGCTAGGAAGTTGCACTTGATTGGACAAACATTTAAAACAAGATGAATAGTCATCTACAATTCAATTATTTATCATGCCATTTGGTTAGTTATTGCCATTTGACATGGTAACTGTTTGCAAAGGTTTCGTTTGTCGTTTTGTATGTTTTGGACCAATTCGGACACAGTGAATAAAATATAAAGACGATTGGGTGCATGTCGCCATCGAAATGTCATGCACTTGGCCTTTTCAGAGTGTCCACGACATAAACAAAACGTTTTTTCCATTATCATGGCCCTTTTTACAATTGGTTATGGAAAGTAACTTTAAAAAAACTCTCCGTGACCAAATCTCAATGCGGATGACTTGACGGCGCGAATGTAATTTTCGCTGTATTTTCGCCAATTCTTCCTAAAATAACCAAAAGCATCAAGCAGCTTTACGAGACACTTCAATATATTATCAGATTTATGCGAAAAATACTTTGTATGCTTCAATTTTGGCTCCTTTTTTGATCATACATGGTGTCGAGGGGGTTACCATTTTCATTGTTTGGATTAACATACTTTGAACCATTTTGAACCAGAATCACTTTGTCGCTAGACATTGGTTCTTAATAGTAATAATAAAAATGGTATTCGCTTTTTTTAAGGTCACGAGGACCATAATCTGCAGCAAACTAAATTGGCGATAGTCTGTCATCTCAGAAATACCCCATTTTACTATTTACCCTACTTTTGGGATCCTAACCGATGGTCCTTCCCGAAAGAGTCCAGGAAATTGACGAAAAAAACCCAAAAATACGCTGTCACCTGAAATAATCACTGATTTTGCGATTATAAATAGAAGATGCCGAATAAACGAAATTAATAGCAATAATAATTGTATTGGCTTTATTGGGGTCACGAGGACCAAAATATTTAGCATAAAACAAGACAGTATAACAGGAATTGGATATGAAAATTGTCTTTTAGTTCCTGCTTCCTTTCAATCCAGGTTCACTTGTAATAAATGCAGATTATACACTCGAATTGTATAAATTTATGAAAACGCGTAATGCCTTGGAAGAAAATAAGAAGCAGTTGTTGCAAAAGCTTTAGAAGTAGCAAATGTAGCAACAGATTTCTCCTTCCTGCTTTGACTTCGATACAATGTGGTCCCACAAATATTAGCAACATCAGAGATTAGTGCCGTTTAATCCCAACGCAAGAGTCTTGAGGAAGAGTTTTGGGGAAAGATTAATGCTTCCTATCGCATGTCGCGATAAATAAATCGCAATGGAAGAGGCCCATCCGTATGAACCACTTCAAATATAGTTCAAATAGGAGAACATAATGAATCAGGATTTGCCATTTTCGAATCAACCCCCTAACCCTTTCCTCTTCCAATTTAACCTTCTGACATCTGAACGAGAAAACATGTTTAAATATTAAACAACCCGCTTCCGTAACGCCAATTGAGGCATCACGCCATAATTGATCCACTACTGACCTTGAATATACACTTTTAGCCCACGTGGTCACTATAAACTTTAGTCCACCGGAATTTAGTGTCCGTTTCGGATTTTATGACGTTTAAGATCATGACTAATCATATTGCCTTTGTGACTGCCATTGAAGACAAAGGTCCTTTGACTCACTCGGTAACCAGGAATACATTTATTTTGAAGCACAAAACTAAAAATACTGAATAAACGGCTCTACATTTAAAGTATTGTTGATTTAAATGAGCTGCTTTCGTTTGCTCCATCGAGGTTCGCAACAGCTGATCCGGTTCTTAGCGAATCAAGACGAGAATGGAACAGAAATTCCGGCTGCAACGCCAACAGACAATATCTCTCACACCACGACAAATAATAGTTTATCATTTCCATCCGCCCAGAAAAACCCGCTTGCTTACGACACGTGTAAATGGTCGGTAAAAGCGCCCCTTGTTGAGAGGTGTTCCAACGGTAAAAGTTTACAAACAAAACTTCAAAATTCGTCGTAAAAAGCTCGAGAAACATCCTTTCTCTCACTGGATAATTCGTTAAACAAGAATGGGCGGCGTATGTTTTTATGACATTCCCACACAACTACCACCACCCCATTGACCGTTGTGAGGGCAGCGACCATATTACCCTAATTGCTTACATCATAATAAATGACACAATATGTGCGTGGTCTGGTCCATAAAGTCCACACGACGTTAACGCATTCGTCTCGAAAATCTGATCGGAAGGAGAACAAGGCGAGTTGTGACACGAGTGCTACTGCTCGGGACAAGTAGCCGATGACCCCACAGATCTTCATGTTAAAGACATAGTTATCTCTAGTGTATATTGAAATTGAAAGAAAAGATGTTTACAGAGAATGTGTGCGTTTAATTACACTCAGGCGATGTGTTGCCGCACGGTGTCCTCCTACATGACCCCAACCATGACCTCTGCGAACTGCCGTCGCCCATTCGTCAGGTTCGCAGCCAATTCGGGCAGTTGTAGCGGCGTGCACCTACAGTCCATCTATTTGCTCCGGTGGAAACCTTGCTGCATCATCCAGAATCCAACCAACCTTAGTTCTACTCATTGTTTATGGGTAAAATGTTGGTTAAATGTTGGAAGATGCCGCAGTATCCACTGTTACAAAGATTCGGCATGGAAATGCCAGCCATTAAGGTGGCTCATGTTTTAATCCGTCAAAAATATCGTCACAAGGTGAGGGATGCGAAGCGTTTTGGAACTCATGCCAATTGTGGATTATTAGCATGACATATGCACAACGGATATTTTACAACTTATTGGACACGGAAAGTGGACAAGAAAGCAAGGAAGGGAGGTACAGTGGCGTGAATAATAGAGCACAGACGAGAGGTAATTGTCGATGTAATTCACCAATAAATCGCCCAGTAGACCACGTTAAACAAGAGAAACATCAATGGGAAGAGCAACTGGAAGATGTGGTCGATTCGGTGACCTGAAACGTTGTACCGTCTGTCAACCAGCTTTTCAAGCACGCTTTGCGACGCCTCTTGGTGTGTGGTTGCCTCTACGGCCAGCTCGTGCTCCTCTGCGACCTCCAGGTCAATTTGATCCCGGGAAAGAGGCGCGAGTGGAGCTCCTCCAGTCACGAGGTTTTTCGATCGTTGATGGAGGCGTTTCTTCTCTGATTCCACCTCACGCGTTGCTATTGTGTTCACCACCGCCGATTCCACCAGAACAATTATCACAAAGCCGAATGTCGAAAAGAACCAGACGTCGATGGCCTTCATGTAGGAGATGCGAGGAAGATGGGCCAGCATCGAGCCGGACTGGGTGATAAGCGCAAGGAGAGTTACGAGGCCCAGGGAGACCCGAGCGCCGATAACGTTGTGGTCGATGAAAAATGAAATCCACGCGATCGCAACCAGGAGACTGGAGGGGAGATAGGCGTAGAGAATGAAGAAACCGATTTTACGCGAAAGATCGACTCGAAACTCCATGGAAGACGTCCCCGAGTCAGCCTCTCTGTACACACAGCTGTGCCCAACTATATTGAACTCGTTCAGGTGGATTTCGCTTTCGAATTCAACCGCACCTTCACATGGATTCTCGCCGTTGACTTGTTTTGCCCCAAAGATGTCGTGACCGCTGTCATTCCACCACTGGAACTGCAATTCATCGTCCGCGTATCCGTAAGAGGCTATAACGATTTTGCACTGTTGTTTATCCAGGGGGAAGTCCCACAGATGCATCGGGCACTCGGTGCTAATCGATAACCGTTGACTGTAGGTGACTACACCTCTCGAATCGACGATGAGTGCCAGATTGGGTCGAGTAATGACATGTGCTTGTCCGGATTTGGAGTTGCTAAAGTACAGATCTGGTAGCCAAATGGAGTCATGAAACTGATTGATTGGCAGCTGGGTGAACGATCCGGCTCCGCGGATGTCGAGACGCGGGTCCTGCCAGCGTTGTCGAAGACGCATGTCCACGGCGAATTTCATTTCCTCCAGGCTAGACGAACTAATGGCGTCGATGTGGATGGAGACTTCGACAAAGAGCGTGTCGTTGAGAGTTTTTCTCTTTGCCTGACTGTAGGTCGACGCGTCCTGAGGTGACAGGTTGGCCTTTGAGACACGCGGTCGAATGTCGCGTGAGTAGTTCTTCAGGCGTTCGGAGATGAGTTTATCGATTTCCGGATACTCGCCAATAGCGTTGACGCGACAGCACATCAGAACAACCAATCCGAATAAACCAGCTTTCGATGACATCTGAGGACCAATAAAGAATATGTTTAAATTTTAAACTTCTTGAAACTCGTGGGTGTGGGGTATGACAGAGGTGCATAATCTTTATCTGTGATGTCTGTCATGCTCATGTCGTGATGTATTTCTGTTCTTTTGTCCAAACCTGGCATGCGGAGGAGGAGGGAGGAGGAGGAGGAGGAGGAGGAGGAGGAGGAGGAGGAGGAGAGGAGGAGGAGGAGGAGGAGGAGGAGGAGGAGGAGGGAGGAGGAGGGAGGAGGAGGAGGGAGGAGGAGGAGGAGGAGGAGGAGGAGGAGGAGGAGGAGGAGGAGGAGAGCTCAAAACTGCTATATCGTGGGGCTTTTCTAGTCCAATGCACAGTTGTGTATTTATATTATTATTTTAGTCATTGTTTTTTTTCGGCATGGAACCAATTTCACCACTTTTACTTTCGACACCTTAAAATTGCATCAAATTTTAAATAGCATCAAAGTTTTAAAAGCAGAGTAGCCATTGAATGTAAAGCGACTAGAAGAGGATTGACCGTTTTAATGTGGGATTGTGTGAAAGTGCAACCAACTGACCTAGTTTTGCATAAACGTGTCTTGGTCCGAATAGGTTATTATCAGTGTGAATACCATCTGTATAAATTATCCAGCCAATCGAAAAGCCCAGCCCTGTAGCCAATCACAAAGATCCCAATGTGCGTACACTGAACCACAAAAGGGTATAGTAATATATCGTCACAGGCGTGCCGCTGGCCTGATAGACGAGGCTTCAACCTCTCGCGAGAGGGGGAAAAGGTTTTCGGGATCGCCGCCTGCCAAGCAACGGTGATTGGAGGACAGGGTGGGGTACGTTTCGGTCAAGTTCTGTTCCACCTCTCCATGTCTTCATTTGGAAGGCGACCGCTCCAGCAGCGTCAACCTTTGCAGCGTCAACGGCGGTAGACTGCGGGTTTGCAATCCCAGACGCGTCTGGCCGGTGTAGGATGTGCCGAAACGAATGCAGCCGCATGGCATTCTTGAAACACTCACAGCTTCTCTGTGTCTGCTCGGAAATGTTTTATTTAGTCGTTAGAAATTTGGTCACAGCTGTTCGATTTCGAGAATCGTCGCTGCCTCTTCGACGCGCAGTGGACAGGTTAAGATGAGAAGGATAGCGGCACGGTAGATACGAATATTTTGTCGAAAGCCCTTCTCGATTCGGTCCTAAACAGCTGCCGGAACGCCTTCTTGGCACCGCCAAATCAAAGATCAACTTCCTCCTTCGTTTGGTCATTCTTAAGGATTGTGAAGCCCAGATATTTGAAAGTCAGGATATAATCTACTGGCGCATCGTTGAGGTAAATAGGCCGGGAGTTGTATTCAGAGCAGGTCGAAGAAGACTATGTTTTCGACGGGTCTACTTTTTAATCACGAGCTTGACTGCCTTTGCAAGGTCGCTCATTCGGTTGTCGAGTCTGGGAAATCCAGGTCGCTGATGGAGAAATCTTACGATTCTTCGACACAAACACAAACTCTTGCACGCGTGAACGAATAGGAGAAGAATAAAGGGTTTGCTGGGCATGCGTCGTCCCAGACCGACTTCCTTTTAGCCATTCGAATGGCCATTTCCTCCTAGGGGAATAGCCGGCTTCATTTGTTTCAGGGATAGGATGAGCTCCATGAAGAATTTGGGAATCATGTGTAGGTGGCTTCCCCCGTCCGTTGCCATGGCGACCAAACCATCACTGCGTTATCCTGACTTGCAAGTTTGCTGTGCTGTTTTTGGTATTCTGGCGTCTCCGGTTTACTGCCAGTGGCTTATTTCGTCGTCGTCATCGTCGTCGTCCTTCCTTGATGGTCGGTTCCATTATATCTCGAAGACGTTGCAGTAATGCCGGAGAATGGGACTTGTATGGGTGTGGTTTCCGTATCTATCTGACGAGAAGGTTAAAAGACATTTTACTGGTATGGACAAATAGTGAACCGGTGTTGGGGTTTGAAGCAACGATAAGCGAGGGAATATAGGTGCGTCTGTATTTCAGACGGGAAAGTCGCAGCATTCAATAATTGTGGCGTAATAAGTTTCACTCCAGTTGGAAAGTAGCAAATTAGAAACACTATTTCCATAAAATACCGTAGTTTTTCATTAAACCGATTCAGTTGATTGATATCATTGTGTGCTTCGTTGATGGGCTGAGAACTCGCAGGCATGTTTCTAGTCATATGATTGCTCGGCACCCCAGGTTTGCGCTGGATACCTTTGCTACTTATGTTTACGTAGTAGAACATAATTCAACATCGACCTTAACAGTCACGTCTCTTGACGAGTCTCATGTTGTATCTATGCATGTTTCAGCGGCCGAATGAGCCTTGGAAAGTAGAGGCCTTAGGTGGCAAAATCTGGAACATTCGGTTACCATGGCTAGGTTAATGGACAGAGCGTTAAAGTCTGGTTCCGAATAGCAGTGTCACGTCCATAATCGGATGTAAACAGATGAAAAATTAATAAATAATAAATGAATTTTGCATTATTTTACTTAATCAAATGGTGTGGTGATATATTTGGTGCTGGATATTTGGAAAATCAATTTGATTTTTTGGGGCACATATATCAGTTGTTAATGAAAGAATTATCAACTCTTCTCAAATTACCAGCACATTATTTGAAATTAATAATCAAAGACGTCAACCCAACCCACCTAATAATTGATAATTAACGTTTGTCATTATGTAACCCAAGTAAACCATATGTTTTGATATTATTAGAAAATTATCAGGAAATTCCACGCATTAAAATCGTCCGGGATCCGTCGTTCGTAAAAGGAAAACATGGTGTAAATTTACAGCTTCCGATTGGTTTGTTTCACACCTAAGCTCGAGCAATATTCGCCAATAATTTGCCAAATAATTCCATCCAAGCCAATGCTCAGCTAAAATGCAATTATTAGTCTATTTTACATGTATTTTGATCATTGCTACCACGATAACTGTTGATAAATGCTGTGTAACAATGCCGTGGACCCATAAAATAAATAATTGGCGGTAGTTACATTTATAAATACTCCATGACAATAGTTCAATGCTTTTGAGTGGACAGTACGCCGGCCGTATTTTTCTCATTATTCTTAAAATACGCAAACAGTGTAAATAATTTAAAATCTGGTATTTTTACGACGCTTGCAAAGGTGTTTCAGGTGAATGCGAACAAAAACAGTTGTCGGTTAGGCTTCTGGCTATTTCGCTCACTATGACTGGTTGTTGTGGGGTAACCATTTTAATTGTTTGCTTTTGCACCCATCGAGGTATTCGTGGTGCCTTTAAGCCACACGCAGAATGGTCTCCGCCACAGTATTAAGTTGCTCATCATTAGTAGTAATAGGAATAATCTGATTCCTCTTTCCTGTTTTGCCTTAAGTCAACGATACCTAAACATACAATTTGGTCCCTGGTGAATCGAAAAGCGTTTGACTTAAGACCAACGAATATATCGATCAGATCGTGACAAATAATTGTTTAGGCCTTGACCCCATGCTTTGGACACGTTCCCATGGTCGGTTCTAACGAATTCTATTAAGTGGTAAACAAACAACCACATTTACAAACCCAACTTCTCTTTTTTGCAAGATAACTTTAATGCCGTTTCGTAAAATGCTCTCACGAAACCTAAATAAGCGAATTATTATATCTCCCATTGCTTACGATCCAATACCTCCTCGTTCCAGCTATGATTGTCTCTAATGCCCATTACAAGTGAAGCATTAATTCGTCTGTATGGTGACAGACCCATGTCAGTCCACGTGCCACCGCTCCGTGTCTAGACCCCACCGCCCATGCCCGCATAAGCCCAACCACGACATCTGTGAACTGCCGTCGCCTATTCCTCCGGTCCGCAGCCAATTGGGGTCGTGCGTCGGCGGTCCAGCGACTTGTGGCGGTGGAAACGGACAAAATGATTCCGAATCCAACCAACCTGAGCTCTACGTGTGGTCTCTGGGTTGGATTGGGTTGGTTAAGGGTTGGACGATGAGGTAGTGGTCGCTTTCACCTCCTCTTCGACTGCACACTATTTGTACAATGTTACAAAGATTCCACACGCAACTAACATCCTCAGCACAGACGACGTTGTAGAGGTGAAATTGGTATCAAAATTATGAAATTGTTGTGACGGATATTTTACTACTTAATGGACAGTGCCAGTGGACAAGGGATCAGAGAACGTGGCCTGTTGAGGAGGCAGTGTCTATCGAGCGAATGATGTGCGTTAAAGTAACCGACGGACGCGCAAGCTCGGAGTGTTGTGTTCAAGAATTTTATGCACAAATAAATCGACCAGTAGACCGCGTTAAACAAGAGAACCAGAAACGGGAAGAGCAACTGGAAGATTTGATCGATTCGGTGACCCGAAATGTGGTATCGCCTGTCCGCGAGCTTTTCAAATACACCCTGTGACGAGCATCCTGAGGCGTGGTTGCCTCCACGGCGACATTACTGACCTCAGCGGCCTTGCCGATCGAGGACTCAGTTGGCCTGTTCCAGTCACGAGGTTTCTCGATCGTGCTTGGAGGCGTTTCTTCTCTGATTCCACCTCACGCGTTGCTATTGGGTTTACCACCGCGAATTCCACCAGAACAATTATCACAAAGGCGAATGTCGAAAAGAACCAGACGTCGATGGCCTTCATGTAGGAGATGTGAGGAAGATGGGCAAGCATTGAGCCGGACTGGGTGATAAGCGCAAGGAGAGTTACGAGGCCCAGGGAGACCCTAGCGCAATCATTACTCTCGTGGCACTACTAGTCTATCGACTAAAAAACCTTAGTAGTTAGCGCGATTAGGAAACTTCGTTAAAAACGATAAATTCTTCTCTGTTTATACACGATTGAGTCCAAACATGGACGATGGAATTTATTGAATAGAATAGGCCAATGAGAACATACGATGTCGTAAACAAGGACCAATGAGATGTGTTAATATTTTCGGGACTTTGAAAACCAATAAAAATCCGCATGCCAAAAATTAATAAACATCGTATTTTCAAGAGAAAAAACGATTTTCGTAAAGGTAGATAAAGACGTTAATTAGAGCAATATTTACAAACACACGCATGCGTTTTACGATGGGAGGTAAAATGATGATGATGGGGGTGGGTGGGAGGAAGGGCTTCCGCTACTACAACCTTCCATCGGAAGGCTCATCTTCACCGCGGTCCCGTGGAACACTCTTCACTTCGAGCAATCGGAGCAGCTGGGAAACAGTCATCTGAAGGAGGCGAGCGCGGTCGTCGCCTGCAGCAATGGAGGGATTCGATGATGGAGGAGGTCGAATGCCCGTGGCGGCACGAGACTGACCACTGACGCCGTCGGCTTCGTCGTCATCGATGGTGGAAGAGGAAGTGCCGGTGGATGCGACGTTTTCTTCAGGTTCCTCCACTGGGGCGAACGAGATTCCGTGAAGAGCCGTCTCGATGCTGTCACGCACCAGGAAACGGTGAACTACACAGGTCCTATAGGGGCGGGGGAAAAGTCTGTGCACGGTCCGGAAGACAGCATATCGCGTGCCGGTGAGTTTCAGCTTTCGCGGAAGACAATCCTTATTTTACAACGTTCTAATAGGTGCGGTTCCGCGGTCGTAGTGAAGTCTGTTTTGGTAGCATGCCATTCCACAATAGTTTGCACTTAGGGCTTGTTGAACTGCAAAAACAGACGTTTTTATCACAAACCGAACAAAAGTATCACACAAATTATCCCAACGTTTGTGGGAAGGAGAATGCCTGCTAAGCTACAGCCTTGATTGGTGTGCAAATGATTTTCACACAGGAACGTTGCTGCATATAATTTCTTGGCAGTATTAATTGCTATTCCAGTTTCAAGACAGTAACGCACGAGCACAGAAACATAATTCACATGGAATGCGGCATTTTAAGTGACGATTGGCTCCGACTCTGTGCGTTACACATTTCTACTTATGTGTATTCAGTAGCCGGTTTATTTTGTACTTATTCCCACAACATGCTATACTTTATCTGGTTTAGACAACACCCAAATGCTTCCTTTCCAAAAAAGGTTAGCCTGGAAGGATGCTGTGATTGGCTCACTCGCGGACTCTCCGAAGAGTAATTGAAACAAAACAATTAGGAGGCCTACCTCTGTTGGCCAATTCGGTGGAGGCGAGCGATTGCCTGCATCTCGCGTCCGTGACTCAGAACGGGGTCGACCAGGAGTAAATGATTGGCTTCTGTCAGGTTGAGTCCGTTGGCGCCCAGTTGGATAGGGATGAGGAGAACCCAGGTGCGAGAACCGGAACAACGAAACCCCGAGAGGTTGCGACCATCGCGAGCCTTGAACAGCGTGGCGTAGCAGATGCCATTTTGGTCTAGGGCACGTCCAATTGTATTCAGCACTGAGATCCACTGGGAGACACAAAAAAAGCTTCAATTATAAGAGGTGAACAGCACGACTGGTGATTATCGATCGCCACACGTAGCCAATCAAGCTATGGCGCATGATACCTGTCCTGCAAATGTGTGGTCAATTGCGCGCTGTACTTGCAATGACTCATGGTAGATTATCGATCGCGAAGCCAAGTGCGGGAGCAACTCAGCCAATTGAGTTTTGGCACGTGTGGCATTGGTCCATTGCCAAGAGGGTGTTATTTGTTTTTTTGCGATGGGTACTGTTTAAAGACCAACTTACCGAGCTAAAGACGACTGCTTTGGCGTCAGGGTCAGCTGATTTGAGAAGTTTGAGACACCGCATCACGCCCTTGACCTTGGAGCTGTGGTCACCCTAAATGATGCAAAAGTGATGGCAAAGGTCAATAAAAGGTTTCGGATTTGTTGACGAACGTGCCATCTCGCATTGAGAAGAAATAACTAATTATTATAGCCCACCATTTCCCGTACTGTTGCCTTCTCGTGAAACACCCCCAATAGATCTAGTTGTGGTCGTTTGGTCTAGTGTGGCCGTCTGGTACGGATATCGGAAGTTGATTCTTATATTACGATTCGTAAGAGAATTAAATGTGATCAACATTAGGAACCCCACAGATCACAGAAGAGGGCTAGACGGGAGTTACCGCGATGGGAATGCGGTCACTGTCATCTCCCCCGGAATCGGACGTGATACCGCAGCCATTGCCGTTGCGATCCAGTTTCTTGTCGCCGTCGTAGTGGAGCAGGTTCAGGGGTCGTCTTCTGGTGGCGTGGCTGTCCAGCGCAAACGTTTTGCGGCACATCGGGCACCTCCGTTGACTGGCAACGGCGTGCGCCTGAATCCTCTCGTGGCAGGCCAGACAGAGGCTGTGCCAGCAGCCCGGCAGGAGGACGAAGGTTGGGTTTGTGGGGCCCTGGTGTTGCAGGCACGTGGGGCACTCCAGCGGGGAGGAGGAGGACGAGGAGGGGCCAACGGGAGAGGTGGACGAGGACGAGGTGTGCTCGTGGAGAGCGTTCCGGAGGAATCGCAGATGACTCAGACGACCCTGCAGAGTCGACCAGTTGCCCAGAGCGTCAACTGCGTGCTGCTGGAGCTGGACATCGATCTGAACAATAAATTGGCAATGGCTAATGTTAGTCGCTGTAAAAGTAATAGTAGTAGCAGTAATAATAATATTAATAATAATAATGTAAGTAGTAGATGGGGGGGGAGGTCGCTGCTATAGCAGCCTCGTAACGCCTTTCATGGGGTCTTTTCGTGAATGTTGAGCACAGGATCCCTGGTACCTGCGATAGGTAGGAGCCGCAACGAGTCCAGCGGCTCTGTGCGGCTGCATTCGTGGACAGGTTCCCAGAATATCGAATCCACTGTTTACGGGCACCCAGAGCACGTTCGTGGGGTGTCGAGGAACAGACGCTAGTGTTGGTGATGGTGCAGGCTCTGGGAGAATCTGAGCTGCTTCTTTCGTGGGCTCAGTGTTCCGTGGCGGTTCAAATCGGGCTACCAGGAACAGAGCCTATCGCCGTGATCGGGCAGTCGGAATTCGTGAAATTAATGAAGCTGGTTTTTTTATAGCCGCCTAAAAAAATACCTTCTCGGGTACAGCGATCGACTATAGATAGATAACGCCTACTCAGTCTCCAGGGCACTAAATAGCCGATGGTATTGGCCAATTAAAGCCTTCCTGCCGCACCTGTAGGTCGTAAACCAAATAAATAGCCCGTATTGTTAGAATCGAAGATGCACAAATGCGGACAGTGGAAATAACTGCAATAGCCAAACTTTCCACTCTCATTTCTTGAGGCTTCTAAACAGCAAAACCTGGAGTCGACCTGGCTTACAAATCCGAAATAAACACGTTACTATTTATATTTGTCAAGGGAAGTAGAATTCGCGAGGATCATTCAAACCCCAAATCGGTAATTTCCCACAGGCGATTTATGATAGTTGTCTCTCTAATGGTTTTAATGGTGGTTGCAGAGTCCAAGGAGTCTGTGTGGCGGCTCCGAGGTCAGGTGGCTTCCTGCATTGGCATTAAAGGGTCAACAAAACGAAAACGAAAACTTGGTCAACGCACCTCCTGGGGTTTGATGAAGGCGAGATCCGTGGGACTGGTGGCCTGAAGTCGCAACATGAACTGCTCGGTGTCGTCGTGGACGTTCCACCACTCCTTCGTCAACATCTGGACGCGCCCGGTGCACTAGGCGAGGCCAAAGAGAGGAGCAAAGTTTGCAGATTGGGATTTCCAGGTTTTAAATAAGTACCGAAAAGGTGCGAGAGGGACGGTCGACAGATACAAAAAAGTGCATACCAAAAGCTCGCGAAACAAAAGGTGAATCAATCGCTCCAGCCTCCCGGCCATCCTCCGCACCCAACCGGTTCCGGCATCCACCACCACCTCCTCCTCCTCCTTCTCCACTTCCCGCCGGGCCATCACCTGCGCCGCGACGGTTTGCAAGGCGACGATGAAAGGGTTCACAAGACCCACCGACGTGAGCTCCCCGCTAAGCGCAGCTTCTTCCCCCTCCAACAACCCATCCTGCGCCTCCGTCGTCGCCAGCAGTCGCTCCATCTCGAGGCGTTTCTTGGCGCGCGCAGTCGCGGAGGTCGTCTTCTCTTGGTTGATGGCCTGTCGGTAGGTGGCCAGGGCCTCGGTGGCATTGCAGTAGGCACACCGTGACCCTGCCGACAGACGCCGCGGACGCTTTCGGGGAGGACTGCTGCGGTTTGCCGCGGGTTTGGAGGAGGAGGAGGATGATGATGACGATGCTGGATTTTCCGCCTCAGCTTGGTCGTTGCGGGCACAGCAGGCGTAGTACTTCTGGAGGATCGAGGGGTCTGCCTCGCCGGTGTCCTGAAAGCAGCAACGGATGGGGCGTGGTTACAGAACTGTTGTCATGTCCGCGCATCCATCACAGAACCCTTAGGGGTTGGGAAGACTAACGATTCGTCCCAAAGGCCCAAAATCATCTAACTCTGTTGGGGAGTCGTTTGATTCCCCAAGAAAATGAGCTCGTGATTGCATTAATTTCCCTCAATTGGCTCCGCACTTGTTGACACCAAAATACCATGGTCTACAAAACCCACGCACATCTAGCAGGTCAGGTTGGATCACCCGCGTCTGTTATCAACCAATGGTGGAAATGAATGCTCTTATGGGCCGACTGTCCCCAAAAGGCCTTAACTCCCGTATGAATGGAAAACTAGTCTGTTCAGGTAATTTCTCTAGAACACCTGTTTCGTCTTACTGTCTTCTGGTTGGTGGGGTGTTACGGCTAATACGAATAAGTCGCGACCTTGGAGGCGTCTGGTGATGAAAGAAGCACGCACGATGTTCAGAAGTATCGATTTTCGGTGCACAATAAAATCGATTTCACCAAAGGTTTGTATAGTTGGGCGTTTTTTTACAAAAGTGACTACCTGGTCATCCATATCAAAACGACTTCACTGTTAGCTCAAATATAGGATTATTCTATGATTGATTAACCTGTGAACCCTTTTAGCTTAAGAGGGATGGATGCGATGCTGGCAGAAATTATCCCAAGAGCCAAAGTGGCCAATGGAGTGCGGTTTGAGATGAGAACAACTTGCTTGGAAGGTCCTCCAGGTTTGGTCGAGCAGACACATGGCTTCCCGAAGTTGGCGCCGAGCTTCCAGGGTCCTCTGCAGTTCGGAGAGGAGAAGCAACTTGAATGCCGCGCCTGAGCGCACGTGAAGCAGCGTCGTCCTGAAAGCCAGAAGACTCGTCCTTGTGGTCGGTTTGATTGAGGTTAGTTGAATAAGCATGTTTTTACATCCAGATTATCCCGTTGAGAGCGCCCACTTAAAGCTCGACTCGAGCACCTAAGCAACTCTCCGTCTAATGAAGCTTCGCAATTGAACCTCCAACGCCACTAAGTGTGTGGATTTGACGTTCCGGGTAACGCCTAAAACAACCGCGAGACCCATTTTCGCGGTAACGAATAATTGTTTCCAACCCGTGGGCAACATAAGATTGAACTGAAATGAACCTACCGAAACTGCGATCGGCCCTGGAGACTGGCTTCAACCATGAATGGGATCTGATCAAGGATGCCGGCTGAATTCAGCGTCTCCATCGCCTCATCCAACCACATGAGCCAGGGTTCTTGATCCGTGACTGCCACCAAGTCGGCCTCCGGTGCCGACAGACTCCGTTCAACCTGGGTTACTAACGGATCAAGTTTGTCACGGGCCTTAGAGAGGAGACGCGAGTGGACCTGCAAACGAGGGACAACTGTCCAATCAGATTGATTGAGAAAATTCAAACAGCCCCCGCACACCTGCCTGCATTGACTACTTAGATAATGTGAGTAGGCATAGTTTAAAACATTATGATGGACTTGAAATTGAAAAACCAAGCGACACACACCTTGACGTAGTCGAGACGTAACAACTTCGCCTTCATGACAAGATCTCGGTCGATCCTGGGGTCTAGCTGGGCCCACGTTGGCAAGGCCTGAGTAGCGACAGTATCAACAGTTGGATTCGTCATAGGTGCTACCACCAAGGCAGACTCCTCCAGCGATACCGAACAGCACTGGATGAGCCAGTGGAGATTCGTGATGGCGTGGAATCTTTGACTCCAATCCGACAAAACACCGTGTTTCTCCTCGAGCTTAATGGCCGACCGCAATACCTCGCGGTAACACGAGGCAGCCTGGAGATGCTACAACAAAAAATACTATTTCATTAAAACAGCCAAATAGGGGTGATATTTCCAGTTAATTTGTCGAGGTCACACACCAACCTTCTCTTGGAGAATGAAACAGCCAGCCTCCCCGTTCTTGTTAAAGACCCACGTGCGGTAACTCGACTCGCATTCCTGGTGCACATCATCAATGACGCGTCGGATCACATCGATCATGTTGGCACATCTACGGGATATGAGGTAGAAAATAGCAAATAATTTAAAACGAAGTTGACAGCATTGCATAAACACCGACACCTCCGCCGAAATCAGATTCATCAGGACCCAGGAAGAATCAGCTAGTTCGCATTGGCGCATTAGATACCTCCCTTCGTAAATTAACCGACTACACCCCCACCCCAAGTTATTGCTACTACCTATTAATTGGGGCTTTGTCACGAGGTTTCGCGGGAATACGTGTACAAGTGATCTCCTGTTCTTCTTATTCTTCACGCGGATGCCCACGCAGGGCCATTGGAGGCTGTCAGGTCAGAACAGATTGTTATCCAGTTCGTGTTCCAACGACAAACTGGTCTACACGGAGGCCAAGATTGCCAGTGGTTGATGGAAACAATGCCTGCTTTTTCTATGTTGGATCAATACACATTTGGTGGATGAAAAGGAGTGGGGTGTTCTTAGGGGGGATTGGGGTAGGTTAACTTAATAATATTCGTTGTCGGCCTAAACACTGAACTGATATTGATAACGGATAATATTAGCATGTCTAGAAGTAGTCGTGTAGTATATGTTGTGAATGAACGTCTAATCGGATTAAAACCTCATCAACGAAAACCGTGTTGATCTCAATGCTTAGCATTTGATGGTGACGCGTTAAAAGCAGTTGTGGCCATCGTCTGGGGGTCAACCTTTACTGGGCGCGCCCACGAAAATGTCAAGAGACTGCTATAACAGGAGTCTTGGTCGAGACGATGAGAGGCAGTATTATGGTGCTGTCCAATCAGGCCTCGTGGTCAATTGACTGGTCCCTTGCACGTCTCGCATTCGCGTGCCAAGACGCGGCCGATCCCTGTCCGATCATCGGAGTTAAGTTACGCTGGGCTCTGACGAATTCCACGTCCTCCTTTACGGTGCAGATCCACGTTTTTGGTTGTCCAGCGCCGGCCCGGCAGCGCCAACCTGTGCGACATGGTGACGGCGGCGCAAGACGCAGGTTTGCGTGGTCAATGTCGCTGGGCGGTGCAGAACGTGGCCGAACCACTGCAGCGGACGACGTCGTAGAAGGGTTGACAGCTTCTCCGCGGCTGAAAATCGACGCCTTATTAACCGGAATACCCACCCCCCTCCTCCCGCGCTTGTGTATTACAACTACCTCTTCAATGTACCGGGAATCCTGGCTATTTCCTACTAAAGGATAAACCGTCTTCGTGGGGGTTTGTCGTGAAGTTAATCGGGAATGAGTGTGTACACCCGAGGTTCCGCGCCAATAGCCACCCGAGGTGGTGGCCTGACCCGGGAGTCGAACCCAGGTCTCTCACCAACAGAGCGAGGATACTGACCACTAAAGAGGCTGTGGAAATCCACACAGAGATTCTGAAACAAGTTAGAAACCAAATTGCAGCACTTACCCAGTACCCTGGAGTTTTCCGTTTTTGGAAACCTGCAAAGTTGGGTCGGAGGAGGGTCTAAGGCCAACACATTTGCCCCTTCCAGGAGCTGTTTTGGCGTTGCTGGTACCGGTGAGTCCGTTGCTTGAATTAATCACAACGAGGCTGGCATGAGTGCAGGCCTGGCGGGCACGAGTAACCAGGGCGACGAGGCGCCAATGAACGCTGCCCGAGAGAGCCGCCAATGGGCTGTCGAGATCGCAGTTGGGCTCGGTTGACAGCATTTCGTGCAAGGCGTCGACGCACTCGGAGAGAACACGGTCGTGGATGTATCGCTCCACTGAGGTGAAATCAACCCTAGAATGTGCAAGATGTCTTCGTTGGTTGGAAAGCTGATCTGAGCGAAATTGGGAGACATCAAATTGGACAGTGGGGAAGAAACAGTGATAACACACCACTAACCAGTGGATCTGCTCTTTAATGAGAGATAGTTTCAGTTGACTGCCGACGAGAGCCTTGGTGTTCCGCCAGAGCAACCGAGAGAGTAACTGGACAAGCAACGTCTCGTCAACGTGGCCGCTCAAAACCTTTGAGTAGTCACGGAGGGTCTGGATGAAGGGCTGGTAGAGCATGGAGTTCCAGTAGTGTCGATAAGAAAAGGGCGTCACACGCAGGTAGGCCAGAAGGCCGAAAAAGTCTACACGAAAATGAACACTTAATTATTGCGAAAATATGTTTAATTAACCAATCAAGAGGCTCATAATTCGCTCTCGTATTTTGCACCAATCATCTCCGCAGTATTATACTCACCAACGAGACTCTTTTCCGATGGCGTCCCGGTTACACACCAACGATGGACCGCCCTAACTTCCGATAACATACGAGCTGACTTCGATGACACGCTTTCTACCATCTGAGCCTCATCGAGGCAAAGCTAAAAAGGCGAGACAATATGATAGACACTGGTTACTTATCATAAATAAGTACAATGTATTTTATACCCGCCACCAATGTACACAGGCCAATGGGCTCGGGGGTGACAAGTAGCGTTGGGCAGTTCGTAGCGCCGGTCGGTGGCCTTCCCCGATACGTTGTTCGGCCGAAACCGAGGCCCAACCGAGTTCCTTTTGGATTACCGAGTAGGTAGTTAGGACGATGTCGGCAGTGGCAAGCTCCGCGGGTTGAACAAAGCCGGGCTTAAGTTGTCCGCCCTCGGTTATGCTGCACCCATCTTGGAAACCGCCGTTTATTCCACTCTTTTCCGGGGAGGACCAAGTCATTTTGGGAGCGAGGCGTGTCAGCGGAGCGTCTAAGCCTTCGTAGATCTAAAATGAATTAATAATTAATTCGATCCCATGTTTGACAGGCAACCACATTTCTATTAGGTCGTTTAGCCTTTCTGTAGGCCGGGTCATGAGAAAAGCACAAACTATTATAAATTGGTTGTGGGGAAGAAGAATAAGGGCAGGTGATAAGGTGCCCAACGGTGTCAAGTTCTGACCCGGGACGGACTGTATGGGTATGTAGTGGTCCAAGAGAGTGTTCTTCTTTGTAGCGGTTCCTTTTCTGTGAGAAGATGAATGGACTTCAAGAATTTGGGGAACTCTGGCTTCCAAGGCTCGGCGATCCGAGGCAGATCGAAGCAGATTGTTGTCCACTTCTTGCTCCAGCGGCGCACTCTGTAGACGGACCGCAAGCGTTCCACGTCAGTTTTCATCGTACCTTCCGCGTTTTTAGATGTCCGCCGGTCCGGAAGCGCTAAACTTGGCGTGGCGGTAACGGCGAGAGGAACAGGTTTGAAGAGGTGTTGTAGAAGGATTGAGCGCTTCTTCTGCCTGTTTGCATAGCGCCGTCTTATTTCTTCGCTGGAGAGCTGCGACCGATAACTTCCAATCTCCTTGTGTCTTCGACTGGAGGTGGCCAGGTGGTTTCGGAATCGTAGGTGGCAGCGCAGAAGACGCTGGCTTATCTGGATGAGGCCCCACACGGGTGTGCGCGGTTTGTGGTCGAACTCGCTGTCGACGCGTAGCTGTACCTCCTCCATCGCTTGACCGTTAGACAGGACAGTGGAGCCCAGATATTTGAAGGCTGGGGCATCGTTGAAGTAGATTGACTGCGGCGAGTGGTGTTCGGGGCGGAAGACTCGGTTTCCAAAGTGTTCATCACCAGCCAGACTGTCCTTGCAAAGTTAATTATACGACTGAGAACCGGTTGCAAGGTAGTTAGGGTGTCTCCGATGACAAGAATATCGCCTGCGAATTCTAGCTTGTCGATAGAAGAATTCAGGGCCACTTGGATACCGCTGTTGTCAGTGAGGGCCCACTGGTGCATTGCCCAGTCCACCACGTAGTTGAACAGTAACGGGGACAGAGGGCTGTCTTGCTTGGCGCCAAAGTTTAGAGAGAAGTCTTCTGATTCTTCGTTCGGGCGGTCTCAGGGGGTCCGTGTAGACGGAAGCGGAGTAAATTCCAAAAGGGTTTGGAGGAACACCTCCCGTGCGATCTATCCACCCCCCCGCCCCACCCCAAGACATCCTCGTGCCGCCAATAAAGCGCGTACCAGTATTGCGATTATTAAGAAACACCGTGTAGTGCTAGACCAGTGTGCATACCAAAATTTTGTGCCGTGAAATGTCCACATGCTGCAGCAACTCGTCTTGCCACTGACGCCAGATGTGGTCGGGGGAAATGATGAGCGTCGCGCCAGACCGAACACGAAGCTGAAAAAGAACAAAGAACCGAGGCGTTATCAGGCGTCACCATCAAAGATTGCCGTGGACGGAAGGGTTAGAGGACACCACCAAGCACCCAGTACTCTATCCATGGGTCGTTGTTGGTCTACGATATCGCTTCGAGGGCAACATTCAACATGCGCCTGTTCTGGAGTGATCATGTGGATGTCGGTTCGGCGAAATGCAGCCGTCCCTGTGTCTTTCTGAAGATCATGTCTTCATGGATGCCTGCATGATTCCAATCATTGGAGACTGCGACACCACTATCTTACAGTACCGTAACATTTTTATGATCATGTTTTTAGTCCTCGAACCAGCCGACTAGGCTTAACCAAAGTAAACTTGCGCCGATGAATAAAGGGCAATGCTATCGCGGGTTGGCGATACCATATTACTCACTCCAAATGGTGACAAAAACCGCAATATAGGGGCAGGGGTAAACCGACTACCTTGTTCCAACAAAGTGGGCAGATGTACCGCAGGTGGACACTTCGACTTTCCCCTCCGCTCGCAGGCAGTTCCACCACGGGCCGGAATTGGACGCATTCCTGATGCTGAAACCACGGCCGCTGACACAGTGTGCAGGCCATTGCACTGTCCGGCGACAACAGAACCCCTCCACAGACACAAAATACGCTATCCTCTTGCATCGCCACCGTCCTACTGTCCTCGTCGGCATCCGCGCTACCAACGGAGGCGGCGCTGATTTTGCTAGTGTAAGCGGACTCCTCGCGGAGTTCGGATTCAGTTTCGAGGTCAAATAGAGGCTGGTCGAGAGGGTGGGAGGTGCAGGGGCGAAGGAGAATGAGGGAGATTATCTCCAGAGTCTTACCGAGGCCCATTTCATCCGCCAGAATGCCACCGAGACAGGTGTCCGTCGGGATTTCGGGGACCGAGGTGGTAAAACTTTGAAGGTAAAACAGAAAGACCTCTTACTTGCATCAACCGATGGCAGGGTGAACCTCGTTCACTTAAGGCTTCACAGTTACTCCGACTAAACATCCCACGTGAGCCGTTGAGACCCTACAGCCACATCCTCCCGCCTTCCACGCTATGGATCGGCCGGGTAGTTGCTCGTAGTAAGGAGCCGTCCCATATTCGTCCCAAGCTCTATATCTATCACCTTCTTAATTCCACCGTCTTTCATAAGTGGACTTGCACGTTGCCCGTACCTTTTTACAAACTTTCCTTCATAAGTCGTGCTATGACAGTCGCGTAAGAACAACCTCTGCTGAAATACATTTTAGCAGTTACTAACCCACTGGGACATGGAATTAAAGAATAAATATGCCGGTAGAGAGGCATTGCCCAAGAAGACCAATCTAGCCGCTCAAACTCGAACGGCAGGTATTCCAGTATTTTATCCAAAAGATGCCAACGCTCTTCTCTGGTCTCACATTGATACATAACATTGGTCAATAAATTAATCTATTCAAACTCCTGTCGCTGGCCAGATCCCAAAATTCCAAATTTGCGCGACTGTCTCCTGCTAGAGGATAAACCGGCTGCTTCATGTGGGTGGAACCATGAAGATTCTCGGGAATATTTTAACCGGTAGCGTCCCCAGTGCCGCCTGTGGGTATCGAACACGGGTCTGTCACCAATAGAGCGAGGATGCTGACCACCACTACACAATCGGGCCACGCGTCGGTCAGCTCGTGTAGCGGCATATATTATTAAGGCGACGTGTGCACTGTAGCACAACAAACTGGAATGTCCCAAACCTCGCAGCCGTAATTTCAACGGCTGCGAGGTTTGGGACCGGAACAGCTTCCACAGATTAAAATGCACTCGATAAGGTAAATAATAAAAAAGAGCAATAACAAATCTTGAGAGTTGCAATGTATTGACTTACTGTCCGGAAAGCGCCGAAAAGTAGAGGTTCCCGTCGCTTATTTTCTGGAAATATCGGTGAATCCAATGGGGGTCAACTGGGGGTTTAACATTACTCTCGCGGTACACCATCCAGCGAATGGCGTCTAATTGATATTGCAAAAGCGGTATTTTCACTTCAACTGGCTGCGTAATTTCTGGATTGTTCCACGAAAGCATATCTCGGTTGTGACGCTGCTGCACTGCTGAGTATATCGCCTTGATTGATGCAATAAACTCCTCCTGAGTCTCGGAGAGGTGTTGAAAAAGCGGAAGTCGAAGTGCTTCGAGTTGGTGGCTTTCGTGCCACAGTTGGAGCGTTAAAAAGCTGAATATCTTTTCAAATTGCGATTGAGTAACACCATATTGTATTAAATCACCAGTTTCTAATATCGCTGTATCTCTCACATAGACGTCCAGTTGTATAGTTGAGTGGAGAACAATCCCGTAAACACAAAATGAATTTGACGTAATTCCATAGAGAAGGTAATTGACATCCGGTAGGTTAGCTGTAACAACATATCGATCCCTAGTATCCGCTTTTTCAAAACAAATAGAAACTTCCCCCGAAGAATTAAAATAAATGTCGACTCGGCGAGCGCATTTGAATGAATTTAAGATGGCTGATGACAATGGCAAGGTGATGGACTGTAAACAGTATGCATTTTTATTAGCGTTGGCATCCATAGAAAGTGTAAGACAGTGATCGAAGGAGCGTGAAAGGACTAAGCGCACATCAGGTAATCTTTTAGTGCTGGACTTAGATGATGGAGGCGGTTTCGCGGATTGTGCGTGATGGATGAACGATAGAGCAGCTCTTTGTTTGAGGGGAAGGAAACATGGGCTTGCCTTCTTGCGCATAATTTCTATAAGCATATAAATTTAGAATTTGACTGTCTATATTCGTGGCATATGTGTTAAAATCAAGCATTTTTAATTAGCATAATATTCAGCAGTAATACATGAGCATAATGGAATGAACGAATGAGCGATCACGTTATACATGGAAACTAACATGAAAGTGGATTAAAAAGCACAGAACACAAATACGCACGTCAATGAGGTGGATTAAATGAATTATATTTTACGAGATTACCATACGGCAAACCAATGGGACTTGGCCTTAAACGTCGAAGGTCGTCATAAGCATTACTGTGACTAATTATAAGCGAAAGACGCGAGTTATAAAATCTTACAATTATGTTTTTAATGTCAATAATCATAAAGAGAACGTGGTGTAATTATGGTTCTAGTATAGTATTGCCACAAATATGCCAACTGGGAGTGCATACTTATTTTATGGTAATGCATGGTCATTGGAAAGAGGTCATGGACGTGAAAAACTTTTTACTTAGCATGCATTTTTCTAACAATACAAATGTAAAATGTACGCAGCTTATTGGGAGAAAATTGAAGAGATACCTTATTCGAATAGACCCCGGGTGTCCTGAATTCGTGGGGTAGGGAGAATTGCGTTGAGTTTTCGCTCTTCAATCGAAGATGAGGATCCCGCTGGCGATAGAATAACTCGTCGCGCAGTATCCGCGCTACCTCGGCTCTTCTTATATCGACGTAGGATAGGTTTGACCGGTAAGGTCTGTATAACGAAAAAATACCACTCGGACCAACCCCTTCGTGAACGAATATATATATTAGTACAAGACGCGCGCGTTATGGACAAGGCCCTTCAATTACGCGTTTGCCAACCTGTGTATACTCCGAGGGTTTAATTTGCCTTCCTTGCAGATTTACGTCGTTGTTATTTCGTTCATTCCTGTTAACGTATTCTACACCTGCTATGTACAATCATCACTTCTGGTATCATTTTGTTTTCTCAACGGCCTATCCTTACGCTCATGACATTTAAATCGGTTGGGACCGTATACGTGAACGAAATGGGGCCTGGGATTACCGGTCTGGAGCGACTTACGTCACAGACAGAACCACAGTAAATGCCCGGCTCCCGACAATGGAAACAGACACGTTCTTCAGCACCTGTCTTTGATCGGCGCTTTGAAATATGATTTTGAGGCACTGGCGTTCGAGGTAGTCGTATTCAGCTTCCGAGAAGTACCGGAAACTTCGCCAGGATGATTGCGGTATAGCGCAATGTCCCCAGAGGCAACCTCATTTGAACGTGCTCCTGCGCGAGACCGAAGAAGCTGGTCACAATATCCATAAGGCAGGAGTCTTGCCTTCGCTCGAGCCTTGAAAGTTGCTAATAGCCTCGTTTTGCAGGAGCCCAACTACCTGTGAGTTAAGCCATTAATTCAAGAGCGTTGGGTCGAGGCCCGTTTCTATTGGGGTCTTACCCTTATCTCGCCCATCTGCTCAATTTCGATCCGGTCATCATTCGGAGTAATTCAGTTCTGACGTTCTCCATCGTCGGATGAGAAATCGCTCTTCCATCGAAATCGGGGATCTTGTATCTGTAGCAGTTGGCCATGGTTCCTCCGTCGAGGTCGGTGAGTGCTTCTTCTCTTTCTTTTGGCCACGTTGGTGGCCAAAACCGCGGACCGAAAATCGCCTATTAGAATCCTCCCAAACTCAAAAGTCCACAATTCGCGTCCTTCGCTTTTAACACTTCGACCTTCATTTCAGTGGACTAGCACAAACTCGCTATACGATTTAACAAACATTATTTAGTGATTTCGCAATCATGAACGGACAGTGCACCTATTGCATGCCAAAATACTCTTTTATGAAATCGTTATTTAGTATAGTTGAATAAATGTGCACTTTTGTGCCAAGCAAACATTTCAATAGAAAATCGGCCATGAGTAATTAAATGAAATATTTTGCAATGGTTACCAATAAAGTGTTGATATCGTGGATAAAATGTTTGTCTTTGTCTGTTTATCAAGAAGTTTGTCTTTTAACAACCTAACGTTGTATGCTTGTGCGCTTTAGCGAAACTGTGCTATCTGAAGGTTAGTTTGCGGTGGTGTTTGACAATTTTTCCAGCATTACCTATTATTAACGTAAGATTTTTCCCAATATGTATTATTCATTCGAATTATCTTAACGGGACCGATATCAAATGTACTAGAAAATTATTTTTTTAGAATTTTCTAGATAGCCCGCTAGATGTGACCGCGTAATAATCTTTCTAATCGCATGCAAATCGTTCATATTAACCGTTAGCCGGAAATAAGCCAGTTGGTTTTCCAACAACCATGTAAACATCACGAATGAGGAAATCGAATAATTTAGTACACGAAACACGTGGTTTGTCGTTCAGCGTATTTGTCCATCCTGGTTGTGAAATATGTGGTTGTTTTGCCATTACAATATCTTGTGGATTTTCAGTATGTCTGCAGGTGGTTTCAGTGACGATAGAGAGAAACACTACCGGTAAATCCTGCACACCACAATTGTCACGTATTTTATGTTTCGGTTTTTTCAAATAAGCAAGTTACACCAATGTTTGTTTGATTTCCGCGTTTTTTATAAGTTTTATGCAACTCTGGATTATTATTATTTGTAGGACCATAAACGATGAACTGAAGGAAAAGAATGCACGGTTAATGCAAGAAGCCTCTGAACTTGTACGTTATTTCGCGCTAGACCTATGTTTTTCTAGAAAAATCAGAAGTTTTCAATAGCTACCCCTGGTTTCCCTGATTCACGGGACGATAATTTACTGGATGGCGCACCAAAGCTTACTGTAAGACCCTGTCTTACACGTTCGAGGGCGTATATTGGACGAAGCTCCTTAAACCAGACCACTCTTTAGCATCCGGAAGGGATAACCAACAACGATGGCATAGATGCAGTGCTCGAACCTATTTCGAAGCTCAGCGTTACGGCAAAAACCCGTTATTTGGCGGCCAAGGTACGAGCGCTGGAAGAAGACAACGAGAAACTACACTGCCATCTTCGAAAAAACGTGGGTTATGATTTGGTATCATTGACTTGCATTGTCTTGCTCATGCGTTCCTATTATGTTGTTAACAATTGCCTCAGGGATTTCGAAACTCAGACTGACCGCCCACTATGTAACTCCAATTGACCGCCGTTTAAATTCGTCAAACACCCGTAGTTTTGCACGAGTCTGTTTATTTGAGCTCCGCCGACGCGAACCGACTACTTTTGTCATTCTTTTCAGACTGAGGAACTCAACAGTGCCCTCAATAGTCTCCAGGAAACCGATCAAGAAAGGATTCGCATCCAGCGCCAATTAACACAAAACACCTGTCAACTGGACCGCCTGAAATCAGGCGCCGAGGAAGCGAACCGGCGTGCGACAGATCTTGCCACTGAAAAGACCTCTCTGGAGCGCGATATTGAGACTGGACGACGCGAAAAGGAAAAGGAACGGCAGGGAGCGCGTGCCTCCGATGCCCGCCTCCAACGTGCCCTCGAGGAAGCCGAGAAACTGCGCCAGCAGTTGGAGTCTGCACGCGTCGAGAGCGACACCTTCAAGCGGCAGGTGCATCAACTGACCGGGGAGAATAAGCGCATCGAGCGACAGAAACAGGAGCTCATCGCAGGGTTTAAGAAACAGTTGAAGCTGATTGATGTGTTGCGACGGCAAAAGGTGGGCAAAAGGCAAAAAGCCATGTCTTATTATAACGAGTTCTAAAAAGATGCACGATTGTATATCTTCCGGTTAATTGATAGTAGTCATGTTTAATAACCGCGTAGCAATGGTTCCTTTGACTTATTTGGTTTTGTTTTTAGATGCTAACAGAAGCGTCCTGCGCCTTGAAGATAACAGAGGAGGAGTTCCTTAAAACCTTGGACTGGCAGCTGGGTTGATTAGCAAAATCCTCTGTACACCGCATTTCACTTCGCTTGCTCCTTCCCCCACCCCACATCCACCATAAATGTACGGTGTGCTCAATAGAGTTTCTTCAGTATTCCGCTGTTTGTCTTTCTTTGAGTGGTCCATTTCCATGGATCTGTTGTGCGTCTTTTACCATTTCGGTATTGCTTCCGCTTGCGAGCCAGTAGATTGGATGATATCACGCAACATGTTCAGCTTCTTGATCTAGTGTGGCAAACAGCCGAAAGAAACCGTTAAGCTCATAAAAAAACCGCCATTATCCACACTTATCGTTTTGTCGACAATGGAGTAAACTCAATGATAAAATTATGATTGATAGCGGGCGGAAAAACACTTGCTCACTTTTCAGAAAGTGTCAGAAGGGAAGATATTTTCTTTCGTTCGAAGTTCGTTTGAACAAAAGCGGCCATAATGTTTTCGACAACCTTTAAAGGTTTACGCTAGCAGCAGAGGAGCTAATCTAACCCAAAATGCCGTTGTCATAATGCTCTGTGCTTTTGCAGTCGTGCGATCTCAAATCGATGAGCTTTTCTAATGTGCCACTGCCCTTTTAACCCACCAGGTACACAATGGCCACCGACGCGAGCGGCGATTCACCCAGCGGCGGCCATGACTATCTGGCCTCGCTGCCCCCTATCCCGCAGCCCCCTGGCAACCTGATCCAACAGGGCGCAGAGGCTCGCATCTTCTCAGTCGCCTCTCACCTCTCCACCGGACCATCCACGCTAACTCGCCTGGTCGTTAAGGAGCGCTTCGTCAAACAGTACCGCCACCCAGCTCTGGATGCTTCACTGTCGCTTCGTCGAATGCGCGCTGAAGCCCGTCAGTTGGTGAAATGCCGGCAGCTGGGTCTGCCTGTACCGGCTCTCCTGCTCGTCTCGATGCCCTTGCGTCAGCTGTGGATGGAGGATGTGTGCCAGCCGCATGGGATGTCTCTGGGTGCCTGGTTCCACGCCCTACTTGAGCAGGCAGGAGATTCGGAGAAACAGAAGCAGTTAGACGCGATGGCACAGAAACTGGGGGCCCTGTTGGCAAAGATGCACGCCAACAACGTCATCCACGGGGACCTGACGACGGCGAATATCCTCGTCCAAATGGCGAGTGCTTTAGTAATGCCTCCTTCATACGGGAGGGGGGGTGGAGTTGTTGATACCATCCCGGTACAACGCTACGAATGGAGCCAACTAGAGTCTTTCAGAAACTGCACTATCCCCAGTCATTCAACAATTTCGGGTTGAAGTTTGCGTAGACTGCGGTGCTTCACGCGATACGTTTGCTGCAATAGAATGCGTCCGCCGTCCAAAGTCAAGGCTTTTAATTACAAAATAGACTGACGAATGAATGCTTTGGTAACACGAGTCTCTTTTATCTTATGCCGCTCTGTTGCGCCGTAGGACGACCCTGTCAACAAATTCACCAATTACCGCCTCTACCTCATTGATTTTGGCCTATCCTCCATCAATAATCGCGCGGCGTCCAATGTTCACGATGAGGAGGTTGCCGTGGACCTCTATGTCCTTGAGCGCGCCTTGGTCAGTTCGCTGGCCACCCGCGCAACGGCGGATCCCTCCACGTTCTCCTTCGCCCCCGAGGCCTTTTTCGAGAGCCTGCTGACGGCTTACAGTGGCGCCTACCCCGAAGAGGTTATGCGGAGACCGATGGAGACTGCGCGAACGACACCCGCGCAGAAGCGCGCGCGCCACAACTCCACGTCGTGGCTACCCGTCGAGGAAGACGGCATTCAGGAGGTTCGCGGAATCCTCAACACTCTGAAAGAGGTTCAGGCTCGTGGCAGAAAACGCCTAATGATCGGATAATCTGCGGAAATTGTATCGTTTTGTAATGATTAAGACAAGACTTTGTATCGCAGGAGTGGTTAAGTTCTTGTGATTCACCTTTCGTGCTAGAGGATTAGTGGGTTTTCCCAGTACCACCGATAAGCACAAGGCATAGCAGAACGTTTCGGGGGACGGAACACGTCTTACTGCGCGTCGTAAACGCGGTGGAGCGTAGGTGGACAGGTCTGTATTCGGTAGTGTTTTGTCGGTACACAATTTAGGCCCAAAAAAGATTGGTATAAGAAAAGCAAAAATATATTCAATGCATCATTGTTGAAAGTTTACGGAATAGCCACCACTGTTAGGATCTTGGGTGAGTTTGAAGTTTTCGGTTGAAAGGCCAAAGGGCTTCAATACCATGTTACCAAGCTGTTTCAATTGCTGCATCATTTCTGTTTTTAACTTCTCTTGTTGAGCAGCAATCTTTTCCGGGAGGATCTTAATATAAAAAAGACCAAGGATCGATTTTATTTAAATAACGATTTTTTTGTTTTCTGTCATGCCGTGAGATCAGGTGCTGAAACGTTCATCGAGCATTAACAAAATTCCGAAATCCTCCAGGTGGATGAAAATTGCAAAGTAAAAACGAGATGAAGAGAGCATTTCCAACCAATAGCCGAAATTATGGTCATTACGTGAACTGACACATTTTTTACGATTACCAAACGATTTGGGTTTCAAATTTGATTGATGGTTTATAGAGCATAAAATGAACATTCCGACTATTCGACAATGTAAAAAACAGGTTATTGTGTTTTTATTCGTAAATAGAAGACCAATAAATAACTAACTTCCATACATTTAATATAACACAAAGGCTTCAACGCAGTATAACTAATTCAGGAGGCATGGAATTAACGGAAATAACAGAAAATAAATCAAACCTACAGAACATGCTGCACGGGCTTTGGCGTTGCCTGGATCAAGCTTGATTATAAGTTGGTAATCCTCAAGGGCTTCAGAAAACCGCTCGGCAGATTCTCTCAAGTCAGCCCTACGAAGAAGGCAGCGAAGATAATCGGGTTCTAGTTTAATAGCTTCGTCACAGTCTGATATGGCCGCATCCCGTTTGCCCTAAACAAAATGTGTTGTGTCATTGACGTTTAAGAAAAGGTGTTCTCACCAATTGGGAGTGACAAGCACCACGATTCGATAAAATTTTGGCCCTTTCAGAGGAATACTTTATAGGACAAATATCTAAGGACCGCGAATACAAGTCAAGAGCTTCTTCGAATTGGGAATCTTTGAACTTCATATTTCCAGCCTCTTTAAGTTGGACTGATTCATCCCTCCGACTCTAAAAATATGACTTTCAAGTTAACTCACTTTTAATTCATCGTCACTAAGAGTGCTCTCGAGTTCCAGACGCACAGTAAGTGGATCGAGTTTACCATTTTGTTCATCAATTAAATCTTCTTTTATTGTTTCGTGATGAGTTTCTGAGAGAGTCGACGGCTCATTTTTGTTTGGGTCGTCCAAAGTACATGCATCATAGAATTCTTCACAGAATTGTTCAGATGGTGCCTCGTCCTCGTGAGCGATAACATCATAATATGCATCATTGTTGAAATTGTGTTCTTCCATTAAATAACTGACAGAACAGACTATAATCAGGCGAATAACAGCACAGACGAGGTCGAGCCAACGAAATAAACACAAAATTCAGAGAGTCCGCCATTTCTAGAATGCATAGACGATGACAGAAAAAGGGAGCCGTTTCTTTATTATTGATCTTTTTAATATTATATTGAATGAATAATCGTTCGTCTCCCGGTACGCGCTTT
The DNA here is from genome assembly GCA_028672205.1 of Proteocephalus fallax. NCBI lineage: Eukaryota > Metazoa > Platyhelminthes > Cestoda > Proteocephalidea > Proteocephalidae > Proteocephalus > Proteocephalus fallax. The sequence continues at coordinate 36,892 of JAPUBX010001280.1, read as the reverse complement.
TGATCGGTCACATCTGGTTAAATAAATGTTAGCGTCCTTGAAAGAAGAGCAGCCGGCTGGGGATTGATTAGCTTCCCATTGTATGAGAACGAGACACTTAAATTACTAGCGTAATGTGCTTTGAAAGCCTCGAATTTTGGCAATGTTTTGTTTTAGTGACGTAAACCACGACGATTGCCATCAATTGTTCACTCCAGCAGTTCCTGTATTTGATTTACTCAGATAACGGCCCACAGCACTCTGCACGAACGCATACGTCGATTTTTTTCACCCACGAACCTGGTTATGTCTTTTTTGTGTGTTTTGACCTAGATCATGGTCCAACTATTGTTCGAATAATTAATCTATTCCCTATTTTCATTTTTTTCCAACGTTCATTCCGATATTTGGGCAACGAATTCATCAAATTCTTACAATTACGAGCCTAAAATACTAAGCGGAATCAACGAAGATCAACGGTATCGTCTCTTTGCAACACAAACGCTATGATTTTCACTGTGGGTTGGTGCAGCACATGCAATGTCCTAGAACTTTTTAATAATCCTAACGGCAGCAATACGGCCCGTCGGCGACAGCCTTTGCATGCTGACGGCGCAAGGCAGAGGTTTGGGAACTCTGTCGCTGGGCGACGCAGAACGTGAACAAACCACCACAGCCGACGACGTTTTATTGACAGCTTATTCGTGTCTTAACATGGACGTCTTATTAACCGAATACCCTCCTTCCCTACTTGGGCACTTCTACGACCTCTTCAATGTGCCGGAATCCTTGGTAGACACAAACCGTAGTCCGGAGGCTTATCTCCGTTCGGCCCCACATGCTTGTACGCTGCTGTGCTAGAGCGTTACTGGCGCTGCGAACCCCTTAGTACCGGTTGCAGAGCATTAGGGGTGTCTTCCGTGACAACGATATCGTCAGCGAACTCCAGGACGCCGGTGGAAAAGGATGGGGTCACTTGTGTGCCGTTGTAATCAGCGAGGGCTTGTTGCATTATCTATTCCACAACGTAGTAAGCAGCAACGTTGACAGAGGACAAACTTGTCGGACATCTGTATTCAGGGGACATTTTCCCGCGAACTTTCGCTCGGGTACACGAGTAATATGACTTCGGAAGTTTTACAAGCGTACCCGACATGCTTCCATTGCTGCCCAGAGTGACTTCTTGTTTACCGAGTCAAATGCCGCACGGCAGTCGATGAAACATGCTACTGTTTGCTATTTGTCTCCACCGTATTAAAACAATCTTTTTCATTCTTCCATTTCGAATATCATATGGAACCGACTCAATCGGATAACGCGCACCACCACGAAGGCAATTAACCTGACAGACATGAACCCCACAACCATGAAACACAGTCGACGCGTGTCCAGAGAGGACTCGACGCAAAAAACTTAAGCCCTTTTTTTCGATCCATGAAGGTCTCAAACTATTGCTTCTTTACTTTTATTTGGCCATTGCGTATTATTAATTTTGGGCCATAAAATGCTCACATTCTGACACAGTAACAAGGTCGATGAAATTTCTGAAAGGGCAATATATTTCGGAGAACTCCCAGTCGCGTTGCAAATATCGAATTCACGATTATATTACAGGAAAGACTTTTTAGAGACAGCGGTCAAATCCGTTGAGGCCTAGATTCGGAAACATCTGAAAAGTACCGTTAATAAGAATGAAACGATGGCCCAAGCGAATAGTAATATAGTCTATAATTCGAACACAAATAGGGTTGATGTTGCAATCCGAAGTGCAAAAACGTCGTTCCAAACGCGTTTGGCGCCACTAATGAGGCTTACGCATAACCCAAACCAAGAAAGATACTACGACTGCTGTGCGAGAAAAAAATACCACTATTTTTAATAACAATTAAACGAACATCGAAAAGACCAATGACGGGCGGTTAATGATAAATGATTACCTCACGATCTCCTGATTGGTTTATTTAATTTTTTAGTTTGGCTTTGTAAAAAATTAGACTTGCCACCTAAATACAGTAAGCATGGCAGCTTTACTGGAAGATATCTTTGACGTAAAAGATATTGATAAAGATGGGAAAAAGTTTGATAAAGTGTCTAGAATCTTCTGTGAAAGCGAATCTTTTAAAATGGGTTTAATACTTGACATTCATGCGCAAATTTACCCCCTTAAAAAGGGCGAAAAATTTCGACTGGTTCTCACAAAGTCCCTCATGAATGATGGAAATGATGCCGATGAAGATGACGACGATGAGGATGCAGCAGAAGAGCTTGATGGAAGATTGGATAATAGTAAAATGACCGCATTTGATTACGTGTGCTACGGGAAAATATACCGCATCGAAAGCCACGACAGTTCAATTGAGAACAGCCGACTAGCATGTTACGTGTCGTTTGGTGGTCTTCTGATGCAGCTTACAGGAGATGCAAGTAACCTCCAAGGATTTCGTGTTGGAAAGCATCTTTACCTTATGATGAAGAAACTAGCATTTTAAAGATGTGTATATGATTCCTCTGTCTATATTCAATCCTCCATTTTATAAGAAACATATCAGCTTTTATTTTTACACTGGGTGCACGCATATTATTCGCCAACTTTCGACGATGTTCTTGATTTCTTCGATTTATATACTCGTCGCATAGCGTATTGTTTATTGCACTGTCTTTTTCTGCAGATGTGGGCTGGCTATGATTCATCAACCCTAGAATTGTATATCGATAAGTGCCAATGTGTCTAAAATCGCTATTTATTATACTAACACCTGGATAAAAAATTATAAAAAGGCACGCGGATGTCGATTTTCGATCTCAAATAACCTACTATTGGACCTACTTCGCTTGACCAATCGGGAGAATTGCAGAAGTCTAGGCCATAGTCGACTGGCAAATCGTTAAGTTATATTCGTTGGGAATGGTGTTCAGAGCATGTCGAAACGGCTTTAGTTTCTCCAGCCCAACTGCCTTTGTAAGGTGTCTTATTCAGCTTGCAATTAAGTAGCGTTGTGTCCAAGGACAACGAACTCAAGTCGCCGATGTAGAAGTTCGGGGTCACCTGTACGCTGTTTTCATCAGCGAGGGCTTGTTGCATTACCTAGTCCACTACGTAGTTGAATAGTACCGGCGATGGAGGGCCGTCTTGTCGGACGCGTTCAGAGGGAGCTCTACCGACACTAACTCGCTCGACTGGAGGAGTGGTATTTCTTCAAAAGGTTAATAATTTTATCGGGCATGCCGTACGCTTCCATTACTGCCCAGGTTGGTACTAGTGACGTACGCATCCTTGGCCTCGTCGGGTGCGAAGAATACATTCGCGGCGATGTCGCTAAGACTGATGGCTCTGTAATTGTAGCACATTGTATTTTCGCCTTTAGGGAGTGGGAGCAGGGTTGAGGTGCTCCTTCCGATTCTTCGTTTTCTTAGATGGAGCTTAACGAGGCGAGGGATGTTCAATGTTTGTCAGGCATTGTACATTTCGTATGAGATGTATAATAACTACTTCCTGTATTATCTTTCTTGTTAAACAGTCTGAAAGTTTGTATCTTATTCATAAACATTTACTTCTCCCCAGCTAATACATGTCATCTAAAACGTACCCTCTGTGCGGACATTCCCCTTCAACCAAGAGTCTCATTTTCTCAATCAATAACCTGTCGATACGTTTCGGGATGCCGTGTTAATACCCCTTACCCGGTTTGCATTTCCATCGTTCCATGAGTTTATTTAAAAGCCATGCCTTTCACTCACCTTTTTGTTTATATTGACTAAATCGGCTGGTAATCATCGATTACGTGCCCCAAAATGATGGTCATTAGGCTTTAGGCGCTGGACACGCGCTTTAATAGTTCCACTACCAAACAACAAGGAGCTGAAGCCGTTGTTGTTACATAATCGAGGTACTAGGAACTCACCTCCCCGAAAAGAGCATAAAAACCGAACAATCCTGGGTCACAAGACTGCAAAAAGTGGTGCCTTCGTATTTTGCACCGAACCTTGATATGCAAGACGGCAGAAGCACTTTAAGAAACCCCAATTGCCTCTATTTTATGCAGGGGCGAGTCTAATAATGCTATGAGTTTCCAATCATACGATAATATCAGAAATATTAAAAAAAATAATGCTACAAATAAAATATAGAAAATGTTCGAAGCAGTCATTCAAGGTGGTCAAGTTTGTTCTCTGCCGTACGAATATCATGATTTTGCGTTGCCAACAAACAGCAACCTGTTGCTAAAAGGCAGAATCCGATGCTCCAGACCAATCCTATTGACTCGTCGAAGAAAACAAATCCATATACCGCCTTAAATATGACACATTTAGCCGAATGAAAGAATTACCGTAAAGAGCAAATTGCAAAGACTATTTAATACGATAGCGACCACAACCCGACCACTGCTTTTGAGAGCTGTCACAAACGCGAGCCACATCAATACGTTTAAAAGAAGAAAAATTCCATAATATACGATGTTACGGAGATTTTGCGGTACAAAATCAAACATCAATATCGTGAGGTCACCATTATGCACCAATTTGCCCCAAGCGGCAGCGGAAGAGGCCAAGAAGCCAGAACATATTGCAAGCGCGAAATCAAGCATCGATATAATGGGCACAACGGCCAGTCGGGAGACACAATGCTGACTAAATAGCCTACGGATCGGTTATTAGTATTCATTGGTATGATAATCAATATGCGGAAGTTAACGAGTTTAGCAACTATAGGTTATTTATGTTATGTGTTCATAAATATTTAAGAACATCAGCAAACGGGACATTATTCATATTTGAATGTCGCTACAATTAATTAAATTTAACTTAGTGATTAATTGCGGTGTTTTCCAGCATTTCCTTGTTGTAAATTTTCATCTTATTTCGTCTCACTCCTTGATGATATGCTGTCATATTTAAAAATGACAAAAGATTTCCTTATTATACTTTTAATAATTATTATCATCATAGTTAACGCTTTGTTTAAGTAACGAGGACATAATATTTCACGTTAAACAGTATATAATAATGAAAATTATATAGACATGGACGAATGTCTTGATTCGCTTTGCGCTTACTCTAAGTCGTTTTTAATGGCAAACAAAGAAACAGAGATACGCCGAACACGGCATCTAAATGATCACCCTAAGATAACTGATTGTTGAAAAGAACGCCGAGGAATAGTGATTTTGAGCTCGATTCGAAACTAGCGTGTGAATAAATCGTCTGCGTGTTAACATCTGCTCTCTTGGAAAACACAATTGAGACGCATTTTAATGCATTCAGCAAAAGGCCATTCACTGAGGATGACTCGACTCCCTCAGTGACGGCCTTCTCGGGTTGTTGGGAATCCTCATACATCTTGCAGACATGGCGTAGAGTCAGGTAGTCCGCGTACTTTAAGGAGACGGAAGTTTAAACGTGTAATGGTTGAATGGAAAGGATGGAAGCGCTGCGCCTTGCGGCACAGGTAAGAAGGAAGATACCTCGTTTCCGACTCTTACGGTTATGAAAATATTTTAGAAGGCATTTTTTTCAACCATCAATCTACACCATCCTAACACCATTGAGATAGGATGCGGGAGCGTGAAGTAGCGTTGTCTGAAGTCCAAAAATACTCCTAAGCGACGTATAAAGAGAATACTGGATGGTGGGCGAGAACGTTGCTGCGGCTTCCAGGGTGCTTCTATTAAGTTGGCAAGCAGACCTTGAAGAGTCATTAGCTGTTTCTAATGTGTCCTCCCATTTGGAAAGGAGGCGCGTCGCGATCACTTTTGACCATACAGAGGAGTTGGCAATTGGTGAATACTTAAAATATTAGTGATATTTAAACAACGAGTTTTTTTGAGGCCTGGTGAGCGTTTTGTGGCATTTCATTTGCAACAAAGGCTGCGTCGAATTTCGTATACTTACTGATGCACTTTCATATGAAAATTTAATGTTGTTGTTATTTTAATTCACGGAATTGTAATTTCACATTGCTCAAACATGAAGTGTCAGTATCATTCATTTTTCTGAACCCGAGTTCAATACAGGCTTCGTTTTTCACATAATTTCTTTTTATCGAAATTCCTCCAACAGGGGTAAATACTCCGAATTAATCTAGAAACTCTAGTTAAAAGCCATATATAAACTATTCGTATGCAAGTGTAATGTCCCAGTGGGAGAGCGAAAGACATCCTGTATGAGGGGAGAAAGTGAGTTGCCTCACGTTGAGTGAACCAGAGGGTCGTAAACACCATCAGATCGAACTCCGTACCATCGAAAGATAGCAAAGCAAGATGGCCGCCTCCTATCGGGTCATGTCGTGACTTACACAATGGCATCTTAACGCCCCCTCCCACTAACATTGAAATCGACACAACCAAACAAACGAAAAATAAAGAAGTTAATTTATGTATAGTATTTCACCACTATAATTCGCCCGTGATATTCTCGAAATTCTCCAATTATTCGAAGTACGGGATTCCCTCGCTTACTTGTTAAATGTCATGCATTAAAATGAATCAGATAAGACGTCCGTTCAGTGTTTTTGTATAGATAGAAAAAGTCAAAGTCTTTGTGCGTTCAAGGAACCATTTTCATAAATATTTAAAGTCTCATTTTACCACATCAGGTAAAGACGTATACAAGAGGATGATAATAATATTTTAAAGGTCTAATCGGATGAACAGTCTATATTTAGACAATATGAAGAAAGGGACTGAAGAAGAGGCATCTCATCACACGTAAATACATCATCAGGAAATAAATGAGCCGCGTAATTCAGGATTCTCCAAAGGCTTTCTGTATGGTGTTTTCCGTAGCCTGTAAGTAAGGCGAACGTTCGTCAACCGATCGTTGAAAAACGGATCCTGGGTTGCCACCTGAGTACAAATGGTTAGAATATATATGTCAAGAAGAGTTACAAAAATGAAGACAGTTCGGGAAACATGCATTGTTAATGGAAAGCACACGACAATAAGTCCACGCAAAGGCGTGTTTATTTTACATCAAGGCCTACACATTTTAGCGCCTAAGCAGAAAAGTTACAAAGCTCGCCAGGGTTATTTCACAGACCAATCCACATTCGGCTTCTCAATTCAGCCTAAAGATTTCGCTACCAGTTTTTACTAAGAGGCTAGGGCCAGCGATTACAAACACGTGCAAGCTCGTTATTCAAAAGTAACTAAATGTCAAATGCGTGAAGACGATGTTTTACCTTCCACTTGGCTGGGATATTCGGTTGCTAAAATCAAAGCATTTATTAACGGAACTGCCCGATTTGTGACAAACGGGGAACAGATTAATGGTTATTAGACTCCAAAATTAACTTCCAAATTTCATGCTGTGAGTCAATCCAATTAGATTTTACATGCGACAGGTCCGAGTGCGTGCGATTCGATAACTAATTATGAATTTGACCGAATAACTACAGTCAAACCTACCACCGATTGCACCCGATTGTGGAAGCTGCTGCTCAAGGATCTTGTAGGATTTCGGCTGGACGTGCTTGAAGGTTGGGCCACCATGGCGCCAGAGGTGTTCTTCCACGATTTCCGATCGCTCGTCAGCTCCACCGGACTGCCCGACGGGTGTTGGAGTCTGCTCCTGCATCATCTTCATGCTCATGTTGTAGTTGGCGATGTTGAAGGCATGCCTAAGGAGCAAATCAATCGGTTTAACCCTCAAATTGTGCATTTCGTGTTCGTTGCTATGCTCCATTTGATTAATTGCATGTACAACCAACACCTTTCGGGCTCATTCGACTCTTTGTTGAACAACAACGTATTTTTGTGCCGCATAATATTTTATCGGTGACTTGTAAGGAAGAACATACTTGAGAACCGTAAAATCCAGTTCGCTACCAGCACGCAAGAGCTCTGCTTTGACCTGGCTGTTGGACATCCCTGAGAGAGGCGTTTTGCAGATCTTGACGATCACATCTCCTGGTTCGAGTCCCGCCTTGTGCGCGATTCCGTTTCGGGTTATCTGAAAGTAAAATGGTGGGAATCAATTAAAGGTTTTACAAAATGGAATGATTTTAATTAAACTGTTATGGTTCTTGGGTTTCGGGTAAAAAATGGAAATAGTGGCCCATTTAGTTGTTGGTTATGTGCTTTGTCTTTTTGCCCAACGCCATCCAATATTAACTGAGGGCAATATATTACTTTAACAACACATTCGCTGCCAGTAGAACATAAACATTTTTTGTTTTTTTTTATATTGATAGGAAATTATAATTAGCGTATTTTCAAGAAAACATATGCCTTGAAAGCCAGAAGTATAATAATTTGCATTCGTGTTTTATTTGCATTGAAGCAAAAGGCAAACATGTGTTGTTTAAAATTAAAATAACATGGTGGTAACTCCTCAAATCTTGCAGATTTACCTTGACGTTACTTCTTTTATTCTTCTTAAATTATTCTGACTTTTCTACGTATGGAATCGCCACTTCCTGTAACATTTTGGTTTATTGTAAATTTTAATGCTGAAAGTTTTAGTCCTCGTGACCTAAATAAAGCGATTATTATTATTAAAAAGTTAAAACATCCTTTCATGTCGGCATAAAATAAGTGACCTCCCCACCAAGCTTTGCCAAGAGAGAATACTCTATGAATCCTATCGACCGTTGATTGTACGAAATAAAATAGATGTAGCAGATTCATGGGGACCAAAGCTTTCATCACTCATACAAAAGATGGGGTTTGTTGGTCACTTGACACGCTGGATACATTCATATAAATGACTGGAGAGCGATTCCCGGAACGGTTTGTGTACGGGTGCACATCTTAGCATTGATCACTTGAATCCAGTCGATAATGCAACGGTTATAGGTCATTGATAGGCCCTTCGTCTAGGGCGATCAAAGGCGTACTCTTTACCAAAATTAAACGTTAATAAGCAACTTTAATCTCCTGTTTGCGCAATAAAATATGGTTGAACCAATAAAGTGATGTTCAAACATGTTTGTCCCGCGTTTTATTTATCCTGAATAGCTCACGAGCATAGTTCGATAATATTACTCCAATTTACGATTAAGTACACTGGTTATTCAAAAAAACATGGAAGTAGCTTACCTTGTGAACGAATACCGGAAGTCCTTGATCGGCGCCACCCTGAAGAGCAAAACCCCAGGACTTGTCTGAAGACGGTCGTCTCAGTTGATAGACCACGGATTCAGTGCTCATAATCCCTTTTGGTTATGTTTGGAAAATGGTGTAATTCAAAGTGGCGGGCTGGCTGGCTGGCTGGATGACAGGCAGCGCGTATTGAGACTTCGAAGCGATGGCAGCACACAGCATCCCGTTCGCCCGTTGCCCCATAGGCCAAGGTCAATGCCTACTACTGGGCGAATGCGCGCACACGCACACGTGCGCACCACCAGCTGATCAATGGGTGCCTGTGCACGTAGATGCTGATTGGAGGAGAGAATTCGGTGTGTGTGTGTATGTGATGCAAATTTTGCTTTTAATGGTGGTAAGCGGAAAAATCGATTATTCCGAACGAATGATGTTGTGGCATTTTGTTGCTGCTGCGTGGTCCTCGCTAATTGCGCGAAAGATCGGGCTTATGAATGGTTTTTTGTTAAAAAATTAAAACACTTAAATTTAGCCTTCCATGGGCGGGTTTGTGAGGTGATACTGTCTTACAATTTATTCGAAACCCGAGGTTAATTAAAACAAAAAACAGCGTGTCTTGTCTGTTTATTCATAAAGCAGGACATCTAATTTATGTACCCATTTAGCGATGTTACGTCGTTTCTTGGTTAGGGAATTCAAATAAACCACCACTGTTAAATTTATTAATATACATATTATAATTCTCGGTCCTCTGAATAATTGCAGCAATTTTTTTAAATCCCATTTTGGCAGTGAAACTCGGTTTTGGTAGTTTAGTTGCTATAGCCGAGCATTAATCGATATTTCGTGCTCCACAGCTGGTCGTGAATTCACAGTCTACTCACAACCCGTCTAAAACATGCAGTACCATTTATATCCGAATCTTTATCCAGAGAAGCTCTCAGGATTTCAGAATTATTTCTTTATAAATTGAAAGTAATTATCTTTGCGATTCGGTCATTCCTTATGTGTCCATATTTTATGTTTCATCCAAACAGGTGAAACAGGAACTAAAAAAAAAGTTTTCGTACGTAGCATTTTAGTTGGAATATTTTTTAAGTCGAAAGTTTTGGTCCTCGCCACATTAATAAAGGGCTGAACATTATTATTAATATGAAAACCTGAAATATTCAACTGTATCTCGGATAGGACTGATACCTGGAGTGTTAGGACTAGACGTGGAATGATAGACAGTCATTGAGACGCGATGAATTGCCAGTTCACTCGTTGTTCCCTCATCACTGGTATTTTGGATAGGGCTGCCTTTCAATGGCCGCCATTTCCCGTTTGTCAAACTTTATATACTTCATAGGTTAAATTGGTCTTTCTTCCTAATTCACCTTCATGTTACTTCTTTTATTCTTCTTAACTTATTCAGCATTTTCCTCGTATAATTGTCACTTCTTGTAACACGTTTGTTTATTGTAAATTTTAAGGCTGAACGTTTGGTCCTCGTGACCTTAATAAAGCGAATCTAATTATTATTATTAATAATAATAATAAATCGCTCCCCTTTCTATGTCTTAGTGTAAACCGATCTGTGGTGCGCTTTCAACCATTGAAACCGGAGTGTTCATCAATATAGCTGCTCATTGAAGTCGTCGTATTGCTAGGCGTCGTTTGTGACCCTTCGTAGGATTTTAAAATGTATCCCCTTTTCTTGTGGCTTAACCAAGAGAATATAATTAAACGCAATTTTATTAGTTGTACAATAATCGCCACTCGTATATTAGACGAACCCTCCCCTCCCATTTATTAACGTTTTGCAACATGTACATCGCTTTAACCTATCCGAAGGCTAATTCCAACAAGAATCCTTTGGCGTCGATGTTTATTTTCATCAGAAGATGTGAAACGTGAAAATTAGAGACGGTTTTCGATTAAAAAAGTTTTATTCTTTCAGTTTAGTCCTCGCGTTCTCAATGACGCGGACATAAGTCGGTTTTCTGGCGTCCTTTAAGATCCAGGATAAGGTTAGCCAATACAGCCTTATACATTTAAACAATACGGTGTAGTAAGGTTAGCCAATACAGACTTTATACATTTAAACAATACGGTGTAGTAAGGTTAGCCAATACCGACATGTACATTTAAACAATACGGTGTAGTAAGGTTAGCCAATACCGTCTTATACATTTAAACAATACGGTGTTGTAAGGTTAGCCAATACAGACTTTATACATTTAAACAATACGGTGTAGTAAGGTTAGCCAAAACATACTTATACATTTCAATAATACGGTGTAGTAAGGTTAGCCAATACCGACTTGTACATTTAAAAAATACGGTGTGGTAAGGTTAGCCAATACAGACTTCTACATTTAAACAATACGGTGTAGTAAGGTTAGCCAATACAGACTTTATGCATTTAAACAATACGGTGTAGTAAGGTTAGCCAATACAGACTTATACATTTAAACAATACGGTGTAGTAAGGTTAGCCAATACAGACTTATACATTTAAACAATACGGTGCAGTAAGGTTAGCCAATACATACTTATACATTTCAATAATACGGTGTAGTAAGGTTAGCCAATACAGACGTATACATTTAAACAATACGGTGCAGTAAGGTTAGCCAATACAGACTTATACATTTAAAGAATACGGTGTAGTAAGGTTAGCCAATACAGACTTATACATTTCAATAATACGGTGAAGTAAGGTTAGCCAATACAGAGTAATAAGGTTTAGCAATGTTGATACACGATACAGAGAAATAGATTAAAATGTCCAGAAATGCGTATCGATAGAGAGTTGAGAACACGCATCATGGCGACTATCAATAAAGTAAACACATTTTAATTGTATAAAAATTGGCCCCAATGCCGTATCTTGGCGGAATTTTTTCGATCAAAATGCCCAATCCAATCACGTGATTGTGTGCAACCGCGGTTTAATGCCTAAAAGTACACTCGAAATATATAATTTCCCATTTTACCCAGGATTGTTTTGCGGGGTTCTATTTAGAAATAAATGATAGATTGTGTTTGGAGATGTCTTCGAACGGTCGTAAGTTTCCTTAAACCTTTAGAACAGTTTAAAGGAAAATTTTGGACACTGCATGTTGTGTTAATTACAAAAATGTGTTTCAGATGCGGCGAAATATGTTTCGACCATCCGATGTCACCGACCAAATGCCCTGCGCAATAATCACGACAAATTTCACTTTAACCTCCGACAACCGCTCTGAATAAAATTTTAAATAACAAGGAAAAATGCATTTATTTCCATAAAAAACTAACCCTTACATCCGATATATGCGTTACCTCGTTATGATCTATTTAACCCACCATGGCCCTAATTTACCCTGCCGCGACCTCTAAAAGACCTCAAATGACCCCCGAAACATTATGTCAACGGGCTAACGAGCAATTCTCTACTGCACCTTCGGATGAAATCTTCCAGACAGGATCACGGGCGACTCCGATCTGCGTCACTGCCCGAATACCACTGATAAATTAGAGCCCAACTCGTGGATAGCATGATATATCAATCTCTTCGTAAAATTATTCGTGAAATCCTTCAAAAAACAACAATCGTCTGCAATACATTCAAAGCGCCATTTTTAATCCAAAGAGGTTTGCAAAAACGCATTTTTTCAAAAAGGTAATTAGCCCCGCCGCAAATGTATTATTGGTCATCTTGGATATTGGAAGCCTTCAGAGAATGTTATGCTGTTTGAGTTGTACTTTTACCTCCTGCTAGAGGATTAAAACGTTCTGTTGATTACGCTTGAATTATTTATAATTCTTTAGTTAAGTTGGCAAAATATATATCCCCTGAAAGGAATTGTTTAATAGACTATCATTTTTTCGCACACCCTCCACTCTTCACTTGATGCCGGAGCGAAAGCCGTCAAGGGAGTTTTCTTGGAATTCACCTCTGCTTTCAACACTATCTCACGCTCCCGCATCCTTTCGCAACTATGTGAAGATGGCGTTGAAGGATGGTTGATTAATTGGTTTCAAAATTATTTCTCTAACCGACGCCAACACGTAAGAGTCGGAAATGAAACCTCATCCTCCTTGCCCAATAATTGCGGTGTACTACAAGGCGCAGTGCTATCTCCATTCCTTTTTAACTATTACACGTATAGCCTTCGGTCCCCTAATGACGTGACATTTATAAATATGCTGATGACTTGGCTTCATGCCATGCCTACAAGACGAATAGTTAATCTCTTCAAAAAATGCGTAGACAATACCGTTAAATACCCACAGGAACGGCGGCATATCGCAATTCGGCCATTCCTTATTTGTCCCGATTTTTAGTTTCACCAGAGCAGGTGAACCACGAACTGAAAGACCATTTTCATATCTAGTACTTGCTATACTGTCTTGTTTTATGCTGAAAGGTTTGGTCCTCGTGTCCTCAATACAGCCACTGCAATTATTATTATTATTATTTCCGGAAACACCTTCTCTGAAATAAGAACAATACCGAACGGGTGTCTTTTTCCAATTCCGGGTTAGGATATTTAACAGGCTCCAAGCACTTTTCTCCGGCCTATTGGACAAATTTGCAAGGGGCTTCTTGTTTCTAAACCAACTAATTAATTTAACAATAAAATAACAATTCAAATCCACACCTAGTTCAAATGTTGGTGGAAATTGTAATTATTTCAAAATTGTCAAGTTATATTGATTTATTTTTGAACTCTCGAAATGCTCTTTCTAGAAGAATTTCAAGAACATCTTTGTAGGCTGTTTTTTAGTGTAATAATTGCGCCTCTTATTTCAGCCTCCATTGTTTCCGTACATAAACTGAAAGCAGCAACGTTAACTGAGATTCCAAGTGGCGAAATCAACGAATGGGAGGACAGGGAGGGTGTGGCGATGCCAGACGACCTGAAACTCTTCTACCTCTCCTCGAACGGCCTACGGGTGAACTGGGTCGGAAACTTCGGAGGTAGGTCTTTCCTGGTTACTATTTCGGCCTTCCTAACCTCGCTGATTTGTGGGCCTGCATACATGATGCGAATTTCTGGTATACAATCGACGATAACCGCGCCTGGTGGAATCTTTGTTGTTGCAGAAAAAATTAAGCTCGTGCCTGTAACGGCTTATGTGAGTGATTAGCTTGCAGAGCCTCTGGGATGCTCCCTTTGCGGCCGAAGGATACCTCGAAGAGGTATGAATAATTCACTGGGCGGTCCTGATTTAATCAATAGTTTTGCTCGTCTGTCTGACACACATCCGACTGCCTTATCACACTAGCGGCGCACTATCCGGGCATATCACGACCAGAAAATCACGCCAACATTTTCGTAGGCATCGTGCACACTTGCAAACCCCACGAAGAATGCGTAATTCTTGGCGCGTCATTTTGAATAAGGTGTGCATTTATACTGAAGTTGCTGATATTGATTATTCGAGGTCGGCGGACTTTGCCATAAATATTTCTCTATTAGGAGCCAATCACGAGATTCGGCTTGAATCATCGTAGGGACAGGCGTTCTTAATTTAATTAAATTCCGATTTTAAGGTTACTGTTGACCGAAAATTTAGCACTAAAATGCAAGAAAACAAGTATGTAAAGATACGAGAGAGACAGGCGTTTGAGAGTACTGAATCCAAGTTATCGTTGAGGTCAAGAAATTGGTAAAATAAGTGTCTGCGATCCAGAATAAATTTAAAAATATATCAATTCACAAATTGAAATTTATGGAGAGTAAAATAAGGACGTCCATTTTAATTGGGGCGTAGTTGGTCGCCAGTTCAATCAACTTCTCTTCTTCTTCTTCCTTAAATTGTCACATAGAACTTGGTCTTACCGGAGAGATGGGCATTAACGCCCTGTGTCGATTGGTTCGAGTTCAGGCACACTGTGGGTCCTTCCGCGACGAGGAAAATTTGCTGCTCTGTTTTGCGGCAGACTTTGCCATTTTCGACAAGGAAACCAAGTTCTACGAGCTCGAGAAATCCACGGCAAATGCATTGATAGTATTCAACAGCCAGAAAGGTATGTACAAGAGAGAGAGAGAGCGCATGATCTGTACTCATTAAGGTGTCTACCTTCTGGATAGAGCACTTCAACTGCGACATCTATGCGATGGATTTACGGAGTATATGAGGCTGGCAATGCTACATTTAATGATTTCGGGTTGGCAACACTTCCTGGTTGGCGATCACGTCTCCATTCCGTTCAATCATGTAGGCTTACATTTTTTGGAGTACTATATGAACTTTAGGACCTCTTTTTACGGGGACTTCCGCATCTGAGAAAACTCTACGCAGCGGAAGAACAACAATAAAAATGGCCCGCTATTGTCTTTTTCTAATATTCCTATTTCACTTTGCCTCGGTGGGTTCTAATCTGGCCTGGTACATTTGCGGTATAAATTGAATTACAGCTTGACATTTACGATTAATTTTAAACATAAACCTCATGAACGTGCCGTTAAGGTCATCGGGGTCACCACTTAAGGTTGGTAGAGGCAAACATGGAGGCATGTAAACCACGGCGTAAACATATTGCTACTTATTTGTACTAAGTATAATAAGTGTGTGTGCGTTGTCTGAGAACTGTGGTATTGGGAATTTGCTTTAATGCGCCAACGATGAACACAATTTTCAGAAGTAAACTGAACACCAAAAATAGTGGAGGGGCTCTATGGAATATTTTAAACAACCAAATTACTTCATCCATTGATTACTTTTAATATCCAATTTTAAAATGACATCTTGAAAAACGTGATAAAAGCTCTATTGGAAAGCACCATCATTTAAAGAAAAAAATATATATACGACCATATTTTAAAGAAAGTATATCGCATCGAAAACGGATTATTGAATTGGCGTTAGGATTTCTTGTAAAAGATAATATTACATTTTATATGCATAATCTACGCGTTTGTTTTGGTTAAATATTAGGTCATGGTTATAGTATTGAATCATTTCGAATCTTTTATTTGAAATAAATTATGTTAACTATTAATCAAGCGTTTTAAAATGAGTGCAGTTCTCTGACGAATTACTATACAGCATTACTTTTAGAATTTGAAAGTATTTTATGAAAGTCCGAGTTGTAATCTACTGTTTTATTTGATACAAATTCATTAAAACGAAGGCAATACGTGTCATATGTAATACAGTTATAAGTATGAACTCGTCTTAGGATTGGAATTCTCTACGGGTCATAACAATTTTCAAAGACGAACGACTATAGGAGATTAAATCAACCGAAATGTTGATGAAAATATCTGACACCTTAACATGCCTGTTAGACGATTGAGGATTCACCACAGCCTAATCGGACCATCACTCAGGAAGTCGAGTGGTCTTCAGTTGAGTGTTTTTCTGTTGAACGTTCTGCTGACCTTTTTAAAATAATCTTGCATTCTAGTTAATTATCCATTGACTGATTTAGACAGCATTTTTTTTAATATAATTTCATCAATTGTTCCCTCCTTACCTCTACATATTGAGTGGCCCCTCCCAACCCCTCTTATCAAGTTTGTTTCAATGTCAATCTCCTGTTCCACAGCGAAAGCAATCCCGTTCAATTCCCCCTAGAACGACGACATGTTGCAATTGGGTCATTCCTTATTAGCCCAGATGTTTGGTTTCTCGCAAACAGAGACGGCTTTTCATTTCTAGTATTCCTAACTGTTCTAGTGACCTTCATAAATTGATTACCATTATATTTATCATTGTTACTGCACCCAGGATCTCTAAATCTGCATTAGTAACGCGGCTGACGGTAACTCTATCCGATAAGCCGTCGGCCTTAGCGAAATTCATTGCTCATCTTGATAATGTCTTGTCGGGGCTTTGAGAATGGATTGAAATAGCGGTCTTTTTATTACAGAAGATAAGATCTGCCTCCGTTGGCAGATTGTCATTTAATATTGGAATGTAGGATTTTCCGTACATACAAAATGCCTTCTAAGCTAGCGCACGACTAAATGCCTGATTGTTTTGCTTTACTCGCTTACTGGCACACATTTCGAAGCCGGGTAATTTGCATCTTGGCCGGAAGCCTTGGGTTAGGGTATCGTCGTCTTAAGTGGCATCTTTTACAACTCATGTTATAAAAGTGCTGTTCATTGCATTTCACCCTTTTAACTCATGCCATCGCAATAAAATGAGAAATTGCATTTTCCAATAGAAAAGGCACTTTACGTTCGCACTGCCGGTTGTATTGAAAACACTTATTATTAATTCAGTTATTATTTTGTCCGTTGATTCAATTTTATTTAGAATTTGGTGGTTTATCCGATCATTTATTTAATCATAAGTAATGTTTGATTACTTTATTTTTTCCTAAACATTAATTCTTGGAAAAGTAACCACGAATCTCAAAAACCAATTTCAGATCAATCCGGCATTTCGGAATTAATTATAATCTCGAGTGCGTTCAACGTTTCATTAATAAATATACTCAAACCAGTAGTACTAGTAGTAGTGTTGATGGCGTTTTTTTATCAGCAAAAATCAGTCATTGTAAAATTAGACGACGAAAGAAAGAGGACTCCCGTCTTTGGTGAAATTTAACGCGTCAGCGCTTCAGCCTCCAGAAGTTTTGAGAGAGCTGGGATGAGCGTTTCAATTAAAAATAAGCATATATTGTGTTGTTTGTAAAATTATTATGCAACAAAAGCATCAACAATGAATTCAAAAACAAAATTCTTCTCATCAAATTTGTTCGCCGTGTCCTCCCATCAGATTGTAACCAGATTTGACCAAATAAATTTTTAAGATTTTTTTAATTATCCAGGTTTCCCTTCTGTAATGTGGAAGCGGAAAATGATCACTTCTAAGGCAAATCTATTGGCCACAAGAACAGGTGGTGCTAATAGGAATGTACGCTTGACTGGCTAATGCATTATTAAGCAGACAATGTAACACCCGGGCTAGGTAGTTATCGAGGACAATGTATGTATGTTTGTACTACGAATTTGAAGGTTTGGTGAAGATCTGTATTTGTTGGAAAGACACATGATTGATTCTCTAATACATATTTTGGAGGTTCCATCAACCTTTCTTACAATGTTAACATGTTATCGCGCGTTGTTAATTTACACGGAGACGACCGTGGCCGATCGAATTGACGACCGAAGCGATTTATCTCATCGAAATATCATTCTTTCTTATTCCCACTACAGGCGTCCGTTTTATTAGTTCCACGTGTAAAATTCGCAACGTGTTTGTCCTCGTTGTGTCTCAATAAGACGATAGCATCGTAGAAGATGGATGTCTGATAGTTAGTTGACGGTGAATGATGCCATGAGCCAGGTGTCTCGGTTTTCGATAATTGCAGGCTTCACTTACCGGAGAGTCGTCATAGGACTGAAAATGATGTGAGCGGCAGAGCTGCCTTGTGACGCAGGCCGCTGGATCTGATCGCTGATAGCTGTCGAAGTGTGGAAATCTTCTTCGTGGAGGGTCGGCCAGGGGACATCTAGTCCTTGTCAGAGGGAGTCGTAATATCCGATACAGTGCCTAGGTGCCATCAAAAGGGCTGGGCATTCATGTTGACGGTCACGAATGTTCGCCAGCTGGTACGTTGGCTGAGAAGAGACGCACGGCATTACCTCGATCAGATGATAGACGGTGTGGGAATCCGTCTTTGTGTTCCGCGAGAGAGAAGCGGCGACATTGGGTCTCCTTGATGGTGGTAGGGCCAAATACCGCTCTCCCAACTTCGACCAGAAGGCGTCTTCTTCCCGGTTGGTAGAGGGCGTCGGCGCCTTGGCAGATGCCTCGGGGTAGACGGCACTGGAGGCTTTGTCGGTCTGCTAGATCATTGCCGCATCACGCGAAACGAGATCAAAGACGAATTTTGCGTCGCCAATTGTTGAATCCCGTGTAGTTGTAGCCCCACTAACCGCAAGACAAGAAGATAAAAGACACCGGAGGGATCGCATAGGATCAACTCGTCCGCGCATTTGATGAGAGCCACGCCATTCGGAAACCACCGTTTAGGTGTTTAATAATTGAACAGAAAGGGATAAAGCTGTGCGCCTTGAAGCACAACACAGATTTATCGGGTCATCGCGTAATTTTATTCATCATCGAAGAGCCACGAGGGAGGCCGGCGACCAACAAAGGACCCCAATCCATGTAGAAATGCCCGAAGACGTGGGCGTGGAAGGCGTGGATAGCATCTCAATGGGACTGTGGTCGCTGTAGAATGTTAAAACAATCGACAAATGGCGCCGTGGACAAACGCATAGTACAATGATAGACAGTCAAAGCATGTGCTTCTCTTTATTGTTAAGTAAAACGCGGTTGTCTTTCTTGCACGTAATCATTAACTTACATTAACAGTTGATTTCGCCGTATTGGGGCAATGACAGTCACAAAACATTATCCGAGATGGAATATTCTTGAACGAAATAGCGGCCACCCAATTAGAGAACGCTAGCGACGGAATTAAGTATTCGCTGCTGTAATCGGGTTAAACCATGCCGGTTTATTCTTATTGTCTTGGCATTGATGCTGCGGACGAGAACGAAAGCCAGCTCCAGCCATTACGTTGGCAAAATCTCTGCCAATTACTGTTTCGAGGACTGTGGTAGCGTGTTAAGTGATATGACCGTTCATATGGCCGCCATTACACGTTTGCTGGATTTATGT
The DNA here is from genome assembly GCA_028672205.1 of Proteocephalus fallax. Classification (NCBI taxonomy): domain Eukaryota; kingdom Metazoa; phylum Platyhelminthes; class Cestoda; order Proteocephalidea; family Proteocephalidae; genus Proteocephalus; species Proteocephalus fallax. The sequence goes on along the minus strand of JAPUBX010001280.1, from coordinate 17,252 downwards.
ACGTCAAGGATTTAATTTTATTTCTTATATATCCCGAATTCGTGTTAAATTATTCGTGTTGTACATTGTAATGCTGAAAGTTGGGGTCTTCGTTGCCTTAATAAAGCGAAAAAAAACTATAATTGGGATTCTCTCGTGTATGAATTGATTTTTCGCCATGTGAAACTCTAGTGCATCTGTTATAGTCACCGACGCCAAATTACCACTTTTCGCAAATATGTAAATTGTTTTTCTCGGACAAAATGTCAACAACCTAATTAATATAATTAAGGATCTAAAGATTTACCTGGGAGCTGTCGCTGGGAAACACGACTGTAAATTATTCCGATTGGGTACATTAAAAATAAATTGTAGTGTAGATAATTTCGTTTTGTGCCGTTTATTGATCGACCGCTTCATGTGTTCCAGTCAAATAATACTACAGGCCCTTTCAACTTCAAGTTTCGCTTTAAGCAGTGTTTTGTTTTGGTAGCTGTCACAGTTTGAAAGCGCCTTTTTTGACAGAGATCAAGTAGAAGGTTTATGGTTAAGTAAAATAAATTCGAATTTTCTCGAGGACTGTATAAAAATCAGTTACGAAAATTTTTGATTGCCCAAAGTTGTGGATATTTGGGGATAAAATGATCGATTCGTCCGTGTTTATTACTTCCGTCGTCTTCTTCTTTTCCGTTTTATTAGAAACAACATTTTGTGGGTTGGTTGCTATTTGCGGTTGATGAACTCTGCAACACGGAATAGGTTGATGCAAGTATGAAATAACATGGCAAATGCGTCAGAAACGCAAATAAAACCATTGTCGGATCAACGCATACTTCGGCAAACTCGTAATGGCGCCCATCAAAAGCCCATATCCTGACAGCCCCCCATTGCCTTCTGGAACGTATTGGTTTATTGTCTTGGAGACACTCAAATTTTATCGCTGTTGCCTTATTCCTGGTGGTCAATTAAGCCCGTCTCGGCGTATTTGCGTGGTGGGGCGGTCGAACGAGACGGAGCCTCCGGTGGCGTTTTGTGAGGGCGGGTCGCACCACCTTTGTCGGTGGTCAACATCTGTTGGGTCACTTAGAGCCAATAGGAAGAGAGGCATGCGTGAGTCACCGTGTCATCCAACCAACCCAAATGCCACCAACTGGGAGTATCGGTGTGTGTGTGTGTGTTTCAAAAAGGGGGTGATAGTGTTTTTGTTAGTTCTAGGGACCTTGGTATAAATATAGCGGTAAATAGTGTGGTTTTCGGGGCGCGTTATGGATAGGGCCGCCATTGAGCATTTGCAAAACATTTTAGTTTGTTTCTTTGTCTTTTTTGATCCAAATGAAGCGAATAGCATTATTATAATATGTATTGGGTTGACGCTCTAGGTGGAGATGGCCAACGTAATGTTTAATTGTACGTTAATTTTGTTAAGATGAATGATCGGTTTAAACGGTATATTCGAATTATTACAAAAACATGAAAAATTATAGTTCTTGAGAGTGCTATCGGCACAGAATCACACTTATTAAAAAAACACATTTATTCGCAGTTTGCATTAATAATTTTTAAAACTGAGAGATCGGAAATAATTATAAATTTGGGATGTAAACAATTATTATTTTATGCTTAAAATTTTATTATGTCACAATAAATTATTGCTCCAATTAAAACTACAGTTTCGAAAAGGATTTTTTCTATTGTTTTCAATGTGTTTGCTCAACGGTATTAATCAGCGCAGGAAATAAACTAGTTTTTCCGTATTTTCTAACCTTATCCTGGGACCTAAAGATCCCCGAAAAACGAAATTACCGCACAATTCCGCTGGAAACCTTATCACGTTTCCTCAGATGACATATTAAAAAAGGATGTCACAAGTAAACAACGGATGAGGCATTTTATGTTCTCTTATTCAGGTACAGTGGTACATAAACGTATTTAGCCAGCCACAAATTGTGGACGTTTTCCCACTTAAACAGGTGAGAGAGGCTTGTAAATTTCCTTGTAGGTACACTTCAACTAAGAGAGAAAACAATTTGAAAACAAAAACCCACAAAGTCACATTGTAGGAATTGTAATGACTTTATGAGTAAATTCCTCGATAAAATGTTTTTTTGTCACCTTCAAACAAGCAGGCTTTGGGCTCACACAGACCTGTAACTTCTTCTTTAAGTATCTCCTCTGTCTTCCACTCGTCACCTGTTTGAACTTGTTATCCGTATAAAAGACCCTTTTTTCAGAACCTCAAACAGTCACACTCCAAATTTCACAAAATCCAAGACCAAAGAGCTATCAATGGACACCAGAACCAAAATTCTAGGCTATCTGGGAAGATTGAATCTGCAATAGGTCAGCAGCTTTGTGTGGAGAAATCGACTGTAAGAATAATTACAAGAAAATGGAATACATTCAAGACCACAGTTAATCTCCTTTGATCCATGGCCGGGTCATTCAGCAGAACAATTATGCCAAACACAACGTTCTGGACCTCCTGGAGCATCTGTGTAGTGAGTTTAAAGTCTGAGTTTCCAAGCGACAGACATAAATATCACTGCTCAACAGGGTGTCTGCATAAAGTAATGGTCAAAAAGGCCAACCCCCGGGGAATGAAAAACGTTGTGAAGACTTCCATAAAACGTTTGATCTCTGCCATTCCCAACAAAGTTACTTTTGTTTATTTACCAAATACATATTTTATTTATTGCTAAAATATGCTAAAACGCTATTTTTTCCCACAGTTGAAGTGTGCCGAAGGTGAAAATTACAGGACTCTCGTCTTTTTAAGGGGGAGAACTGGTGTTTATTTGATTTCTGGGAAAATGCTTTTTTTGCCTGTTTTTTTATTTTTTGTGTGCAGTTGAAGGGTGAAGTTTCGATACTTGTGATTCCACAAAAATCGATATTTTGGGAGTACTTGGGAGTCGGGTGTTTATTTTATTGCATTAAATCCTTTTCCTGCGAAGTATCCCACTTTTAATAAGAACTTATGTTGCACTTCAGCAAAGCTTTTTTCTTCGCCCAAGCCGTCACCATACCACATGGCAGATAAAAGCGACGACCATGTCTTGGCCTGTGCCAGGTAGATAAGCTAAGGAAAAACATCATCTACTAGCTAAGAATAGCTGGGTGACCGATGGGATCAACTTTCGCTCCCACAAAAAACCACGCAAAATAGATATTTTTTCAGTTGTTTTCTTCATACCCACATCCAGAGCCATGGCCGCCGCTGCATGTGTGCGCGCGAACGCACATCAAAATGCCAGTCGGTGATTGGTACTCAGCCAAAATACGCAATGTGGTTCGTGTGCGCATTGGTGCATGTGCGCCAATGAATGCCGAGATCAGTCACTACAGCAATTTCAAATGCGTAAATCACCATTTTCACACCAAAACCTCACCCGAATGTCGAGAAAACTCGTGATTGTTGGCGATGGAATGGTGGGAAAGACCGCCCTCCTACAGTCCTTCGTAAGCGGGTCTTTTCACAACACCTACACGCCGACTGTCTTCGAAACCACCGCTGTTGACATCAATTTACCCGATGACAGGTGTGTCACTCTGAGCCTGTGGGATACTGGCGGGCAGGAGGAATTCGATCAGATCCGGCAGCTCGCCTACCCGGGGGCCAATGTAATTCTGCTCTGCTATGCCGTGGACTCCGAAACTAGTCTACTCAACGTTGTCCATACGTGGAGCAAAGAAGTTCGCCATTTCTGTCCCAAAGTTCCGCTCCTCCTTGTGGGGTGCAAATCGGATTTAAGATCGACTTCTCGGAAGGCTAATCAACCGATACAGGTGGATCCCGTGGGCGTTGTGGAGGTCCAGAGACAAATTGGGGCCGTCGTGCATATCGAGTGTTCGGCCAAAACTCAGTCGAACGTCATCACGGTGTTTCACGCGGCCGCTGATGCAACTCTCAATGATGTCAACATCGGCACCTACCAAGACGGCCGACAGAGGACGGGACGAAAAGGTCTAATGTGTTTTGGATGCTGTCGCACCAAGGGAAGTCGATAATTTCCCTTTACTTTCAATCTGTAAATAGTCAGACTCCCAGACACACCTTTTTATGATTTCACACCATTATTGACCCCCACCTCGACCCACCTGATTTGCCTATTATAAGAGTTTACCTTTTTAAACGTGTTATGGACACCCAGGAAGGCAATTGCGTAAACATGTTTCACAAGAAACACAATTTCGCTGATTTGTTCAAAATTCATTTTGGTAATACTGCTATAATTAGTCAAATTCATCGCGTAGAGTGTTTGCTAAATTACGTATAAATAAGAATCTAACGGCGAAGGCACGTGGTCATGGTGGTGGTACACGAGAGACTGGGTCATTCTGTAATTCTGTTGCCAAATGTGTTCGGGATACATCAGCAGGCACCGTTTGTACGCCTTCTATTCAGCCGGTGTGGGTGAAATCGACAGTTGGGAAAACAAAAGACGGAAATCTTTCACGAGAATCGTCGTCGTCGCTGCTTTAACCTCCCTTTAGAGGATTTTCCGACTTCATGGATGTTGCAAAGTTGGCGGAATCAGCATTGACGTCACCAGGCCAAAGGGCTTTCGCTCGGTGTTCAATCACGGACGGCTGCTAGCTTGTCCGACTAGATAACCAGCTGTTTGGTGCCTATAACGGTCATTCATTCAAAAGTAAAACCGTAAAGCGTAGATGCCGCGGAAACCCACTGAACACTTCTAATATTTGCATGGCAAAGTCCGTCCCGCAAGGTGACGACAGCGGAGATCCAGATGCTAAATCTCCCCCTCTTCCTCCGTCGTGCAATCTACTGACGCGGTGGGCCGGACACTCTTGGATACCCGCACCATCTTTAGTCCGCCTTTCGAAACGAAGTACCGCGGCCGCATGCAGCTTCTCTCAGTCGCAGATGGGGGTCGTTGAGTGCCACGGTGAGGCCAAATGTGGCCGGGACACCTCGAAGTCACCAGGGGTACTTCTCCTCGCCGGTGCGCCATCCAAATACAGCGCATGGGAATGGTTGATGCAGTATTTGTGCGTGGACTAAACCTCGCATGTGTCAAAGGAGATTCCTCGGAAAAGGTGGAGCACAGCCCATTGCTTTGTATGTGTGTGGCAGTATTGTATGGAGGGTTGAATTAACCCTTAATATAGAATGGACGAATTGTCTGTAATACCGGTATAACCCAATTAGCCAACCGAGACCTTTACAGAATGAGAACACGTACAGCCACGTCGTATAGAATATTCTTAAAAGTGCGGTACAATACTGAGCATAGTAAAACACAATTAATAGTTAAATTTAGCAACCACCACATCCACCTGGGTGCAGCAGCTACGATGGCATGCGGTAGTCGACCGGCGATTTCAAACCCAGACGCTCCGAGCGCTGAAGTAGAGCTTGCGAGCTTTGGTCTGAAACGGATGGAGTCGTATTAGCCGGATCAGCTGGTTCAGACGGATGGGAATCAATAACAGTGACAGCTGGTTCAGAAGGATGGAAATCAGTAACATCGAGGATAGTAACCATACGATTTCCACGTCTTCCAAGAATAAGACCGCGAGACGGTCGAAAATCATTCCCTTTGAAAAAGGTGCCCTCTCTCGATCCGAGGCATTGAAACGAGTTTTCGCCCCTTGAATAACACAACCGGAATTTTACCAGTGGTTGCTTGATCAACGGATTAACCGGCACATTATAATCGACAAAACGTCAGAATAGCTGGAGGAGTCTCTCGTCATGATCATGCCTGCTGACACCATGGACAAAAATATCATCTTGGTAAACTTCAATACCATTAAGGCCATCTAATATGCCATTAATGCAATCCTGGAAAATAGCCGGGGCGACATTTAGCCCAAAAGGTAGAAAGTTGTACCTGAATAAACTAAAGTGAGCATTAATAAAAGTCAGCAAACTAGATTCGTAATCCAGTGGAATCTGTAGGTAAGCATCTTTTAGATCAATTTTGGAGAAGAAACTCGACCCCTTGAATTTATAGAGAATGTCTTCTGGTTCCAGAGTAGTGAAAATCTTCTGTAACAATCGGCGATTGAGTGTCATCCTATAATCACCACATATCCTGGGTGTACAACCGTCGGATTTTAGTGGTGTCACAATGGGCCACTCCCATTGTGAACAGCTCACTGGAGTCAGTATATTACGCTCCTCCAATTTGACTCTGGGAATTTTCATTTCATTAGTCACTCTGGTGCACTTTTGGATCAGATCTTTTAAATCGGACTCAACTGCCGGTAATGAATAGAAACTCAGTTGAAACTTGAGCTGCTTCATGAGGTTCAAACCGATAATGGCTGGACCCGTTGCCGACACCAAGAATTTGCATGGGAATCTGGTACCATCTCGGCTAATAGGGATCATACAGAAGCTAATGATTTTCAATGAATGACCAGTGATACCAATAATCTACTGATCGTTCTTCTGTATACATGGACGTGGACAGAAGTTCTTTAATGCATGGATGGGAATGAGCGATTCCACACTCCAAACACTTTTTTCCATGTGAATTCATAAGTTCCTTTGAAATATGGCCACCGCTATGACTGCTGAAACTCATCAGAACCATGTCGGATATATTGTCGTCGGAATCGTTGTTAATCGCACAAACCTTTAATTTGCATACCGATTTGATATGGCCTGTTTTGCCACAATTATAGCATTTCGCATCACGGTATTTACATTGCTCCCGTGAATGCAATTTGCCACACGAATGACAAGTATTGAATTATTTATTAGTCTTTGTTTTGCGATCTTTAAATATCCGCGCGTTTTGTCTCCTAGGGATAAATCTAGAGTGAAACACGGGATCTGGAATACGATAAATTTTTACAATGTTCGAGACATCTTGGATTTGTTCGCATATAGCACGAACACTCTGGAATGTGGGATTCTTGAGTAACAGTAATTGCCTTTTGATATTAGTATCATTGATGCCTGCAATTAAACGGTTGCGCAATTGCGTGTCCAACTGAGCAACAACCACAATGTGATAAAAGAAGTGCAGCATGCTGTCGGGTTTTAATAAATACAGGTTTGGGCAAATCCCGAGACAACCAGATCAGTAGCAGTGGCGACCCATCAAGCGTCTTTATCCTTTAATCAAACTGGGAGACATGGATGTTTCCAAGAAGAACCTCGGGAATATTTTCACTGGCGGCGTACGCAATTCTACCCAATGCGGCAGCTGCATCATCCAACCCAGGTTAACTCACAAATCTTGTTGGGATGCTGACCGCTTAACAAACGACCTAGATGGACGATATTTATTTTCATCGGCCAGATATCAAACCAAATAACTCTTAAATATTTTGTCGTTGCCAACTTTACACTCTACAAATGTTAATTACGACAAACTGTTGCGGTTCTCTCGAGAGCCAACTTGGGGGCTGACCAACAACTGTCCTGCTAATGAGAAAATTCCTCGATTCGGATGACGCAATCTGTTCTGTTCTGTTGCGAACCCTGCATCTTGGCATTCACGCCGAAAACCCAACACCTGCAAGTAACCACCTGGTTCTCCGGATCCTTTTCGTCGTTAGAAGAAAAAAAGGTCATCTTTAGCCAGAGATAGTTACTTCCAATTGGTTCCTTTTAATCAACTGCCTTTGGACTAGAGGAGTAGATTATGGAAAAAAAATTATTGTTTTGAACAGTATTTTCTTGTTTACTTGATCTTCCGGTTCATCGATCGAGCATAAAATTGGATTGAGCTAGCTCTACAGCTGACTATCGAAGTTGATTCCGGATGCCTGTGAAGAATAATTGATTCTATAATTGGCCTGGCTGGGGAACCAGCTGTGGAGAAGGGGTTGTGCGTTGCAATTTGTCTCGGCAACAGCATGCTGGTATGTGGGTTGATGCGGTTGCACGGCTTGTTAGGTTGTGAAGATCCCCGATGTCCCTAAAAACTGGCATGGCATTACATAAACCCGGGCTCAAAGGTCAGCAAGTACAGTTTTTTATTCAGTTGGAGGAATAAGGAAGGTAGGGAGATAGGGGTTCTGGGAAATGGTTTGATTTTGTTATGAACCAACTTGGCGAGCCTTTTTATTTGTGGTTTAAAATACGCGAAAAGGCATTCCGGAATGCCAGCGAAATAAGGGTTATGGTTTGAGGTTGCAATTGCCGTTCTGTGAATAATTACTAATTATTATATATGGCACAGAGTAATATGTTGTTGATGCATAAATATCCGGCGTTGGGAACATTAGTAATTTTAAAAAAAGAAAAATTACAATTTAGTAATTTTAGGGTTTCTTCAAAAAACGCATTTAAGGGTTTCTGGGCTAAGGCAAGATACCTTTGGTATGTGTGACATTAAGAATAAGTGTACAAAATAAAATTTAAAGTTCCTCGAATTTTGTGACTGAAAGGTTCTGTCTAGAAACTTGATTGGCGGTGCTTTTCCCACGAAAACCCAAAAATGATTTGAATTGGAATAGTAAATTATAGACAAAAAATACTGTCCTTTTCAGGTCCGAAAGTGATTAAAGTGGCATAAAACAACGTCTGCTTGATTCAGACTGCTGAAGGTAATGGGAGTCTTGTTGGGCAAAGTTTGTTTAATTGGTCGGAAGGAAGGAACTATCAAAACGAAAGATAATGGCTTTCTCTACCATTAAAAGATTTTATTTCTAGGCCGCCAGGGATCATTTTCTAGTTGTAAATGCTCAGTTGTCTGAAAACCGTTTTGTGAACTTCATTCCGCAACAAAAAAAAGGATAGATTTTTCACAACTGCTGCCTCTGGAATGCCGAAAACGAAAAGGCTAAATTGGATTCAATGCCTTATTTTTCATTTCAAAGTGAAAAATCAAACCGTTTTCACCTTCAATTCTGCAGGCAACACGATCGCATTTAACTAAGGTTATTTTTAGAAGACATTAAACACTTCAGTACACGTTTATAAACCATTTTTGTGAATCGTTTTCATAAAACCAAGATTAAACGTAATTAATTAATGCACAAGACACAATAATGGTCCAAATTAAATAACTTTTTCGAGAGTATTAAATCATTTGAAGAGGTATTTTAATAATAATAATAATAATAATAATAATGCGTTTAATCGTTCAGTATTAAAAAATTAGAGCATTCTAAACGAGTTCCTTTATAACCTATTCTGGTGCCACAAAAGGAATGGGTCGAATTGGGAATGGGATTTTACGGTATGGCCTCCGTATTGGTCGGAGAGATGTGCATTCAGACTATTATCGAGGGGAGGGATCACGGCTAATATACGAGAAATGATAAGGGAACAACTATTAAAATGCCGATGAATCATGGTATCTTTGCTTATGTCTACTAATTCAGTGTAAAATATCGCCGAGCATTAATAAACAGGATGACCGGTGGCTTCAATGTTATCTAATAAGTCGGAGAATACGTTGATGGCCCTCGTGGAGAATTCCTCGTCCTTCCCGAACAGACGAAAGTCGAACTGGTTGTCTGTTGAAATAGGGAGACATTCCCGGAGAGAGTGAGAGAGAGAGAGACGGACAGAGTGGGATGGAGGGTTGTGGGAGATGGAGGACACGGTTGTGGGTGAAGGGAGGGAGTTATTGGTAAAGGCGCTTGTTCAGGTTCAGCGGCTGTGATAAGTTGCGAACCCTCGAGGTTTGACGCCGTTTTCTGACGCTCGGCAACGGAAGCAGCCACGGCCTTGGTCAGTCCGCGGATTTGCACCGCCATTGAAATTTTCTCGGCTTCTCTGGCATCGATGCTCGGAGAAGTCGGTCGACGTTTGGCAGTCGATGTTCTCGACATAACGGCCGTCTTAGGCATGTACTTTTTCGTCCTAGGTCCTCCATGTTTAGTCATAGCTGCGATATAAAAAGGAAAACGGATGACAAAGCAGACTGCAGGCTCTACGACGATCTCAAAAATCCCGGCTCAGTTCCGTAAAAACAAAGTATTTTCGAAACTAAAACAAAAACTGAAAAAACGACAGTGAATTTATTTGGAAGTTTTATAAAAACGTCAGTTGTAATAAAATAATATTGTTTTATTCTACACTGTCCATAATCGTAAGAGCACAATGAAACATGCATGGAAAAGGCGAAATGCGGCTGTTTCATTACTGCTGCCCGGCATGGATACGGGCATTTTGTCTTCTTCTTCTTCTTCTTTTGTGTGACTGTCTCCTTTGACTTCGTGAAGGTCGCGAATTGTCACCGTCCAAGCTTCAACGGGAGCTAGGACGGCATTTTGGCGGTCACACTCGTGTGTTTGCATTCCCGAAGATTTTATCTTCTTCTTCTGTCATGTTTGCTCAACTCATTCACCAGCTCAGCAACCGTTGTCTAGCAATTTTTGGCGACGCAAATATCTTCAAGATGCTTTTATCAATTTCCCGAACACATGAAAACAGTACAAAATAGTGAGAGAAGACGCGAAGAATATTGCCAGTCCTTAATTCTATCCTATGTATCGGTGTTTTTTATTGGCCATGTAAATTCGCAAATTTCTTTGCCCATTTTATGACCAGTGGAGCAATATATTGTTTAATTGCTGCAATTCCTCGACAGATACACCCAGCTGAGGAAAAGCCACCGAACTTCGATTCTAAAGAGCTGAATTCAAGATGGCGGTGTAGATGTTCCTCGTCAATCCAAATGAAAACGCCAATTTTATGCAGCCGCGTCTGTGCATCGATACATTTAATCGATACCATTTGAAAAGACCAGTATAGGCCTAACACACTGAAACGGAGCGACCAATTAAATTTGTGCACAAAAATGATTGAAGGTGAGGTAAAAATCTAAAATGTATAAAATTGATAAATTTAGTATCTTTTGGGAATTTGATTGAAAGGAAAGTTTCTTCTTGAAACTTTGGCACATTCTTGGGGAATTCAAAATATTCCCAAACAGTCCAGGTGGTCCGAAATACGGGATTTAAAGGAAAGGTATTTAAATTATTTTTCCCTGTTTTGATTGATATTTTTAACAGGTCGATTTTTCATACTTTGTGAATAGTTCACTGCGAAGACGACTTTGCAATTCGAGTTAATGCTTATCTTGAACGTTTTAGGACATTTGAATTAAATAATTCAACCCTTGCCTGTGATTATGTAATTGACCTACGACATCATTTTGGATTCTCTTGAAAACGTTGTACTTTTAACGTGAAGAAATTCGTGTACGCCAGCTTCATTGCAGATTCAATCAAGATGAGAAGAATATATTTTTTAATTTTTCGTGACCACATGCGAAAAATCGGTTCATTGTTGTTTATTGCAAAAAAATGCATTGTCTAAACTGAGAATGTCATCGGTTGGCGGGTATTATTGGAGGGAATGATTAATTCCATTCGTCCCAATATTCGTCTGGAAAATATCTGAAATACTGCATGGTAGGCACTGCATGGGAATGTTCGTGATAAAAAGGGCACAATTCGAAATCCCATTTTCAAAATTTTCTCCCAAAACCGTTGCTCTCCGTCACAACAATCGTCCGCCGTGAATTTAAATGAATTGCCGATTCCGTGGGAAAGGCAAAATGGTCTTATAAACAAAGATGGCACTTACGACCATACGAGTTCATTATTTATCTTGATGTTTTAATCTTATCTATGGACTCGATTTTCATGGAAATTTCATCTATACAGTCGGTTTATCCTCTGGCAGGGTGTTTCGCACGAAAATAAAGTCAAATACACCTCTAGCCAAAGAGGGACCATGGTTGACGTGTTTACCTTCTATAGACTGAGATGAGAAAATCCACCCTATCCGGAATTGTATTTAATATTCTACCTACTGATCAGGGTATCTTTCTTCTGGAATGCCAAACAGTTTATAATCGACCGCTCGAAAAACGATGGCATTTCCTGATGTTTAAATCTTATCTATGGACTCGGGGTCACTCATTTCATGGGGTTTTCCCGCGTTAATTTGATCCCAAGAGCCTGCACACAGAACATCCAGGTGGCGGAAGAAATACTGGAGTCGTGGGTGTTTTTGCACGAAAAATTCCAGAGAAAACTGCAGAAGACATATTGTATAAGACAGGGGGAATGTTTGAAGCTGATTACAGCATTTGGACGTAAAAAATGCGGGAGGTAATAGTGCAACTGCCCGTAAGTGGTCGGGTTTGTACTAACCCTCCTGGCACTATTGGAGTCCAGAATCCTGCGTTCCTGGAAAAAATATGAAAAAATAACGGTAACGTCGTTTTTGTGGCCCATTTAGTTGACTCGTCCTGAAAGGCGGAGTTCGGGATCTTTAGCTTCTCGAGAGTCGCTCCCAACAGTTCATCGGTGAGTTTGCTGTTGGCGTTTTTGAAGCATGCTTCAGGGAGGTTCCGCTTGTCGTCTCCTTAACACAGTTTGCGTCAGCCAGTCTTTATCGTCCACGCATGTGGTTTAACTTGGTATTTGGTAGGTATTTGGATAGGGCTGCCTTTCAATGGCCTCCATTTCCCATTTGTCAAACTTTATATACTTCGTGGGTTAAATTGGTCTTTCTTGCAAATTTACCTCCATGTTACTTCTTTTATTCTTCTTAACGTATTCTGCATTTTCGACGTATAATCGTGACGTCCTGTAACATTTTTGTTTATTGTAAATTTTAATGCTGACAGTTTTGATCCTCGTGACCTTAATAAAGCGAATATTATCATTAATAACTTGGTGCACGTCTAGTCGATCCAGCTGCCTTTCAGTTAGTCGCTTGATGGTCATCGTGGATCAGCTGCTCTTCTTTTTCTTCGTCTGTGGTGAGGCTGTGTTCTGCAAGGCAGCAGTGATCTGTGCAATCGAATACGAACCGCCTTCCTGGCCATTTGATCCTGGTATACATCTCTTCCATCGCCCAGTCCGCCGGGGGTTTCCATCGCGTTTTCACCGGGAGATTTACTTTCCAGTTAGTTCCCGCACCAGGTTTTGCCCGCCTCTCAAGCGATTTACCTCCGGTGGGTGTCCGTTGACGCATTCAGCTTCATGGAGCCAAATGGGCGAGTTGAGTGTCAATTGCAGACGAAAGACCAGAAGTCGTCCTGATGCATGACGGACCCTTCTACCAGAGCTGCAACTCCTCCCATGCACGCCCTCGTCCCATGACTTAGGTTTCTCATTTCCGCCGTTCGATGTTGTTGTTTTGCGGAGGAAGAATGTCCTTTCGAGTGGACCAAGCCTGTCAGTTACCGCCATGAAAGTCCGAGAGCTTCAGCCTTCATTATTTCATGCATGGTACCGACAAATGGAATCGCTTCCAGTGGTTGTTCTAGTGTGTATAGCGGATCATAGCTGACTTTATTTTGCCATTGTCTCCTTCATTTTGTGCGACGATTGTTAACTCTGAATCATTCTCCCTACCTCCGGAACTCTTGCTATAAAAAAACAACATTGTGTGCGGCAGATCGCGAAAACAAGGCGTTACTGAAAAGGTGGACTTTTATTAAAAATTCGCGGGGATGTTACAAGACGAGAAAATGACTCGTACCGCGGTTATTTCTCAACACTTTATACTCATCGTTCTTCACCATAAAAAAAAGATTATTTCGGAGGCAATAAAACAAATATCTGTGTGATTCACCGTTTTAACAATCTAGTTATCCACTTCCAAATACAAAGAAAACGTTACATACTTGGTAAAACATGTGGCGCTGTTAGTACTCTTAGCGCCGATTTGAGCAATTAATCTGAGACCGGCCATTGCAAAAGTGCATATATTTATGGTAGCCCGAATTCTCACGACAGACGGTAACGAATTCTTCATTTAAGCATTTCAAAACAAGCTGATCCAATAAAAAGACTCCTTTTTATTTGGGCTGAATAGTTTTGTAATCGCCAACATTTCACCCAAGTAAACGAGTCATTAAGAGCAACAGCTTGTGTTCGAGGTAACCCAAGGCATTGTACTTTTGTCACAATGTCTGATTAACTATTGTAAACATACATAATAATGTGTCCAGATAAGGGTTTAAGGGAGTAGTCAATGATACCGCCCAATCGCTCAGCCAGGTCGAACGAGGTCCTGAAGTCATTATTAGCTCTGCCATTTTGACGGAGTTCAAAATGACGTTAGGAACAATGGCCGAAAGTTTGGTGGCATTTATGTTACCGGGATGTAGCAAGCAGTATCGTCATCTCCCAAAACACAACCATCCTAGTAGCAGGCGAGGGCGAAGGATGCGTTGTTCACATTCACTATTACGACTGTTTTGATTGAATTTTGAAAAGCCACCACTTGTAATTTCGTAAAATAGTAGAAATTTAGTAATATAGTGCACTCATCTGGGTCTTCATGCGCTAAGACATACAATTGGAATGGAGGTGCACGACAAAGCCTAGAAGACATTTGCATCTATAGTCGTCTTATTTAAACTACGCGGTTATGTCTTGTTTAAACGGGAATGTGGATGGAATGGATTCAATGTTTTTAGATTATTTGATTGAGGCGGATAATTTTTAGATGGGGAGCGGAGAGAAGTATGAAATAAAATGTCTTAAAACAGCAATTTTTCGATTACCGCGTCCAGTTTTTCCACAGTATGTGTTCTGCCTGCCCCATTTTTTTGCGAATTTCAGATAATTTTACCATCGGGTTTCGTTTTTCTGGTTAAGTAAGTCGGAGTAAAAAGACGGACAACCACAAATAAACCAATTAAGGGAGAAACGCGGGACAGGACTCGCAACCGAGGAGGCCACAGCCTCGCTTTTGATCCTCGTGTGACCTCGTGTGTGTTCGCTTAGTTAATTACCGGTTCTCGGGTACCGGTTCGTGCACCAATGACGGTGCCAATAAATCAGGCCAAAAGCACAAACTGCTGTGGATCCGTAATTGGTTAAATTCAAAACTTAACCGTTGTAATACTGACTATTTGATGCTGGAAACTTGGGGTGGGACTTTTGGGTTATTGCAGTCGTAATGTGAATCAAACGAAACAGTGTGTTGGAATGACCGCGACTTTACAATTTGGTTGTGTTGGCTTTTCAGGAAATTTTATGATGATATTGGCGACTTTCGACGGACCAATGTCGTACAACACCGGATAGACACCGGTTCCTCAACCCCCCAACACCCTTCCACCTCCGCGACGAACTTAACACAATCGTCGACAAAATTCTACAGCAAGGCATCATCAGACCCTCGAGCTCCCAATGGGCCGCCCCCGGAACCCTAGTTAAGAAAAAAAGACGATTATCTTAGGCTATGCATCGATTACAGGCGCCTAAACGCCGTCACAACCAAAGATGATTTTCCCCTACCCCGTATGGATGACTTGTAAGCGGTCATGGCGGATCAGAAGTACTTCAAATCTCTGGAACTCTCCTCCAGCTACTGGCAGATTGAAGTACACCTTGAAGACCGTGCGAAAACGGCTTTCACACCGCCTATCGGACTTTACGAGTTTACCACACTACCTATAGGCCTCGGCAACACGGCGACCACGTGCCAATGCTCAATGCAAAACGATACTCCATTCTGCATCAGTATCGAGGTTCACTCTCACTCCTCTTTTCGCCAAGTCTTCGAAGTGACGAGGACATTAACTTTGGTTTTCCCGTTGTGTGTACAATGAAAAGTTGAACATTCCACAAATATTCATAGCCAATGTGGGCGATTAAAATATGCTACCATTGCCGTAAAATACGATTAACACAAGGAAGTGAGCGCATATAAACTTAAGATCGATTTTATTAACAAGCTAAAACAACACGGATAATAGAGAACACACCAATGTTACGACTTTGCGTCCTCAATAAGAAGGTTCACCGCCTCTTCGGCGAGCACGTGGACGTCCGTCTTGGTGCCGCCTACTTTGGGTAAGAGGACGGCCATTGATTGGAGGATTTCGTTGGATGACGTCTTCGCGATGTTGGCAGACATTTCATCCGCCATTTCGCCGCTATCGTCAGCCAACAAGGCGAACGAGAGGTCTGCCAAGGTGAGTTCAGGGAAGCCACCTTGCCGCGAGAGAGGTGTTGCATTTGGCATGGGATGGCTGTGGGAAGGATGTGTATTTTCGTGAAATCGGTAGGGTTTATTGGGTAGTGTGATGGTGAGTTCGAGGCGAGGCCGGGTAGAAGCAATGACCTACCGAAGCTGCTATTCGGAGTGCCGCGCGTTCATCAATGAGCCGAGACAGACGTCGCCCAGGCAGCTCCAAAGCGCCAGGCCTGTCTCAGCTGCTCGCGGGCTGGGTCCCCACGGGGACAGTTGAGGACCAACGTTGCGGCACAGCAGTCCCCAAGAAAGGCGGCGTGCCGCCTGATTTTTTCGCGTCTATAAAAGCGAGTGAAAAACTGTTGATGCTTCTGCCGTCGCCTTCAGTCTGAATATAGGGAGACGAGATTTGGAAGTGCATTATCCGTTTCTTTGAACTACCTAGGTTATCGCATCTACCCATTGTAGCACTGGGTAAAGCAAAGGTGCGTTATTTTCACCAACCACTCTTTTATACTCGTTTCACCACCATCACTGTCGTACTCTCCGTAATCCATCTAGGTCACACAGCCGTTGGCTGTCGAGATTGCCCAATGCCCCTTGATCCGGGTGATGTACGTCAGATCCAGACTGGCCCTCCTGCCAACAGAAGGCCCCAAGAGCGGGTTCGATTGGTTGATGAAGAGTCCGGGAGCTTACATAGCCGGAACGCTAAGTGATTCAGATTTGCTTAGTTTAAATTTATGTATGAAAAAAATAGATTCCACATTTGCATTAAGTGACTCCTATCCAGCTATCTGGAAATAGTTCGTGTCAGGATTTCAGAGAGCGTCGAATAAGTCAGTGTTAAACTATTGTGGTGGTGATGGTGCTATATTTGTGGGTCGCTGCGCCCTGACACTACGGTTCATGAAACAGTCCAAGGACTTTCAGACTCGACTGCTATCGGATCAGCCATCCGAAACACTGGTCATCTCAAATGTCTTGTAGGCAATTCTAAGCACGTCAGCTGTCAACAACGCCTCCAACAATCTTGTCCGAGTCCATCAAATCAAAGCTCGGCATTTGAATATGTCCGTCAACTGAAAGACTGTAGAAGACCTGTTTTTTTCTTAATCGAGATTTGGTTCATTTTATACCTCGCTTGTCTAAGATTGGGCCAATGCGACAACAGCGTGACGTGATTAAATAAGACCTGAGTAAAAAGACCTGAGTGATGTTAGTCTGCCGAGGATGCGCATAAATCAGGCGAGGAATTTCTAGAATGAGCGCTGATAGCATTTTATAATGCGAAAAATTTGAAAGAGTTGCAGGATATTAAAAAGGGATAACCTATTCACAAGATCTCCCCCAAGAATCCTTTTTCTAGGCCCGTTACGCCAGCGTC